>CM069156.1:29104394-30304394 GCA_035221665.1 Okamejei kenojei | reverse complement strand
GTGCTGTGCCTCTGTGCTCCCCTTGTTTCCTCTTTTTTTTTTTGGCAAACATTTAGATTTACATTGGCTATGATTATGATCGCAGCCACATCCTGCTTACTTGTCCAGTAAAATAATTAAGATATTTTACACATTCAATATTAATGTGAAAAGCTAATTAAAGAACTAGGACCAGGAATAGACTAACAAGCCTACTACGTCATTCAATAAGATCATGACTGATTTGGTCTGATCACTGCAGAACTGTGGGATGAAGAGGAGGATCTAACTGCAGAGATAAATTAACACTGATTTTTGTTTAAATAATTGTGAAATGGAGGATTACTGGAGGAAGATAAGGAATGACTGTTGGAGATAAAGTTTAATGAAATTAAATTAGTTCTAAATAACAAGAGCAGATCTCAAGGTGAAGATTAAAATAGCCACAGTATTTTGAACAGCCTTAAGAATGCAAATTGTGCTGTGGAACTAGACCATACGATGCAATACATTTACGACAGAAAAGAGTGGGAATCTGTTGGATATCACACCTCTACACCAGATAGAGGCCGTTCGGCCCAACCCTGCCTGTTCCAATTCCATGAAAACGCTCTCCATTTAATCCCATTTCTCAGCTCTTTGCCCATTGAGTCCGCCCGGACCAGCAATCCCCGCGTACTAGCACTGTCCTGTACACTAGGGACAATTTATCATTTTTGTTGAAGCCAATTAGCCTACAAACCAGCACATCCTTGGTATGGGTGGAAACCGGAGTACCCGGGGAAAAAAAATACCACACAGTCGCAGGGAGAACGTACAACTCCGTACAGACAGCACCCATAGGCAGGATTGAACTCTGGTCCCCGGTGCTGTAAGGCAGCAACACTACCACTGTGCCACCCCATACATTGCTCTATACATTTATCCTGTTTAATTATAAACCAACTTCCTTTGAGTATTGAGTTACCCATCCCCACCCCTCTCCATCTTCAGCTGTGCATTCCAAGTATTAAACTCCACGCGTGAAGTCCACCAGGGGTGCCGTATGATGGCAGCCTCTGCCTACAGTCTGTCTGTTTTTTCATCTTTCTGTTATTTTTTACAAAAAGGGGGGAGGGAGGGGTTCCCATCCCATCCCCTCCCCCCACACTTGCTCAGAATATATTTCATTTGCTAATTTTCCATAATTAACCTATATCCCAATGTTACTTTGACAGCCTTCCTTATTATATGCAAACTTTCTAACAATCCATCTACATTTACGACCAAGTTGTTTGTACATATCACGAACAACAGAAGTCCCAGGTACAAATCCCTGCGGTCACTGTTCTCAGTATTCTGAGATCCAGAATAACTCCCTTTCACCACTACCTTTGCATTTCTATGGGGGAAACTAGATTCTAAATCCAATCTACCTTTTCATTGTGGATCCATGCATCTTAATCTTGTGGATTAGCCCACTATGAGGGACATTATCAAATGCCTTGCATCTTTACCTCCTCAAAAAACTCAACCGTTAGTAAGACATGACCTACCAGGGATAAAATACATGCTGACTGTCCCTAATTATCTCAGTTCTTCCAAATATGAGTGATTCCTATCCTGAAGAATCCTCTCCAACAGTTTAATGTAACACTGACATGAGGCTCATCGGCCTATAACTTCCTAGATTATCTCTACTTCCCTTCTTAAACATGGGTAGAACATTGGCTCACTCCAATCTGCTGAGAGATGCCTGTGCTAGAGAGGATACAAATAAACCCTGTCATTTCCTCTCGTGCCTCTCTGAATAATCTGGGATAGATCCCATCAGGCCCAGGGAATTTATATACCTTCATGTTTCTAAAGAGACCCCGCACTACCTTCTCATTGACCTCAAGTGTCAAGTGCGTTTAATTGTCATATTCAGCAGTAATGGAACAATTAAATTCTTATTTGCTGCAGGCATCAACAATACAACAATTAAATGTACAATAATCAATAGCACACTTAAAGCACATTCAGGGACATTTTCTTCCCAGCTGTTATCGGGCGACTGGACCATCCCATCAACAACCCGAGAGTGGTCCTGAGCTACCGTCTCCGTCATTGGAGACCTAAATGAAATAATAAGATCATGACTGATCTATTTTTTGTTTGCCCAGCCATCCAGTTCCAACATCTTTAACCAACTGAGCATCAACGTCACTGGGATACAGATGTTCAAAGATTCACAATCCACTGGGTGAAGAAGTGGCCCCAATCTCAGTCTAACATTTTCTTGTGAGATTGCAAGACCTCATTCCAGACTGAGTGGCCAAAGCAAACAATGTTTTGATGAAAAATAGAAAATATTGGAAATACTTAGTCATCTGCATTTTTATTTAAATGTTTCCACCGCTTGCCTTGCCGAGCACTTTCAGAATCTAAAATATCTGAATCAAATATCTCATTTTCCCAAATACCAGATAATAAAGTCATTCTAATTATTTCTAAAATTAGCCCTTTCATTCCACAAATTAATCCAGTAACTTTTTGTTGCCCTGTATCAAAGGAGAGATAAACAGAACAAAACTATACACAAGGGAAGATAAAAATGCTGGAGAAACTCAGCGGGTGGGACAGCATCTATGGAGCGAAGGAATAGGTGACGTTTTGGGTCGAGACCCTTCTTCAGACCCAACACAATGCTCCAGGTGTGGTCCTAACAAGGATTCCTTATTCTTCTACTCCAATTCTCTTGCATTAAACGACAGCATTAGCTCTTGCATAACAATTTTCTGTGATTCATGTACAAAGGTGCCCATGCTCCTGAACATCAACATTTATAATTATTCTCCTTTTAAAATAATATTTAAAATTTTCCTTATTAAAATGACCAACCGCATTATACTTCTGCGGTTTTCTTGCCCGTTCAGTTGATCGGTTTATATACCTCTGTCATCTTCATCGATTTATTTTAGTCCTAAGAGCTAAATCTAACTCTCTCTTGAAAAAATCCAGTGAATTGGCCTCCACTGCCTTCTGTGGCAGAGAATTCCACAGATTCACAACTCTCTGGGCGAAGAAGTTTTTCCTCAAAACTTCAAAAGAAGTTTTGGTGCCCATCTCAGTCCTAAATGGCCTACCCCTTATTCGTAAACTGTGACTCGATTTTGGTATATTATTGTCATGTGTACCAAGATGCAGTCAAAAGCTTTTATCTGCAATTAAATCAGATAATGCCATATATTGATACAATTAAGTCATGCACAAGTATAATAGGTAGAGCAAAGAGAAAAATACCAGAGTGCAGAGTATGATTTCTTAGCATTGTGGCATTAGTGTCCCAGTGAAAAAGTCTAATGTTCGCATGAGGTAGGTTGGAGGATTGAGACTGGACCCTAGCTTGTGGGAGGACTGTTCAGGAGTCTGATAAAGATAAAGGAAGAAGCCGTTCCTGAGTCTAGAGGTACGAGCTTTCAAGCTTTTGGATCTTCTGCCTGATAGGAGCAGGGAAAAGAGGGAATGATCGGGGTGGGAAAGGTCATTCACTTGACCCTATATTAACATAGATGCAAGTGGCTGAGATCCAAGCACTGATTCTTTTGGTGCCCAACTGTTTGTGCATTTTTCTATTATCTAATTCTCTCCCATTCTTGTTTATAACCCTCAATGCGTTTTACGCACGCTTTGATAGGGAGAATACTGATGTGCCTTCCCGAGCCCCCGTTCGCTGTGATGGTATTTCAGTCAGTCACAGAGGCCGATGTCAGGAAATCCTTCAGAGGGGTGAACCCTCGAAAAGCGCCTGGACCTGATGGTATACCCGGTCATGTTCTAAAAACCTGTGCGGACCAACTGGCTGGAGATTTTGCAGACCTTTTCAACTTCTCACTTCTGAGGTCTGAGGTTCCCACCTGCTTTAAAAGGGCATCAATTATACTGGTGCCCAAGAAGAGCAAGGTGACGTGCATCAATGACTATCGACCTGTGGCACTAACGCCTGTGGTGATGAAGTGCTTTGAGAGGTTGATCATGGCGCAAATCAACTCCTACCTCGACAAAAACCTGGACCCACTGCAGTTCGCTTACCGCCACAACAGATCAACGGTGGATGCGATCTCGCTGGCCCTCCACTCCACTCTGGACCACTTGGACAACAAAAACTCATATGTCAGGCTGTTATTCATTGATTACAGCTCGGCATTTAATACAATCATCCCCTCCAAGCTGGTTACCAAACTCACAGAACTGGGTCTCTGCGCATCCCTCTGCTTCCTCATTCACAGACCAGTCTGTTAGTATTGGTGGAAATGTGTCAGCCTCGATAACAATCAGCACGGGAGCACCTCAAGGCTGCGTGCTCAGCCCCCTGCTGTACCACTCTATACTCATGACTGCGTAGCCGGTCATAGTGCGAACTCCATCACCAAGTTCGCTGACGACACCACTATTGTGGGACGTATCACTGATGGGGATGAGTCAGAGTATAGAAGCGAGATCGAGCGACTGTCCATATGGTGCCAGCACAATAACCTGGCCCTCAACACCAGCAAAACCAAGGAACTGATTGTGGACTTTGGATGGAGTAGGATGGGGACCCTCAGTCCCGTTTATAGCAACGGGTCAATGCTTGAAAGGGTCAAGAGCTTCAAATTTCTGGACGTGCATATCTCTGAAGATCTTTCCTGGTCCGAGAACACAGATGCAATTATTAAGAAAGCACATCAGCGCCTCTACTTCCTAAGATTACGGAGAGTCAGGTGTTTGTCAAGGAGGACACTCTCCTAACTTCTACAGGTGCACTGTAGAGAGCTTGGTCTTGACCGGAGTGCATCGTGGCTTGTTCGGTAAACGAGCGACCTGGAGTCGGAAAGACTACAAAAAGTAGTAAACACAAAAAAAAAATAAAAATAATAAATAAAAAAGAAAAAAAAAAAAAAAAAAAAAAAAAAATATAAAAAAAAAAAAAAAAAGGGGTTGTTTTTTAATTTAACAATAGCAAAAAAAAAAAAAAAAAAAAAAAAAAACAGTCCATCCATCATCGGCTGTCATCATCGCTCTGACACTCCCCCCATCGAGGGTGATCTATCACAGTCGCTGCTCTCAAAAAGGCTGGCAGTATCATCAAGGACCCACACCACCCTGGCCACACACTCATCTCCCTGCCTCTACTTTCAAGTAGATGGTACAGGAGCCCAGAAGCGACTGGCAACAACCAGGTTCAGGAATGGGCTACTTTCCCCCCACAGCCATACATCCGGTGTATTAAAACCTGGCTCGGACAAAACTCTGATCATTAATAGATCTCTTATTATCTGTTTATTTGCACTTTAGTCAGTTTATTTATTCATGAGGTTGTTAAATTTATATAGTGGTATAAGGATACCACTGATCTGTTCTGTAATTCATTGCCTACTAATTTTCTGTTGTGCTGAAGCAAAGCCAAAGAATGTAATTGTTCCCATATCAGGGGCACATGACAATATACCCTCTTGAATCTTGAACTGTGTGAGCCCTTGTTGAACAATCGTTTATGTGGCACTTTATTGAATACCTTTAGAAAATCTAAAAATACAGCATCGACCTGATATGTTATATCTGCTCCTCTCTCAATAATATGATGACTAAGTAATTTGCTTTAGAGATTCTAATAAATTTAACCAGCCAATTTAGTATTAGTTCTTCACAGACACCTAAGACCTCAAAATAAGTGAGCTTTCAGGAAGTTAATCAAAGATGCCTAACCACGATTAATTAAAGCTAAGTTACATTTGACAAATGCATGTATTAGAGTCACACAGAACAGAAACAGGCACTTCAGCCCTCTGAGTCCATACAGACCATCAAGCACCCATTTGCAATAATTACTACCTTATTCTCCCCTTTCCTCGATTAACTCCTCTCAGATTCTTCGCATTCACTACACCAAGGTGAATTTACAGGGGCCAATTTAACCTAACCAATTTCGCATCTTTGGGATTGATGGGAAGAAACTTAAGGGCGCTACAGAACCTGAAAAAGCTACTCTAGCCAGCACCTCACCCGAGGTCGATGAACCAGAAATTGAACGGCCCTTCGAACAAGCGTCCATTTGTAGACAAGTGCCCCATCTATGCTGGGTCCCTATTTTGCCTCATGTTTGGACATATCCCTCTAAATCTAACTCAATTAAATGAGACTGGTACCATCATCCATGTCTTGAACCAGATCCAAGTGTCCTTATTGTGGCAGTAGCTGCGCACAATAGCCTTCGCTGGCATGCGCATTCCTATACCCTCCAACTCTGTGTGAAAACGTTGCCGCCTCAGATCTCCTATTAAATCTTTTCCCCCCTACTGCATGCTTAAACCTAAGTCCTACTGATTTTGTGTTCCCGACCTCTGGGAAAAGATGCTGTGACGTCTATTCTACCTCATGATTCATACACTGTACTATGAGATCATCCGTTATCTTGCCTGCACTTGAAGGAATAAAGTCGCCAGCCTCCCCCTAAAGCACAGACCCTCAAGGCCCAAGCAACATGCTCGTGCAAACGATCTCATAAATTCTTTCCAGCTTAAAGTTCAATCCTTGCCAAAGCAGGGCGACCAAAACTGAACGCATACTACCAAAACATGGCCTCATCCAACGTCTTCTCACAATGCAACTCTTGAAACTGCTACCATTATGCCACAGGTACAGAACTGGCAACACACATAATAGTTAAGACAATCGCATTGGGCAATGGCCTTTCAGGTGGTCCATTCCTACTGATCTCAAATGACATAACTACGGGGGGGTGTAGCTAATGAGGAAAATGGAAGACCTTGGCAATACAAGTCCCAACAGGTCGGCCAGCAAGGTGTCAGACAAGATAGTTGGGAGGGTATATGAAATATTAGCCACCATTCACCGGGACACTGAATACAAGAGCAACTCAGCGGGTCAGGCAGCATCAAAGATTAGGGCAGCATCTCTGGAGAAAATGAACAAGGAAGTTTCAACTTAAAAAAAACATATTTTTCAGCTTTATTTGGAAAGTTGGAGTTAAGGAGAGACCTGAAAGAAGTATATAGCATTATGAGTGATACGGTAGACAGTCAGAACCTTGTTCGTAGGTTGGAAATGTTCAAAGATGAGAGGCAACCGGCAAGAAGGGCAACATTCAAGGTGTCATGTCGCAGAGCAGTATTTTTTTTTAAGATCGTTGGGTGCCTGGAACAATGCTGCCAAGAGATGGTGTGCAGCAAATATATCGTGGTGTTTCAGCAAGCCTTTGATAGGCACTATGATATGTACCGAAAGCGAGGAATATGGATCACGTGCAGGGCAGACATTTGACTTAGCATCTTGGCGGCATGGACATGTGGGCCGAAGGCTGTGGCTGCAGGTCTGTTAAGCGCACCTCCCTGCTCTTGCATTTAAGATCCTGGCGTATGCAATGGTATCCTCCGGTCACCACACTTATCGGAACGATATAAATAGTCGCTGCGGAGACCACAAAGTGAATTTGTCGATGGAGCATTTCAGGACTGAGGAGGAGACTGATAGGCTAGGTCGTCTTAGCCCAGAGGCTAGAGTGGACATGATTAGTTATATAAAATTAATAGCAGCGATATCAGCGTAACGTAGACTGCAGGCACAAACTTATCCCCACATCAAGGGTAAATAAAACTAGAGAACATGATCAAGGAATACTATCTCTCTAAGATGCGGTTAGAGACTTTAGAAGAGAATCTGAGCCACCTTTTTCTCACATACAGTAGGTGAAAACCTGGATGCACTTCCTGATACAGTGGGGAAGCAGACGGTCTCTCCTAGACATCATTTAAGAAGTGTTAGAAAGGACATATTAATTGCCCCAGCTAGATAACCGGGGGACAGTGTGTAGAAGAAGGTGGTGATTACACACGGGTGCTCTCTGCAGGCATGGTATATGATGCGTCGAAATGGCCTATTTCCTGTGTGGCTCCTGTAGTAATTTTCCATTCATCTATTCCCAACCTGTTGTACCCTTTCTCTTTGTGAGAAGGAAACCACAGTTCCGATTCAATATTAAAGATAGATCA
Source organism: Okamejei kenojei (assembly GCA_035221665.1). Taxonomy (NCBI): domain Eukaryota; kingdom Metazoa; phylum Chordata; class Chondrichthyes; order Rajiformes; family Rajidae; genus Okamejei; species Okamejei kenojei. The sequence goes on along the minus strand of CM069156.1, from coordinate 30,296,403 downwards.
CAAAGTGAGCAGTCACTCAGACGAGACGGCAGCGATCTCTGGAGAAAAAGGATGAGTGACATTTTAATGGTCGGGATACCCATTCCCTCATACATTTTTCTTCATCTCGTCTGTGACAAGCGCGAGTATCAACCTGAAATATTCACAACACGGTATTTCTTTTCATCAGATGCTATGCTGACACCAGCTTGAGTGTTTCCCAGTACGCCATTTGTCATTTCTATCTCAGGCATTGAGAATCACAGCATCCCCCTCTGACGTGATGTACAACCGCTCATCTCCCACCCTGTCTGACAAGAATATCAATATGATTATTTTGCGACTTTCAAACACACTCGTTTCCACTCTGAAATTTCAAAACTGTTCTTCCCAAAGGGTTTTCCGAGCATCCGCTGATTCTTTTTGAACAGGGAAGCTCCTGACACGAAGATCTACTTCCTGAATGGTGAATTACAATAACAGATAAAGAGTGAAAAAACGGAGTTTCCATTTGCAGAGAGCCCAACAACACCCTTTGGAAGTCCCACAGCACTTCACAGCCGCTGAACTTCAGTCTGCCAATTAGGTACTTTTGCAATGTGGAAATTGCAATGGCCAATTTAACTGGAGACAGCTTTGGGATAACGTGATGAGACACTCTGGAAGGTTCTACTTTGAACTAAGTGTATCTTGCTTTATGGTTGCCCTGAGCAGCCCATAGAAGGAAATGGGATATAAAAGCACATTTAGCAGCTTTCCGCCATAAAACCTTACAGCGGGAACCCTGCACACTTGACCACAAAGTGTAAATAGTGGCAGCTTCACACAGTTTTACAACCTTCACCAATACTGGAAAACTGCTGAGAGGAAGCAACGTCGGAGTCCGCCTGCTAATGTTCGTGTAATATTGGTGTTGAAAACTGCAGATGCGGGAAATCTAAATACAAGCAAGAAGATGCTGAAGCGCACGCAGCAGGCAGGAAGTATCTGTGGACAAGAAACAGAGTTAACGATTTCAGGTCCAGCTCAGTTAAGTTAATTCAAGCCACATTCAGATTGAACATACGTTCCTGAAGGATTCCAACGGAAGTATGCGGAGCAAGATTTTTTAACTCTGAGGGTGGTTGAGTGCTTGGAACCGCTGCCGAGGGTGGTGAGACATGAAACAAATGGCATCAACAGACTTTTGGATATGCAAAGGGATGTGCAGGAGATGGGCGGAGTATGGATTATGAGTTGGCAGATACAGACTCTCGCTTACCGACTCTTCCCACTATTCTATTAGCCTCGCCTTCTACTCCCCAGTCAGTACAAGTTTTCTTGTCCACTGATACTAGGTGTGAAAAGACTTTTGTTTTGCGTGCTAACCAGTCAGTGGAAAGACAATGCACGATACAAATGAGGCCTACCTACCATTCTATCCCCTTCCCCGCTCTCCCCACTCCCTCCCCCTCCTCCACACCCCATCTCTCAACACCGCCCCTCCTCACCTCCCCTCTCTGCACCACTTTGTATGCCTCCACCCCCCCCCTCCTCACCCCTCATCCTCCCCACCCCCTCTTCACCCCCCTCCTCCACCCCACCCTTTCTTCACCCTCCCTCCTCACACCACTCTCTTCGACCGCCCCTGCCTCCACCCCCCCCTCCTCCAGCCCCCCCTCTTCAACGCTCCCGCTCCTCCACCCCCCTTTCACTTCACCCCCTCTCCTCCACCCGAGCCCACCTCTTCACTCCCCCTCTTCCACCCCCCTTCTTCACGCCCCTTCTCCTCCTCCCCACTCTGCTCAAGCCCCCCCTCCTCCACCGACCCCATCTCTTCACAGCCCCTCCTTCACCCCCCTCTCTTCACCCCCCCCATTCCTCCACCCCCATCTTCACCCCCTATGTCCTCCACCCCCCTCACTCCCCCACCGCCTCTCCTCCACAGCCCCCCTCCACCACCCCCCCTCTCTTTACCCCCCTCTCCACCCCACCCTCTTTCACCCCTCCTCCTCCAGCGCCCCGCGCCCAGTCACCCTAACCCCCCCCTCCTCACACCCCCTCCTCCACCCCCTCTTCACCCCCCTCCTCCACCCCCCTCTTCACCCCCTCTTCACACCCCCTCTTCACCTCCCCGTCCTCCCCCCCTCCTCACCCCCCTCTTCTCACCCCCCTCCTCCACCCCCCACCCCCCTCTCACCGCCACACTCCTCACACCCCCCTCTCTCACCCCTCCCACTTCACCCCCCTCCCCATCCTCACTCCCCTCTTCACCCCCCTCCTCACACCCCCCCTTCACCCCCTCATTCCCCCCCTCTCCACCCCCCTCTTCACCCCCCTCTTCATCACCCCCCTCCAAGCCACCACCGCTCAACCCCCCCTCTTCACACCCCCTCCTCCACCCCCTCTTCATCCCCCCTGCCTCCACCCCCCAGAGGGGGGGGGGGGGGGGGGGGGGGGGGGTTGTCGAAGGGGGGTACTTTTGGGGACGAGAGGGGGGGGGGGGGGGATAATAAAAAAAAAATAATATAAAAAAAAATCACATATTAATACAATAAATAGGATATAAAAAATATATCAAAAATTCTTACTCCACCACCTTATTACACCCACCCGGCCCCATCCTACACCACCATCCGCCACCCCCCTCTTCTCGCCCCTCTTCACCCCACCTCCTCCACCCCCTCTTCACACCCCCTCCTCCACGCCCCCTCTTCATCACCCCCCTCCTCCACCCCCCTCCTCCACCCCCCTCCTCCACCCCCCACTTCATTCACCCCCCTTCTTCACCCCCCTCCTCCACCCCCACTCTTTTCAACTCCCCCCTCCTCCATCCCCCCTCCTCCCACCCTCTTCACCCCCCTCCTCCACCCTCCCTCCTCCTCCCCCACTCCTCCACCCCCCCACCTCCACCACCTGTCCCCCTCCTCCACCCCCCTCTTCACACCCCCCTGCTCACACCTTCACCCGCCCTCCCACCCCCCTCTTCCCCCCCCTCCTCCACCCCCTCCTCACCCCCGCACCCCTCTATCAAACCCTCCTCACCCCCCTCCTCACCACACCCACTTCCACCCCCCCCTCCTCACGCTACCCCCACCCTCCCTCCTCCCCTAGTGGGGGTTTTCCCCCCCCCTCTCCTCTCTCACCCGGCCGCCCGGGCCACATTGATCCGCTCGGCGCGACAACGCCGCTCCTTGCCGCGGCCACGTGATGATGGCGGAGACGGCGCAGGAGCGGAGCCGAGTCCCGGGACCTGTCCCGCCACCGATCTCCCCCCTGGCCCTGACCCTGACCCGTGCCACACCCGCACCCAGGGCCCGGCCACCGGACAGGAGCAGCGGCAGCGGCGCGGCCAGACCTGCGTACGTGAGCGGGCCGGGCCGGGACACAGGGACTGAAACCTCAGGTACCCGGACTGACCCGGGATAGAGTGACTGCAGAACCCTCGGTAACCGGGGACTGACCCGGGACAACAGGGACTGCAGACCCTCGGGTACCGGGACCTGACCGCGGGACAGCAAGGAGCGTGCAGACCCTCAATACCGGGACTGGACCCGGGACACAGTGACTGCAGAACCCTCAGATACCGGCCTGACCCGTGATAGAGTACTGCAGACCACGTCGGGTACCGGACTGAAGACCCGGTACACAGTGACTGCAGACCCTCGGGTACGCGGGACTGACCCGTGGAACACAAGGACTGCAGACCCTCAGATCCCGGGACTGACCCGGGTCTCACAGTGACTGCAAGACCCTCAGATACCGGGAACCTGAACCCGGGACAACAGGGCGCGTGCAGACCCTCAGTATACCGAGGAAGAAAACCTAGATACCGGGACTGACCCGGACAGACAGTGACTGCAGACCCTCGGTACCGGGACTGACCCGGGACAACAGAGGACACACAGTTTCAAAAGTTATAGTATAGCCGACCTCTCAAGATACACCGGACTGTTGACACCCGGGACACCGTACTGCAGACCCTCGGGAAACCGGACTGACCCCGGGACACAGTGACTGCAGACCCTCTGGTACCGGGACTGACCGGACTACAAGGACTGCCGGACCCTCGATACCTGGGACTGACCCGAACACAGTGACTGCAGACCCTCAGAAACCGGACTGACCCGGGACACAGGACTGCAGACCCTCAGATACCGGACTGACCCGGACCAGTGACTGCAGACCCACGGTACCGGGACTGACCCGGACACAGGAACTAGCGAGACCCACAGATACCGGGACTGACCCGGACACAAGGACTGCAGACCCTACAGAAACCGGACAGACCTCTGGGACACAAGGACTGCTTAGACCCTCAGATACCGGGCTGACCCGGACACAGGGACTGCAGACCCTCGTTACCGGACTGACCCCGGTACAAGAGTGACGCAGACCCCAGATACTGGACTAGACTCCGGGCTAGAGTGACTTGCAGACCCACAGTAACCGGGACTAACCCGGTGACAGAGTGCCTGCAGACCCTCAGATTACATGGGACTGACCCGATAGAGTGAACTGCAGACCGATCAGTACATGGCGACTCTGATGACCCGGATAGAGCGACTGCAGACCCCTCAGGTACCTAGGGACTGACCCGGGGCACAGTGACTGCAGACCCTCAGTACTGGGACGACCCGGATCGAGTGACTTCAACCCTCAGTACCGGGAGTGACTGCAGACCCTCGCTAGTGACCCGGGATTGCAAGTATCTGCAGAAATTACTGCAGCCCCCTCCCGCCCCGGATAGCCGGGACTGACCCGGGTCAGAGTGACGCAGCCCCCTCCTAATTACTGGGACAGACCTGGAACACCAGTGACAGCAGATTCATGGTCAGTGAGAACTACAGTCCCTCATATACTGGACTGACCCAGTACAATGAATGAATGGGCGCGATCCAGGGGCTCCCCCGGATAGGGACTGAGTGGGACAGGTGGTGACAGCAACCTTTTCGGGTACTGGGACTGACTGAGACAGCGAGTGACGTGGGATAGAGAGTGTGACTGGACTGCAGCTCCGCAGATACCGGGACTACTGACCAAAAAGGGGGACAGAGTGAATGGTGGACCCTCGGGCAGTGACCCCCGGATAGGTAACTGCAGCCCCATCATACAACTGGGATGGACTCGGGACCGTGGGGACCCCCAGGTCCTGGGACTGATCAGGACAGTCCGGTTAGAAATCAAAAACGGATTAATGGTGAGGCTCTATAGGGTGATAGGCCATTGGCTGCATTCCAACTGTAATGTGAGCAATTTTGGGCATCCACATTGCCCGAGGAGGGATGTGCTGGCTATGGAGAGGGTCCCAGAGGAGGTTTTACAAGAATAGTCCCTAGGAATGATGTGGGTTAAAACATGATGAGCATTTGACGACACTGGGCCTGTCTCGCTGTTATAGAAAATGGGGAGGGGACCTCATTGAACGTACGAATAGTGAAAGGCTGGATAGATGGGATGTGGAGAAGGATGTTTCCTCTATGGGAGAAGTCGGACTGAGATCAGTACTCAAAATTTAAGGGACTTGCATTCAAGGAAGATGAGTAATTTCTTATCAGAGGGTGGAGGAGTGGAATCTGTGAGAAATTCAATTCGCCCACAGAGGCTGTGGAAGGCCAGTACAATTGGATATTTTAAAGGCAGAGATTATCTCTTGATTTATAACAGGGTTCAGGATTATGTGGAGAAGGCAGGAGAAAAATGGGGGGGGGTTAGGAGGGTGAGATAGATCAGCCTGATTGAATGGCGGTAGTTAGACTATGCTGGGGGCCGAATAAAAGCCTATTTCTGCTCCTATCCACTTACGGGGGGGTTACGACCCTTGATGACAGCAGCCTCCTGGGGCAATGTCCCGGGACTGACGTAACTGCAGACTCTCGGGTACTGGGACCTACACCCGGGACACAGATGACTGAAGCCCCCCGATATGGGACTGACCCAAGACTGTGAATGACCTGCAGTCCCCTCACATACATAGGCTTGAACCCAGGAACAGCCGGTGATACCCCTGAGTTACTGGGACTGACCCGTGAAGAGAGAAAACTGCAGCCCCTCACAATGCTGAGACTTCCCCGGGACTGTGCGCTGACAGCGGCCCCAGGGATACTGGGACTGGACCTCTGGCATAGTGACCACTGCCCTTCAGAGTCCCCCACTCGGATTGGATGCTGGGATGGGGACAAGCCCCTTAGACATCAGGATAATGCCTAGAGTGGGACTACTATGTTGGATGGAGCATGATGGTCGGTTGTAGGCTAATCAAGTTGGGGCCGAAGGCCAGTTTTCCACGTGTACATTAACCTCAAGAGGAGTTGACTGTCCCCTCAGTCACGGGTCAGGCTCTGGTACGAGACTGGACTGGGATGCGCCTCAATCAGGGGGGACTGGAGGTGCGTGATAGCGGTCCATCTGATACACGTAGACCCGGAACAGAGAGTGTGTGGGACATGAATCAGAAGAATCCGGGGTAGGCTATTAGGGAGTTATTTAGTTTTAGGGGGACGGGATACGAGTGTGGTACCACAGGTATATGGAGGGATCCACCTTTTGGCGTCTGCACCCTCAGACACAGGAGCTGACCCGGGCAAGACTGACTACTCTGAAAAATCCCATGCCGGGCCGATACAGTGAGTGGACTGCATCCCTCGATTAGGCGGGGGGATACCGGGGGCAACAATATTGAAGCAGAGCTTCGGATAATGGGAGAGACCTGAGACTGCAAGGCTTTCTACAGCCTTCTTGGACACTGAGAACCGTATAGCAGTTCCCACCGTTACTGGGGACAAGCTACAACACAGTGAGTGTGTGACTTTATGTCCCTGGGGCTATACCTGGAGACAGGAAGTGATAGCATAACAAGGGCTCCTGGAATAGGGAACACTAGGCCCTCATATGGTGGGACAGACCTGAGAGTGCGTTCGCTGCAGCTATTCAGGATGTGGTACACATTGAGTATTACAATCCTTTATATGGAGGACGGGCAGGCACAGTGTGTGTAGCGGTGTGGGTAGTGTTGCTGCTACAGCGCCAAGACTCACCAGAGTTTCCATCCAGGATATGGTCTGTTTGGTACTCTGAGGTTTGTACATTCTTCCCGTTGACTGCGTTGGTTTTCCTCTCCGGGTTGGCCCCCGTTGGTCTTCCTCACAACCAAACACGTACATGCTTGTGAGGTTATTATTGGCTACAGTAAAATTGGTGATTGTCTCTAGTGTGGGGATAGTGTATCGGATGATACACTGGTTGGCGGTGGACTGGGTGGGCCGAAGGGTTCTGTTTCCACACTGTAACCAAAGAAGTCTAAATGTCATGAGGAGATGGACTGGGAATCGATTGTGTGACAGCTCACCTCAGCTATTGAATATTGATTTATTATTATTTGGTCATGTGTATCTGACGCAGTGCAAACGTTTGTTTTGATGCCTATCCAGCATACAAGAGTTACCTATGCCGTACATGAAGTAAATGGTAGAGCAAGACAGAGAAAACAGATATACTGTGTTTACAGATGCCGCAAGAAAGTGCAGTTAAGAAAAATTGTTAGCTGCTTGCGAAATGGTAATTTGGGAAGAGTCACGAATTCATACATAAAATCGAGAAGTCCGTTCAAGAGTCTGATAAAACAGCAGGTGAAGCTGACTTCATTTGTTGGTGGTGCTGTCAATACATTTGTGGGCAATTGCCTGACAGGAGGTATCTGGCGAGGATGATGAATGAAAATGTGAGTGTGCGAATGGTCCTTGATTCTTGCTGGCTGCTATTCCCGAGGCAGCGAGGAAGTATTGACACGGGGAGCGGCTGGTTTGCGAGAATGGACTGGTGGCTGCATCTTTACATCTGACGCACAGGCTTTAATGGACACTGAGGATGGTGTGTGTTTACTGCAGCTCCTTGAACACTGACTGTGCGGCACTGGTACTTTGGGAACTTCAAGAATTCTGGTACGGGCATATAGAAGTAAAATAGTGGAGACTCCTCTAGGAGCGTTGATCTATCCCCTAGTCAACACGTCCGCGATCTCTTCCTCCTCCTTACAACCTCCTTGCAACCAGTGAAATACACATGAAAGTGGAATCACAGACAGTGTTAGGAAACAATTTGGTCTAGATGGCAAAGTTCCATAAGCATCTCAAGTGTTATTGTTGTTTCGCAACATTGGCCTCTGGTTTTTTAAAAAAATATTTTTTTCTTCAATGTTTTCTTTTCATTTTCTAGCAGGTTGCCATCTCCAAGAGATGCAGTTGCCCCAACAAGTACTCCACTGGAGAAGACATCTGTGAACGTATTCGAAGCCTCAAGAGGAAAGATTAGCATCCCCCGACACTCCATTGTTAAAAATGAACTTGCATGTTACCCGCGATGCTTCAATGTGATTCTTAGAAAAAAATACAAAGCACCTGAGGGGATTAATGTGGAATTAATAAATTGTTGTCAGCACTTGGCAAATTTAATAAAGAGTTTATTGAAGATGGAATAATAGGATAGAGAATGGGAAATCACTGAATATCATGTGTCAGTTTGAAAAGATCGTTGATAAGATGCCAGTGAGTTTTATATCAGAGGTAGGTACACTAATAGAGGACGTCACAAGGTTTAGAATCTTGTGTACATTTGGAAATCCAGTGGTTGATCAAGGATGGTCAACCTGGCATTGTATGGGGGAAATCCTGTCCCATTAATTTGAGAAGGTAACTGATAAGATTGACGAAGGCAGGAAAGCAGACGTTGCCTCTTTTGTTTAGTAAGGCTTCGACAAGATCTTGCGTATTAGCTTGGTCTGTAGTTCAGAGATACAGTGCGGAAACAGGCCCTTCGGCCCACCGAGTCTGCACAGACCAGCGATCCCCGCATGCTAATACTATCCTACACACACACACACTGTGGATAACTTACAATTATACCAAGCCAATTAACCTACAAACCTGTATGTCTTTGGAGTGTGGGAGGAAACCGGAGTTTCCGGAGGAAACCCACACAGGTCACAGGGAGAACATACAAACTCCGTACAGACAGCACCCGTAGTCAGGATCGAACCAGGATCCCTGGCACGGTAAGGTAGCAACTCTACCGCTGCACCACCATGCCACCCTCAAGGGCCAGGTTCAGGCACCTATGATCTAAGGGAAGCTGGCTAATCAGATCCAAAATGTGGCTTGGTGACAACACACAGAGAGTCATGGTGAAAGGTTGAAAGTCTGTGACCAGTGGTGAACTGCATGGATTAGTGCTAAGACCCTTGTTGTTTTTGACATGTATTCATGACTTGGGTTTAAATGTCAGTCATATAGAACAGAAAATGTAGAACTGTATAGCACAGGTATGGGCCCTTCAGCCCACTATTTATTTGCAAGACATGATGCCAAGTTAAACTGATCTCACCTGCCTGTGCATTATTCACAACCCACTATTCCCTGCACTTCCATGTGCCTTCAGTATCTGAAAGCCTCTTAAACACCACTATCGGTGCCTCTTCAACACCACTATCGGATCTGCCTCCACCACTCTCTGTATAAAATCGTGCTGAAATCAGATGCAGTACTGTATTTAAGAGATTTAGACGGGAACTTGGAAAGACAAGGCAGAAGGGTAGCTGCCTAATGCGGGCATATGGGATTAGTGTAGATGGGCAACGCCAGCAGGAACACGATGGGCTGAAGGGCTTGTTTCAATGCTGTGCAGTTCAATTACAAAGTTGTTACATAATCAGAGTGTTGAGAAAACATACTAGGATGAAAAAGATTGCTTCAAGCACAGATATCAGATTGATATGGGACCATTTCTGGTTCGAAGACTAACACAGGTGAGGTGCCGCAACAATCCATGCTGGGTTCCTGGCTGTATTTTTCTCTCTTACCTTCATGTGATGTTTGCTGATGAATACAAAGCTAACTGGGAAATTGAGCTGTGAGGAGGGAGAGTTAGGTGAGTGGGCAAGGTGGTGATAGAGCAGCACAGAAACAATGCTGTTATTTACATTGATAGAAAAAGATCGAAAATAAGACTTCATAATCGACGTGAAACTAGCGCATAAAGGCATATGAGAATGTTGGCATATAAAATACCATGTACCCAGGGACAGAGCGCATAGGAAATAAAATGTCACGTTATAACAGGTTGGAGGAATAAGGAATTGTAATTGTATTAGGCCTTTTGCAAATATACAGTGCCCTCCATAATGTTTGGGACAAAGACCCGTCATTTATTTATTTGCCTCTGTACTCCACAATTTGAGATTTGAAAAAATCACATGTGGTTAAAGTGCACATTGTCAGATTTTATTAAAGGCTATATTTTTATACATTTTGGTTTCACCATGTAGAAATTACAGCTGTGTTTATACATAGTCCCCCCATTTCAGGACACCATAATGTTTGGGACACATGGTTTCCACAGGCATTCGTAATTGCTCAGGTGTGTTTAATTGCCTCCTTAATGCAGGTATAAGAGAGCTCTCAGCACCTAGTCTTTCCTCCAGTCTTTCCATCACCTTTGGAAACATTTATTGCTGTTTGTCAACATGAGGACCAAAGTTGTGCCAATGAAAGTCAAAGAAGCCATTATGAGACTGAGACACAAGAATAAAACTGTTAGAGACATCAGCCAAACCTTAGGCTTTCCAAAATCAACTGTGTGGAATATCATTCTTGATTAGGATGGGTGACAGGTGTTATGGGGAGAAGGCAGGAGAATGGGATTGAGGGAAAGATAGATCAGCCATGATTGAATGGCGGAGTGGACTTGATGGGCCGAATGGCCTAATTCTTCGCCAATCACTTATGAACGTATTGTGGTCTGTTGGTCAGAAAGTCAGGGATCCACTGTTAGAGGTGGGTACTGATTCTTAGGGGTTCAGAGATGTTTGGTTGGTTTTTATGGCGTTGAAGGGTTATAATGTATAGAAGCCTAACATAGAAGTCCTGGATTTATTCAGAACAACTGCTTTGGATTCACTGTGATGCTCTACATAGTTTACCCATCTTCATCCAAACTCCATGGACAATTTCTCATCATCCTTTTCCCCTTGTGTGTTAATGTAGTTTTTTTCCTAAAATAAGTCTGTAGTATTCTTATCATGAGTTCCACATTCTTTTTTTTTCGTGGTAAGGATGTTCCTCTGAATTCCCTGTTGTATTTATAAGTGACTAAAGTTTCCCTCTGCCGAGGTGTGAAGCTTTGACAGGGATGCCGTCTGCTGCAGAGGGCCTGTAGTTTTTCAGTTGGCATGCAGCCATCTTGGCAGGGCATGTTAATGAGACTGGACCTTGTGGGAGAATTCTGTTGTCGAATGGAATCACAGAGTTTCGTGTCCAGTGGTTGAAGAGTTCATTGGAGTGTTCCTGACTGACTGCCTTGATACGATTGCATCTAGTCTTAACTTCCAACTAGGTGGGTCCTCATTGTTTAGGTCAGTGATAACCCTGACACATTTGAAGAATCCATACGCGTCATTGTTGTCAGTGAATAAATGGCCCCTTTGGGATCTCTGCACCCATCGTTCGTTTCCAGAGTTTGTTGGTTTTCAGTTAGTTTATTGAAATGGTTGATTGAGGAAAGCATGCTGGTGATGACAGATGAGGGGAGTATGCTCGTGGTAGAAGAATTGGGGTATTACCTCCCGCCTTCAAGGTGGGCTGCAGGAGGCGCCCCCCGGGACACAAAGACGGTCGGGCAAGGAAAGGGATGTGAGTTTGCGGGATGATCTGGTGGAGGGTGATGGAGGAGGCCCTGGTGCTTTCTTGGGATTAACTAGATTGCTCCAGGTACATCCAGCATGTGGACTTTGGACTATTTCTTTGTGTAAATGGTGCCAAAATATAGTGACGTGTGTGCAAAAAGAAATTCATTGAGCGATGTATACGTGACAATGTTGATTGCAAATACAGCAGGGAAACAGGCCCTTTGGCCCACGGAGCCCACACCGAACGTTGATCACCCGTTCACACTAGTTCTATGTTAACCCACTTTTGCATTTGTGGACATTTTCAGATGTTAATTAACCTACAAATCCACATGCCTTTGGGAGGTGGGAGGAAAGCGGAGCCACCGGTCACAGGGAGAACGTGCAAACTCCACACAGAGAGCACCCCAGGTCAGGATCGAACTTGGGTCTCTGGCACTGTGTGGCAGCAGCCTTACCAGCTGCGTCACTGTGTCGCACAAAGCGTGTCGTCTACTGCGTAGCATGAACCATACTCTCATCAACGGTATTGAGTTGAGGTCCGTCTGCAACAAGTGCTTCAAGCAATGCCATTAATGGTCTTTGATAGGATAAGTCAACCAATGTCAGTGTCCAGGACAACATCCCCAACGGCCCCAAATTGCAATCAGCTTTATTATTCATTTACAGGCTTTGGGCATGCCTGTCGAGGTCAGCATTGACTGTCTGTCCCTAATTAGCAGCATGGTGGCGCAGAGGTAGAGTTGCTGCCTCACAGCGCCAGAGACCCACGTTCCATCCTCACTCTGGGTGCTGTCTGCACAACCTTTGAACGTTCTCCCCGTGACATGCGTGGGTGTTCTCTCCGGGTTGGCTGGTTTCTTCCCACATTCCAAAGACATACAGGTTTGTAGATTAGATTAGATTAGATACTTTTATCGTCACATATGACGAGTCACTGTGAGATGCTTTGTTGTGCATACAAAGGGTCGCCATGCAAAGAGCGTTGACAAAGTTACAAAGTCCCCCTTTATTTGCCCCAATGGTCCCTTTCATCTTTCCCTGATCATCATTGCTGGCCTTGAATTGTCCTTTTGCAAAACTTTCATTTGTTTGTTCTTTGTACCTTGTCATGTCTCTCGTTTCCCTCTCCCCTGACTCTCAGTCTGGGGAAGGGTCTCGACCCAAAACGTCACCTATTCCGTTTCTCCAGTGGATGCTGTCTGGACCCGCTGAGTTACCCCAGCTTTTTTGTGTCTACCAGGTAGACAACGATGTTCTTAAGCGACTCCTCGAAGAAAATGTAACAGCTCCATGAACTTGTGGGAGCACAGAGAACCCTGGCGTCGATGGTGAAAGGATCACACTGCTTCCCTTACTGCCCACCCACCTGCCCAGCTAAGCACCAAGTCCACAGATCGCACATTCACCACTTCTTCTTGTTCTTATTGCGTATGGCGTGTGCAGCCTAAAGTTGTAGGACAACTTGTTCTATTTGATCTTATTTGATTATGCACGCCGGGTTGATTGCATTCGTCGAAACGTGAAGGTTGCAATCTCCCATCCCTCATTGACCTCATTAACCACTTCAGCCAGAAAGCTAGAACAGAGGAGTGTCATCTGCTCACGAGGGAATGCCGTATCAAAAATGAGCAATGCTCTTAATATGCATGATCTCATCCTTCTGGAAATATTTACCCTAGGTCTGTCCCATCAAAACTATTGATTTTCTAGAAGATCTCTATCAAGCTGTCCCCTGCATTCTCTTGTGCAGAGACTGCTCATCTTTTCTGATTTAATGACAGGCCATTAACCTGAAGCTGCGTTTTTCCACAGACCTGCTAAGTATTTCCAGCATTTTGAGTTTTATTTTGTTAAGTACGTCTCTTCTCTGCTGTTGAGACGCAAGGAATGACAGAAGCTGGAATCGCGAGCACCACACAAGATGCAGGAGTAACTCGACAGGTCAGGCAGCATCTGTGGAGGGAATGGACAGGTGATGTTCTGGGTCAGGACCTTTCTTCGGGCTGATCTAGGATCAGTCTGAAGAAAGGTGTTTTTCTCTTCTGCGAGTGCACTTGATTTGCGCCCTTGCCAAGGCTTTTATATCCTTTTCTTAATGCCAGAACTGTGCTGGGTACTCTTGCAGCCTTACCAAGATTTTATACATTTAACGTTACTTTTCACTTGCATCCCCTGGGAAGTAGTTTGCTTTCATTGTGGTTTCCTGACCGATCTCCATCCCAGCTGAGTTGGGCTAAATGGTTGAGGTCATTGTCTCATCAGCCCGAAGGTTGTTGGTTTCCAGTCTGGAGCTCGCCATCTTGAATACGGAGGGGTGCCGAGTTACCAGAGGCTTGTGAGATATTGAACCAAGGCTTTGCCTGCCTCCTCGGGTCACTATAAAGGACTGCACGGCATTATTTGAAGATGCAAGTGGCCTCTCCCTCTCCCTCTCCCTCACCGAATAGATGGGGGGGGAGAGGGTGGGCAAGAATGCCATTTGTCATATTTGTTGTTTGTAGGGTTTTGCTGAGTGTAATTTGGCAAGTTGACAAATGTTCCACAATAAGAAATTGGCTGTGAAGTCTTTTGATGGAGAATTTATTTTTATTTTATTTTTCTACTTAAAATATGATTTAAAACGTGCCAGCAGTGTTAACGCTCTGAGAACAGCCCTGTAGTAGAATTGGCCCAGGCTACCTCGACTAGTCTGCTGAAAAAGCACTTTGTTTTATTCTCCTGCCCATTCTGAACACATCTTGTTAACAAACAATCTCAACCATCTTCCTCATGATCTAGTTGCGTGCCAGACCCTTCCCTCAACTTTCTTTAAAAAAAAACTTTGGAAAAACAAATGATTTTAAAAGAACACTGTTTTATTTATAATACTTGGGATTGGAGGTTCTGCAGAATCTTAGTGTCTCTTGACAGCTAAGGTGTTAAATTGATGTGTTGAGATCAACAATGACAGGATTTGCAATGATGAATGTGCACAGTTAGAAGGGGATAAAAATCGGATGGTTCAAAGTCTGTTGTGTACATGAGGTGCAAAAACCATACTCTGAAAAGGAAATGAAAGCAGTGTGTACTGACGCCACATACCCACACACGCACACACACACGCGCACACACACACGCACACACACACACACGCACACACAGGCACCCAAGCACACAGACATGGAGACACACACACACGCACACACACAATGACCTGATTCCAACCTCTTTTTAGCTTTCATCACTCAACGGAAATGATTGAGGATTTTAAAGACCGCATGAAATTGCACAGAGTTGTGGAAGTAGCCCAGTCCATCACATAAACCAGCCTCCCTTCCATCGACTCCATCTACACTTCACGCTGCCTCGGCAAGGCCACCAGCTGCATCAAGGACCAGTCTTAGCCAGGTCACCTTTTCTTTCCCTCTCCCATCAGGCAGGAGATATAGAAGTTTGAAAATGCATACCTCCAGATTCAGGAACAGGTTCTTCCCAGCTGTGATCAGGTGACTGAGTGGTCTCTCATCAGGTGACAGAGTGCATTCCCGGCCTCCCATCTACCCCAGAGATCTGTGAACATCATCATTATAATCTTTGCACTAAATGTTGTATCCTTTATCTTTGCACTGTGGGCAGCTTGATTGTATCTGAAGAAGGGTCTCGACCGAAACGTCGCCTATCTCCTTCGCTCCTTAGATGCTGCTGCACCCGCTGAGTTTCTCCAGCTTTTTGTGTACCCTTGATTGTATTCATGTTTCGTCTTTTATTGACTGGATAACACGCAAACAAAAGCTTTTCACTGTATCTCGGTACACGTGGCAATAATAATCGAAACTAAATACACATTTCGAAGTAGTAGTTATCAGGGCCTGACTCTGTTGCCTAATATCCACTTTGTATGAATGGGTTACAGGTTCTTGAATGATCAGTTCGCCGAAGTCTGTGAGTCTTGCACTTTATTTCTGCACTGAGGGCCAGGCAGCAATCTGTTTTGGCAGGAGTGTGAGTAGGAAGCTGCGTTCACACTGCCGCGTAGCTGGAACTCGGCTTAGCTCAGCTGCTCACTCCGTCACCTCTGAGTCAGACTTTGAACCGTTGCCCTATCTGCCAGATCCCCTGCGGTGGGTGGATGTTGAAGAGCCTGGTGGCACCGGTCAGCAGCGAATGGCCACTTGCCTGGTGACCTGCCCAACACTTCTCCCCACCACCAACTCAGACAGGTTCTGAGTACAAATGTGGCTGCTGACTTTGCATACGTGACCATCTGTATCTCCTAGAATAAAGGAATGAGAAAGGAAAAGATATACTTGAATTTTTGGGGGACGTGAAGAAGTCCCAAAATACTTTACTGGCAACAAGTCCCAATGAATAGTGGTCAGTGATGCTAAATTATATATAGCAAGCTCCTACAATTCAATTAAATCAACATCAGGATTTTGTAGAAAGGATTAATCTAGCATTTCATATTCTTGGATAACTTCACATTATTTAATATCACTCGAGAAGGATAATCTTACTGAGAATGTATTGGAAGGAACTGCAGATGCTGGTTTATTCCAAAGATAGACTCAAAATGCTGGAGTAACTCAGGGGGTCAGGCAGCATCGCTGGAGAAAAGGAATAGGTGACGTTTCGGGTCAAGGAGAACGTACAAACTCCGTACAGAAAGCACCCGTAGTCATGGCCGAACCCGGGCCTCTGCGCTGTAAGGCAGCAGCTCTGCCGCTGCGCCTCCGTGCTGCGGTCTTTGTCAACTTACAACAAAGTTGCTTGTTAAACACTCGGAGCAGATTCAGGAAAGTTGATTTTAAAAAGAAGCAGTAACCTTTATATTTTCCTCTTTGTTTTGGATTAGGTCCCCATCGACGGGTTGCTAATCAGATTCCTGAAGACATCCTGAATGACAGAGAGCTACAGGAGGCTGTCAGGGTGCTGCCCAGTAATTATAACTTTGAGATTTGTAAGACTGTCTGGAGAATAAAGCAAGCGGAAGCGAAGAGAGGTATCAGTATTTTTTTTTCTCTTCTCCAAATGGTGCTGTTTATAAACACAGGAAATGTGAAGATGTGAATGTTCCAGAGTTCTCCCATCAGCTTCCAATCTTTCACTCGATCCAAAACTCTGGCTTGTGTTTCAACTCGTTCCAAGTACTTGTCACCCCACTGGCTCCAGCTGTGACAATGCCTTTTTGGCATTGAATTGTCTTCCTACATCCTGCTCACCAAAATGTTAACCCCCACCAGCTCCTTCCCTGCAAACTCTCCCAGCACTAAGAACCTTTTACGTGCCCCTCTAACTCTAGTCCCTGTGCGTCTTCAGTTTTAAAAGTTCGCCACCGCTGACTGAATGTTCCAGGATTCCTTATCCTTCCCCCTATCTCCCACTAAGATGCTTCTTAGACCCAGCTCTGATCCTATGCTTATATTCATCTGTGTTCATATCACTCAATGCTCATGGCTCAATGGTTCATGGCTCAATGCTAAATTTGATAGTGCTCTTGCAAAGAGCATTGCTAAGTTTCAGTAAGTTAGATGTGCTATGTACATGCTTGCAAATGAGATGTGGTAGTTGTGATAAAGTTAAAGGGTTGGTGATTCTATCCAGATGGATCATAGACAGCCAGCATTGAAGCAAGCCCTTCAGTCCCACATGCCCATGCTGACCAAGTTGCCTCATCTACGCTAATCCCGCCTGCCCGCAATTGGTCCATATCCCTGATAAACCTTTCTTAGACATGTCCCTGTACAAATGTCTATCAAATGTTGTTTTTGTAGCTCCCTCAACAACCTCCACCAGCAGCTTGTTTCATATATCCGCCACCTTTTGTGTGAATAGGTTGCCAGTCAGGTTCCTAATAAATCGTTCCCCTCTCACCATAGATCTATGCCCTCTGGTTTTTGATTCTCCTAGTCTATAAGATTTTGTGTATTCACCCCTATCTATTGCCCTCATGAATTTATACACCTCCATAAGATCACCCTCAGCCTTCTGTGCTCCAGATAATAAAATCCTGGTCTGCCCAATCTCTCCCTATTGCCCAGGCCCTTGAGTCCTGGCAACATCCTCCAAATCTTCTCTGCACTCCGTCCACTTTATGACATCCTTCCTATAGCATGGTGATCGCAATACTCCAAATGCAGCCTCACCAACATGTGCTTTAACAGACTTGGCCTCAGTTTGAGGACTGCCGCTATCATATGGATCAAAGTGGTGACATAGAAACAAACAGCACGGAAACAGGCTCCTGGGCCTAATTTGTCCATGCTGATCACGTTTCATCCTGCGCTGTTCCCATTTCCCGTTTCTATCCATGCGCTTGTCTAAAATGTCTTAAACCCACCTCTACAGCTTCCTCTGGCAGGTTATTCCATATACGTACCACACACCGCATTAAGAAATTACTTTTTTACATATTTCCCTCTCATCTTTAACCTTTGCTCTCTAGACTGTGGCCATTCACCTTAATCTTTGCTTCCCATGGTTTTGTAGACCTTTATGTCTCCTCAGCCTCTTACGATCTAGGAAAAAAAATCACAGCCTACCAAACAACTTCTTGCAACTAAAGCTATTGAAACATCGTAGTGAATATTTTCAGCTCCACTTCCAGTTTAATTACATCTTTCCTATAGCAGGTCGTTCAGAAGTGCACACAATACTCTAAATGTGGTCTCACCAATATCTTGTACAGCTGTGGCATGGTGTCCCAACTCCTGTACTCAGTGCCCTCAACAATGAAAGCAAGCATGCTAAACGTACTGAAGAAGTGTCTCGACCTGAAACATCGCCTATCTCCTTCGCTCCTTAGATGCTGCTGCACCCGCTGAGTTTCACCAGCCTTTTGTGCACCCATGCTAAACGTACTGTTAGTAAGGCTGCTACCCCACAGCTCTAGTGACCTGGGTTCGATCCTGAGCTTCAGTGCTATCTATGTGGAGTTCGCAGTTCTCCCTGTGACTTGAGTTTCCATCAGATGCTCCCTTTTCCTCCCAAACCTGTGTGGATCGATAGGTTAATTGGCTACTGAACTTATCGCCAGCGTGTAGGTGAATGGAAGATCTGCAGGGAGTTAATGGGAATATGGTAGGAATAAAACAGGACTAGGGCTCGGCACAAACATGATGAGAGATGGGCCTTCAATGCTGTATTACTGTAAATGCCAACAGACCCCTCCTTCCCTCAAGCCTGGGAAGGGTCTTCAAACAAAATTGTAATTGTACTGAAATATATTCATGTAAACAATGCAGATACAAGGCTATGCGATTGAAGTGTTTAAAATTATCAAATGATGAGACAAGTTAGAAAGAAGTAGGCCATTTTCAGTGAATGGTCAAGAATAGAACATAATCAATCTTTACATTCGTTCAGAGGATGCGTGTGCATTTATTAAAGGTACTTTGGGAGATGCTCAGAGGTTGTGAGATCATGCAGGCTTATTATTGTCATGTGTACTGAGATTCAGCCAAAAGCTCGGCGGTAATGTTACTATCGCACAGCACCGGAGACCCGGGTTTGATCCTGACTACGGCTGTTGTCTATACACAGTTTGTACGTCCCTCCCGTGACTGCATGGGTTTTTGTCCTGGAGCTCTGGTTTCCTCAGACACTCCAAAGTCGTGCAGGTTTGTAGGTTAATTGGTTTTTGTAAAATGTAAATTGTCCCTCGTGTGTAGGATAGTGCCAGCGTACGGGGTGATCGCTGGCCGCCGCGGACCCGGTAGGCTGAAGGGCCTGTTTCCATGCTGTATCTAAACTAAATTAAAATATTCAAACAAATTTATATATACAAACAAGTTAAACACAAGCACAAAAGGAAGAGAAGAGAACGATACAGAGTGCAGAATATAGTTTTCAGAATTGTGGATACTAAGTTTTGATTCCAGGTTCATTTAATTGACAGAATTTTGTATAGCATGGCTCATAATTCAATACACCATCTATATAACCACAGTGTTAACATACCTAGTGTATGATTACTAGATTAAGAGATGTAGGAGTAGAAAGGAATCTTCACACAAGGCACAGAGGTAGAGTTGCTGCCTGACAGCACTTGCAGTGCCGGAGACCCGGGTTCGATCCTCACTGCAGGCGCTGTCTGTACGGAGTTTGTACGTTCTCCCCGTGACCTGCGTGGGTTTTCTCCGAGATCTTCGGTTTCCTCCACACTCCAAAGACGTACAGGTTTGTAGGTTAATTGGCTTGGTATAAGTGTAACTTGTCCCTAGTGTGTGCGGGATAATGTTGATGTGCAGGGATAGTTGGTCAGTTGCAGACTCGGTGGGCCGAAGGGCCTGTTTCCGCACTGTATCCCTACACTAAACAAGGCTTTAGAAGTCATTTATAGGATGAGGAATTATGGCATTACATTCCAACAATTTTAAAACATTGGAATTAGGAAGAGGTATGAAAGGGAAGGGGATATAGAAGCAGGGTGAAGAAAGATGACTGGAGTTATTTGTTCACTCAGAGACTAAACTACAGTGGACAGGTTAGGCTGAATGGTCTGTTTCTAATATACAACATCAATCAAATTAATCCCACCCTCAGGAAAGCTGCTCCAATTGCTCATGCTGGATCATGATCACATGCATTGCCCGTACTGACACATTCTCTCATTGCATTTTGATAATTCGAATTGTGCATTCACTGAATGCAAGCTATTTCTGGCAATAGTAAGAGGTGCCTGCGTGTATGGTATCTTGTGTGGTGCATTTCATAAGCTTGAGATCCCAAAGTACTTTATACCAAATAAAATAGATATGAAATGTCACAGAGCGATAGAGCTATACAGCAGCGACGCAGGCCCTGTGGGCCAACTCGTCCATATTGCTTATCTGAGCTGGTTTCCCTTCGCCTGGCCCATATCCGTCCAAACCTTTCCCACCTCTACCACATCTTCCTGCAGCCTATTATTCCGTGTATGCTTCACTTTGTTTGTGAAAAAATTGCCCCTCAGGTTCCTGTTGGATCTTTCTCCTCTCACCTTAAGCCTTAAGCTTTAGGCTCCTCTACCCTGGGGAAGAGATTGTAGTTATTTTTTTATTTTGTATGCCTCTATAAGGTGACTGCTCAGCTTCCTACAATCCAGGGATAAAAAAATCCAGTCTTTCGAGCTGTTTAAGAAAGAACTGCAGATGCTGGAAAAATCGAAGGTAGACAAAAATGTTGGAGAAACTCAGCGGGTGAGGCAGCATCTATGAAGCAAAGGAATAGGTGACATTTCGGGTTGAGTCTATCGAGCTTCTCCTTATAACTCAAACCCGAAATGTGTTTAGTTTAGTTTTTTATCACGTGTACTAAGGTACAGTGAAAAGCTTTTTGTTGTGTGCTAACCAGTCAGACTATGCACGATTGCAATGTGTAGTATGATTATAATGTATCTGTGCACTGTGAATGGCTCGATAGTAATCATGTATTTTTTACCACTGACTGGTTACCACGCAACAAAAGTGTTTCACTGTACCTCAGTACACGTGACAATAAACTTAACTCCAATCGAGCCATCCACTGTGTACAGATACATGATAAAGGTAATAAAGTCTTTATCCTGGGGAAGGCAATAATGTTTAATGCAAGATATGGTTCAGTAAAGTCCGATCACGCAGGAAGTGCACCAACCAATTTGTGCAGAGCAAGCTGCCATAAAGTACATCTATTTCAGTGATTTAGATTAAGAGATAAATACTGACCAGGTAGCAGAGAATGCCCATGCTTGTCTTCCGTGTAATGCCATGGGATCCTTGATATTATGAGAGGAAGTGGGGTTTCCTTTTAATGTCTCATAATACATACAATATGGAGGGTTCAGTAGGCCATTTGGCCCTCGGTTTTAGTCTATTTTTAGAGATATAGCGTGAAAACAGGCCCCTCATCCCAACAAGTCCACGCCAACCGTTCACTCTAGTTCTGCTATCCCACTTTCACACCCACTCGCTACACAACAGGGACAGCTTACTGAGACCTTTTAACCTTCTTTGCGAGGTAGGAGGAAACCGGAGTACCCAGAAGGACCCCACGTGGTTACAAGGAGAACGTGCAAACTCCACACAGACAGCATCCAAGGGCAGGATTGAACCCGAGTCTCTGGCGCTGTGAGGCAGCAGCTCAATCAGATTGATCTTTCCCCCAGTGCCTCTTTTCTGCACTAACCTCAATATCCTTGATTCCCTTAATATTTAAAAATTAATTCAACCCCACTAGGCAGAAGGGAAATTGATTTGTTACTTCACCTGGATAAAGGGAAGGGAAGAGAGTGTTGTCGATATTATCCATGCTGTCTCTGTAAAATCCTTCGGATTCACTGGAAGGATAAGTATCCCTTTCCCGACCTGTGAGAACCCAGTACCGCTCACTGGCTACATTTGCCTAATCCCACATTCCCAAAACAGACATTCTATTCCGTTTTGTCAAGGAAAGGGACTGCCAGACAAACTGGAGAAAGGATTTCAAGGATGTGGCGGCACAGGCTGGCGCAGTGGTAGAGTTGGTGCTTTGCAGCGCCAGAGACCCGGGTTCGATCCTGACCTCGGGTGCTGTCTGTATAGAGTTTGTCCATTCTCCCGTGACCACGTGGGTTTTCTTGGAGTGATCTACTTTCCTCCCACATTCCAAAGACGTACAGGTGTGTAGGTTAATTTGGCTTTGGTAAAAATGAGAAATGATTCCTATTGTGTACGGGGATGGCTGGTCAGTGCGGACTTGGTCGGCCGTAGGGCCTGTTTCCACGCTGTACCTCTGAACTAAACTCAATTATGTGGCCAATGCTCCTTGGGAGGAAAAAAATGTAATGTTTCCACTGACTCTTGGGAGTCTCTGGCCTGTGACTGCTGGATATGGTGGAGTTCTTTGGATGACACAGGGAAGCTTGATTCCCTGCATTGGATCAGCGCCTCCATCAGGGGAGAAGGGAATCACAACATCACAGATTAGACAGCAATCCAATTCATCAGGCACCTCTTGCCCCACTGGTGGATGTCTGTGGTTCCCATATTGGCCCCCATAGCCAACCCGGAACACACAACCGGAGCGGAAAGCTGTAACCCTTGATCCCGAGGGACAGCTAAGAAGTAAATAGGATCAGTAGAAAGGAACTGCAGATGCTGGTTTACACCTAAGATAGACACAAAATGCCGGAGTAACTCAGCGGGTCAGGCAGCATCTCTGGAGAGAAGGAATAGGTGACGTGAAGAACACAGTTTTTTCAGACCTGAAAAAGGGTTTTGACCCAAGATGTCACCTATTCCTTTTCTCCAGAGATTCTGCCTGACCCGCTAAGTAAAAAAGATGATATGAGTATAGAGCACAGGAATAGACCCTTCAGCCCACAATATCCATATTGAAAATTATGGCAAACTAAACGAATCCCCTCTGCCAGCAGGTGATCCATATCCCTCTATTCCCTGTATGTCCACATGCCAGTCTAAAGGGCCTGTCCCACATAGGCGATTTTTTTCGGCGACTGCCAGCAACTGTCACAGTTGTAGCGGGTCACTGACCTACGACAACGTCTACGACAAGCTACGACCCTGTCGGTGTCAACTGAAGGCAGTTCAGTCGCCGGTACCTGTCACCGGTTGACGTAGGTAGTCGCCAATGGAATTCACCAGAGTCAGCACCCGGCCACAACCAACGTTACCTGGCGACAACCTACGTCACCTGGCGACAACCTACGACAGCACCTACGACAGGAGATGACAAGCTACGTCAAGCCCACGGTCGCCGACAAGTTTTGAACATTTCAAAATCCAGCGGCGACCAAAAAAACGTTACGACGCTTCAGGCGACTTGAGGAGACAACTCACCACCATACAGGCGTCACCCTGCGACCATGTGAAAACAGCCTAGTCGCCAAAAGAAATTGCCGAAGAAAAGTGGGACGGGGGCTTAAAAGCCTCTTAAACGCCACTATCATAGCTCCACCAACACCCTTGGCAGCACATTGCAAGCACCCACCACTCTGTGTGCCACACATCTTTAAACTTTGTTCTTCTCACCTATGCCTGCTGGTCTTTGACATTCCGACCCTGGGAAAAAGGCTCTGATTGTCTCCTCTATCTATGCCTCTCATTATTTTATATAATCAGCTCACCCCTCAGCCACCGATGTTGCAGAAATCCACGTCTGTTCAACCTCTCCTTATAAAACTACCCTCTTATCCTGGCAGCATTCTGGTGAACCTCTTTTACACCCTCTCCAAAATCCCCCACATCCATTTTGTAATGGGGAATCCAGAAGGGCACGCAATACTCCAAATACAGACGAACCAACTCATAGAACCGAATCATGACTGCCTGACTCTTATACTCAATGTTTCTCTACACTGACCAAGGGGTTGAGGTTTATTTTATATTTATACCGAGAGAGCGCTGGTACCACAAGCAATAAGATGGGGAGCTGAATCAGTAGCCTCTTAAATACGCATGAAGCGGGAGCTTAAGGAGTGAGTGCGAGATCTAGCTGGCTACATGTCTGATGCAGTTAAATGCTCTTGAAAGAAACATGCAAATTCATAGGTTGTGAGTGAATGACTGGCACTGCAGCAGGTGGCCAATAACTCACTGGCCAACCTTCAAAAACAAAATCAAGAATCAGCTTGCCAAGTTTTGGGATCTTTACCACAGTACAGATTTCTCTATCTCCCTTAGACGTTACCTCTGCACTCTATATCTCTCTTTATCTGCAGAAGAGCCCGAGTCATCTGTCCATTCCTACCAGCGACGCTGCCTGACCTGCTGAGTTACCCCAGCACTTTCCAGGGCTGTACTCTAAATCTCTCTGTCTTTTCCTGGACTGCCCGCCCCAGCTAAAGGTGCTGCCTCTTGCTTGTGTTTGTCCTGTCACCACTAGCTGTTGTCTGCAGGACCGTGACATAGAGTTAGAGAATGATACAGCCCTTCGGTCCAACGTGCCCTCCCCTGCCGACATGTCCCATCTACACGAGTCCCACCTGTCCACATTTGGTCTATGTCCTTCCAAACCTGGGCAGGATTACCCGATCTATTCCTTTCATCACATATCGCGGGAGCGTGAGGGGTGATCTTATAGAGGTGTTCAAAATCATGAGAGGAATAAATCGGGTGGACGCACGTAGCCCCTTGCCCAGAGGAGGGGAAGCGAGAATCAGAGGACATAGGTTTAAGGTGAGGGGGTAAAGATTTAATAGGAACCTGAGGGGAAACCTTCTTCACATAGAGGGTGGTGGGAGTATGGAACAAGCTGCCAGAGGAGGTAGTTGAGGCAGGGACAATCCCAAGAAACAGTTAGACAAGCACATGGATAGGACAGGTTTGGAGGGATATGGACCAAATGGGGGCAGGTGGGACCAGTGCAGATGAGACATGTTGCTCGGTGTGGGCAGTTGGGCCGAAGGGCCTGTTTCCACACTGCATGACAATGATCAGCCATGATCACATTGAATGGTGGTGCAGGCTCGAAGGGCCGAATGGCCTGCTCCTGCACCTATTGTCTATTGACTCTATATCACTGTCCAAGATTACTCTGCATCCTTGCTTTTCATCACAATGCTGTGCCTTCTGCTGCTGAGGCTCTAAGTTATGGACCCTTCTCCCCAAACCTCTTTACCTTACTCTCATTGTAAATGTCCCTTATAAACCTAGCTCTATGACTGAATATTTGGGCAGCTGCCTGATATCCATCTATATGACTTGGTGTCATTACTATGTGTGATTATACTCCAGTGGTGGGTCTTGGGACATTTTACTGCATTAAAGGCATGATATTAATGCAATTTGTTATTTGAGCTTCGACCATGAATATCAGTGAGCCCATTTCTTGACTATGATGCAAAAGTAAACCATAGCTGATCAACCTTCTTGCATCCCCTGGGGATATAAAGACTTTTATTTGCAATGGCATCACTGCCTTGGTTGAGATTAAGATATTCTTGAAGAGGAAAAAGCAATACACAAAGGCCAGTGAGCATGCTTTATTGCAGTATGTTGCAAATTTGTCTTGTGCTGCCTGAATCCCATCTACCAAATTATATCCTCGCTGCATCTGCACTTTGATGTTGTCCCCTCTCTTTATCTGTCCCTTCATGTTCTACCCTCTCCAAACCTGCACTTAGAGGGGCAGCGCAGTTGGTAGAGCTGCTGCCTCCCAGCATCGGAGATCCGGGTTCGAACCTGATCTCGGGTGCTGTCTGTGTGGAGTTTGCACGTTCTCCCTGTCACCACATGGGTTTCGTCCGGGTGCTCTAGTTTCCTCCCGCATCTCAGAGACACGTGGCTTTGTAGATTGATTGGCCTCAGTACAATTGCCCCTCTTGTGTAGGGAGTAGATGCGAAAGTGGAATAGCATTGAACTAGTGTGAATGGGTGACCGATGATGGATGGGCTGAAGGGCCTGTTCCCATGCTGAATCTTTCGATCAATCAAAAAAAAATCAATATTATATCCTTCCTGTATTTGCACTTTGACATTGCATGAACAGTGTATCATTATGTCCTTATTGTACACCTTTATGTCTTGTGTATTATATCTCCATTTATACACTTAATACTGTAATACTATATATCTTTTCTGTATCTCTACCCCAAGTTAATTCCACAGCTCCATATTATTTTGGACCTGAACACCATGTTACACTTCGGGCTCCCCATGAAAGCTATTCTACCTGTCTCCTTCCATTGCAGATAGACACAAAACGCTGGAGTAACTCAGTGGGTCAGGCAGCGTCTCTGGAGAAAAGGAATATGTTACCTTTCAGGTTGAGAGCCTTCTTCCTCACATTGCACCTTTTCTCTATCGATAGTAATAATTTAATTGAATTGAATTCTAAACTCCCACATTACCCTTTGTGCCTGCACCCACAAGGGAGTCTGAAAAAGGGTCTCGACCCGACACATCACCCATTCCTTCTCTCCATTGATGCTGCCTGTCCCGCTGTGTTACTCCAGCTTTTTGTGTCTATCTTCCGTTTAAAGAGTGTTTATCTTCCGTGCAAAGAGTAGGAGTAAACAGGTCATTTTCAGAATGGCAGGCAGTGACTAGTGGGGTACCGCAGGGCTCAGTGCTGGGACCCCAGATATTTACAATATATTAATGATCTGGATGAGGGAATTGAATGCAATATCTCCAAGTTTGCGGATGACACGAAGCTGGGGGGGCAGTGTTAGCTGTGAGGAGGATGCTAGGAGGCTGCAAGGTGACTTGGATAGGTTGGGTGAGTGGGCAAATGCATGGCAGATGCAGTATAATGTGGATAAATGTGAGGTTATCCACTTTGACGGCAAAAACAGGAGGGTAGACTATTATCTGAATGGTGGCCGATTAGGAAAAGGGGAGATGCAACGAGACCTGGGTGTCATGGTACACCAGTCATTGAAAGTAGGCATGCCGGTGCAGCAGGCTGTGAAGAATGCGAATGGTATGTTGGCATTCATAGCAAAAGGATTTGAGTACAAGAGCAGTGAGGTTCTACTGCAGTTGTACAGGGTCTTGGTGAGGTCACACCTGGAGTATTGCGTACAGTTTTGGTCTCCTAATCTGAGGAAAGACATTCTTGCCATAGACGGAGTACAGAGAAGGTTCACCAGACTGATTCCTGGGATGGCAGGACTTCCACATGAAGAAAGACTGGATAGACTCAGCTTGTACTCGCTGGAATTTAGCAGATTGAGGGGGAATCTTATAGAGACTTACAAAATTCTTAAGGGGTTGGACAGGCTAGATGCAGGAAGATTGTTCCCGATGTTGGGGAACTCCAGAACAAGGGGTCACAGTTTAAGGATAAGGGGGAAGTCTTTTAGGACCGAGATGAGAAGATCATTTTTCACACAGAGAGTGGTGAGTCTGTGGAATTCTCTGCCACAGAAGGTAGTTGAGGCCAGTTCATTGGCTATATTTAAGAGGGAGTTAGATGTGGCCCTTGTGGCTAAAGGGATCAGGGGGTATGGCGAGAAGGCAGGTACAGGATACTGAGTTGGATGATCAGCCATGATCATATTGAATGGTGGTGCAGGCTCGAAGGGCCGAATGGCCTACTCCTGCACCTATTTTCTATGATTCTATGATTCTAAACCAGCATGTGCAGTTCCTTCCTGCACACCCACATGGGATGTTCCATCTATATGTGAATTTCATGAACTGTTCTATGTTCACAGTGCTACACTGCAGTGTGGGGAGTGCATCAGTTGTCTTTGCTCTGATGTAGAACCCAGGACATTGCATGTACTTTTGTCCCGCAGGGTTTTATGTAAACCCCCGTGGGCTACAATCCCATGTTCTAGAATGCTCCCAGTTCTCCATGTGTGCAGTGCAGTACACACATTTCTTCACAGCCAGGATATAACACTTGCCAATCACACCTGTGATCGTTGGCTTACAATTGCCACCTATGATAAAGGAATTCCAGTCTAGGCCTGCAGATTTGAGGTTTCACTGATTGCACAGAGATGGAAAGTAATGGCAAAAAGCCTAAATATAGTTTTGCTCTACCCTAGAGACATTTGATTCAAGCCTTGTATATAGTTTTATGCCAGTAATGGAGTTAATACCATGGTTTCGATCTGTTTACACAAGGGATGTGTGACCAAAGCATAACCTCATCTTACTAATACTGACTGAACAAATATTACTTCAAGAATAATGGCTTGCAGAGTGATTAAAAAAAAATATTGATATATTCATGATATCTGGGTATTGCTGGCAATGTTCAAATCCATTGTTCATATTTAAAGGTCCTTGAAAAGAAGGTGGTGGTCCTCTTTCTGTGGTTCATTTAATTTGCATTTACACGTCATTGCTAATATTACAAGCATTTCACAGGAGTGAGCGTCAGGCAATGTTTGACACCAAGCCACATAACAACAGATCAAGGGGATGGCTCTCATGGCACATCTCAAAAGAGGAGAGAGACGGAGATAACAGGGTTGACAGGTTGATAGAGGGAATTCCAAAGCTCTTTCTGAGAGAGCACGAAAGCATGGCCATCAACTGTGGAATGTTGAAAATTGAGAATTGGACAAGTCAAGTCAAGTCACATTTATTTATATAGCACATTTAAAAAACAACTCTCGTTGATCAAAGTGCTTTACATTTGTTATAAGAGTAGTATACACAAGCAGGCTACATACATATATACAAATAGCCCTCGCTCAGAGGACGTCAGGAAAGGCTTGGGAGAACAGATACGTTTTTAGTCTAGACTTAAAGGAGTTGATGGAGGGGGCAGTTCTGATGGGAAGAGGGATGCTGTTCCACAGTCTAGGAGCTGCAGCTGCAAAGGCGCGGTCGCTCCTGAGTTTATGACTAGACCGCGGGACGTGCAACAACCCCAAGTCGGCCGATCTGAGGGACCTGGAGGTGGTGTAGAGGGTGAGCAGACTTTTAATGTAGGTGGGGGCAAGCCCATTGAGGGCTTTGTAGACAAAGAGGAGGGTCTTAAAATTTATTCGGAACCGCACAGGGAGCCAGTGGAGAGAGGCCAGGATCGGGGTGATGTGGTCCCTTTTCGGGTGCCCATCAGGAGTCTCGCTGCAGCGTTTTGGACCTTTTGCAGGCGGGACAGGGAAGATTGGCTGATGCCAGTGTAAAGGGAGTTGCAGTAATCTAGGCGGGAGGAGATAAATGTGTGGATGATCTTTTCGAGGTCATCAAACTGGAGGAATTGTTTTATTTTAGCTATCATCCGAAGCTGGAAGAAGCTAGCTTTTACCACGGCATTGACTTGTTTGTCAAATTTCAGTGCTGAGTCAAATTTCAGTGCTGAGGCAAGGTTTTTGACGTGAGGTTTGAGTAGTGGGGTTAGGCTTCCAAGGCTGCCTGCTATCATTTTGATTGAGTCCGAGGGGCTGAGACGGATGACCTCAGACTTACTCTTGTTTAGTTGGAGGAAGTTCTGGGCCATCCAGCGCTTTATATCCTCGAGGTAGCGGGTAAGGTTAAGCAGATTTGATTGGTTTTTGGAAGAGGGCAAAATTGAAGGAGTCTAGAAAACAGGATTGTAGGATGAGAACTTGATGAAGATGCTTCGGAGTGATGAATACTTCTGATATCCGTCTATAGCAAGCATGGATTCTTTGGTTAAATAGAGAGAGACGTCAAAACAAGCTACTCTTCATTTGTGGTTGGAGGGAAGATTATTCTATAAAAAAAGTCTTTAAAGTTTGAAAAAGTTGCATCTCTGGAATTCTAGTGATTTTACCAGGATGATTTTGCCAGGTTGGTTTGGAATTGTGTAGAAAGGAACGGTAGATGGATGGTTACACTGAAGGCAGCATCTCTGGAGAAAAGGAACAGGTGACATTTCAGGTGGAGATCCTTCTTTGGAATTGGTCTCTTATTGTCATGTATACCAAGATACATAGAAAGTCTTTGTTTGCGTGCTATTCAAACTAATCATACTATACATGTGTACAATTGAGCCATACACAAGTACAGCAGGTAATGCAAAGTGAAAAAAATACCAGAGTGTAGAATATAGTGCTTCAGCATTACAGCATTAAAGTTACAGTGAAAGTGCAGATTTAAAAAAAAGTGCAAGGTCCACAGTGAGGTAGGTTGGAAGATTGAAATTACAGCCTAGTTTATGGGAGGACCCGTTCAGTAATCTGATAACAGTGGGAAAGGAGGTATTCCTGAATCTGGTGCTACATGCTTTCATCTGCCCAACGGGAGACTGGAGATGGTAGAAAGACCGGGGTGAAAATGGTCCTTGATTATGCAGGCTGCTTTCCCTGGGTAGCATGAAGCATAGGTGGTCCATGGAGGAGCAGAGTTGTTTTGTGTGTTGGATTGGCCTACATCCACAACATTCTGCAGTTTCTTGTGGACAAGCTGTGATGCAACCTGATGGAATGCCTTCTATGGAGTATTTTGAGGAACTAGAGACATTGAAGCACTTTCTTGGCCATAGCATCTATGTGGTATGGCCCAGAACAAATTGTTGGTGATATTTACGCCCAGGAACTTAAAGCTCTTGATCATCTCCACTTCGTCACCATTGATGCTGACTGTGGCATGTATTCCACTTCTCTTTCTGAAGTCAATAACTAGCTCCTTTGAGTAGGAAGGAACTGCAGATGCTGGTTTACACCGAAGATAGACACAAAATGCTAGAACAACTCAGTGGGTCAGGCAGCATCTCTGGAGAAAAGGAATAGACGACATTTCGGGTCTAGACCCTTCTTCAGACGAGCTCCTTTGTCTTGCTGACTTGATTGAGTGAGAGGTTGTTGGCTTGACACCATGCTACCAAGCCTTTTATCTCTGTCCTGTGCTCCCCCTCATCATTATGCCTTCTATTTTTGACTTCCCTCCCCTGGGAAGAAGACTATGACCATTCACCATTATCCATGCCCCTCGTGATTTACTCCCTTGCCTAGTTTCTATTTAAATACAGTGGCTTCAAGGAGCTTCCAACTGGATACATCACACGTGGTGTCTTCAACTCCATTGTGAATATAGGTTGTAAACAAGTGAGCTCTCAGCATTAATCATTGGAGGACTTAACCAGCCTCCGTCTGCAAACCAGAAAGTGACCTACCTTTTCCTAATCTATCTTCTGTCAATAACTGTGTTTAATATTTTAACCCCCAACTCCTTGAGTCCTTATGTTGTGTAAAGATGGAACCTTAATAAGTGCCTACGGCAAATAAATATATTCTACTTGCACTCCTTTATCTCAAAAAAAGATTAGTTAAATATTCGTTCCCTTTTATGTTGACCCAGCTGAATCATGATACGCTTATAAAGTGGTCTCTTACCATCGCCGTAATGATGGATTCCAGCATTTTTCTGGCAACTGACTGAGTGTGGCAGTAAGGAGGCCTAGTATAACGGAAGCCACGGGGATTCGCGGGGAAAATCTCTCCTCTGGCTGGAGGCACAACTTGCACAAAGGAAGATGGTTGTGTATGCTGGAGACCAATCATGTGAGCTCCACAGCATTGCTACAGGTGTGCCTGAGGCAGCAACCTTGGCTTAACAACCCACAGCTTCTTTTGTCAACAACCTTTCCCACAGAAGGAAGGTCAGAAGTGGTGATGATAACAAAACTTTCGATTCTTATTTGCAATACTTCAGGAAACGAAGCTGTCCGTGTTGGACATTGGGCGTAGGCTAGAAAACGGGAGGTACATAAGTGCCACACATTGACCATCTCCGTCAACTGAGCATCTAATCATCTACCATGGATGTTCACTGACATTGCCGTGCTGGGTTCCACTCACCACCAACATCCTGGAGGGTCACGATTAACCACAAACGTAACTGAAACAATCACAATCACGGACGTCAAAATTCAGAAGAAAATGACTTACCTCTTGGGTCCCCAAAAACCATTTCACCATCTGTGGAGTGCATGTCGTGGGATTGATGGAACGTTCTTCACTGGATGAGCGTCACTCCAACAGCACTTTCATTGTCATTCTTCACAAAGTAATCGCGTGAGTGCCAATAATTTGGGATCGACATGGAGTAACTCAGCGGGTCAGGCGGCATCCTTTGGAGAACGTGGATAGGTGACGTTTTGCGTCAGGACCTTTCTACTCCAGCATTTTGTCTCAATCCTTAGTAAACTAGCATCTGCAGTTCCTTAGATCTGCCAACAATTCAGCATTGATATACAGAGGGATCTTGGAGTCCAAGTCAATATCAACCTGACAGTGGAAATGCCATCACATGGAGTGAGGGAGGAAATGTCAAGAACGAGAGGCCATAGCTGTAAGGCGCGACGAGCAAAGTTTAAAGGAGATGTGCAGGATGAGTATTTTAGACAGAGGGTGTTTGGTATCTGGAATGCACTGCTAGGGGGTGCTGG
Organism: Okamejei kenojei; assembly: GCA_035221665.1. Lineage (NCBI taxonomy): Eukaryota > Metazoa > Chordata > Chondrichthyes > Rajiformes > Rajidae > Okamejei > Okamejei kenojei. The sequence goes on along the minus strand of CM069156.1, from coordinate 30,264,008 downwards.
AGTTGGATACAGTAAGGGCATTGAGGAGGATTTTGGAAAGACGCATGAATATGGGAGGAATGAAGGAGCATGGATCACGTACATGCGGAGGAGGTTAGTTTAACCTGGCATCATATTTGGCATGGGCATTGGGAGCTGAAGGATCTGTTCCTGTACTGTTTGATGGACCTTTTGTACTTGTGTATGACTTGATTGTATTCATGTCCAACTTGATTTGATTTGATTTGACTGGATACCACGCAAGCAAAAACTCTTCACTGTGTATCGTAATTATGTTGCCTGTTCATATTTTCCTCCTCATCATATAGTCCCTTTCCACACTGAACATTTAACAATAATACGCCAATACCTTTACCATAGATAAGCAGAAGGATATGGGCCAAGTGCAGGGCAATGGGACTAGCTCAGACAGGCATTGAGTCTGGGTCGGCATGGACGAGTCGGCAAGGACCTGTTTACATGCTGTATAGTTCTATGACTATTACCCAGACATTCCTACATATGACTTTGGACCCAGCGTGCGTTTGATATTTAACTGCCACCTCAGTTCAGGGGCAATTAGTCAGGGGCAATTAGTCAGGGGCAATTAGTCAGGGGCAATAAAGGCCAGCTATGTTGCAACATTCTGTGTATGAATAATTAAAGGAGGATGCTGGTGGCAACCATATACTAAATAAATGCTCTATTAATTTTTTTTTTCTCATTCAGGGGTTATGGGGAGAAGTTAGGAGAATGGGCTTGAGAGGGGAAGAATGATCAGCCATGGTAGACTTGATGGGTGGGATGGCCGAATTCTACGCCCATATTTTATGAACATGAACTTATGAACATTTTGTCCCTTGGTGGTCGCTCACTTTATCTGGAATGCTCTCAGGAAGAAGGGTCTCGACCCAAAACGTCACAGATTCCTTCTCTCCAGCGATGCTGCTTGTCCCACTGAGTTACTCCAGCATTTTGTGTCCATGTTCTTTGTCTGCTCTGAAGACACATAAAATATCTGTTTCAACACTTCATCCATTTCCTTCTTGCCCCTCACAACATCTCTTGTGAGGGACATCTTCATTACTCATCTTGTACAAATCTGTTGCAACTCTTACAATTTGCTTTATGTATTGTATCTTGGTGGTGTACTTATTTTATTTGCTTCCATTTTAAAAAAAATCATTTTTTGATTATACTTTGCTTTTTAGAAAGTAATCCTAGTTCTCAGGTTTAAATAATATCTTTATAAATGGACTCTTTGATCTAATATTAATGCAATGTTGACCCTGTTACCTTCATAAGGTATCAACTGATTAGTCAAATAAAAATCTCAAAACTAAGGTATAGTATAACTTAATCTTTATTAGCATTCGAGTTACTTAAGCGTACGTGCAAACAACTGACTTCTAACAACCTCATTTAAACTGTTCCAGTTTATCACTTTTTACACTAAATCACAAGAAAATCTCCCCTCCCTTGCCACGCTTTGTCCTGCTCTTCTCTCTTCCAGCTTTCTGTTCCCCACCCCCGACAATCAGTCTGAAGAATGGTCCCAACCTGAAACGTCTCCTCTCCATGTTCTCTAGAGATGCTGCCTGACCTGCTGAGTTACGTTAGAATTTGGTGTCTTTATTTCACAACATTCACAAGATGCAGGAAAAATGTTCTCAATGTTGGTGGACTCCAAAACCAGGGGTCACAGTTTAAGAATATGGGGTAGAACATTTTGGACTGAGATGAGGAAAGACTTTTTCATCCAGAGAGTTATGAGTCTGTGGAATTCTCTGCCACAAGGCAGTGGATGCCAATTCACTGGATGTATTCAAGAGAGAGTTAAGGGCCTGTCCCACTTGGACTGTCATTTACGCGACAGGCCGGTAGTGACTGATGCGCGGCATCATGCGTCCGCACAGCTGTCTGGAGCGCGTGACGTCATTTGAAGATGGACACAAAATGCAGGAGTGACTCAGTGGGACCGGCAGCATCTCTGGAGAGAAGGAATGGATGATGTTTCGGGTCGAGACTCTTCAGTCTGAAGAAGGGTCTCGACCCGAAACGTCACCCATTGCTTCTCTTCAGAGATGCTGCCGGTCCCACTGAGTTACTCCAGCATTTTGTGTCTATCTCCAATCGTCTTGGCCCCGCTCTGGTAGTAGGAGTGGGGACGGATCCGGATCTGCAACGGCCGTGAGCCCCAGACCGAGCTCGGCGATCGTTTGCCTGCTTCTGCTTCTGTTGGAGGTGAGACGTTGCGCCGCGCCAGGGTCTTGGGCCTGTCCCACTTTGGCCGTCAGTTACGCGACAGGCCGGTGGCGCGCGAAGATTTAGTTCAAGGCGAAGTCCACACTGCTCCACGCCACTCCATGCACCCATCCCGTGCTACCAACACGCTACCCACACGCTACAGGTCGCGTAAATGGCGCGCGAATGACGGCCAAGTGGGACAGGCCCTTTAGACATGGCTCTTCGGGCTAACGGAATCAAGGGATATGGGGAGAAAGCAGGAAAGGGGTACTGATTTTGGATGATCAGCCATAATCACATTGAATGGTAATGCTGGCTCGAAGGGCTGAATGGCGTACTCCTGCACCTATTTTATATGTCTATGTTTCTACATGGACTCAAGTACTACCCACTTGAATTAATAGGCTAGATTCACACTGCTGGTAGGGCCTTGTCTTCTCTGAGCTTCAAACTCGATCCTTCTTCTTCCAATGGTTGTTCCCAGATTGTCGCTGACTTTAGTTTAGAGGAACAACAGCCCACCAAGTACACGCTGACCAGCAATCACCTGCTCACACTAGTTCTATCGAACAAGGGTAGGATCCATTCCTCGGGACAATTTACAGAAGCCAATTAACATACAAACCCGCACGTCTTTGGAAAGTGGGAGGAAACCGGCGCACCCTGAGAATACCCACATGGTCACAGGGAGTACTAGCAAACTCTGTACAGACTGTACCCATAGTCAAGATCGAACCCGGGTCTCTGGTGCTGTGAGGCTACTCTTTGTGCCGACTATGTCGCAGACTGCCCTTATATATGATTTATTTTCCTTCAATCATCTAAAGGATGTCTGGTCAAACCTAACTGTCAAAGGCACAGTTTAAGAATAAGGGGTAAGCCATTTAGAACGGAGATGAGGAAACGCTTTTTCACACAGAGTTGTGAGTGTGTAATTCTCTGCCTCAGAGGGTGGTGGAGGTTGGTTCTCTGGATACTTTCAAGAGGGAGCTAGATAGGGCTCTTAAAAATAGCGGAGTCAGGGGATATGGGGAGAAGGCAGGAACGGGGTACTGATTGGAGATGATCAGCCATGATCACATTGAATGCACCTATTGTCTATTGTCTGTTGTCTAAGGCTCTCATGACTCTGAAATCAATCATTTCAAGTTGTCATACATCTCAGGGTTGAATAAACAAAACGCATCTTCTTTCCTTATCACGCCAGAGAATTCTTAATTATGTTGCCTGTTCATATTTTCCTTCTCATTATATAGCCCCTTTGCAAAATGGTTGTTCCCAGACCCGTACCCATACCCACTCAAGGACAGACCACATCGACAATCTTCAGTTGTGCTCTCACCAGATGTCAACCATTGAATCCGTTTTGAGTAGGAGGGAAATGTAGATGCTGGTTTATACCAAAGATAGACACAAAATAGTTGAGTAACTCAGCGGGTAAGGCAGCATCTATGGAGAAGAGGAATGTGATGTTTTGGGTCAAGACCCTTCTTCAGACTGAGAGTCAGACAGATCCATGTTCTCCAGAGATGCTGCCTGACCGTCTGAGTTGTGCCAGCACTTTGTGTTTTTTTTTTCTACAAGATTCACAAATTGGACTCAAATACTACCCACGTGAATGAATATGCCAGATTTACTCTACTGGAGTCTTCTCTGAGCTTCAAACTGTTGGCCATCCTTCTTGCAATGGTTGTGCTCGGATTGACGTTCAGTCTGAGGAAAGGTCTCGACCCGAAACGTCACCTCTTCTTTTTCTGCAGATATGCTGCCTGACCCGCTGAGTTACTCCCACATTAGTTGATCATTTTTACTGTGCTTCTTTGCTTACGTGGTCCCAACATTTCTCTCTGTCTCCGGCTAGCGGCATCCACCCTAAACCTGCCAGACACTTGACATCTAGTCTCCTGCTGCAACAAATTAGGAACAGGAATAGACTGCTGGACCCATCATTTCTGCTCTTCCACTTCATATGATCGTAACTGATCTCTTATTATAAACCTAATTCCTCATTCCTAGGCGCAGCGATACAGTTGCAGGCTTACAGCGCCAGAGGCCCGGGTCCCGGGTTTGATCTGACTATGGGTGCTGTCTGTACGGAGTTTGTATCTTCTCCCTGTAACCTGCGTGTGTTTTCTCTGAGATCTTCGGTTTCCTCTCACACTCCAAAGATGTGCAGGTTTGTAGGTTAAGGGGCTTGGTATATACGTAAATAGTCTCCTGTTTGTGTAGATAGTGTTAAGGCCCTGTCCCACTTACGTGTCCATGACACGCAAGTTATGCGACCTCGTCGTCGCGTTGAGGCGCACGGGCATCGTGTGGCCTCGCTGGGCTGGTCCCACTGAGAAGCGCGGAGGGGTATGGAGTTGTGCGCGGTATCGCGCGGCGCTCCGGGATTTTGTAGCGAACAAAATCTTCGCGCGCCACCGGCCTGTCGCGTAACTGACGGCCAAAGTGGGACAGGCCCAAGACCCTGGCGCGACCCAACGTCTCACCTGCAACAGCAGCAGAAGCAGGCAAACGATCGCCGAACTCGACCTGGGGCTCACGACCATTGCGGTCCGGATCTGCCCCCACTTCTACTCCCAGAGTGGGGTCCAAGAAAATTGAAGATGGACACAAAATGCTGGAGTAACTCAGCGGGATCGGCAGCATCTCTGGAGAGAAGCAATGGATGACGTTTCGGGTCAAGACCCTTCTTTCAGACTGAAGAAGAGTCTCGACCCGAAACATCACCCATTGCTTCCCTCCAGACTACACATTTTGTGGACGTCACGCGCTCCAGTGTGCGGAACATTGACCTTTGCGGGACTGTCGCGCTTCAACGCGACCATGAGGTCGCGTAATTAGTGTGCCAAGGACATGTAGGTGGGACAGGGGCTTTAGTGTGTGGGGATCGCTGGTCGATGCAGACTCGGTGGGACGAAGGACCTGCTTCCGTGCTGTATCTCTAAACTAAATTAAAGTCCTGGTAACCTTTCATTCTTTGCTTGTCAAGAATCTCTCCTTTAGAAAAGTACTCAAAGACTTCAACCATTCCTGGAGGAAGAGAGTCCCAAATATCTGAGAGAAAATGCTTCCTCTGTTCTCGGTCTGAGTGGAAACTCTCTTATTTTTAAACAGTAACCAGGTCAAGATTCTTCTATGAGAGGAAATGTCCTGTTCATGACCACCTGGTCAAGAACCTGCGAATATTATGTTTCAGTCAAGCCACCTCTCACTCTGCTAGAAAAGGTACAAAGTGCTGGAGTAACACAGCGGGTCAGGAAGCATCTCTGGAAAACATGGACAGGTGCCGTTTTAGTTTGGGACCCTTTTTCAGACTGACAAAGGATCCCAGCCAGAAATGTCTCCAGTCCCTGTTCTCCACTGAGTTACTCTAGCAGTTTTTCTTTTTGTGCGCCAGTATCTGCCATTCCTTGTGGCTCACCCTTCTAAACTCCTGCAGATACAAGCTTTTTGGGTTCAAAAATGTTTCACAAGGCAACCCGTCCATCCCAGGTATCAGTAAAAAAAAATCCAGTGCATTTATATCCTTCTTAAATAAGGACTCCAACACTCTATGCAGGACTGCGTGAGATCTCTTTAATGCCCCATGTAGCTGAAACATACTCTCCCTACTTTTATGTTAAATTTCTTGACCAAATCTCTTCTTATATCTGCATTGTACCTTGGTGCAAATCATGCACCAAGGACACCTCTCTCCATATGTGTCCTTTTACAATACTGTGACATAGGGGGTCAAATTTCAAATTCCTTCAATAAAGTTGACAAGCTCTTTATTGGGTTCATGACTAACATAGTATCAACAACAAATATAAGAGAAGATAGCATATTGATGGCAAGTTTTCGAAATGGCATCAGAATACACAAATACATTTTGTGTAACAGTTGTTGCGTGATGTCCACCAGTGACCTGGTTGGCACAGTAAGTGCATGTATTTCTTATTCCTTTCTATGTTTATGAATACCACATGAAACAATAAAGTTGCAAACACCGTTTCCACTTCATTCACCTGATCATGTAGCAGAACACTGCATCCATCTGAGTGGACACCACAACGCTCGTTACACATCACACACACAAACGTACGTTACGGTGGACACTCAAAGGTTTGGTGTCCCAGAAAACGAACGTTACATTATTGGTGAAAACCAAACATTTTCACCAATGTGATCTAAAGGGTACAATACCTTATGGATTTGAGCTATATTGATGGCTGATGATTCGTCAGAAGGTTTGATTTGGGATGATTTTTTAGTGAGTTAAATGTCTCCTGCACCTAACGGGACTCAAGTACTACCCCCTTGAATTGGCTAGGTTCAGAGTTGTCTTCTCTGAGCTTCAAACTCGGAGATTGGAAGTTGACACAAAGGAATGAAGTTTGTGACTTGGTCCGTACGAAAGGTAAACAAGAGACAGTGTGTTGCCAAATTAAAGATTGCCTCAGTTTCTTAGTTTTGATGACCAATTTATGTCCAAAATCTTTTTTAATTGATTTTAAAAAAGTTGGAAAATATACTGTAAACGGTCGTTGCGTTTTTGACACCACGATGGTTTTTATATATTAAATTGAAAAATAAGAAAAAATAATTAACTCGCCCAAAAATCGCTACTACCATAGGATACTTTGTTGGGTTTTTTGAAAAGCATTCGAGGTTTGGAGCCCCGTGGTTTAACTTACGGAGGTACCGACCCCGATAACGGTGGTTGTGACAATGGACACCAAGCTCAACGAACTTTACGGGATCTTTGCGAGGCGGAATACCAGACATGTGACTGTATTTTTCTCCTGGTATCTCCTGATGAAGATATTTCCCTAGATCATTTTCAAAACGTATATGTATGAGGGGCCATATGAAGTTTATTTATGAATTAAATATTCATGACTAAATGTGGCAGAGTTTTTAATGTCACATTTCTGGTGTCCAAATTGGTGGTAAAACGATGAAAATTTGTCTGTCATGAAAAAAGTTTTTAACTTTCGGTCTTGAAGTTATCTAATTTATATCTGTTATTTATAAGGTTTCACATGATGGGTAGATTTTTATGTTAAGAACAGTGTAATGGTGTAAAAAACTGAATAATAATCTCGTCCCTTAAAAACTCTCCAGTATTATAAAAATACTCATATGCATCTCAACACTGCAAACTCCCACCATTCAGAAAATATCCTGCCTTTTTAGGTTTCCTGCCAAAATTTGACAATTTCTCATTCTTCTCCATATGCTGAATCTTTGCTTACTCACTGAACCTATTTAACTTCCTCGTATCCTCTCCACAGCTTACTTTCTGACCTATCTATGTGTCACCAGCAAATTTAGCAACTGTAGCTTTGGAGCCTTCTCCAAGTCATTTATATGTTGAAAAAAAAAAGGGCCTAACACTAATCACTATGCCATATCACTTCCCCATCTTGCCAACGAGAAACATATATTTACACGTATTCCGTGTTTCATGATAAATTTCTATGCATGTCAATATGTCACCTCACACACCGTGAGCTTTTATATTGCACAATAATCTCGATGTAGTACTTAAAAAAAATTATTTGGAAATGTTCGTGTTGGCGGCTGAACAAAAACTCAACATCCACTGGTTCCCATTTATCCTCAACGTGTCTGAAGAAGGGTCCCGACACGAAACATCGCCCATTCCTTCTCTCCAGGGATGCTGCCTCACCAGCTGAGTTACCCCATCATTTTGTGTCTACCTTCGATTTAAACCAGCATCTGCAGTTTTTTCTTACACATATCCCCAATGTGTATTGCTTTTAATTAATTGGTCATAGGCCTTTCACGAATTCATGTTGGCTTTTACTGATTAAATTACCGTCGTAGAATGTCTTTAATAATAGTTTCTAACAATTCCCCTCTGCCCACAATGTCTGTGTCGAACATCATTGGCGTCAAAGATAGATAGGGTGGTCAAGAATGCTTTTGGTACATTCGCTGTTATCAGTCAGGGTATTGTGTATAGAAGTTGGGATGTCACATTACAGTTGTACAACATGTTCGTGAGGTCGCATTTGGAGTATTGTGTTCAGTTTTGGTCACCTTGTTGTAGGAAGTATGTCATTTAGCTGGTAAGCGTGCAGAGAAGATTTATGAGGGTGTTGCCAGGGCTTGAGGTCCTGAGCTAAAGGGAGAGGTAGGGCAGGCTAGGACTTCATTCCTTAGCTTAGAGTGCAAGAGGCTGAGGGGGTGATCATATCGAGGTGTATAAAATACTAAGGGTATAGATAGGGTGGACACACACACAGTCTTTCACCGAGCGTAGGAGAATCGAGAACCAGAGGACATAGGTTTAAGATGAGAGGGGAAAGATTTAATAGGAACCTGAAGGGCAACCTTTTCACACACACTGTGTTGGGCATATGGAACAAGGTGTCAGAGAAAGTAGTTTGGGCAGGTACACTCAACAAAAAACACAAGACCAAGTGCAGACCCATTGGTTCTGCTCCCCCAACGCAAGATTCCACCACTCACGCATAGCCCCCAACTGCTCAGGCGCGGCTCATTTATCCTCATCCCCCAGCACCCTCCTCCTCTTCACCTTCCCTCTTCAATCCCTAGAGAGGGAGAGGTGGTAGAGAGGGAGAGGGGGTAGAAAGGGAGGGGGGGCAGAGAGGGAGGAGGGGCAGAGTGGGAGGGGGTAGAGAGAGAGAGAGAGGTAGGGGTAGAGAGGGAGATGGGGGTGGGTAGAGTGGGGGGAGGGAGGATTGAGAAGGGAGGGGTACAGAGGAGGGAGGGTAGAGAGGGAGGGAGTGAGAGAGGGAATGTAGATGTGGCAACGACCCTCCCTACCCTCTCCACTCCCTCAATCCCCCACTCTCCCTCCTCACCTCCCCAGGATCATTTCCCCTCTCCACCCCACTCCCCACCCCATCTCCCTCCTCCTCATTTCCCTCAGTCCCATTCCCTGCTCCAGCACCTACCCAGGTCGTAGAGCAGCGCCGGGCCTGGAACTCGGCCTGGTTCTCGTACTCGGCCTGGTCCTGGCTGTGGACTCCATCCATCGGCTGGGGTCCATCCTCGGCTCGGCCGCCGCCTGGGCTCCAGTCCAGGCCCCGTCCCTGACCCCGGCCCTAGGCTCGTCCTTGGTTCCTGCGGTGGCTTCTTTCTCGGTCCCAGTCACGGCCCCATCCCAAGCCTCAGGCTCGGCCCTCACTACAGCTCCAGCACCAGGCTCGGCTCCAGCCAGGGCCCGTGGTACCACCCTCCCCAACATGCACCGACCGGGCGGCCATCGTTCACCGCAAGCGCTGGAGTGCCCCTCCCTCCCGGAGTGTCCCCTCCTGTTTTGCGAGTGCATTGTGACATCACTGGGTTTTTTTTTTCCCAAAATGGGTGAGTTTTTGGGGCTGTTTTTAAAATTTAAACGATTAATAACTTCGAAAATATAGGTGGGAATGCAACGGGAAGATGTTTATCGCCACGGTGGGAAAAATGTGAGTAGGATATGTGAAAATGGGAAGGCTGTGGCCTAGTGTTTGGAAGAAGATAGGAAAAAACATCATGGGCACAAGATGAAGACTTTAAGCAATATAGAGATTTGCATAGGTACATGGATAGAAAACGGTTGGAGGGATATGGGCCCAACGCGAACAGGTGAGACTAGCATAGATGGGGCATCTTGGTGAGCTTGGCTAAGTTCCGTAGTCAATGGTTCTATGACTATGGTACACACATAAACTAATCCCTTCTGCCTGCACATGCTCTATATCCTTCCATCTCCTGCAGATTGATGTTCCTATCATATCTGTTTCCATCACCACCCCACTACACTGTCCCATAGATCTCCTTTACATTTTCTCCTTCTGACCTCATAGACATGCCCTTTGGTTTTTAGGTTTTCGACCCTGGGGAAAATGGTTCTGAATGTCTACCCTATATGCCTCATCATTTTATTAACTTCCATCAAGTCTCTTTGTCTCTGACAATCCAAGTTTCTCCAACCTCTCCTTATAAGCTAATGCTCTCTAATCCTGGCAGCATCCTGGTAAATCTCTTCTGCACCCTCCCAAAAGCCTCCACGTCCTTCCAATAATGGGACGACCCGAACTGCACATAACTTTGTTATGAATTTTCAAATATTTATTTAAATGTGATCAGCTCATGAATCTATTTTTGAATCTAATTTCCCAATTCACTTCATCCAGCAGACTGGTTATGCCTGTGTATTCCTCCGATTATCAGAAAACCAGTCATGTACACGGTGTGGGGGACCAATGCCCAGCTAGTATCTTCCTGTGTAAGAAGGAACTGTAGGTGCTGGTTTATACTAAAGATAGACACTGGAATGCTGGAGTCAGGCAGCATCCCTGGAGAATAGGAATAGGTAACATTTCGGGTTGAGACCCTTCAACAGACTGGGAAATACTACGTTATCAGGTTTCCCATTGAGTTGACTGAGATCTAATTAGCACTGAAAGGTACAGGTGTGGCTTGTGTTACAGCATTGCAGGGAACAGAGATTCGTCGTTATTGAGTTCACAAATTATTACCAGAATATCTGGGATATGGAATAAATTTAAAAGAAGTCTGATGAAGGGTCTCGACCCGAAACATCACCTATTCCTTTTCTCTAGAGTAGAATCTCCTCCTCATCTACAGTATTCTTATGTAAAAGGCTTTATTTGAGTTTAAGGATATCATTGGAGTTAAGAGTATTGCTATTGAGCTGATATGAAATTCTATTATCGTTTGCATCACCAAGAGATTAGAAATGATGCCTGTTTTATTATGCAAAGCGAAATCTAAAATAGCCTGTCCATGGTTATGCATTGTCCTACAAGTACGTTCTGAATGCATTCTATGAACTCTCCTCTGGAGTACCTTGCCAACCTGATTTATGAAAATGAGTCCCCCACAATTATTGCAATACTTTGTTTCTTGTTATTACTTGATTAAAACTCTCTCTAATGATGTGGTCACAGTTAAGAAGGCTCTAAAGTGCTCCCACTAGTGTTATCTCTCCAGCTTTATTCCTCATCTCTGTCTAGAACTGTTTCTACTCCCCGAAGCTCTGAGCCTCGATCATTCCCGATTATTGTCTCCCTGTCATCCTGCATTATTTCTTCGTCTTGATGCATCTCAAACTCTGGGGAATAATAAAAACACAGAACTGTGCAGTGCAGGAACAGGCCCTTCGGCCCGCAGTGTCCGTCTCGTACGTGACGTCAAGTTAATCTAATCTTCGCTGCCTGAAGGAGGAGGCCACTCCTCCCATTACATCTGGGCCACCTCTGAAACTTCAAGCTTAAGGGCTTTTAATCAAGTAGTCATAAAACATGGGGAGGGGTTTAAACGCAGAATAATACAGCACATGAACGGGCTCTTTGGCCCACAATGTCCATGCCAGACACAATGCCAAGCTAAACTAATCTCCACTGCCCGCACAGGATCAATATCCCTCCATTCTCTGCATATCCATGTGCCTCTCCAAACCCTTCTTATATGTCACTATTATGTTGTTTTAAATTCCGTGTTCTACATTTGCTCTTGCTTCAAATCCATGGTTCTCCTTAGTGCTACTAATAGTAATGAAACCCATAATTACATTATTAATTTGTGCCCTTACAAGGCAAATTATTTGCTTGAAGGTACACAAAAATGCTGGAGAAACTCAGAGGGTGCAGCAGCATCTATGGAGCGAAGGAAATAGGCAATGTTTCGGCCCGAAACGTTTTTGTGTGCCTTCGATTTTCCAGCATCTGCAGTTCCTTCTTAAACAAATTATTTGCTTGATTTTAGGCACCATATCAATTTTGCCTCCTTTGGCTTGGCATCTGTGTATAACAAAGAGCTTTGCAGAGTTTAGTATTGAAGGTGCTACATTAATGCAAGTTGTTGTCGGGGGGGGGGGGAGGTTGGGAAGAATGAAGAATTGCAGTTACATAGTAAGACCTTTACACAAGACCTGTAGACAAACAAACAAAGGTTTTATCAGTGTGCACGATTATCTGTGTGACTACATAAATGTCACACATAGGGTTGTGAATCTTTGTCATCCCTACAATCTAAGTGTCATCTCCCTGATTTGAAATTTCAAAGTGAATGACAGATTTTCTCTCTGTGCAATCAGCAATATTATTGCACCCCCCCCCCCCCAGTCAGGCTTGGCATGAGGGAGCTGCATCAATCCTTTGTGAATATGTCCATGGGCACCAGTGAAAGTCAGTGAAGGAGGCCTGACGGGAAGAACATTTTAATCACAATCTGGGTCATTGGGAAGGTCAGTTTTTATTGAAAAAATCTGAATGAGATTACAAAGATTATCTGACTGTTGACAGCGGCATATCCGGCAAACCGACACTCGATAGAAACGAGGTTAAGAACAAAGGGTAATTCTTTCTTAAACAGGAAATTTTGGAACGGTGTTAATCTAACTGCAAATGTTAGATTGTGTAGTACCATGCTGCCACGCTTTCTGAATATTTTACAAAGGGAATGATCTAAACTTGCAATTGAGATTGAGTTTATGAATAATATGGAAATGTTTTGGAGGTGTAAGTGCCTTTGCCCTCAAAGGCAGTGAACCTCTGAAAATGCGGATTAATTTTGGGAATGAAGAGAGGAGAGATCTCCTATGAGGAGAGAAGGTGTAAGTTTGGTCTCCATGCAATGATGTTTAGAAGAACGTGTTTTAACATATCAAGTTCTGAGAAGGCTCGTCAGGTTGATGCTGAGGTAATTTCTTTTAACAGGTTGATCTAGAAATAGGGAACAGTCTCTAGATGAGAGGAATTATTTACGACAGAAATTGATTATTTTTACATTCTTATTGCAAACTAATTGAATCACAGGCCGCTCTTTGCTATTTTTTTCAGATGATGAGTTTCTATGTCCACTATGTGTTCTTATATGTAAAACCGATAGCATTCAAAATAAATGAAAGATAAAATAACAACCTTACTCCAGCAAATTTTGCAACATCCGCCCATTGTTTTATCATCATCTGAGAAGAACTCATCAAGCAATTCACAAAATGGATATCACTCCAAGGAGGCGAACAAAGATCATATCCTTGCATCAACATTGCCCGAAAAACCAGCGAGAGATTGCAAAGCTGGTAGGGGTGAGCCGCGCTTCTGTATTTTGGTTTGTCAAGCAAGGGTCCAAAAACGGATCTTTATCGCCCAAGAGGACGAGATAATGTGGACATATAATGCACTAAAGACATAATGGCCCAATGATAATGAATAAGATGCAGCCCTGCAACATGTGTATTGGCTTGTTATTATCCGAGAGTGTAGCGTGATTCCATTAATTTGCGCAAGGATGTTGATACGTAGAATATTACTAGTGGGCGCAATGCTTATAAATGAACTGTTTACAATATACATCAATGATTTGGCTGAGGATAACAAAATATAATTGTTTCAGAGTTGCAGATGATATGAAACCCAGTGAGAATGTGAGTGGTCACGAGGAAGCAATGACACTTCAGAGAATATAGGCAAGCTGTGTGAGTGCTGAGCTAGCAATTACAATGTTTGAAACACATTAATGGATCAGACAGGTTCAGAGGGATATGGGGCAATTCAGGCAGATGGGACTCATGCACCAAGGCACCTTTGTCGGTATGGAGAGGTTGGGCTGCAGTGCTTGTTTCCATGCTGTGTGATGCTATGACTCTGAGAGTGAAAAACAGTAATGTTTATGAAGTACAATATAAAAGAATGTGAAGTAATCTATTTCAGGAGGAAATGCTGAGCATGTTCTGAGATTGGAAAAATGTTGATTTTTAAAGGGCCCTGCTATTCCTGTATACAACTCATTGAGAGCTAACATGCAGGTGAAGATAGCAATTAGGAAGGCAAACGGTATCTTTATGTGAGAGAATTTGATCGCAAGAGCAAAGATGTCTTTCTACAATTATATGGTGACTTTACTCCTGGAATATTGCTTGCCTTACCTACAATTTTAAAGGACATACTTGCTCGAGAGGGAGTACCACATTTATCAGACTGTTTTCTCTGATAACAATGATGTTTCATGAGGAAAGATTACGGCTTCTACACTATTTAGAAGAGTGCAACATGCAAAATTCTTAAATGTCTTGACAGGGTAGGTGGGGGAAGAGTTCCCCCCCCCTCTCGGGAACCTGGAAAAAGGAGTTACAATTTCAAAGTAGGAGTAGGCTATTTAGGACTGAGATGGGGAGAGATTTATTCACTCAGAGGGTGGTGAAGCTTTGGAATTCTCCTCACCTGATGACTGTGGAGTCATTGAGTTCATTGAATACTAGATACTGGGCATCGAGGAATATGGGGACAGTATAGGCTACGGTAGAAGACCAGCCATGATCTTGTCGAATGGCTCAATGGTCTATGCTCGCTCTTATTTCTCCTGCTGTTATGATATTGGGGCACAAGGCTGGCCAGGATCTTCTTACACAACTGCCGAGCAAGCTTGAGGTGCTCCATGAATTACTCCTTGTGTTGCTTATGTATCTGCACTCTGTATTTTCATCTTTGCTCATCTGTTCTACTTGAGATTGTGTTTATGTATAGTATCATATCTGATTAGATAGCATGCAAAACAAAGCTTTTCACTGTACCCTGGTACACGTGATAACAGACAATAGACAATAGGTGCAGGAGTAGGCCATTTGGCCCTTCGAGCCAGCACCGCTATTCAATGTGATCATGGATGATCATCCCCAATCAGTAACCTGTTCCTGCCTTCTCCCCATATCCCCTGACTCTGCTATTTTTAAGAGCCCTATCTAGCTTTCTCTTGAAAGCATCCAGAGAATTCTTCGATAATAATGAACCTAAATCTAAAGCTATGTTCTTGGGCTGAAGTCTGCAGAGAATGTACCCAATGGTGGGAAGTATTGACCCAGCACAAATAAAGAAAGGGTGATATATTTGTGTGTGGTTCGTTGCAGAATTTGTAGATCTTGGTTTTCCACGTATCTATTGCCCTTGTCCTTCTTGTGAGGATACAGTTTGGGGAACTTCTGGCGAATCGTCCTCGGTGAATTGTAGATAATTGTGTAAATGGTTAAGACTGGCATCCTTCTCACTCCAGTGATGCCCCTGATGGGTTTTGCATTGGAGCTGCACTGAAGTTCATGAGGAGTCTGTAGTTTTGAAATAATAATAAATAAGAATGTAATAAAACTGAACTGCAGATGCTGGTTTATACCTAAGATAGACACAAAATGCTGGAGTAAGTCAGCGGATCAGGCAGCATCTCTGGACAAAATGGTGGCGTTTTGGGTTGGGACCCTTCTTCAGACCTATCCATTTTCTCCAAAGATGCTGCCCGACCCGTTGAGTTACTCCAACACTTTGTGCCTGTCTGCAGCTTTGAGTTGTGGGGAAGTAGTCTGCTCGAGTCACCTCAGTGAGGATGTGGGCAATTGGTGTCAAACACATTCAGCGAACTCCATCATGGATCCTAACCTAACACTGAAAATAAAAACAAAAACACTAAAAGTAAACAGCCTTTTAAAAAAAGCTCTCTCTGTCTTGTTTAGTTGCCCTGCAAATGCCTGAAGGACTCCAGATGTTTGCCTGCACAATTGCTGATATCATAGAAAGGTAAGTCGACAACTCATTAAATTAGCAGATTAGAGCACCATGCCCAGAGGGCTAGTCTGGACTTGTAAGTAATTACGGGAGATCTGAATAGATGTGGCACTTGTGGAGAATGTAGGACATCCGTGGCTTGGGTTTGCGAGTTGTTTGGGGATGATGTGTTTGGTTGGATGGTTACTTCTTTTCCATCAAATTCACTGAGCAGTCACGGGTCAAGATGTTACAATTCACAGCTTTGTCAATGACTCAATTTGGTTTCTAATTAGCTGAAGGAATTAAAGATAATGGGCTACATGTTCGGTGTCATAAACTGCAAGTGGGACTCTTTGAATGGTTTATATTTGTCATACATGAACTCTGGAGAGAGAGAGAGCTGTTACTTTCAGTTCATTCGCAGTGCACTTATCTGGCAAATGTAACAGAAGGTGAGTTGCCAATGCGTGTTGCTTTTCTGGTTGCTGCAATGTCCTTTGCCTTGTTATGGGAATCTTCCGATGTTGATCGAAAGCCCACGTTTTGTGGGATAACACTGGGGCAATGGTTACTATGAGCCTTCAAATCCAAGGTCTGGAACGTACTGTCTCAACAGTGTTGGAAGCAGATTTAGTAACTTTGAAAAGGGATGCCTTTATCGAGAGAATATTTGCTCGCCTTAATGAAAGAACATCGGAGAAGGACCAGATAGTAAAACCCAGCGTACTGCTCTCTGCAGATGAGAGAGCCAACGGATGCAAGGAGTGGGCCGGTAGGAGTTGTATTGCCACCAGCGCCTTCAAGGTCGACTACGCCCGGGACACAAAGTCAGTCAGCCGTGGAGAGGGATGTCAGTTCGCAGGCCAAGCTGCTTGAGGGCAACAGAGGGGGCCCTGTAGCAGCCTGGGGCATGCCTGGATTGGGAGCAACTCCAGTACATCAGGCGCTTTGGGCATTTATGTAAATGGCGCAAAAATATGGCGACACGTGCATGTGATATCAATGCAAAGAGAATTTCACTGTACAGTGCACATGTGACAATAGAGCACCATTGAACCATTGAGTTGGACGAGTTGTACAGGTCAATACTGTAGAAGAACTGGATCGGTAACCACCAAAATCAAATTGGCAGGGGTGCTGAGGAAGAGGATTTTTTGGAATGTATGCGGGATAGTTATCTAAATCAACATGTAGAGGAACCAACGAGAGAGCAGGCTATTTTAGACTGGGTTTTGAGTAATGAGGAAGGGGTAATTAGCCGTCTTGTTGTACGTGCCCCCTTGGGCAAGAGTGACCATAATATGGTTGAGTTCTTCATTAGGATGGAGAGTGACATTGTTAATTCAGAAACAATGGTTCTGAACTTAAAGAAAGGTAACTTTGAGGGTACGAGACGTGAATTGGCCAAGATTGACTGGCAATTAATTCTAAAAGGGTTGACGGTGGATATACAATGGAAGACATTTAAAGACTGCATGGATGAACTACAAAAATTGTTCATCCCAGTTTGGCAAAAGAATAAATCGGGGAAGGTAGTGCATCCGTGGATAACAAGGGAAATCAGGGATAGTATCAAAGCAAAGGATGATGCGTACAAAGTAGCCAGAAAAAGCAGCATACCAGAGGACTGGGAGAAATTCAGAGACCAGCAGAGGAGGACAAAGGGCTTAATTAGGAAAGGAAAAATAGATTATGAAAGAAAACTGGCAGGGAACATAAAAACTGACTGCAAAAGTTTTTATAGATATGTGAAGAGAAAGAGGTTAGTTAAAACAAATGTAGGTCCCTTGCAGTCAGAAACAGGTGAGTTGATCATGGGGAACAAGGATATGGCGGACCAATTGAATAACTACTTTGGTTCCGTCTTCACTAAGGAAGACATAAATAATCTGCCTGAAATAGCAGGGGACTGTGGGTCAAAGGAGGAATTGAGTGAAATCCAGGTCAGTCGGGAAGTGGTGTTGGGTAAATTGAATAGATTAAAGGCCGATAAATCCCCAGGGCCAGATAGGCTGCATCCCAGAGTACTTAAGGAAGTAGCTCAGGAAATAGTGGATGCATTAGTGATAATCTTTCAAAACTCTTTAGATTCTGGAGTAGTTCCTGAGGATTGGCGGGTAGCAAATGTAACCCCTCTTTTTAAGAAGGGAGGGAGAGAGAAAACGGGGAATTACAGACCAGTTAGTCTAACATCGGTAGTGGGGAAACTGCTAGAGTCAGTTATTAAAGATGGGATAGCAGCACATTTGGAAAGTGGTGAAATCATTGGACAAAGTCAGCATGGATTTACAAAAGGTAAATCATGTCTGACGAATCTTGTGGAATTTTTCGAGGATGTAACTAGTAGCGTGGATAAGGGAGAACCAGTGGATGTGGTATATCTGGACTTCCAGAAGGCTTACGACAAGGTCCCACATAAGAGATTAGTATACAAACTTAAAGCATACGGTATTAGGGGTTCAGTATTGATGTGGATAGAGAACTGGCTGGCAAAGAGTAGGAGTAAACGGGTCCTTTTCACAATGGCAGGCAGTAACTAGTGGGGTACCGCAGGGCTCAGTGCTGGGACCCCAGCTATTTACAATATTATTAATGATCTGGATGAGGGAATTGATGGCAATATCTCCAAGTTTGCGGATGACACTAAGCTGGGGGGCAGTGTTCGCTGTGAGGAGGATGCTAGGAGACTGCAAGGTGACTTGGATAGGCTGGGTGAGTGGGCAAATGTTTGGCAGATGCAGTATAATGTGGATAAATGTGAGGTTATCCACTTTGGTGGCAAAAACAGGAAAGCAGACTATTATTTAAATGGTGGCCGATTAGGAAAAGGGGAGATGCAGTGAGACCTGGGTGTCATGGTACACCAGTCATTGAAAGTAGGCATGCAGGTGCAGCAGGCAGTGAAAAAAGCGAATGGTATGTTAGCTTTCATAGCAAAAGGATTTGAGTACAGGAGCAGGGAGGTTCTACTTCAGTTGTACAGGGTCTTGGTGAGACCACACCTGGAGTATTGCGTACAGTTTTGGTCTCCAAATCTGAGGAAGGACATTATTGCCATAGAGGGAGTGCAGAGAAGGTTCACCAGACTGATTCCTGGGATGTCAGGACTGTCTTATGAAGAAAGACTGGATAGACTCGGTTTATACTCTCTGGAATTTAGGAGATTGAGAGGGGATCTTATAGAAACTTACAAAATTCTTAAGGGGTTGGACAGGCTAGATGCAGGAAGATTGTTCCCGATGTTGGGGAAGTCCAGGACAAGGGGTCACAGCTTAAGGATAAGGGGGAAATCCTTTAAGACCGAGATGAGAAAGACTTTTTTCACACAGAGAGTGGTGAGTCTCTGGAACTCTCTGCCACAGAGGGTAGTTGAGGCCAGTTCATTGGCTATATTTAAGAGTGAGTTGGATGTGGCCCTTGTGGCTAAGGGGATCAGAGGGTATGGAGAGAAGGCAGGTACGGGATACTGAGTTGGATGATCAGCCATGATCATATTGAATGGCGGTGCAGGCTCGAAGGGCTGAATGGCCTACTCCTGCACCTAATTTCTATGTTTCTATGTTTCTAAAATCTATGAGTGAGGGATTAGCAAGTGTTGGTTGGAAAAGCCTGTAAAGTTCATGGGGGTGGGATAGGTGACGGAAATTAGGTTGAAGAGGAAGATGAAGAATGTAAACCACCTTGTCTTCAGGGAGCTGTGGTAAGTGAGTTTTGAATACAACACAGAAACTAAAGCAGAAGCTTGTCAGCTATCATATCTCTACCACCTCGAGCAGGACATTCATTAGTGTTATTTAGTAAGGGAACACAAGCAATTAGGCAGCCGATTTGCGCAGTGCTCATTCGTTCTGATGAAGACCATCTACATTAGTGATGTTGAATGAAGGATGAACATCAGACACAGAATGGACCCCTTGCTGTTCTGCAGTGTGTTTCCTCACTACTGCTAACATTCTGTGCTTAAAACTTAATGAGATTAGAACCCACAGCCTGCTGGTTCGGAAGCACCAATGCTACCCGTTGATATCATGATATTTGCCTCACCTTTTGCCATAATTAAGCCATGCAGCATTTAACATTGATTGCATGGATCTTCCTTCTAAGTCTCCCGAGCGTAGCTTGTGATCAGGCTGGCCTCATGTATAATTTAATTCTGACCTCCTAACATGTATCCTTAAGTGTTCACGCTCTATTCGCATGAAGTGAATTTTGTTCAAATACGATGGTAAAACATGCAAGCGTGACCACACAATCGCAGAAGCCCAGCAAGAAGAGTCTCGACACGAAACATCACCCATTCCTTCTCTCCAGAGATGCTGCCTCTCCCGCTGAGTTACGCCAGCATTTTGTGTCTACCTTCGATTTCAACAAGCGCCTGCAGTTCTTTCCTACAGATGATGGATGTCTTATTCCGCCCTTATCTGATGGTGTTAGCTGAGAGTGGACACCCTATCACCTGTGGATTAGTTTATATCCACTTTAACAGTCAGGCAAATTCCCAGTCCAATATTCCAATCTAAAAGTGCAGCTTTCGCTCAACATGGCTGAATCATCCTGCCACAACCAGAGAGCAGCGCTGAGCGACTGTCTTCCTCTTTGGTGACCCTCGGACTATCCTTGATCGGACTCTGCTGGCTTTACCTTGCACTAAACATTATTCCCTGATCAGTCTGAAGAAGGGTCGCGACCCGAAATGTCACCCATTCCTTCTGTCCAGAGATGCTGCCTGTCCCGCTGAGGTACTCCAGATTTTGCGTCTACCTTCGATTTAAACCAGCATCTGCAGTTCTTTCCTACACATTATTCCCTTATCATGCATCCATAGACTGTAAATGGCTCGATTGTAATCATGTGTTGTCTTTCTGCTGACTGGCTAGCACGCAACAAAAGCTTTTCGCTGTACCTCGGTACACATGACAATAAACTAAACTGAAGCATGCACTCAGCTATCAGCCAACATTTTATGCACGGTGAATCTTGAGCAGATAAGTATTTTGCCAGCCTGACGGCAAACTGTATTTTCTCAGAAGCCACTTTGGTCAGGACTTGGTTCCCATTCCCTTTACATCAGCTAAATGCAAAATCAGTGGAAGCAGGGTCACCCTCTATCTCACAAGTCAGCACCCAGTGCATTTTCCCATTAGTCTGCCAAATTATATTATAAACCATTATATTTGTCAATTACACCTTGTTCCAAGCTTTAATCTTAATTCCTTGCAGTTAGTTATACTTGAAAAGTGAAAAAAAATTTGCCCCAGAGAACAAGAAGCTTGAATGTAGACATAAATGCTGGAGTAACTCAGCGAGTGAGGCAGCATCTGTGGAGCGAAGGAATAGGTGACGTTTCGGGTCGAGACCCTTCTTCAGACCCAGTTCCCAGCTTAAAAAAGTTTAATTTTTAAATCACAGAGATATTTAGTCTATTCTGGCTACACTGCTCTTGGTTTACGCTGTTTCTTTCTATTATTTTTGTATTGTTCGTACCATTATTGGAGCTTTCAGAATGATACGGGAAAGCTTTGTCTTAAAATGGGAATGAAACGAGTGCAGGAAATGTGAGGAGCTCTCAGATAAAGATAGAAATCTGGATTCTGGTGCCTGCAAAGGCAAATGAAAACAACAAAGGATGTAGCCCTCTGGGTCAGAATATCGTTCTGGTATGGTGGGATTTGAATTCACGTTCTTGAGATTATTAGCATGTTAACGTAATCACAGTGCCACTGTACCCCCCACTACCTAACCGTGTTTTTAGGATGCAGCACTTGGTCTCGGATTTCGTATATAAAAAATTGATTTCACGGATGTGAAGGCAGTAAAAGCCTGTTGCTGAGGACCGAGTAATACCCGTTCAAAGGGTGACGGAGCTCCTATCTCTGTGTCCCCTATCTCAGAAAGCAGGATTCCACAATGCTGCCTGATCCTTTTGCCTCTGTTGCTGTAATCTTGAGGAAGCCCTGTGTCAAGTCAGAAGAAATGAACCAAGTGATCAAAGGACTCACAGTATCCGAGGGTTGTGATAGAATGAAGCTAGATTTACTCCAGTGACTTGGAAAACGTACTGCTTTGCTATCACTGCCTCCTGGACAGTGATTGAAGAGGGAAGATAAAAGCAACTTTTGGTCCAGAGACTTGCAAAATCGAGCAGAAACCATCTGAATTTGTCCAACCTGCACTGTTCTAACATAAGTGTATTTTTTAAATTAGCTTTTGAAGCTGGTATAAATTTATAGATATAGTCTTAAGTACATTTATAGCTACTGTCTATTCTTGGTAACTAAATATCAGCTGCTCCCATGCATGGAATCTGCATCCTAGTCTCTCCCAGCACGGTCCACCGCGGTGAATCCTCGTGCCTAGCATTTCATTGTTTGTCCCTTTTGCCATGTTAAACAAAGGCACAGCACTGTCTATTCTAAATCCCTGCAGTTACTTGCCTGTGGGTGAAGAGGATACATAGATCTCCCATGTCTCCCTGACGAAACTGGGATATTTTCCATCAGGCCCTTTATCATTCCATCAGACATCCACCTTTATATGTTTCAGGAGATCCAACACCAACCCTCCTTCATATCGGCATGTCCTGGAATGAATGAATACTTTATTGTCACATGTGACAAGTCACAGTGAAATTCTTTGCTTGCATTACCCAATGTATGCAAATAGTCGCCACATAAAGGGCACTTAGATAGTTACAAAGTATCCGCGCCAGGTCCCCCTTGTTCTCCCCCCCACCTGCCACCTGCCCCTCCCCCGCTCCGGGTCATCCTTTGTTCGCGCTCCCCCCCCCCTCACGGCGGTCCCTCCACGCCGGGTCCTTCTTTGTACATTGTCCTTCCCCCTCCCTCGCGGCGGTCCGCCCATGCCAGGCCCTTCGTTGTTCCTTCCCACCGTGAACATGCCCAGCAGATCCTGAACAGCCCACCCTGAACATGCCATCGTAGTCAGTTCAGACCGCGCTCACTTCCTCAGGCTCCTGGCATAGATGACTGCATTTGTCGTTGAGCGGGCCTCTTTTTTCCCTCGCCACCCTCTTATTTTTAAATGGTGTAAAATAATTTAGGTTCTCCTTAATTTTATTTGACAAAGACATTTCATAGCCCCTTTTAGCCCTCCTAATTATTTGTTTAAGTTCTTCCCTGCTTCCTTTATTCTCTTCAGGTAATTATCTGATTTCAGTTTCCTAAACCTTATGTAGTTTCCTTTTTCTTCTCGACTAAACTTGAAATGTATCTTGTCATAACATAAGGAATCATCACTTAAAGCTGTTATTTTCCTTTCAGGATATTGTGTTCAAATTCCCTGTTTAGGCAAGGGTATACTTTCTTGCTACTATTTGTTGGAACTGACCTTGGATATAAAGACACAAGGAGCTGCAGTTGCTAGAATTTTATGTAATTCACAATGTGCAGGAATAACTCAGCGGGTCAGGCAGCATCTGTGACGGAATGGCTAGGTGACGTTTCGGGTCGAGACTCTTCTTCAGACCTTGAATACTGCTTCTTTACTCTTGTTGTAATCTCTGGTTCCAATTATCCTTGCCTCTCACCTTGCTTTACATGAAAACCACCTTTGATCCTGTTTCTAACGCCATGGGAGATTGGCGAACACAACAAAATGGCAGTGAGTTTTCTCTTTGATGATAGATAGTAATTGCAAACTTAATTATTTTTCCTAATTTGTGAGAGAAATGGACAGACCTGTTTGGTGATGATATGAGTCATTTTGAATGTTGTAGGAATTCAAAGAGAGAGAAACTTGTAAGTCACCTTCCCATGACAACAGAAAGCCCTAAAGAGCGAGTGAAGTAGTTCTGTGGTGCAGTCACTGTTGAGATTGTGGGAAATGCAGCAGTTAATTTCCACTGGACTAATACCCGTAAACAATAAAAGGATCGTGGCCAAATCTTATTCACTCATTGATCATGATTGAGGATAAGACATTGGGTGCTCTCCCCAGCTCCTCGAAACAACGCCAGGCAATCCATTATACCCACCCGAAAGGGCATATGGCACCTTGGCTTAATGTCTCATCTGATAAACGGCACTGCAGACTGCAGGATCCATGGAAGCCTGGCTTTGTAGGTTTATTGTGTCTAATGCAATAGGCTGACAAAGACAGTAATGGAATTTAATGGAATATAAGTCATAATTTGACAATATCTGCCACTGCCAGAGTTTAAGTGCTAGATACACTTGACGTAACACTTGATACGTTAGCCCGGTGATGCTCCCGATTATTCCTGTGGGAATTGCAATGTCATTACTATCGTGTAATTTGACAGGTTACAAGAAGTTAAGCGCTTTTTATTGGTTTCCATTGTAAGATGTTTGATTTCCACTCTCCTCCCCTCCAGACTCTGATTATTATTCAGTTTGGCTCTGTCTCATAACAGTACTGTGGGAGTAGGAAGGTTGTCAGTTCAACAGAACGCACATTCTCGGCTGACAGAGAAACATAGAAACATAGAAAATAGGTGCAGGAGTAGGCCATTCAGTCCTTCGAGCCAGCACCGCCATTCAAAATGGTCATGGCTGGTCGTCCAAAATCAGTACCCCATTCCTGCTTTCTCCCCGTATCCCTTGATTCCGTTAGCCCTCAGAGCTAAATCTAACTCTCTCTTGAATACATAGGAAGGGCTGGACAAGGGAAAGAAAGGCATAATAGCATTTATATTGCCCCTGCCACCTCCTGCTCAAAATTCACCACAGTTCTTGCAGGCAATTAAGTATTTATGCAGTGACTTTTGTAACGTGGCAGTTTATATATGTCTGATCCCACCAATGGCAATATAATAATATTCAGATAATACGATTTTGGTAGAGGGAATAAAGATAGCCAGGACACCGGATGAATTCCCCTGCTCTCCTTCAGAGAGCTGATGCTGTGCGTGCCTGAGATGCCACTGTTTGATGAGATATTACCTCTGACAATGCCGCATTCACATTATCACATACCGGCAGAGAGGATTAATTTTACTTGGCATCATGTAGCCTCTTCTTGTGCTGTACCGTTCCATCTATCCATCTGGTATTCCTTCAGTATTTTGCTAGAGTGAGACTTATGAGGCAAGGACATTACCCACTGAGCCACAACTGATGCTGTTAAACTCTATTTGACTTTACCTGTCACCCACCAGCTGGTCTCCCAATTCTACCCCTCCCTCTCCCCTTCTCCCTCCTTTTGCGCCTCTCCCTCTCCCTCCCTCTCCCCCTTCCCCCTTCACCCCCCTCTTTTGAAGAGCAGTGGGGGAATTCAATAGACAATAGACAATGGCTGCAGGAGTAGGCCATTCGGCCCTTCGAGCCAGCACCGCCATTCAATGTGATCATGGGTGATCATCCCAAATCAGTACCCCGTAGCTGCCATTTCCGCATATCCCCTGACTCTGCTATTTTTAAGTCCTATCTAGCTCTCTCTTGAAAGCATGCAGAGGACCCGCCTCCACAGACAGAGGCAGAGAATTCCACAGACTCACCACTCTCTGTGAGAAAAAGTGTTTCCTCGTCTCCGTTCTAAATGGCTTACTCCTTATTGTTAAACCGTGGCCCCTGGTTCTGGACTCCCCCAACATCGGGAACATGTTTCCTGCCTCTAGCGTGTCCAAACACTTAATTTGGGTTTGGAGAGGGAGGGAGTGAGGGAGAGGGGGAGAGAGAGAGAGGGGGAGAGGGATGGAGAGGGAGGGAGAGGGGGTGAATGGGAGAGGGGAAGAGGGAGGGAGAAGTCTTAATTAAAGTCCTGGAAAATGCTCAGCAGGTTGGGTAACATCTATGAAAGGGAGACCAAATTAACATTGCCGATTTGCTAGCACAGTGGTGCAACTGTAAAGCTGCTGCCTCACAGCTTCAGAGACCTGGGTTCAATCCTGACCTCAGGTGCTGTCTATGTGGAGTTTGCGTGTTCTCCTTGTGACCGCATGGGTGCTCCGGTTTGTTCCAACATCACAAAGTTGTGCGGATTTGTAGGTTAATGGTTCTCTGTAAAATGCCCCTCGTGTGTAGGGAGTGGATGAGAAGATAGGATAACATTGAACATGATCGATGGTCGTCGTTGACTCAGTGGGCAGAAGGGACTATTTACATGCTGTATCTCTAAACTAAACAAAGCATTTTAGGTCAATGACCTTTCTTGGGGATTTTAGAAAATGATATCCAGGTTGTCCCCGATTTAGGATGCTTCGACTTGCGATATTTCGACTTTACGATTGGCAAACGCCCGGCAACGGCAGCGAGCCGCACGTCACTTCCAGTCTAGTGATCGCAATGAATTAAATGCATTTTCGACTTGCGATATTTTCGATTTACAATGGGTTTATCGGAATGTAGCCCTATCGTAGGTCGAGGAGCAGCTGTAATCTGTTTTCTCCACTAATGCTGTTTTATTTCGGAATTCTGGCAGCTGCGATACTTTGCAACGGGGAATTCTTAGCATCTTGACCCGCATTTCTTCTCAGTTGATTAATTGATCGGTTACAGAGCAGAAGAAGGTCACGCGGCCCAATGTGTTCACACATTTTTCCGAAAATAGCAACACAGCAAGGGAAAGAGATGTATGGCATGTTTGTCTTTGTTGGCCGTGGCATTGAGCGTTGGAGTTGGGACACCATGTTGTAAGTTGTAAACAGCGTAGGTTAGTCTGCACTTGGTTGTCACACGGTGGGAAGGATGCGATTAAGCTTCAGAACTTGCTGAAAAAACTGCAATGGTCTGGCCTGGATTGGAGAGTTTGCCAGATCAGGAGAGATTGGGACCGTATTCCCAGGAGCAAATGAGTCTGAGGAATGTGAAAGAAGGAACTGCAGATGCTGGTTTAGACACAAAGAGGAATATCTTGTATGAAACAAGGAGAGGCCATAGTTTAGAGATTTAGTTTAGTTTAGAGATACAGTGTGGAAAAAGGCCCTTCGGCTCACCGAGTCCGCGTCAACCAGCGATCCCCGCACACTGTCCTACACACACTAGAGACAATTTCCACTTATACCAAGTATACAAACCCAATCCAATTAAGCCCCTGGCTGCTGCATGGCCTCCAACGGCCCACTCCACTGGCACCTCAATCCAGACTCATTGACCTGTGGACATTATCCCTCGCTTTACATCCGGACACATTGCCCTTGCCACGCATGGCTCTGCTCCGACACCTTGCACCAGGGTGCCTCCTGCAGCCAACCTCGGAACAGCTAGAGCACCTTCGAGGGCAGGAGGGGTGAGCCCACACCTCGCTCACTGGCACCGTTCCTCTCCTCCGTCCACTGCTGCCGCCATTTTGAAGGACTTTGTTCTCATCGTGAAAAACTCTGTGTTTCTTTAGGTATAAGTCTCTGTTGTGGCGTGGCTCTAAGGCTGGGCCAACACTCATGCAGGTGGAGGCCAGGATGAGGAGAGCAGAAATCCTGGGCCTCCATGTTAATTTGTAATCTTGTTTTGGAAAACACTGACACTGGACTGCAGTGAAAATCTGGGACAATAAATTAATTTAGTTGAGTTTGGAGATACAGTGCAGAAACAGGCCCTTCGGTCCGCTGAGTCCACACCGACCAGTGATCCCCGCACAGTAATACTATCCTATGCACAATATGAACCTGTACGTCTTTGGAGTGTGGGATGAACAAACTCCATACAGACAACGCCCGTAGTCAGGATCAAATCCGTATATCTGGCGCTGTAAGGCAGCAACTCTACCTCTGCGTCACTGTGCCACCCGATGAAGGGGGGCGGGGGGGAGGGGAATTATTGCAGGAGTATGGGGAAAGAAAGTGGGAGTGGAACTTTGAAAGCGAATGCAGATTCACTCGACCTAACAGCCTGCTGTGGAGTACTCCAAATAAAACAAAACTGCAGATGCAGAAAAATCTGAAATAAAAAACAGAAAATACTGGAAATCAGTCAGTAATCATCCGTGGGTAGAGAAAACTGGTTAATGACCATCTGTCAGATGGAAGCCAATTGATCTGAAACATTTATAAAGGGGCTGTCCCACTGCGGCGACCTAATCCGCGAGTTCTGATGAGTTTGCCCTTGACTCATACTCGCAGCATGGTCGACATGAGGTCCTAGGAGGTCTTTGTAACTCTCCTTCATGCTCAAGAGTAGTCCCCGTGTACTCGAGGCCTCAGCTCGATCGCGGCATATTTAGGTCGCCATGGAAAAAGTCAATACTTTTTTTACTTGTAGGTTTAGTCGAAGTAGGTCGTAGTAGGTCGGCATGTTAGTCGTAGGTAATCGAGGGTAGTCGAAGGTAGTCGTAGATAGTCTTCAACATAGTCAAAGGAGGTCGTCTTCACTCTCCACTATTCTTTGTCCAATTTTCACGAAGCTAGTCGAAGCTAGTCTTCAACATAGTCGAAGGAGATCTTCAACATGACATTTTTTCAAACTCTCCTAAACTCGCCAATTAGGTCTCCACAGTGGGACAGCCCCTTTATGTTTCTCTGTCATGAAGCAAAGCAGCATGTAAACAGGCCCTTTGGCCCACCTTTACTATGCTGACCAAGTTGGCATACTGGGCTGATCTGACTTTCCTACATTTGGCACATAGCTCTCTAAATCCTTCCTATTCATACATCTGTCCAAATATCTTTTAAAAGTCATAATTGTAACCTCTTCTATAGTTTCCTCTGGCTGATCATTCAAATACAGAAAATCCTCAGTGAAAAAGTTCCCCCTTGAGATTCCTCTTGAATCTCCACCCTCTCACATGAAGCCTACGACCTCAAGTTTTAGAATCTTGTCCCACTAGAAAAAGACTCAGTGTTCACTTTGTCTGTTGCCTTCATGATCATGTACATCTCAATAAGGTCACCCCTCAGCCTTGTATGGCGCATAGAAAAAAGTACTAAACGCTCCCTATCACTCAAACCAGCAAACCCAGGTAATAAATTCCCTGGTGAATCTCTTCTGCACCCTTTCCAATTTAATGACATCCTTCCTATAACTGGAAGACCAAAACTGCACACAATACTCCAAGTGTGGTATCAGCAATGACTGTACAGCTATATCCTGATGCCCCAACTCTTGAACTCAGTACCCTTTCGAATTGAGGCAAATGTGCCAGAGGCCTTCTTCACCATCCAGCCCACCTGACTCGCTGCTTTCATGGCAGCATGCGCCTGCACCTCCTGGTCTCTCTGCTCTGCAACTCTCCCAAGGGCTCTACCATTTACCATGAAAGTCTTGCCCTGGTTTGACATATCAAAGTACAACTCCTCACTCTGGTCAGAGTTAAATTCCATTTGCCATTCCTTGGCCCAACCTTCCCAACTGATCTAGATCTTGTTGTATAATTAGATATCTTTCTTTACTGTCCAATGTACCACCAATTTTTGTGTCATGTGCAAATTTTCTGATCATGTTAATATACGTAGATGCTGCCCAACCTACTGAGTATTTCTAGCATTTCCGCATTATTTCTTTGGTATTGCGTTCTCTTTATATTATTTTAGAGTATTTTATATTTTTAAAATCTCCCTTATAAGAGGCTATGTAAACAATCTCCGTGAAGGCTTATTACATTTCGACTCATATGGTGATCCGAAATAGGTTCTCCAATTAACATCACTCCAAATATTCGCACACTATTATTTTAATATACTTTTAAGTTAACTGGCTAAAATATCAGACAAGGGATTTTAAATGTGTTGAAGGTAGATTGGTCCAGAAAGCATAATTAGTGGAAAGTTCTTATACATTAATGCAATTGCACAATAATGTTTGAATAACCTCATTGTTAGATCCAGGTATTGAGGATGGTAGTTCATTCTGTTCATTTTTAAGGGTCAAGGATTCATTGGTTATTCCTTTCCTGGTTGCTGAAAAAAAAAACTGGAGGTTGTGGCCTCTTCTTTAGAGAGGTCAATTAGCCAGGAAATAAACTGTGGGCAATTTATTTTTAATTGGATCCTTTTGGAGGTGAGTGATTAGGGCGAGACTGTTGAAGAACCACATCACACCGTGTTTAATGGCCACATTGCATAAATAGCCCTGGGATTGTTAAGCATCAGTGGCCTCATGATCATTCATGCAAAATGATGAATAGCTCAGAAATATGACTTTTGTTTTTGGTTGAAAGATACGGCACGGAAACAGGCCCTTCAGCCCACCGAGTCCATTCCGACCGTCGATCACCCGTTCAACCTAGTTCCACTTTCGCATCCACTCACAACACACTAGAGGGCAATTATACAGGGACCAATTTATATACAAACCCGCATGTCTTTGTGATGTGGGAAGAAACCCACGCGGTCACAGGGTGAACGTGCAAACTCCACGCAGACAGCACCCGTGGTCAGGATCGAACCCAGGTCTGTGCGCCACTGTGCTGCCCTTGGTTGATTTCCAAACGTGTTTTAAGTTGGGAGTGAGTGAAGAGAGGAGAAGAAATGGTAGGGTTGGGATATTCCGTTTGCCATTGCTAAGTCGCAATAGGTTTTGTCGTGTCTTGGCTTGGCTGCGAAGCCTTCATCCATGATGAAAGGCCAGAGTTCCTTACTGATGGCATGGAAGAAGTGCTGGTGTACATCTTGCACCACAGAAACAGTGGCTCCTGCTGGGAGCCCGCTGAGAGGCAGTGACAGTAACCATGGAAATGTCACTGGCGTAGGCAGTCCTTGTAACCTTGCCTTGTAAAGTAAACCTGAGGGTAGTTATGGGAGCATGGGGGGGCGACGGAAAGAAATGGATTAAAAAAAAAGCTTAGGGGAGCTCCCTTACATTTCGGGTCTTTGATCTTACTTTTATCATGTTCCTATCTTTATAATATCTGTGAAATTTCTGGCTGCAAGCTGAATGATTCATGCTCAAGTTTCCAGGAATGGATTTCCAACATTAGCTGCCTTAGACCTAGGCCAGGAGGCTAAAGTCAGGCAGGCAAAGAGACTGCTACGGTGCCAGATTGCTCCTCAGTGATTCTTATTTTTTGTTTAAGAAGGAACTGCAGATGCTGCGAAATCGAAGGTAGACCAAAGTGCTGGAGAAACTCAGCGGGTGCAGCAGCATCTATGGAGCGAAGGAAATAGGCAACGTTTTGGGCCAAAACTCTTCTTCAGACTGTAGGCAACGTTTCGGCCCGAAACCCTTCTTCAGACATTTTTGTTTAGTTTAGTTTAGAGACTAAACAGCGCGGAAACAGGCCCTTCGGCCCACCGATTCCACACCGACCAGCGATCCCCGCACATTGACACTATCTTACACATACTAAGGACAATTTACATTTACACCAAGCCAATTAACCTACAAACTTGTGCATGTTTAGAATGTGGGAGGAAGCCAAAGATCTCGGAGAAAATCCACGCAGGTGACGGGGCGAACGTACAAACCTTGTACAGACAGCACGTAGTCAGAATGAAACCTGGGTCCCTTGGCGCTGTAAGGCAGCAACTCTACTGCTGCAGCTCTGTGCCGCTCATTATCTTTCATAATCTCCTGCAACTTCATAAGAACATAGAACATGGAACAGTGCAGCACAGAAGCAGTCCCTTTGGACCTCAGTGTCTGTACCGAACAGGAAGGCAAGTTAAACTAACCACCTCTGTCTGTACGTGATCCATATTCCTACCTAAAAGCCTCTTCAATGCCTTTATTGTATCTGTCTCCACCACCATCCCGCAGCGTGTTCCAGGCACCCACTGTGAAAACAAAAACTTCCCTCACACATCTTCTTTAAACTTTGCCCATCTCACCGTCAAGATATCCCCTCGGGTCTTTGATGTTTACACCCTGGCAGAAAGGTTTCCACTGTCTACCCTTTCTACGCCTCTCATAATTTTATATACTTCTATCGGGTCTACCTTCAGCCTCCGACGCTCCAGAGAAAACGATCCAAGTAGGTGTAGTTGTAGTGAATACCCCAAATTCAGGCAGCATTCTAGTCAACCTCTTTGGCACCCTCTCCAAAGACTCCACAACCTTCTTATAATGGGGTGACCAGAACCACACACAATGCTCCAAATGTGGTCTAACAAAAGTCCTAAAAAGCTGCCACAAGAGTCCTATAAAGAAGTTAACATATGAAAGAGGGCAGAAGAATAGCCAATATGTGAGGCTCTCCTTCCTTCCTCATCTATCTCCAGCTTACTTTCCTGCCCGGTCTCCATGTCTTTCGATTCCCTTTTTGTTTAAATGTCTATTCCTCAGTTCAGAATCTATCACCATTATGAATATGACCCTGTATTCACGTTAGGCCTTCAGTATATCAATTTGTCTGTACACTCCCTTCCACAGATGCAGCCTGACCCGATGAGTTGATCCAGCAGTTTGTTTTGTGTTGCGAATATATAGACTTGTATGGGGAGATGCCAATTGTTCATGACCCTCTGAAGGAGGATATTTGCCCTCATTTTAATTGTTCCATTATTCCGACCTCGAGTGCGTCTCAGCAATGAACATATTAAACCTTCTCTAAGATAAATTGTTTATGTTGCCATAAGATTACTTCGCAAACTCCATAGAATACAGGTATGTTCTTTGTTGAAATATATTTTGCTGTTTCAACTGCATGAGATGATGCTGGTCTTCTTTCCCCTGGAAGGATCATTCGCTTCATCTTGCGGCTTCACAGTGCAGCATTAAACCTAACTCATTCCACTTTTTTCTCTGGCTTACCCCAAAGTCTCTCCGCTCTCATACATTTTGGTGACAGTCCAAGGCCTTAGAATAGGGCAGCCATCTTGGCTCTGCAGGTACAGGGGGCAGACTTAATGTGTAAGAAGAAACTGCAGAGGGTACACAAAAAGCTGGAGAAACTCAGCGGGTGCAGCAGCATCTAAGGAGCGAAGGAGATAGGCGACGTTTCGGGTCGAGACCCTTCTTCAGAAGAAACTGCAGATGCTGTTTTTGAACCGAAGATAGACACAAAACGCTGGAGTAACTCAGCGGGACAGGCAGCGTCTCTGGAGACAAGGAATGGGTGACGTTTTGGGTCGAGAACCTTCTTCAGGCTTAATCTGAATTGTTAAGTGATATCGTGGGAAGGTATAAAGTCTGAACATTTAAAAAAAATAATCTAATGACTTCCTTGCTTTTGACTGCAAGGTGTTCTCAAGTTTTCCTCCTCCCCCCTCTTCGTCCCCCACCCTCTCCCAAGCCTATTGGCAGAAACCAGGAATTCTCTGTTGCCATGGTGAATGCAATAAAGCTCCCCCACCTCTCTGAGTAGAACTTACTGAAAGTCAAGTGCTTTGCCCAGTAATCCTTCTCCTGTCTAGACTGAAAGGGAAAGCTCAAGTGGTTTATTGTTCCGCGAACACTCAGATGAGATTATTTTCATTGTGATCTTTTGTGGCCACCCATTTTTTTTTTTTATATATAATAAATATATATCCACACCAGTATCATTTATAACAATTAAACCTGACTCCTTGTTACTGAGTGCTGGCTGAAAGGCGATTTCACCTCCCCAATTCTCAGCCAGCAGGCGTTGAGCATGTCGACAGGGTATTGTGTTCAATTGATGTGTGATGACTTGAAGGATTCAATTTGTGATGTAATCGCTACAAGATTGCTGGAATTCAATCTTCAGTGAATTACAGAGAGTTAACACACACATTGTCGAGTGGGTCCTGGTGACATTCTAACCCTTCGCAGGTGAAGCTCCAGCGGTTTGCAATAGCCTTCGCTCGCTCCGCACTCCAAAATTAGATTATTGCTGTGCATTCCCCAAGCTGTACTCTCTTCCCTATAATTCAAGTTTGGGATCTGTTTTCGCGCCATTAGTATCTGTCACCACTTTCGGCTGATCGTCTTAGAGGTTTGTTCTCGTTGTTAGACAGTGATGCCTGCACTGACGACTGGGCCATTGTTATAAATATATCTCAAAACTAATGCATTGCCTGTGTGGTTGAATTGCCTGAGGCAGGGCTATGCCCAATGATTGACACACAAGGGTTCTCTGGTGTATTAATGCGGGTCCTCATATATGAAGTGTTGGGGGATAAAAGGATCGGAGAGGGGGAGGGTGGAGTGAGGTGGGTGGTTGGTTATGGCATCCGACCTGTTCACAATGTCATAAGTGATTGGAGAAGTATTAGGCCATTCAGCCCATCAAGTCTACTCCACCATCCAATCATGGGTGATCTATCGCTCCCTCCTGACCCCATCCTCCTGCCTTCTCCCCATAACGTACTGATCATTATCCTTCAAAGCTTCTGGCAAGATAATTGTCAACAATCCCTTAGAACTAACCATTATTTGTTTGACATTCATACTGGAGTGCTGCGAGTCTTTAGAACTACGTTCCTGCAAAGGGTAGTAGACATAGTCTTTGAATATTTACCGAGAGTGGGAGACTCTCAGTCCATCACAGGTACTGACCTCCCCTCCCCACCCTCGAAAGGATCTACAGGAGGCGCTGCATATATCATCAAAGACCCTGGCCACGCTCTCATTTTGCCCCTTCCATTGGGAAGAATATACAGGAGTCTGAAAACCACGACAACCAGGTCCAAAAAGAACTTCTTCCCAACAACCGTCAGGCTCTTGAACACCACATTACACTAACCTTGGCTACAAGCATCTATGGACTGCCTTTGGTTGCACTATGGACTTTTTTTTTTAAACTAAGTATTATGGTTATTCGTTTATTGATTTTTTTTCATATACATTACGTGTGTGCATTTTGTTTATTGGCCTGTTGTTATGGTGCTGCAAGTAAGAATTGTATTGTTCCGTTATCAGTACATATGACAATTAAGGAAGAAGTAGATAGATAGTTGATAATCAAGGGGATGTAAGATTACCCCAGTAGGGAAGTTGAGGTCACAATCAAATCAGGCATTGTCTTATTAGGTGGTAACGCAGGCACAAGAAGCTAGGTAGCTTCCTGCTGATCCTAATTTGTACGTTTGTTGTACATACATTCATATCTCTGATATTTCATGGCTTCGCCAGTGGGGGTATCTTCAGATGTCTGGGGTCTAAGCTATGCGATTCCTTCACCAAACCCGCTTAAAACTGGTTTCTTTCACCTGCCCAAAATCTGGCTGTCTGACAAATTGGAGATGCTCCTGTGAAGTACTTTACACCACTGCAATGTTCTGGATGTCAACTCATTGTAGGTTGTTGTGTGGTTGTAGGGCCACATGTATATGTTAAAATGCTATGTCGTGGGTGATGTTGTAAGTTACTCATTGTATAGATGTTGCAGTTTGTGTCTGTTATTTCCTGAGGCATGTTTCCAGCAATAATTTCTCGGTTTAGTAAAGAAAGGAGTTAATAGGATTAAAAATAATTATTTGCATTTAAAACAATTTCATTGATATACTCATCCATGTTCTTAGATTTTGCTTTTTATTGCTTTCCTTCTTTTGTTTAAAAAAATGGTGGTTTATATATCCAATTTGCCTGCTTCTAATTGATCTCCAGAATCTGTTTGGTATCTGCCTGGGTGTGATTTTGCTGTGAAATTTTAGATGAATGTGTGATGTAAGTTCCCAATAAATAAAGGTTAATATAATCTGCATCTTCTTTTGACAAAAAGCTCTGCTTGTGATATTAAAATATAATGTGTTATATATATATGTATTATAGATATTTATATGACCTGTTGTGGACAACTTGTTTCAAGGTATGTCATATATATAATGCGTATATATATATATATATATATATATATATATATATATAGATCATCCGTTTATTCACAGTTTCTTTCTAAACTAGAATAATGATGTAACTCTTCAGAATTCACTGGTGGTTTTGCCTGTAAAACATTTAATGTGCAGTCTAAAGAAGCTTCCTGACGCGAAACGTCACCTATCCATTCCCTTCATGGACTGCTGCCTGACCCGCTGAGTTCCTCCAGCACTTTGTGTTTTTCTCAAGATTTCAACATCTGCTGTTCCTTGTGTGTCCTGTCAACGTTTAATTTGAGTTTGGCATGGGCATATGATTGTCTTCATCCTGAGGCATTCATCTTGTTTCTCTTCCCACAGGTGCAACCTGACCTGCTGAGCATTTCCAGCACTTTCTGTTTTTATCTTGGATAGCCAACATTTGCAATTTAAAACAAATTAAATTATGGGCGGCACGGTGGCGTAGTGGTAGAGCTACTGCCTTGCCGTGCCAGAGACCCATGTTCGATCCGGACTACGGGTGCTTGTCTGTGCAGAGTTTTACGTTCTCCGCATGACCTGCATGAGTTTTCTCTGAGATCTTCCGTTTCCTCCCACACTGCAAAGACGCACAGATTTGTAGGCTAATTGGCTTGGTATAAATGTATAACTGTAAAATTGTTCCTAGTGTGTGGGGTTGTGTTAACGTCTGGGGATCGCTGGTCAGTACGGACTCGGTGGGCCGAAAGGCCTATTTCCACGCTGTATCTCTAAACTAAATGAACCTAAACCTACTGTGCTGTATTATACTGGGAGTTTAACAGGAAAGTAGATGCCATAATCATTTAGGATTTCATCAATGTATTAAAGGACTTGTTTATTTTTCACTGACATGTTTTCTGCTAAAACACATTGTTTCTCCTTTTACTTACTACTACATTTTAACATGAAATCAGTCATAAATTGTATGCATTCTGTTTGTTGTTAAAAGTATCTTACATAAAGTTTATATTCATACCTAACCATTACATTTCTATGCATAACAAGATTAATTGCCTTTAATAATGGAATTATTGGAGGTTTGCTTCTATATTAAGTTTTCATCAATGTGGAAATGTGTTAACAAAGATTACAAACAGCAGGTTTTGTCATACGCTTGGAATGGCCATGCTTGTTTAATTTGTTAAATTTTAAGCATGTTGCCAATTCTCTTTCCAATTAAAAGCTTTTAACTCCACGGAAAGCATTGCAAGACCATGGTAAAGGATCTTAAAAAATATTATGAACAATTATGACGGAATTCATTCCAGTTTTTCTTTTCACCTTGTTGGTACGCCGTTTCGTACAAGCTATGTGCCTGAGTAGAAGAGAGAATGTAATCAGCAGGAATAATTATAATGGTTAAAGCAACCCAAACCTGCGCTGGCAAAATTATTTGTGTGACCTGATTGCTTCAGATTAATGGAAGTTGAATTTAGACGTTACTTATTTCTCTGGTCAGAGCAGTTATTTTGCTCAAATTAGATATGGTATAATAGAGACACCAGACCAAGAGATGCTGGAATCTTGCACAAAACACAAAGATATTCGCATCGTTATTAGCTGAGTATATTCACCACATGTGCTGTCTGCATTGTGGAAGAATGAGCTGCTGTTCCTCCAATTTGCGCTGGGCAAAATATGAGGTGCTGTTCCTCCAAATTGCGCTGGGCCTCACTCTGACAATGGAGGGCCAGCGCAAATTGGAGGAACAGCACCTCATATTTCGCTTGGGTAGTTTACACCCCAGTGGCATGAACATTGACATCTATGTATCCTTTGTCCACTAGGGGCACTGGACTGCCAGCAGTCTCTGGCTGCAGCCCATTTGTTTTTTCATCTTTTTTTAATTTTTAGTCAGTTTAAAGTTTGTTTTTGGGGGAAACTTTAACTTTTCTATGTGGGGGAGGTGGCAGGGTAAGGGGGAAATTAATTCCCAGTCGCTTCCTGGCGGGTGCGCGACTATTTCCTCGTCCTCGCCCCCCACCTCGCGGATCGGAGCGGCCTTTCCTGCCGGGGACCGGGAACCGGACCAGAGCTGCAACAGCAGGCGGCGCAGGAGTCACCGCGGAGCGGGCGATACCTACCTGAGTCGCCGTTGGAGCTCCGGAGCGATGGGCCGCTGCTCCAACATCGTGGAGCTCTGGCTTAGAGAGCTCCCAACGCAGGCGGCGCTGAACAACTCCCTGGAGTCCTGGGGCCCTTTGCCGAGGGCCTCCAGCGTTGCGTCTCCAACCGGCGCGGCCAGTGGACTTTGGGAGCCGCGGCCTCCGGTAGGAGGGGGCTGACTCAGGGTCCAGGCCGCTGAGGACATCCCCCAGCCCCGACGTCAGGATTTGCATCAACCCGGGGAGTGGGCCTAAACATTGGGCAGCCCGTAGCGGCGACTGCAGGGGGCACGGGGAAGCCCCGACCACGGGGGAACAGTAGGGAACATTGGGAAGAGACTGACTTTCGTGCATTCCCTCACAGTGGGAAATTTTTATCTTGCTGTGGGGGGATGTTTTATGTTGAATTCTATCTACTCCATGTTGTGTTCTTTATTTTTCTGTATGGCTGTATGGTGATTTAATTTTGTTGTGCCAATTGGCATATGTGACAAATAAATGCATCTTATCTTATCTTATCTTCTCTAACTTCAGATGGACCTTGCTTTCGCTCTCCTTCCCCTTCCCAGTTCTCCCACTAGTCTTACTGTCTCCACCTATATTCTATCTTTGTTGCGCCCGCACCCCTGACATCAGTCTGAAGAAAGGCCTCGACCCGAAATGTCACCCATTCCTTCTATCCAGAGATACTGCCTCACCCGCTAAGATATTCCAGCATTTTGTGTCTACCTTTGATTTAAACCAGCATCTGCAGTTCTTTCTTACACAAGGTGACTCATCATATCTTCTTGACTTGCATTTTTGGGAACAGGCAGTAAGTATTCACTATTATGGTCCCTATTTCTGTGAGATTGAAAAATTACAAACTTTAGTCTGCAGGTTAATGGACAGCCCGGGCTGGTAGCTGAAGAGTGTTTAAAACATATTCCAAACAGTTTGATTTGTTTGCTTTCTATTTGTTTCAGTTTATAACATTTAGGGCAGCACAGTGGTTCAGCAGCAGAGTTGCTGCCTTACAGCGCCAGAGACCCAGGTTCGATCCTAACTAGGGGCGCTGTCTGTATGGAGTATGTACGTTCTCCCCATGACCTGGTGGGATTTTTCTGGGTGCTCCAGTTTCCCCCGACACTGCAAAGAGTTTCAGGTTTGTAGATTAATTTGGGTTTGGTAAAAATAAAATTGTAAATTACCCCTAGTGTATTGGATAGTGCAGTGTACGGGGATCATTGGTCGGTGCGGACTTGGTGGGTTGAAAGGCCTGCTTCTGCGCTGCCTCGCTAAACTAAACCAAATAATGCATTCTTGTGATGTAGGTGACATATTGATATTTAGGAAAGTAAGAAATAGGCTAAGGAGTAGGCCTGCCTCACCATTCAAGAAGGTCATGATAGATCTTCTCCCTGCATGGTAAAGAAGGCATATGGGATGCTTGCCTTAATCAGTTAGGACATTGAGTATGAGTCCTAACTGATTAAGTTACGTAGGAGCTTTATTGGACTTTGGTTAGGCAACATTGGATTTTTGTGTGCAGGTTTGGTCACCCCATTACAGGAAAGACGTGAAGGCTTTGGAGAGGGTGCAGAAGAGTATACTGTATCCTCCGACACTGCAAAGAGTTTCAAGTTTGTAGGTTAATTTGGCTTCTGTAAAAATAAAACTAGACCGGATTCAAGGCAATTAGTTACACGGAGAGGTTGAACAAACTTGGATCGTTTTCTCTGGAGTGTCCAAGGCTGAGGGGAGTCCTGATAGAAATATATAAAATTATGGGAACATAGAAAGCCTGGACAATAAGAACCTTTTTTCGCAGATGGAAATATCAAAGACTAGAGGCTTTAAAGTGAGAGAGGCGGTTAAAGGATATTTGTAGGCACATTTTCTACACAGTGGGTGGGTGGCAGGTGCCACTATCTTATCTGCCTGCTTATCTGGAATGTGCTGCCAGAGGTGTAGGTGGAGACAGACACAATAGTGGCATTTAAGAGGCTTTTGGATAGGCTTGTGTGTATGTAGGGAATGGATGGATAGATCATGTGCAGGCAGAGGAGATTGGTTTAACATAATATTTGGGACGGACAGATGGGCTTGTCCTGTCCTATACTGTTCTCTATTCTGAGTTTTACTTTCCCACTTTTAATGTCTTTTGATATCCGTTAAAAAATAACATTCATGATCACTGCTCTCATTTTGTTAACATAGAACAATGTTATTAATTGACCATTTTATCCACAACTTTTAAGGGCCCAACTCAACCTTTAGATAGATTCAAATGGTAAACATGAACTGAGGGTAACGTATTAAAATTGACACAAAACTAGGTGGGGAAAAAGTGATGGAGTAACTCAGCGAGACAGGCCAGGCAGCATCTCTGGTGAGAAGGAATGGGTGAAGTTTTGGGTAGAAGCCCTTCTTCATATTCTCTTAATATTAATTCCAGTATTGAATATATTCAAATTTGCAGCACTCAAAAGCAGTTTGTGATGAATACGTCCAAAGGTGAGCTAATGATTCTGTAAAATTTCTACCAATCTCCATTGTAAATGGCCGAGTCTATCGTGAGACCGTCCCCCTGGTTCTGGGTCTGCAGATTGAAGACACGGCCCGAGTTTAAAAAAAGTGCTGGGGGAAGTCAGCGGGTTAAGGCAGCATCTGCGGAGGCAATTGGACAGACAACATTTCAAAATGCGACCCTTCGTCAGAAACCCTTCAATGTCACCCCTTTAAATTGCATTCAGAATTTGGCCTTCTTCCGTGAGACCACTTCTTATTCCTCTAAACCACTAAACTATGAGTAAATATAGGACAGTCTTACGCAATCTCTCAGGATTTCTTGCTGAAAGGAATGTTCCTTAGGTCTCTATTGCAAAGCTGTACACAGTGCTTCAGGTGTACTCTCACCAAAGTCCTGGCATTATTGCTGTAAGCACTTCCTTTCTCTTGAATTCTACTCCCTTTTGTAACAAATCCCAATGTGTGACAGAATGGTGCAGCTGGTTGAGCTGCTGCCTTACAGCACCAGGGAGCCAGGTTCAATCCTATCCTCGGGTGCTGTCTGTATGGAGTTTGCTCGTTCCCCCTGTGACCGTTGGGTTTCCTCCGGGTGCTCCAGTTTCTTCCCACATCCTAAAGACGTGCGGGTTTGTAGGTTAAATGACCTCCTGTAAATTGCTCCTAGTGTGTAAGGAATGGACGGAGAAAGTGGGATAACATTGAACGGGTGTGAACAGGTGATCGATGATCAGTGGTGGGCCAAAGGGCCTGCTTCCATGCTGTACCTTTCAATCAATTTATGTAATTTTGTGTTTCTGCTTGTTATATCTGCCTGTTGATGGTCCTCGTCTCATGAGCCAACAGACTAAGATCATCTTGTACTCCACATTTACCAATTCTCATATCTTTAAAAGGTATTCTCTTTCCATTCTGTCTACCAGAGTGCATTGCCAGACGCCACACATTTCCCAGTTATGTGCAGTTTTCTTTCCCTTACTTTAACCGCCGCAACCCTTTTGCAGATTTCATCCTCATTGTTCGTTTTCTCCCACCTAGTTTTGTATCAATTTGAATACGTTACCCTCATAACATATATACATTTGAATAAGTGCCAGCTAAGTTCAAAAGTAGCCAGCAGATGTGCAAATTAGCAAATTGGCATCATGTTTGCTTCCTTAGATGGGAGTAATTAAGATTCTGTGTAGCACATAAACAAGCTATTTATCTCAACCCGTAACATTGTTGTGGATGCTCCATTTAGGCTTCTTTCTAATCAGTCATGTTCCATTCAGTCATCTAAATCTAATTTTGGTTCCATCTCCCGCTTGCGTTTTTGTCTCCTTTTCACCTCTACCCATCCTCACATATTCTGCCCACCTGCCAATGAAACCTCCCTCACCTGTATCCACCTATCAACTTGCCACCACTTTGTCCACCCCCACACGTTTTCTCCTCCCCCACCAGTTGTCTCCTCTCTACTCCAATCAGCTTGACTCGAAAAATCCTCAAGATTACAGCACCCGCAGTTCCTTGTGTCTCCCTCTTACGTTTGGTCTTGTCTCCGCCCACTATCATTAGCCACCCTTGTGCTCAACTCTCCTCCTCCTTCAATTAAGTGTCTCCTTAGAGCCTGTGTCTGTGATCAAATATCTACTCGTGGGACTTGATGTTAGTCTAACTGTGCTC
Source organism: Okamejei kenojei (assembly GCA_035221665.1). Taxonomy (NCBI): domain Eukaryota; kingdom Metazoa; phylum Chordata; class Chondrichthyes; order Rajiformes; family Rajidae; genus Okamejei; species Okamejei kenojei. The sequence goes on along the minus strand of CM069156.1, from coordinate 30,222,393 downwards.
TTGTAAAGTGCTTTGGGGTGTTTTAGCTGCACTAAATGTCATACATGTATGGAAATTGTTGTGCCAAATTATTTGGGGCATGGTTTTGAAAACCATTTCTATTTAAACTGCATTTGTGATTAAATTAAAGGAAATGCTATCAAGATTAAAAATCAATGCAAAAAAATCTATCTGTTTTGCCTTTGGCTGATTAGGCGAACCTGCTTCATTTGTCTTGAGTGTTTGCCATTTCCAGCCTTTTGCTAGCCTCTTCCATAGTTTTTGTTTCATTAATTCGAGCCAGACATCAAATATTGTCTTGGTTCCTCTCCTGGTATCACTTTTGCTGGCAACCTGTGCCCCACTGCCTGACTGCAATGGCTGCTGAGAGTTCTAGGTAGGTTGTCATGACAACGAAGTAAGCTTAGTCCAAAGATGCTGCGTGGAAACAGGACCTTTGGCCCATTGAGTCCGTGCTGACCATTGATCACCTGTCGCACACTAATTCTATGCTATCCTACTTTCGCATCCACTCCTTACACACTGGGGACAATTTTACAGAGGGCCAATTAACCTACAAAACCGCATATCCTTGGGATGTGGGAGGAAACTGGAGCACCCGAAGGAAACCCACACGATCCTAGGGAGAATGTATAAACTCCACACAGACAGCACCCGAGGTCAGGATCGAACTGGGGTCTCTGGCGCTGTGAGACAGTAGCTCTACCACTGTTGCCTGCCTTGGATGCCGTGGTCATTTAAAAATGAAACTGATGTCATTGATGGCAGTAGAAGCCTCCACACAGTGTCTGAAAACCCGTGATTACATCATTTAACTGATGATAATTAGCCGAGAATGATGCCATGGCAACAAAATTGGCTAGATATTAGTAAGTGCTGTACACTTTCACCAGTGTAATGAAGAGACATTAAAAAAGTATTCAGAGTAATTAACGGGAGACAAGGGGACATAATACAATTAAATGACTGCCGCGATACATAATCTTTCTCCCGCCCTCTCTCTCCCTCCTCCATGAGCAGGAATGTGATGAGAAATGTGTGAACGCAACCCTTACTTCAGCGCTACTTTGGCTAGATTTAGCACGCTTCCACTCCATATGGAGACACTGTTGAAATAGTCAGTCCGTTTCCCCCCCCCCCCCCCCCCCCCTCAAACCGCCCTGTCTTATGTGCCAATTAAATCACAATCACTTTTTCACACATACAGGTAAAGTCTCACTTCCCCATGTTAAGTCGGTACATTGCAGCATGTCAGCAGATGTTGCCGATTAAGTCAGGTTTTAAAGCCCCTCATGAGTAAGGCATGTGTTAGAGTCATTGTGGAGTAATCTGGTACAGACTGAGGCCATTTGGCCCTTCGTGCCTGTGAAAGAGTCGTCCTGTACTCCCCCTCACCTGCTCCTTCTCCATAGTACTCCAGTAACGGGGGGGGGGGGGTTCCTTCCATTTGCACATCTCGTTGTGAGAATATTTTTAGAAGTGAATATCTGTTCCCCTTCCAAATAGCTAATGAGCTGAACACTTGTATCTGTGCGAGGGTGAACCAAAATAAGTTGCTTTTTCCAGCAATTCTGTTCGTGGCCCATCCCCCATCAGCGCACAGTCTTATTAATGAAAAGATGGGCAAGCTACCTGCCGCAGAACTGTCACTTGCAAGCTGACGCACTTAAGGTTTAAGCAATCTTGGGGCCATGAATCATGAAGTGTGCTGGTGTAGCATTAAAATTTAAGTGCAATTCTGATTTTGATTTTGATTTCTGTCCTTGATCTGAAATGCATCCTGTCTGTTCCTTCCTGAACTCTGGCGAAGCTTCTTCTGGTCTCTGAGCTTTTGGACGGGGACCAAGGGCTGACCACTGCTCAAGTCTTTCATGTCTCTTCTACACGCAGTGCCTGGGTTTGCTCACAGCTGGAGTAACTCAGCGGGCCAGGCAGCATCGCTGGAGGGAACTGACAGGAGAATGTTTCAGAATGACTATAGTAAGGGGGCAGAAAGCTGGGAAAAGAGAGGTGGGGACGGGACAACGCGTGGCGGTGGATACAGGTGAAGGGGATTTGAGTGGCCGATGGGTGGAGTAAGTGGCAAAAGCTAGAGGTGAAAAGGGGACATATGGTTGCCAAATAAGGAGAGAAGAGGAATGAAATGTCAAGCCAGGCTGAGGAATGTAGGTGGAAGAGGTAGGTATTTACTCAAATAGAATCATCTTAAGTGAAAACTAATTACTGTTGAGCAATAAAGCATTAAGTTCTCCAGTTTGAAAGGGTGTCCCGACCCGAAACATCCGCCTTTCCATTCCCACCCCAGATGCTGACTGATCCGCTGAGTTCCCCCAGCACTTTGCATTTTGCTCAAGATCCCAACATCCGCAGTTCATTGTGTCTCCATAAAGTTGGAATATATATTTGTCTTGCCATTCAGGTACTTCAACAGACCCATAGGCACAAGGAACTGCAGATGCTAGTTTAAACAAAAGGACACAAAGTCATTCACTGGGTCAGGCAGCATCTCTGAAGAATGGACCTTTTAGATCCTGACCGAAAATATCATCTGTCCATGTTCTCCAGAGATGCTGCGTGACCCGCTGAGTTACTCCAGCACTTTGTGTCTTTTTTACTTCAACAGATCTACCTATTTGTGAATATTATCAGCTAGAAGGTCAAAAGCAGGAGATGTTTGGGGATACTACGGTGAAGTGAATATGTACGGGTTTATCACTGCGTCCAAATCCTGCAGCCCCCTCACCCACAACACTGCGTAGAGATGGGAAAGAGACCACCCTTCATATTGTGTCTTTTGCGACCATAAGCCATCAGATTTGCTTTGCAGCCAGGATGGTATTTATGAATTGTGGTCGCAGTTGCAATGCAAGAAATGTGGCAGCTAATTTGCATGCAGCACGAGGTCCCACATATTGCTGTCATGTTGTAATTGCTATGGGATAAATGTTTTTACACACTGGGGACAGCACCTCTGCTCCTCCTCAAAATAGTGCTGTGGAATTTCTACATATTCGAACGGCCATTTACTTTGTCATCCCATGCAAACGACAGTGCTGTAGACAGTGCAGGGGTCGTTCAGGAATGCCTGAGGTGTTTCCCTAGAGATTTCGCCTCATGCCACTAGAACCAGACTCTATAAGGGCTGGGTGTGAACCCACTGAGCCGTGAGTGGCACTGCACCATCTTTGCCACATGGATAACGGCAACAGTTCACCTCGCCTCCATTTTTAAAGGGGCAATTGGAGACAGGCAATAAATGTTGACCTTGGCAGCAGATTTTAGTTAAGAGATTCAGCACGAGATTCAGAGATTCACTCTGCTTCCATGTTATCCCCCATTTACATCCGACACAATTTACAGAAGCCAACTGTCCTTCAAACCTACACATTCTTTCAATGTGGGAGGAATACAGAGCACCTGCAGAAAACCCACACGGTCATCGGAGAATGTGCAAACTCCGCACAGACAGCACCTGTAGTCAGGATCGATCCTGGGTTCCTGGCGCCTTAAGGCAGCAGCCCACATTCCTGTGCCGCCTTTCTGGAAGCACAATATGTTCTTTGGGGAGCTTCAAGGCATGTGCTAATGCGACATTGGTCAACAGTCAAGAGACTCATTGGTCCGTCTTAATTCTTCTGCTGTTTGATCTTCTTTCCCGCTGCCATTTATTTTCCATTGTAGGTTAGATGTGACCATCGCGGCAGAGTAATGGAAAACTTTCAAATGTCCTTTTATATCAAAGTTTAAATTTCCAAATATTTTTCATCACTAACTACTTTGAAAGCGACAGGTGACTTCTAGGGTGGACCTCTAGGGTGGCACAGTGGTGCAGATGGTAGAGCTGTTGCATCACAGTGCCAGAGACCCAGGTTCGATCCTGACCTCAGGTGCCGCTTTAGTGGAGTTTGCACATTCTCCGTGTGACCACATGGGTTTCCTCCGGGTGCTCCAGTTGCCTCCCACATCTTAAAGACATGTGTGTCACTTGACCTCTGTAAATCGCCTGCAAGTGAGTTGTTGCGAAAGTGGGACAACATAGAACTAATGTGAATGGGTGATCGATGGTCGGAGTGGACTCAGTGGGCCAAAGGTCCTTTTTCCATCCTGTATCTCTCAATCAAAAAAAAACTTCAAATGACTTGGTAATCTGTAGAGACATGGTTTGGAAGGAGGTTATTGATGATGCCTTCGAGCTTCCTATACTCCAGCTGCTACTGAGTTACCTTGACGTGATATCAGGACTGATAACCCTGTCAATGGATGAATTGATAAGCTTGCAGAAAGAACAGTTAGCCTTTCTCCCAATGGTCTGGAGACCAAATGATGAAGGGAAAGGAAAATCAGTCAAGGTCTGTCCAGTTTTCAGTGATAGCTTGACTGACAATGTTGTATTTCTTGTTAAGTGCAATTCTTGACTCTTCTTTCTTCTCTTTTGTACTTCCAGCTGTTTTTCTCCTTTCTGTCTATGGTACGCCGAGTAAATTCTGCAGCTTATTTCTGTTCTTGTGGGAGGTAATGATTGCAAATTACTAAATCTCCAGCGGTAATGGTGCACAATGGCACAACAATTAGCAGTGCTAGGGAGCTCTCTCAGCTACAGACACCCTCGCTTGATCCTGACCGTGGGTGCGGTACATGTGGAGTTTGCACTTTCCCCCGATGACTGCGTTGGTTTCCTCCAGGTGCTCTGGTTTGATCCCATGTGCCAAAGATGTGCTGGTTGTTAGGCTAATTGGCTGTAAATTGCCCCTGGTGTGTACGTGGGTGGCAAGAGAGTTGGAGTGGAAGATGGTAGATAATGGGGAGTTGAGCTGAAACATGGGATTAGCGTAGACATGTGCTTAATGGTTAGTGTCAATGTGATTAGTTGAATAACTTGGTTCCATGCAGTATGACTCTATGATTGATCTGCATGAATATCTCCCTGATCACGACCCTTTTCCCCCTACCTTATAGGATTAAAAGAATTCATATACTATTATACCATGGCCAGTTAAACTCCATAGGTTGCAAGGGTTCTGTAGAGCACTTTCAATAGCCTTCTGCTCAACTTTTGTACTTTTCAATCTTATTCAATCTACACTTGCTACTATTCTTTTTTGCGAGCTAGAAAATGTTCTCTATTCTGACAAAGGGACTTCAACCTGAAATGTTAAATCTTTTCAGAGACACAGCGTGGAAACAGGCCCTTTGGCCCACCAACCCCATACTATGATCGATCATCCGATCACAGTAATTCAATGTTATCCTACTTTCTCATCCACTCCTTACACGTTTGGGGCAACTTTTTTTTAAGACCCTAATGAACTTACAAACCTGCACATCTTTGGAAAATTGGAGGAAACCGGAGCACCCAGAGGAAACCCACGAGGTCACAGGGGGAACATGCAAACTCCACACAGACAGCGCCCAGGGTGAGGACCCGGTCTCTGGTGCTGTTAGGCAACAGTTCTATCAGCGGCGCCACTACGCTGCCCATCATCATAAAATTTCCACAGAGGTCCCTGACTTGCTCAGAATTTTCAACTTTAGTTTCAGATTTCATGCTTTTCCCACTTTGGCCTCCCCTCAGTTTCGGGGAGTTTTTCACTGTACCTCGGTACACGTGACAATGAACTAAACTGAACTGGGTTGATTGTACCATACAAGTAGTCCTGCTTTTGCCTGGCGTGGAACGGGCTCCAGGGACAGATTGCCCCCTGCACCCACACTGCAAAGGGATGAAGCCAAAGCTGGTGTGCGCAGAGGCTGTCAGCTCCTCCATCGGTTTCTCTGCTTGGTACTGCTATGGTTACAAGCTTCTCGCGGTACCTTTTATTCATGACCAAAGAGGAGCCAGCTCCCAAAGGGAAGACAGTTGATGCGGTGAACTGAAGCGGAGAATTAGACGCGTGGTAATCCAAGAAACTGTACCAAGGGGATGCAGTAAACTTGTTTATTGCATTTTGATTTACAAGTAGACTTTCCATTACATTCCCATCTCACTTCAACTAGTATCAATCACACTAGACTAGGCACTGCAACAATTTGCAATGGGTTCATCGGCAGCATTCCCAAAAACAAGGGTCTCTGTCGCCTGGAAAGATGAGAGCAGAGAGCGTGTGTCAATGGAATGTGAGTTTCATTCCAGGTTCCACTCACCGTTGAGACTTGGCAGTACGCTGGGTGTGACTTCATTGTTGCTGGGTCAGAATCATGGCTCTTCCTGCCTAGCTTATCTCTCAGGGAGGTAATGCTGAGGTAGACAAAAATGCTGGAGAAGCTCAGCGGGTGCGGCAGCATCTATGGAGCGAAGGAAATAGGCAACGTTTCGGGCCGAAACTCTTCTTCAGACCGTTACTGACCGTTAGTGCTGAGGCTCCATAAGGTGCTGGTCAGACCACATTTGGACTATTGTGAACAATTTTGGGCTCCATATCCGAGGAAGGATGTGCTGGCATTGGAGGGGATCCAGAGAAGGTTTACAAGAATGATCCCAGGGATGATTGAGTTAACATATGATATTTGACGGCACTGGGCCTATACTCGCTGGAATTTCGAAGGATGAGGCGGGGGCCTCGTTGAATCTTACTGAATAGTGAAAGGCCTGGATAGAGTGGATGCGGAGAGGATGTTTCCACTAATGGGCCGAATGGCCTAGTTGTACTCCAATAATTCACGAACATAGTAAGAGCAGCTTCGCCACACAAAGTGCAGTGGTTCTTCTTCTTTTTTCGTGCGGCGTGCACAGCCTAAAGTTGTCGGACAACTTGTTCTATTTGATCTTCCGTTTGTGCACGTCGAGTTGATTGCATTAGTCGAAACAGGGCGGACCACGTGAAGGTTGCAATCTCCCACTCCCAGTGGTTCAAGAACACAGCTAATATTTACCATCATCTCAAGGGCATTAAATGCAGGCAGCGACAGTGAAGCCAACATACTGTTCCTTTGTAGGCGGCCAAATTTGAAGGAAGAAGTAACAACAGCAAGCTCTTGAAGTTAGTCCAAGCACAGAAGGGTTGAACAGGAAAATGATTGAAAATTAAGTAACTTGTTGATGCCGGAAAGCTGGAAAAAAAATCGGAAAATGCTGGAAGCAGTTAGCAGTCTCGACAGCGTTGGTGAAAGGAGAAACATAGCTATAGTTTCAGGTAAAAGATACTGCAGCAAAATTGGGAAAATGAGAAAACAAGTTGCTTCTAAGCTACAGCAAGGGTCATGTGGGAATGGAATGGATGGAATAAGGGAATATCCTAGATAGGATGAGACCGAGGTTGCTCAGGTAATTCCAAGGTTTATCGAACGTTCCCGTACTTAGGTTAATGAGTGCAAATTGAGAGAGAGAGAGAGAGAGAGAGAGAGAGAGAGAGGAAACACCAATGGGACCAGGCACTGTCTGTGGGTAACGTTAGAATAGAACTGGCCAGATGAGATACAAGGAGGAGATGCAAGTTATCAGAAATTGCAAAACCTGTGACGGCACAGTGGTGCTGATGGTGGCGCCACTGCCTCAAAGCACCAGGGACCCAGGTTCGATCCTGAACTCAGGTCTGTTTCAATGCTGTTTCTTTCAATTAATTCAATCAACTTCTCAACTCCCCATTCCTTAGAGGCTGCAGAGGAGATTATCAGGGGTTCCATGGAGCTTTATTTGCCACAAATTCAACAGCACTGTGAAATTATCTTTGCATATATTACCCATGCTGGCACTGCCATTGGCACCATTATTCAAGGTCTAATGTCCAGATTAGCTAGAAAATACATCAGAGGCAGAGAGTGGTAGTTTCAATGAGAGATTTGTGCATTTAGGTCTGTTCTCCACAGAGTAGAGAAGCTCTGGTTTGGTAGATGTATGGGAGTAAATCAGAGAAACTATTTCCAATGGCAGGAGGGTTAGTTACCAGAGAACGTGGAAGTGGAAATAGGATGGAAAAAAACTGAGGTGAAAGGAAAAACATTTTTCAAAAAAGGGCATGGTCAGGCTGTGATCTGGAATGCAGAGTTAAGGGGCTGTCCCACTTGGGTGACCTAATTGGCGAGTTTAGAAGAGTTTGAAAAAATGACATGTTGAAGAGCTCCTTCGACTATGTAGAAAACTTCCTTCGACTATTGGACCGAATAGTGGAGAGTGAAGACGACCTCCTTCGACCTCCCTTCGACCTCCCATCGACTATGATAAAGACCACCTTGGACTACCCTTGATTACCTACGACTAACATGCCGACCTACTACGACCAAACCTACGAGTAAAAAAAGTATCGATTTTTTCCATGGCGACCTTTTTTTACTCGCGGGCATTTTTTATCATATTGAAAAAATGCCACGAACTAGCTGAGGCCTCGAGTACACGGAGACCACTCTCGAGCATGAAGGAGAGTTACGAAGACCTCCTATGACCTCGTGTCGACCATGCTGCGAGTACGAGTCGAGGGCAAACTCGCCAGAACTCGCAGATTAGGTCGCCCAAGTGGGACAGGCCCTTTAGAGAATGCGGTGGCAGGAGACCCAGCGTTCACATCTTCAAGAGTCAAGAGTTTTTTATTGTCATATGTCCCAGGTGGGACACTGAAATTCTTGCCTGCTGCAGCGCAACAGAATATGTACACATAGTACATAATGGGAAAAACGTCCTGAAGGGAAGTTTATGAATAGATGGCGGGGAAAGAATTGCAGAACTACCTGAAAGAACAGGACTTGCTGACCGCTTTAATTTAATTAGTTTATTTTAGAGATACAGCGTGGAAACAGACCCTTCGGCCCACCAAGTCCGCGCCGGTCAGCGATCCCCATCCACTAGTGCTATCCGACAAGGATAGGGAAAATTGGGAATCTTTTACCGAAGCCAGTTAACCTACAACCCTGTACGTCTTTTGGACTGTCAAAGGCAGGTGACCTATCCATGTGTCCAAAGATGCTGCCTGACCTGCTGAGTTACTCCAGAACTTTGTGGAGTCTAAAGAAGGCTCTCGATCCGAAACATCACCTCTCCATGTCCTCCAGAGATGCTGCCTGATCTGTTGAGTTACTCCAGCACTTTGAGTCCTTTCGTGTATTAACCAGCATCTGCAATCCTGCCAGCTGTTTGAAAGAGCCAATAGGTATGAATTGTTTCCCATCTTATCATTTCCCTCAGAAGCTCAGATCTAAAACCTGCTGCGTGCCTCTTTGCGCTCTCTTTCCTTGCATCTTTTCCAAGCGCTCGGTTCATTATCAAGTACACTGCTTGCTAAGACAAACCACCCCATCTTATCCATGGCCCTCCACCCCCCCCCCCCCCCCCCCCCCCCCCCCCCCCCCCCCCCCCCGTGGAATAACCTACCTTGCAGCTGTGTTCTCGGCAAGGCAAAATCACCTCCAGCAGCAGAATATTGATTATTTGGGGTGTTGCAGGTGCCTGCGGGATCCTCCATTACCTGATTCTGCCTCTGCAGCTAATGTACAGCAAACCTCAGTCAGCGGGTTTCACAGCAGAGGCACAGGCAATGTTGTTAATTGATGCTCTGAAACAAGCTGAAGTATAAGAGCCAAGGTGAGCTGTGGGGAAGGGAAAGCAGTTGATTTATTTTGAAACCTGGACGACAGCCGGTTCAACAGAGTTAAAACTACACTTCCATCATAATGAGCAGCAGCGCCAATGTGACCTGTACCCTCTGAAGTTTAGGGTTAGGGTTTGAGGGGTCAACCCATCAAGGTGTTTGAAGGAGACACAAGGAACTGCAGATGCTGGAATCTTGAGCAAAGCACAAAGTGCTGGAGGAACTCAGCGGGCCAGGCTGCATCTGCGGAGGGAGTGGACCGACTATGTTTCAGGTCGAGACTCTTCTTCAGGTTGATTGTCGTTGGGGGGAGAAAACTGGTAAAGAGCGGTGAGGACAAAGCCTGGCAAGTGATAAGTAAAGACAGGTGAGCCAGGAGTGTTTTGTGGTCACATGTCCCAAAACAGAACAATTACATTCTTGTGCAGGGGGGAACTGCAGATGCTGGTTTACATAAAACACTGGAGTAGCTCAGCGGGTCCGTCAGCATCTCTGGAGAAACAGAATAGGCAACGTTTCGGGTCGATACCCTTCTTCAGACTGAGAGTCAGGGGAGTGGAAAATTAGAGGAAGGAAAATGTTCAGAACAAATCTGAGCCGGCACCGATGACCAAGGAAAATGGAGCCCACAATGGTTCATTGTTGGCTGTGGAAGAAGTAATAACGAAGGGATATATGGATGCCAACAGTGAAACTGGCAGGAGGCAGGATGACAAGGGCGCGGGATGGGTGGAGAGAGAGGGAATGTAGGGGTTACTTGAAATGAGAGAAATCAATATTCATACTACTGGGTTGTAAACTGCCCAAGTGAAATATGAGGTCCGGCCCTTCCAATTTGCATAAGGTCTCACTCTGACGTTAGAGGAGGTCCAGGACAGAAAGGTCAGTGTGGGAATGGGAAGTGGGAGTTAAAATGTTTGGCAACCGGGGGATTGCTTACTCTTGCTATTGAGGGAGTGCCGCGTAGGTTCACCAGGTTAATTCCCGGGATGGCGGGATTGTCATATGGTGAAAGAATAGAGCGACTGGGCTTGTATTCACTGGAATTTAGAAGGGTGAGAGTGGCTTATAGAAATGTATACAATTATTAAGGGATTGGACAGGCTCGAGGCAGGAAAAATGTTCCCGATGTTGGGGGAGTCCAGAACCAGGGGCCACAGTTTAAGAATAAGGGGTAGGCCATTTAGAACTGAGATGAGGAACACCCTTTTTACACAGAGAGTTCAAGTTTATTGTCATTTGTTGTGAATTTGTGGAATTCTCTGCCTCAGAAGGTAGTGGAGGCCGATTGGATGCATTCAAAATAGAATTAGATATAGCTCTTAGGGCTAGCGGAATCGGGGTATGGGGAGAAGGCAGGAATGGGGTACTGATTGTGGATGATCAGCCATGATCACATTGAATGGCGGTGCTGGCTCGAAGGGCCGAATGGCCTACTCCTGCACCTATTGTCTATGTATCTAAGGTGGATTGAGTAAGGTGTTCGATGAAACGATCACCTGATCTATCTACAATGAAATTCTTTCATGATACAGGTATTAATACAAGGTGTCTAACGATTCTGTAAGTTTTTGGAAAGAGTGATTGTCTGAACACTGTACCCCTGATGGAACTAAAGCAGAAGCCAGCAGTGCTCCAGCGACATGGATTCACTCTTGACCTCCAGTGCTGTCTGTGTGACGTTTACATGTCCTCCCTGCGACCACATGTTTGCCCGGGTTACGGCGATTTGCACCCACTCTCCAAAGACCTGTGGATCAGGAGATTAACCCGGAGAGCGCCCTGGTATGTTCGCCACGTGAGTGATCGAATCTACAGGAAGAATGGGCTAAAGGGAAGATTAGTGCGGAAATGGGATTGCTCTGTCAGATGGATGGGTTGAAATAGTTTCCTGCTGTATCATAAGGAAATATGGAAACATTTAAAAAAGCTGGACATTTTAGGAATTAAATCCAAGAAGATCTCCAAAAGGCTGTGAACATCTCAAAATCCACCCCCATCCTTGCAAGTACCAAGGTTTAGAATGAGGTGTGCAGATTTGAGTTGGAGAAGGGGATCAGAGCTTCTGAACGGGGTGATTGGGCATGATCTGATTGATTGGAGATCTGGCGAGGAGGGTCAAACTGGCTTCTCCTGTCCTGTGTGTCCGAGTGTCTTGCTGCCGACCATTTCTAGTTTGGACTACAAATTAATGCCAGCTAAATCTTTAACCAAGGATCTGCATGGGATAGTGTGTCTTGCATCATCTATTTAACATGCAGGAGTGTTGTTAGGAGTTATTTTGTTTAAATCAAGTAAGACAACCCACTCATCTGAGGAAGTATAGCATGTTCATTACTTTGTATTACTTGCCATGTTGATTGAATTAAATGAAGCTAAACCTGGCGTATGCTGCCTGCATTCCTGGTGCCTGTGGATAAAGCCACTTAATGATTCATATCAGGTGTTTGTGTATTCCTCATGTGAAAAGGTCAGTGTTTTTTTTAAATATATTCATACCTTGTTGGGAAGGCCAGCATTTATTTGCCATCCTGAATTACCCTTGAATGGTTTGCTAAGCGATCTCAGAGGGCACAAAATGCTGGAGTAACTCAGCGGGCTGAAGTCTCGACCCGAAACGTCACCCATTCCATCTCTCCAGAGATGCTGGCCTATCTTCGGTTTAAACCAGCATCTGCAGCTCCTTCCTACAAAATCTCAGAGGGCAGTTAGCAATGTTATACAGATCACACTGAGGATGGATGACATACTTCCATCCCAATGTCAATCAGATGGATTTTTACACCAGTCTGATAGTTTTTTCTGATAACTTTTTCTCTTCCAAGAATTATGTAATTAATGGAATCTAAATTCCCCAGGTGTGGGGGGAGAATTTGAACTAGTTTCTCTGGATCATTTGCTCAGGGTTCTGGATGAACCCAGTAATGTAACCACTACCCTATATATCCCAATGAATTATTTGCAAGGTCATGTGAAGAACACTGTGCTGTTTCAGTGATAGGTGCTGGGGTTGGTGGGTGGATGAGGGAGGGAGGGAGAGGATCTGGCGATGACATTGCTATCTTATCCTTTGTATTTACACTCTGAAACAAATCTTAAGGGTTCATAAGGAGCAGGGTGATAGGAACAGAAGTAGGCCATTCAGCCCATCAAGTCTACTCCGCCACTCAATCTATCTCTCTCTCTTAACCTAATTCTCCTGCCTTCTCCCCAAAATCCCTGACGCCCGAACTAATCAAGAATCTATCTCTCTCTGCCTTAACAAAATCCATTGATTTGGCCTCCACAGCCTTCTGTGGCAATGAATTGCACAGATTTACCACCCTCTGACTGAAGAAATTCCTCCATCTCCATCCTAGAGGAACGTCCTTTAATTCTGAAGTGATGACCTCTGATCCTAGACTCTCCCACTAGTGAAAACATCCTCTCCACATCAACCTTATCCAGGCCTTTCAGGGTCTCCTTGGTAATTAAATGAACAACACACAAGAGTGACTGAATCTGTGTAAATAAGAATGATCACGGTGACACTACCCCCATTCCCATGAGGTGTGTGGAGAAATTCAATAAATGTCACAGGTAAAGAGCCAGAGCCCTCAAGTTAGGTCAAATTTATTATCATATACACAGGTATGGTGAGGTACAGGTATAATGTAAATCTTGCAGCAGCATCACAGATGCAGACAATTCAGAAAATTAAATTATACATAAATCATACATAAATTACACACATATTGTTCAGGACAGTGAAAAGAAAAAGGCTGTGCAAATAAAAAGATATATTAGTGCCAGACATTATTGGAAAGCAAGGCCATGATAGTGCAAGAGGTGGTCCTTTTATTTAGTTTAGCTTGGCTTTAAAGATACAGCACGGAAACAGGCCCTTCGGCCCACTGAGTCCACGTGTAGGTATGCAGGTTAATTGGCTTCTGTAAATTGTCCCCAGTGTGTAGAATAGAACTAGTGTATGGCGTGACCAGCGATCACCCCGTACACTAGTTCAATTCTACACACTTAGCCAATTAACCTGCATACCTACACGTCTTTGGAATGTGTGAGGAAAGTGGAGCTCCCGGAGAAAACCCACATGGTCATGTACGCAGAGAACGTACAACCTCCGTACAGATAGCACCTGAAGTCAGAATCGAACCGGCATCTCTGGCAGTGTAAGACTGCAACTCTATCGCTGTGCCACTGAGCCACCCTCATGGTGATGGTGTCTGATGTTGAGGAAAGATTAATGTTGTGCTGGTCTGTTCAAGAACCTGATGGTGATGGGAAAGCAGTTGTTCCAGAATCTGGTGGTGTGTGTGGGGCTTCAGGCCACTGTACGTCCTGCCTGGTGGTAGCAGCAAGAAGAGGGCACGGCCTGGCAGGTGGGAATCCTTGAGAGGAGAGAAGTTGAAAAGAAAAATCGAGGTTTTTAATTTGATCAAAGCATTGAAAATCCTGACTCGTTTTATTACAATAAATAAAAACCTATTTCCACCAGCAGAAGGGCCAATAACTTGAAGGCATAGACCTCAAGTGTTTGGCAATAGAACCAGAGGTGGCAGGAGGCAATTTTCTTTCATGCATTGTGTTGCAATGATCCAGAATGTGCTGCCTGCAGGGGTGAAGGAACCAAATTCAGGAGGGACTTCCTAAAGGGAACTGGCTGAACACTTGAAAAAAAAAGGTTCTGGAGTTAAAGTATGCGGAATCATTTGGATAGCGTGAAGAACCAATGTAGGCGTTAAGAGTCCACCTGGACTGTGTCATTCTCAGCATGGAAACGGACTCACTGAGTCCACGCCAACCATTGATTACCCGTTCATACGAGTTCCATGTTATCCCATTTTCCCATCCACTCCCTACGCACTCGGGGCAATTTTACAGAGGCCAATTAATCTACAAACACACAAGTCTTTGGGGTGTGGCAAGAAACCGGAGCACCCATACGGTCATAGGGAGAACCACATGGACAGCACCGTGGTTTGGATCAAACCCGGGTCTCTGGCGCTGAAGCAATGGCTCTACCAGCTGCACCACTGTGTCTCCCAGCTGCCTCTGTGGTTCTCTACTACCTTTTTGATTTCCTCAGAGTCGCTGAGAGGGGACTGACAATTCTTCAAAGGAAACAAGAAAGTTTTTGGAAGAAAAACACAAAGTGTCGGAGGTCAGACAGCATATCTGGATGACATGGATAGGTGACATTTGGGGTCGAAGCCCTTCTTGGACGGTGATGAGCCGTGCTCCTGTGTGGAACCATGACTGTTACGTCTTGTTATGCAAGTGTGTCACTAGAGGTCGAGAAAATGAAAAATCCACATTCCTCCTGGCTATGAAACGATGAAGACTGTCAATTGCTTTGATTGTTGGTCAATGCATTACCATATTTTCTCGCGATGATGAAGGAAGACAGGGTGGCATAGTGGCACAGCGGCACGTCGGTCATTTCTTCGGCCATTTCAGTAACCCCGACTTTGGTTATCCCTCTCGCAGTGTCATCAGCGTTGCGGGGGAACAGTTTGTGTGTGTGATATAGGGTTAGATTCATAATTAATAATTCTGTTCATTCATAATTCTGTTAATTTTTGTTAATGATTAATATGTTAATAAATTATAATTCTGTTAATTTTCTTTTCTAATGTTTTTTTTTTTAATTTTCTTTTTTAAATGGCTCATGTGCTGTGTTTGAGTTGATTTTTGTATTAAACTTGCACTCTGTAATTCATCTAATCACACTGTTCACAACTGCGGTATTTGGTAAAATAATAGCAATATGAAGATTCCAGTTGCTCTACTCTTGGAATGTTCCTTAATGTTGTTTTGCGTCTATGGAATTGTTTTTCAACAATAAAATGGGCCTGGTCTTCCCAAAAGCCAGAGAATGGATGAGATTTGTCTGTAATGGTGGGGTTATCTAAATGAAGTATTTAACAAAATAAAATTAGTTTTGAGCAAGATTAACAAATGATGTATTGCTTAAGGATGATTTTATTCAGCGACCATACAACTGATTAGATTGTGTAGGAAAGAACACACATACACACATATATGAATGTGATATAGATGCATATAATCATATAACACACACATATATATTTCTCCAGATTTTTATATATAATGATAATCTTTATTTCGGACTCAAGGCACAGACAAGGGACAACATTACATAAAAACACATTGCAAACCTCCCCGCAACTTTACCCTGGCGTCCCAGCCGTGCTGATCCGGGCCAGACTCGCCACACGCTGTGGAAGGAACATAGGCATCTTTTTGCTTTTTATTGTGAGGCAGAGAGGCAGAAAGAAAATGCTCTTGAGCAGAAGAGTTTTAAGAGGATGTTGCCACGAGGACTCGACTGTGTCTGGGACCAAAAATCCTACAGCGGTCTTTGGTGCGGAGACGGAGACCGCCATTGGATCTTTGGTGCGGAGACGGAAGCCGGTTACGGAAATGGTGCTGAAGATTACCCATGACTACTACGGCTTTTTCATCAAGTGGACTATCTTGCTCGGCTATAGGATCTTTGGTTTGTACATTCTTCCCCTGACCTGCATGGGTTTTCCAATTGAGCTCCAGTCTCCTCCTACACTCCAAAGGCGTACAGGTTTGTGGGCTTATTGGCTTGGTATGAATGGAAAATTGTCCCTCGTGAGTGTAGGATTGTGTCAGTGTATGGGATGATTGCTGGTCGATGGGCTGAAGGGCCTGTTTCACTCTAATCTAAACTAAAAAATTGTACGATAATTATGTGCAGTTGTCCAATAGTGAGTGAGTTGAGGAAGTCTTGAATCATTATATGTTTGTCCTTACAATCTCATCTGATACATGGATTTCACCCAGCCCAATGTCCTCTGTCAGAAGGCCTCCCCAACATTCAGAATTAAATGAGTACACTTTGCTTCAGGTTATGTAACGGTGAGAATGTTTTCTCCCATTCTACTGCGCACTACATCCCTTCATCACTTTGCCAATCCTGTACCCTGCCGTCTGAATGAAACTGAGCCTGAGGTTTCATGGCTTCGGTGTTGAAGCGGATCAAGTATCTGCAACGTGACTGTGATCAAGTCAGGTCAAGTCCAGGTTATTGGCAACATCAACAAGGGTGATACAGTTACAAATCCTCCTTGTATTGCCTTTCTGCTGACTGGTTTGCACGCCACAAAGAAGCTTTTCACTGTACATGTGACAATAAACTAAACTGATGTCTGTAGTAACATCACAGGCACATAGACTCACATACACACATAAATTGTATACAAATTACACACATTTTCTAAAAGATGGGCGGCACAGTGGGGCAGCGGTAAAGTTGCTGTCTTATAGTGCAGACACCCAGGTTCGAACCTGACGACAGTTGCTGTCTATATGGAGCTTGCACGTTCTCCCTGTGACCGCGTGGTTGGGGGACCTCGGCCTACTAAAACCGTCTGCCCAGATGGTGGGAGTCCTTGATAATTGTTGCAGCCTTTTTGAGGCAGCGTCTCATGTGGATGTTGTCGATGGTGCTGAGGACTGTGCCTCTGATGGACCGGGCTGAGCCCACCGCTCTTTGCACCCTCTTGTGTTCCTGTGTATTAGTATTGACGTACCAGGCCAACCTGTCATGATACTTTCCAAGGTAAATCTGTAAAGTTTGAGCATTTGGAGACATACCGAATCTCTTAAAACCTCTAAGGAAGTGGAGGCACCTTCATCATGCTTACTTCTGTGTGCTGGACCCAGGACAGGTCATCCACAATGTGAAGCTACTAACTCTCTCCACCATGGAATCACTGATAGAAACAGGGGCAAAATCTCCCGATTGCATCTGTTGGTGAGGCTTTTGTTAACTCGAGCCTTGTTTATTCCAATGCACTCCTGGCCAGCTTTCCTTTTTCTTCTCTCGGAGTACTTGATCTCATTCAAAGCACCGGTGCCCCTGTTATAGCTTGTGTTCTTTTGCTTTCCCCATTACTCCAGAGGCTCCTGGCTTTACATTAGCTGTTTAAGCAATGTCTCAGTTTTTGAAAATTCTCATTCTTGCTTTCGAATCCTTGCTTGACCGTATTCTTCCCAGTCTTTGAAATCTCTTCAAGCTTGCAGATCTCTGTGCTCTTGCAATGTTAGCCTCTTAGTAAATCTAGATTTTAATCATGCCTCCAGCTGCAAAGAATAAAAGTTAAATTTCAAAATTTAGGACGGCACCGGGAGCAGCTGG
Organism: Okamejei kenojei; assembly: GCA_035221665.1. Lineage (NCBI taxonomy): Eukaryota > Metazoa > Chordata > Chondrichthyes > Rajiformes > Rajidae > Okamejei > Okamejei kenojei. The sequence continues at coordinate 30,204,690 of CM069156.1, read as the reverse complement.
TGGTGCTGCCACCTCACAACGCCAGGGACCTGGGTTCGATCCTGACCATGGGTGCTGTCTGTATGGAATTTGCATATTCTCCCTATAAATGCTGCATCTGAAGAAGGGTCTCGACCCGAAACGTTGCCTATTTCCTTCACTCCATAGATGCTGCCTCACCCGCTGAGTTTCTCCAGCATTTTTGTCTACCTTCGATTTTCCAGCATCTGCAGTTCCTTCTTAAACACTCCCTATAATTGCGCGGGTTTCCTCCGGGTGCTCCGATTTCCTACCACATCCCGTAGATGTGTGAGTTTGTAGGTTAATTGGCCTCTGCAAATTGCTCCTAATGTGTGGGGTGTGGATGGAAGTGTGAATGTGTTTTCGTTGGTTGGTGTGGACTCTGAGGACTGACAGCCGTTTTCCCAGCTGTAACTCCAAAACTAAAAACTAACTTTGGAATTTCCTTCCTGAACCCATTCTTCACACCTCTTTAACTACTTTTGGCCTACACTCTTCTTTTATGTTGTCAGTGTCAAATGTTGCAGTTGAAGTGCCTTGCGATCTCTTGTGACATCATAGGTGCAGCGTAAACACGAGTTGTTGTTGCAACCAGCAAATAACTTAATTCTTAAGTTCTTGAAAGTGTCTTCCCCATATCCCCTGTGGCTGCTGCTGCGTTTTCAGATGGTGTGAAATTCTGCCTTACTGAAAAATGTTTTTTTTGTATAGTTGCCAAAGATGTGGGTGGGTTGAGTTTACTGTGTCATTTATAATTAAAAGTTGGCTATCGGTAGATCAGGAATGCAAAACTCTGCTGTCGAAACTTGTTTCTTGATGTTTGCCCATCAACCCTCGGCTTGCTGACCTGTGCGGTTACAGAAAAAGACACAAAACGCTGGAGTAACTGAGCAGGTCAGGCAACGCCTCTGGACAACTGTGGATAGGTGACATTTTGGGTCGGGACTCTTCTGAATCCACTGTGTGGTTTCAGATCAGGCAGTAGTATACGGCCTCACCTTTCTTTTAACCTCATAAAAATCTTCTGAGATTTCTGCGCTCATCCAATTCTGGCCACTTTTTGTGCTGTCACCATTTCCTTTGTTCCACCACTGATGGCGCCTTTGCTCAGCTCCAAGGCACTAAACTCTGCAAATTCCCTCCGCAAATCTCTCTGCCTCTCCCTCAGTCTCCACCTCCTGAATTCTTCGAAGCTTCCCCCCTCCAGTCCCCTTTAAGTAAGTAAGGTTACTGGCCAAGTATTCATATACAAGGAATTTGCTTTGGTGCTCCGCCCACAAGTAGCAACATGACATTCAGTGACAGTTACGAATGACTCAGAAAACACTAAACATTAATAATAATAAAACATTAATGATAAAACACCATTGATCAAGCATGTGAACCATGCCTCTTCACCTGTTTGGATTGCTCTACATGTTTTGTTTGTCAATCTTCCTGTGAAACTGCTTGGGACGTAGGGACTGCTTTCCAGGACAAAGTGTTGTTGATGAACAGCAGTGGGAAAGAAAGTCACGGAGCTTCAAATCAATGGTTTCTGCTGCGGTTGCTTGTGTGGCCCTGGTGGGAAGCTTGATTGAAAGATGAGAGATGTGCTTTAAATGTTGATAGCATGAGAGATCCCCTGGTCTTCACTGGAAATGCTTGAGAGTCCTTACACTACCACTGATTGACCAGGTCCTGATGCTCGGTTGCAAGACACAAAGGACTGCAGATGCTGGTTTACAATGAAGGATGCAACATGCTGGAGTAACTCAACCGGTCCGGCAGTATCTTTGGAGGACATGAACAGCAACAGCACCTACCAATCACTTGTCAGGCCTTGTCTTGCCCCCCACCTCGCTTTCAGCTTTCTCTCCTCTCCTACAATCAGTCTGAAGAAAGATCCTGACTGAAAAGTCACCTATTTATTTAGTTCCGTTTAGGTATACGGGGTGGATACAGGCCCTTCGGCCCACTGGGCCCATGCTGACCAGCGATCACCCATACACTAGTTCTATCCTAAACACTAGGGACAATTTACAGAAACCAATTAACCTACAAACCTGCTAATCTTTGGGATGTGAGAGGAAACCGGAGCACCCGGAGAAAACCCACGCGGTCACAGGGAGAATGTACAAAATCTGTATAGACAGCAACTGTCGTCAGGTTCGAACCTGGGTCTCTGCACTATAAGACGGCAAGTTTACTGCTGAGCCACTGTGCCGCCCAATATGTCCTCCAGAGATGCTGCTTGACCCAATGAATAACTCCAGCACTTTGTGTCTTTTATGTCACATTTCTGTTACTTCCGCTGTCAAATACTGCATTCTGGGCTGTGGAATTCTTGACGTTTTGACAATGATAACACATTTTGCATTCACGACTGACTTGGAAGAATGGTTCCCACCGGAGCCGAGGGCTCAGTTTGGTGAGAACATTCTCTTTTCTGATGCCCACTGCCATCAATGCGATCCGTATTGTACAGCAGCTGTGATGTCACCAGGTTGGCTGAGTAGCTAATCATATTCAAGAGTTTAAGCACACATCAGGAAAAAATAAATCGTAAATATTCATCAAGTTTGTTCACATTTTAGAGAACACCGAAACATAACTATCTTCATATCCGATTACTAACTCTTCCAACGAGCTGTAGGAATCTCAGTCTATTTCATTGTGAGCAAAACACAAAGTGCTGGAGCAACTCAGCGGATCACGCCACATCTGGAACTGGACAGGCAACGTTTTGGGTTGGATCCTCCTTCAGACAGTGTCCCGGCCCGAAACCTCGTTGGTCCTTTCCTTCCGCGGATTCTGCCTGACCCTGCTGAGTTTCTCCAGCACTTTGTGTTTTTGGCTTGAGGTTCTGACACGTGCAGTTCGTTGTGTCTTCATCGTGAGAATCAATTATTATGGCTTCAGCTCATGCAGATTCAATTGATTTTCCACTTGTTTTTAGTTCTCAGTGTTTCTATGGATCAACACTAACAACAGTGGCCTGGAAGCTAGGTCCTCGAGATACTGCAAGATACATGTGTTCTCCATTGTTCAGACGGCATGTTTTTAAACCTGTGCGTCTCCCCTTTTAATTACTGAAGGGTCAATTTTACACCTGCCTTCTCGGCTTGACAGCTTAACTTCTTTTGTTAAGGTATCGATGAGCTGTATGCAATTAATTGTTAGGCGCCTCGCTGAGCTTTGGCTTTAGAACGGTGAATATACTTTCTCCTGTGGAATGCCACTCCAAATTACATGCATGAGGAATGGTGCCAATTAGCCTTGCCACTTTTTTGGCAGATTTTGACTAATGGACAGGGAACGAGGCTGCTTTTATTGTAGTGACTATTACTGCACTGCAGGTGAAAATTAACCACCCAGTACAATAAAACTCCCCCACTCCTCTCCCTTATCACCCTCCATTTTCCACAAATTAGCGCAGCTGATAGAGCGTCAGAAATCCGAGTTCGATCCTGACCTCAGGCGCTGTCCATGTGGAGTTTGCATGTTCTTTCTCCTGGTGGGTTTCATCCGGGATATCCGGCTTCCTCCCACATAGCAAAGATGTGCGGGTTTGTAAGTGTGTAAATTGCCTCTAGTGCGCAGGGAGTGAATGAGTACGTGGGATAACATGGAACTAGTGTGAACAGGTGATCGATGGTTGGCGTGGACTTGGTGGGCTAAAGAGCCTGTTTCCATGCTGTATCTTTCAATCAATCAATTCAATTAATTCATTCAATCAATCAATTCAGTTCAATTCAATCAACCGAGACACATACGTCCATATTTGATAAATGATTTGATAGAGTCTAAATTTAAATCGCCCTGTGTAAACCTTGTGTAACCTAGTAGGGTTGATGCTCATTCACTTGTGCATTTGGATATAATGGTGGTTGTTCTAAGTTTAGCATAGACGAAAACTTAATAAACAGTCCATTTATTTTGTAGTTACTTCATGTAGGCGCTTGGTATGCAGAGATTGTCCAGGTGTTTCCATTGAAATCGTAATTATTTCAAATAAAAATAAATGACTTTCTGGGCGGTAAAGTGCTGACGCTGAGAGAAAAGGTGGATAAGCACAGGTTCATTTTCAGGTGCCTCATGTGGAATGTGCTTTGCCTGGAGGATGTGCAATGGAGCCAGGTTCAGTGAATGCTGTGTTGTCGGTTCTGTCTTTTTAATTCAGATGGGTATTGTTGGCAGGGCCAGCATTCATGATCCATTTTCAATTGTCTTCCCTTGAAGTGGATTCTTCAATATTACCTACGGGAAAGTTAAGGGGTTACCTCAGCATGATTGAGACACAAGGATAGGAAGCACACTTATTGCTCTTTGCAGCAGAGTCCTCTTTCCAACTCCCAGCTGAGAACATATAAAATACAGGACAGTACAGCACAGGAATATCTTGAAGATGGAACTGCAGATGCTGGAAAATTGAAGGTAGACAAAAGTGCTGGAGAAACTCTGCGGGTGCGGCAGCATCTATGGAGCGAAGGAAATAGGCAACGTTTCGGCTGAAACCCTTCTCCAGCACTTTTGTCTACAGCACAGGAATAGGCGTGTTTCCCTCTGCCTGCACGTGATCCACATTCCTAAAACTTCATTCCCCTTCCCACTCCCACGCTGACCTTCTGTCCTAGGCCTCCGCCATTGTCAGAATGAGGCCAAATGCAAACTTGAGGAACAGCACCTCATATTTAGCTTGGACAGCTTGCAACCCAGCTTCAGTCGTCTGGTTGAGTCTCATTGTCTGTACTTGCTCTCACTTGACACACAAATAACAATGGCCTGCTTCCTTTATCATCGTTACTTTTTTGCATATCTTTCATTCATTTGTTCTAAATCTCTCTACATCACCATCTATATCTCCAGTTTCCCTTTTCCCTGACTCTCAGTCTGAGTTTTCTCCAGGGATACTGCCTGACCCGTTGAGTTACTCCAGCTTTTTGTGTCTATCTTCCTCTATTCCCTGCCTATCAATGTGCCTATCCGAAGACCTCTTAGTCGCCACTATCGTATCTGCCTCCACCACCACTCCTGGCAGTGCGTTCCAGGCACCCGCTACCCTCTGTGTTAAAACATACTTATACCGCACATCTCTTTTAAACTTGACCCCTTGACCTCACTCCTTAAAGCTATGCCCTCTTGTCCTCGACATTTCCACCCTGAGAAAAAGTTTTGATTTTCTATCCTACCTATGCCTCTCATAGTGCCAAATACTTCCAACAGGACTCCTCTCAACCTTTGAAAAAACAATCCAAATTTGTCCAACCTCTTCTAGTTGGTAAAATCCTCTAATCCAGGCTGCATTCTGGCAAACCTCTTCTGCACCGTGCCCAAAGTGTTCCACATCCGTCCTGTAACGGGGCTACAAAGGAAAGAGCCAACACTGATCATGTATGCTGATCAACCCACAAACGGCAGAATGAAATAGGAGCAGGACTAAGCTAACTGGCCCTTTGAATCTGCTCTGCCATTTGTCATGATTGGCCTTCTACCTCAGCACTCGTTTCCAAACTCTCATAAATCGTAGAGATCTGGGTTTTTTAATGAATGAACGCACGAACCCCTGAACATCCGCAGAGTTTGGGGATAGTGAGGTTCAACCACCCTCTGAGTGAAGGAATTTCTCCGGTGAAGTGCCTTGGGATGTTCACTTATATTAAGTGCGTGATGTAAATTGTGCTGCAATACAGTGGGATTAAAATTCAGGACTGAGTGTTGGTGTGCGTGTGTGATAGAGGACATGTTTTGCGTGTTTGAGATGGAGTTGCCTTATGGCGGCACAGCAGGATCTTGGGGTGTGGACCCAGAAGACAGCAAAGTGCTGGAGTAAGTCCGCAGATCCGCCAGAATCTCTGGAGAGCATGGATAGGTGACGCAAAGTACTGGAGTAAGTCAGCATGTCAGGCTGTTTAGCTGTAAACATTTTCGGTGGAAACCGGCATCTGCAGTTCCTTCTTACACATGGATAGGTGATGCTTCGGGACAAGATAACGTTCAGTCCAAAGACATAAATGTTCACAGTGGTTCTTTTTCTCCCCTTTAATCTCCCAAGAGCCTTACTCGTCCAAATGCACCTGCATAAATAATGTCTCCTTATATGTGGAGCATCTTGAACACATTCATGTGGAGACCCTTATTTGGACTGAGAGACGGGAGAGAGGGACACTAGAGATATGGAAAGGTTCAGAACCTTTCTGTACCTTTTCATACCTCTCACTTCCCTCTCCCCTGACTCTCTAAGTCTGAAGAAGGGTCTCGACCTGAAACGTCACCTATCCATTTTCTCCAGAGATGCTACTTGTCCCGTTACTCCAACATTTTGTGTTTATCTTCAGTGAAAACCAGCATCTGCTGTTCCTTCCTACACATCTGGAATGCATTGATAATTCATCCCAACCTCTGCAGCCCAAAATTGGATGGATTGAAACTGGGCACGAAGGAGTGCACCATTTTTAATTTCATGCTTTAATCTTATTTCCAACGATTTAATTTGGTTATTATTTCATGCTTTAATTTTGTGCTTAATATGCTGCAAAGCCAAAATATAACGTCTTGAAAACTCAACTCATTTTGACAGAATTATCACTTCTTTTACCTTGCTAACTTAAAATGTGGGCAGCAAGTCCAAATGTTTGACTTTTGGACTAATTTTGGGAAACACGTTTACGTTTTATGAAGGCAACTCAGCTGCGAATTCTCAAGAAGAATTGGGAAAGAAACTTTAAAAAAAGGCAGATGATAAATGTAAGTCCTTCTTACTCAAAAAGGAAAGAACTTACATTTTTCGAGAGTTTTCCAGTTTCTATCTGGGTGTTGATAAGTGCTTTGTGGTCAATGAAGTACCTTTATTGGAGTTGTTATTGCAATGTGGGAATTGGTGATGCCAGTTTGATCTCCACAAGCTCCCACAATGATAGTGTGGTAATGATGAGGCAACCCACTCATCCAAATGTGTCCTTTGAAAGCATTTGTTCAGTACGGCATCGAGGAATCAGTCTTGCTCAAGCACGTCGGTCGGCATAACCGGGAGGGAGCTGGTGACGTCAACGTGAGGAGCAAGGGTCAGTAGGAGGGTGAACCAGGGCAATGCGTCCATGCCTTCAACAAAGATGGCCTGGCGAGGAGAGGGACGTTGGTTCGCGGGAACTGCTCTAGTAACCCGAGAGTGCGAGCTGACCGAACTTTGGACCTTAAATAATAGTGACAAAAATGGCGGCGCCAGCTTGTGTAATGTAGGCAAAAAGAATCTCACTGTGCAGTTGCATATGTGACAAATAAAGCTCCATTGAACCATTGATAGGGGAGGGAAGGTAATGTCAGGAACCTGGCTCAGGTGACAATTGTGGCCTCCTAGTGATTCAACCTACTTTGTGGACCCGTGTAACAAGGCTGTTAACCTTTGACACAAGGAACTGCTGATGCTCGAATCTTACGTGGAGATCAAAGTGCTGGTGTAATTTAGCAGGTGGGGCAGCATCTCTGGATGACATGGATAGGGGACGTATTGGGTCGGGACCCTTCTTCAGACTCAGGTTGGAACCTTCCAGCGCAATGTGCCCCTGTATCACGATGAGCTGTGTTGCGAAACAGCTGAGATGTGAGGGTGGTGCGGGGAACAAGGTTGTCATTTCAGCAGCTTTCGTGTGTAGGCTGCAGGTTGGAGGCTCTTGTGTGCTGTGCTACAGAGCAGGGAGGATGTGGCTTCATGCCCAAGCTCATCATTATGTTGTTTGTCTTGGTGTCACACTAACGAGCCACCTGAGATGGAAAGGAGGAAGGGGCTCCCATGGCCTTGGAAAACTGCCTGTAAGTGTGCTGCCTCTTCAAAGAAGAGCAGCGGAGTTCATTTCAGTGTTTTGCTTAACGTTTATCATTCAATCAAGAGCATAGAGCTGTGCGGCACAGGGACAGGCCCTAGGACTCCCCTTGTAAATGCCGACCGAGTGGGAATATTGGGGCTGGTCCCATTTGCCCGCATTATGCCCATAGCCCTTTAAACACTTTCTATCCATATATCTATCCAAATGTCATGTTTTACAATGGCATTATTCATGGAAGCTGTGGGTAGTCTTGATGTGTGCAAACATTCCTACACTGCAATGGGACTACGCTTGAAGTACTTTAGTTTGACTGCAGATCATTTTTGGGATGTTCTGAGGTAGTGTAATAGATTACTGGGACGCAAGGCTTTGCCCCTTCCAATGTTTATCCCTTAACTCGAGTAAGGGTTCGGGAAAGTGGCGCAGCGGTAGAGTTGCTGCCTGACAGAGCCAGTGACCCGGGTTCAATCCTGATTTTGGGTGCTGTCTGTACAAAGTTTGTCTGTTCTCCCTATGACTTGTGTGGGTTTTCTCCAGTCTTCGCACACTCCAATGACGTTCAGACATTTAGGTTAATAAGCTTTGGTAAAAATTGTAAATTGTTCCTAGTGTGTAGGATAGTGATAGCAAAATGTTTGTGCTGAACATGATGAGGTTAAATGACTCATTTAACCTCATCCTGACCCGAAAGATCACCTATCCACGTTCTCCAGAGAAGCTGCCTGACCCACTGAGTGGGCCCGCCTGACCCACTCTAGCGCTTTGTCTTTTGATGTACAAACCTCCTCTGCCCGCATGTCACTCACATCACTCCATTCTTTGTCTATACAATGCTAAAATCCTCTTAAATGGCACTATCATATCTGCTTCCACTACCATTCCTGGCAGCACGTTCCAGGAACCCACCACTCTTTGCATAAAAAAATCTTTACCCGGACATTTTCTTTAACTTTTCCCCTCTCACAAGGTCTCATTGAATGATAGAATCTGACAGTTTAGGAAGAGGCCATTCAGGCTTCATGCCGTGCTGCCTCTCTGACAATCTTCCTTCTGAGTGGCAGATATTAAAATGGAGGAAGGCAAAACCGAGAAACAGAGGAGAAAACCTCGCAGACAAAAAGGAAGGGAGCTGTTATCCTCACACATGTCCCCCAACAAAACAAAGCTTCAATATGTTAGCATCCTTGGTTACCCAGTGATAATTAAGTGCATCCTTGCAAGTGACTTGATGAATAAGCTGATCTGTGAAGCACGGCAGCATGACTGGGTTGGTATTTGTCAGCCTGGTTACTGACTGCGATTAACCCTGTGCATCCCAGTGCCGTCACATCCTGCAAACCCCGCGTCCGGGTTAGCCCTTGTGAAGGCTGTTGACCGTCGAAGTGGTGAAAAACCCCTCCTTTTCACACCGCTCCTTCAGCATGGAAAGGTTGCCATTTTCCAGGTAATCTATTCCCAAGGAAGAATTTGCAATTGGACCTGTGCAAAGCCTCCCCTTGGCCGGTACAATGGGGACTCCTTGTTTCCACTGTGTGTGTTGTTTTGCCCTGGTTGCTGCTGCCCCTTCTATGTCCACTTCTCTTCCAAGTGCGGTGCAAGGCTGTTGTAAAGCAGCTGGTCTGACAGCATTCTGTGGGATGGATCTTAAAGTATGCCATTTATGACTTTAATTAAGACCACTTTGGTGCTGGAAGAGGGAGAAGATATGAAGTGAATGCTTTTGAAACACAGACCTGGGAGGTGAAGCATCACCCATTCCGTCTCTCTAGAGATGCTGCTTGTCCCGTCGAGTTACTCCAGCATTTTGTGTCTATCTTGGGAGGTGATAAGTATTCAAGGGCACAGTTAATGAAAGGGAGATTGGAGATGGGGAATTGTTTGCTCTGACAAAGTGGCCAAGGATGGGCGTTTGAGGAGAGATGATGTGGTTCTTCAAGTCAAGAGTGTTTCAGTGTCCTAGCTACTGACAACGAAACAATGACATTCTTACTTGCAGCAGCTTCACAGGCCTATGAACACAATATACCCCACAGGATAAATATAATAATCACAACATTAATAGTACAATGTAAGTAATGTAATATTAGTGCAAAAAACCCACAAAGTACAACCAAAGACACCCTTTATTAAAAGTCCATAGTTCCTGAGGTTAATATTATGTCGTGATCAAGAGCCTGATGGTTGCAGGGAAGAAGTGGTCACGCTTTACAGGCTCCAGTATCTTCTTCCCAATGGTAGGAGCCAAGTGAGAGCATGGCCAGGGTGATGTAGGCCTCTGATGGTATTGTCTGCCAGTTAGATCCCTTTGATGGAGAAGAGGTCTTGTACCTGTGACGACCACTCTCCGAAATCTCCTTCGTTCCTGGGCATTCGCGTTGCCGAACCAGGACCTGACGCAAGCCGTTTTGACGGAGATTGTTATGAGGAGGAGAGGAATTGTTTTAAAACATAACATGGAGTGGAAGAACGGAAGGTGAAAAGGCAGCTGATTTACTGGGAATGGGAGGTAATGGAACTTGGAAAATGGCTAGGTGCCTTAGCAACATAGAAATCCTTGAACTCCTTGTGCCTGTTATCGGAGGCTCTGGGGCGATGAGAGAGGGTTTACAAAAACCCGTAGCAGAGAGAAAAGCTGGGAAGAGAGTTTTTTCTTATTTATGAAGTGTTTTTGCTCGTGGATTTGGAGCAAGTATCAAGGAACAGCTGCTCCCTAATTATAGCAGAAACATTCTCCCAGTGTTATCGTCACCTGGCATGCTTTGAGCTAGGGTACGTCATTGTTAACCGTCTGACGGCTGGCTGTTAATCCTAATTTCTGAGCGAAGCCTTGAGCTTGCTGTTCCCTCACTTCGGCAGCGACAATGTTGCGGTGGCCAAGCCGGTATGGAGTCCGCCTCCTGACCAGATGGCCCGATTATGTGAGAGCCCAGGCTGCCAATCGCTCCTCGCCCTCCCACTGATGGGTGCAAGATACATGAATCCTTGAACTCGCTGTTGGCACGTCACGGTGAGACATCCTCAGAACCTTACCTGATGCGAGGGAAGGGAATCAGCCACCCTTTTTGTTCCAGCCAAATCTAGTACAGATTTTTTATTTGGAGTGACTGGGCTAATTTTGTCTTGTTAGAACCAACAGGCTCTTCAACCAACGTGCTGCTTGTACAGTGCTAATCATCTCAAATTACTCCCACCAGTGCCAGACCTGTGCAAGTAATGTAGGATGGGAAGAGACCAGCGCTTCCTATGTTTCATCGCTCTCACATCCCTTCCTCAATTCAAATCCTTTTTTGCCATTTACAAGTGATAGAGAGAGAGATAGATAGAGAGAGAGATAGAGAGAGAGAGAGAGAGAGAGAGAGAGAGAGAGAGAGAGAGAGAGAGAGAGAGAGAGAGAGAGAGAGAGAGAGAGAGAGAGAGAGAGAGAGATAGAGAGAAAGCGGAAGGGGACCACAAAGGCAAATCCTGATTCCCCATCGAAGCCAATGATAGCAGATGCTGGAAATCTAAAATTAAAAAAAAAAATTAAAATTATTCAGCAGGCCAGACAGCATTTATTGATAGAGAAGGAGTTAACCTTTCAGGTCTAGATCCTAGATGAAGGATCTCAAACTGAAAAATCTTATTTGGAGATGCAAGGATGTTGGAATCTTACTCCATCCATCTGAAGGACTGGAGGGAGTTGTCTTTAGGGAGGTCACAGAGGTGGAAGTTGGTAGTATGGGTGACTAAAAGGATCTGCGGTCAGAGGCTGAGACAGTCGATGTTTAGAATATTACAGTCCCTGTCAGAGAAAGACAGTGGGTGCGGGAAGTGGCGAGAATGAAGTGGTCGGGAAATAGTTAGTAGCAGGGACTTTAATGTTTGAAGAGAGGAGAGCGATAAAGATTGTTATGAGGAGAAGTTTAGCGTGTGATCAGTTTACCTTGGTAGGGAAAAGCAAACTATTCTGTCATTTTCTATTTTTAAATTTACTGTTGAATCTACCTCATTGCAGGTAACATGTTGAATGAAAAATAAACTATTCCTCCTCTTTGGCTTACTTTGTTAATTAATTTAAATTTGTTTTTCCCAGTAACTTACCCTCCTACTATAGGGTCTATTTCCCCAAAATGTACTGTGTCAAAGTCTGTTAGAATTCTAATCACTTTTTATTAAAATAATTCCTGTGAGGAAAACAATCCCAGTCGCTCCTGATATTGAGACCCATCGTTCCTAGAAGGATCCTGCAAACCTTCCCACATCATCTCTCAACAAAGGATGACACAGAGGTGCAGTGGTAGAGTTGCTGCCTTAAGGGGCTGTCCCACTGTACGAGGTAATTCAAGAGCTCTCCCGAGTTAAAAAAAAAATCAAACTTGTGATAAGCACGTAGAATGTACATAGAATGAAGCAAAGAGTAGGAGTAAACGGGTCCTTTTCACAATGGCAGGCAGTAACTAGTGGGGTACCGCAGGGCTCAGTGCTGGGACCCCAGCTATTTACAATATATATTAATGATCTGGATGAGGGAATTGAAGGCAATATCTCCAAGTTTGCGGATTGACACTAAGCTGGGGGGGCAGTGTTCGCTGTGAGGAGGATGCTAGGAGACTGCAAGTGACTTGGATAGGCTGGTGAGTGGGCAAATGTTTGGCAGATGCAGTATAATGTGGATAAATGTGAGGTTATCCACTTTGGTGGCAAAAACAGGAAAGCAGACTATTATTTAAATGGTGGCCGATTAGGAAAAGGGGAGATGCAGCGAGACCTGGGTGTCATGGTACACCAGTCATTGAAAGTAGGCATGCAGGTGCAGCAGGCAGTGAAAAAAGCGAATGGTATGTTGCCTTTCATAGCAAAAGGATTTGAGTACAGGAGCAGGGAGGTTCTACTTCAGTTTGTACAGGGTCTTGGTGAGACAACACCTGGAGTATTGCGTACAGTTTTGGTCTCCAAATCTGAGGAAGGACATTATTGCCATAGAGGGAGTGCAAGAAGGTTCACCAACTGATTCCTGGGATGTCAGGACTGTCTTATGAAGAAAGATGGATAGACTCGGTTTATACTCTTTGGAATTTAGGAGATTGAGAGGGGATCTTATAGAAACTTACAATCTTAAGGGGTTGGACAGGCTAGATGCAGGAAGATTGTTCCAGATGTTGGGGAAAGTCCAGGACAAGGCGTCACAGCTTAAGGATAAGGAAAATCAAGACCGAGATGAGAAAGACTTTTTTTCACACAGAGAGTGGTGAGTCTATGGAACTCTCTGCCCAGAGGGTAGTGAGCCAGTTCATTGGCTATATTTAAGAGTGAGTTGGATGTGGCCCTTGTGGCTAAGGGGATCAGAGGGTATGGAGAAGGCAGGTACGGGATACTGAGTTGGATGATCAGCCATGATCATATTGAATGGCGGTGCAGGCTCGAAGGGCTGAATGGCCTACTCCTGCACCTAATTTCTATGTTTCTATGTTTCTATAGCGGGTACGTCGGAGCTCGGGACTTCTCTTAGCGGCTTGTAACGCTAACAGCAGGTACTTGGGAAACGCGGTAAGCTCATGAAGATTTTTCAACATGATGAAAAATGTCCATGAGAGCCCCGAGTACCTACGAGCGGCTATTACTGTAATTCTCCGAGTTCGAATCAGGGGAAACTCGAGAGAACTCTTGAATTACCTCGTACAGTGGGACAGCCCCGTTACAGTGCCAGACACCTAGGTTTGATCCTGACTACGGTTGCTGTCTGTGTGGAGTTTGTACATTGCCCCATGACAGCGTGTGTTTTCTCTGGGTGCTCCAGTTTCCTCCCTCATCCCAAAGACATTGGTAAAATTGTAAATTGGCCCTAGTCTTTGTATGGAATAATTGCTGGTCGACGCAGACTCGGTGAGCCTGTCTCCATGCTCTATCTTTAACTCATACTCGTTTCGACTGAACGCCAATGATGATCTTTAAAGTCTAAAGTCTTAACGAATCCTTTAAAAGACATGGAACCCTAATTGGGCATCAGATGAGGCCAATCAGAGATTTATAAACATTTGGCAAAAAATCTTAAAAAGATGATAAGAGAGTGACCTTTGCCAGGGGGAAGATTTGGGGGCTGTATTTTAATGAAATGGTTTATTTAACAAAATGTGTAAATGAAATCAAAGCAGAGAATCAAGTGCCTAAAGGTCATTGCTCAGTATCTGTGCTGCTGAGCTGATTCTGTTCACATTAATTCTAAGTGTTCGTCTTTTTGGCAGCAACTAAATTTGCTTTCATTTGCTCCCAGGGAACTGTAAGACAAGCATAAAATCCTCAAAAAGCGGGACATCAGCAAAAATAAAGCAGTCACGGTACATTCTTTTTCAACCAGAAGTGAACGATCTGTGCTCAGACTCGGGCTATTTAATTAAAGTCTCCCGAATGGAGAAAATAACTTTGGTGTTTGCTTTTATTGCCTCATTGGGATGGGATGGGGAAGGCACCTTGACTCTTCTGGCAGACTCTCAGAGCGAAAGAAGGTACAGAATAAAGTGCGGCATGTGGAGATTAATCGGGGCCCAACACAAGGTACAAAAAAAAAAAACATATATCCTAGTACCCCCTTACCACCAAACATAGTTAGGGTACTGGTGAATAAATAATGAGCGGTGCTCAATATCCGTGAAAGGCGAGCCCAGGTTTAGATAGGGTGATGACGAGGAAACCTGTTCCAGTGGCCAAAGGAGGGCATCTTCTCCCCAACAATGATGGGTCCCTTTCTTGCTGGGGCATCCAGGATTAACATGCTATACGTGATCGAATTGGCAGATATCCCTCCTACAATGATATTGCCAGAGCACTATATATGCCAGTTCATGATGTAGGATTGAACGGCAATGCATGGTCATAATGAGGGTCATGATTCAGCACTCCTCTCAGCACTCACAAAGGGCCAAATTGGGGACAGTCGTAGAGGCGAAAAGAAAACAAACAGGCATTGATTCAGGACCAGCAGGTGGAGGAGTCGGACCACAGAAAGAAGCTTGTAGATCGAATCTGCAAATTAACCCCCAGATGGAAGGAGGGGAAAGGGTGGAGGGCCGGGAGGGGGGGGGGGGGGTCGATAGAACATGATGTGAGGGAATAGGCGCACAAAAAATAAGTGGTGTATGGGGATTGCCCTGAGAGCCTCCATAGACCTGGCAGGGCCGAATGGCATCTGATGCTTAAGGCAGATGCAGCACACGTACCGGCCCTTTGGCCCACAATGTTTAGTGCCGAAGTTAAACTGTGATCTCACTCTCGGCCCGTACATAAAATAATCCCATATTCCCTTCTATTCTTTGTAGTGTCTTCAATGTACCTCGTTTAGAAGCCTCTGTAACCACCAACTAACATCATATCTAGCATTCCACCTACTGTGCCAATGCGTTTCCAGGTCCCCACTACCAGCTCTCCAAGTAAAAAACCCTGCCCCGCACATTCTCGATTAAACCTTTCCCCATCTTCACCTTCATAGCAATGCCCTGTGGTGTTGGGTCAGATTGTCCACCCAGGGAAAAAGGTTTCTGACGTTATGAGAAAATAATCCAGTTGCGTTTTTGTAAAGGCCTAGCTCTAATTTGGAAACTCCATATGGGTTAATCTATTGACATGCAAAACTATTCACTGATTGGCAGCATTTCTTATCGCCTTGGGGTGGATGTAATGATAGGAGAGACTGGACTTTGTGATACTTGCTTGTGGGGCCACTTTAAGAATGTGCTATCAGCAAAAATTGGATATCCAAGCCGTCAAAGGAAGTTCATAAGGTTCATGGGGAAGAAAAAATGATAAAAAGCTGGTAAGTATTTTTGAAGCCAATGGCCTGAGGTAGGTTAAAAGTTGGGAGTTCCTGCTGTCCTCCCAGAGAGAGATTCGGGTAAGAGCATTCAGAGACTTCGCAGTTTAGGACATGGCTGTGGAAATGGTGCAGCAAATCAAGTTAACCATGTGGCACGGATGGCGGCATATGGAGGAAAAGCAAGGAGAGATGACAGGGGGTTTGCTGGGCTGGTTGAGGTCACAGTGGCAGGAAAAGGACATAAAGACAGGGAAGAATTTAATATAATAAGCATGAAGCGAATGGCTTTTTTGTGACAATTTTCCTATCTAACCTCCTTTATTAGCTGCAGTTTGCCAATGCTCCCTCACCAAGTTTCAGTCTTGCACTAAATATTCCAACAAGGAATTGCAGATGCTGTGAATCTTGAGCCAAGCACAAGTGTTGGAGGAGAAACGCAGCTCATGGACAAGGCACTATAGAGGGAAGGGAATAGGCCACAATTTTGGGTGGCAACCCTAATTTTGAGTCTGGGTGTTCCCAGGTTGGAGACCCTTCTGCAGAGACTGAAACTACCCACACGACTTGGGTGAGGATGGATTTGAAACGCCCCCGTCGCCTGTCCACTGTTCCCTCCACAGATACTTCCTGACGGACACTGATTCTTTTCAGCACTTCGTGTTTTACCTCAATGTGTTTCTAACGAGTCCCTGGTGTCCACCGAACCAAACCTAGTACAGGGTGTGGGAACCCTGCGGCCTTCTAAGGCCATCATAAAATGTGGCCTCTTTGAATGAATCCAAATTTGTAGAACTAACTCCTTTTATTTCATTAATATGTTTTTTAATATTTAATGCTAATTTAACAAAATAATGTACATTTATGAAGTATAATCTGATGGAAGTTGTCTTGTATGCGTCCTTAATAGACTTACACTAAACATTAAGCGGTATTCAACATGTAAGGTTCCCCACCCCTGGACTATGGACGTGTGGTTTTCTAAAGCCAGAACTTTGTCTTTTACAATCTATTTGGAGACTAGGTGTAGTGTGTTCCAAGAAACCACAAGAAGTAAAAACCTTGACTGCACACTGGAATCAACCTGAGAATATTTTTCCACCCTTTCATAAGGTAAACTGTTGTTCATTACTGGCTGCCAATTTCAGAACCAGTGTGTTTGAGTAGCTGAAGTTAAAGGGGTCAAAGTGAATGAGGAAAGTGGGATTTATATTGAGAGTAAACTGTGAGGCTGACTGCTAGAGGTCTCCTCCCGATGCCACAAAATGGAGTATAATTACACAACACCTGAACATTTATTTATTAACTGCACCGTCAAAGTCATGGAGCCAAAATTGGAAGATTCAATCTGTTTAGGTTAGTTCAGTTTATTGCCACGCATACCAAGGTAGCAGTGAAAAGCTTTTGTTGCGTGCTAACCAGTCAGCAGAAAGACAAGACATGGTTACAATCGGGTCATTCACAGTGTATGGATACATGATAAAGCAAAGTTTAGCGCTGGTTAAAGCCAGCAAAGTCCATTCAAGGATAGTCCAAGGGTCACCAATGAGGTAGGTTATGGGGGGAGTGCCTTCAACATGATCGATTGCAATGGGGGGGGGGGGGGGGGGGGTGAGGAGGGGAAGAGAGAGAGTGAGAGAGAGAGAGAGAAGAGACAATCAATTAGCGGCCACAGAAATGGGGCGAAACAATACAGAGGGTACTCGATAAAGATCAACCATTTTCGAAGAGAGGGCAAATCCATTCAGCGGCACTGCACGCATGTCCAAAAGCGCCTTCAAAGCAAAGTTCTCAAAATAGCGAAAAGAAAATTAAATGTTATCAGCAAGAAACATTTTTCTCATTTTTGTTTGGTTATTAGTGAATCTCCTCTGAAGAAGTTGATTACAACCCCCCCAGTTTTTTTGTAGAATTATGCATCAGAAACATGTTTTAGTATTCCGCAGTCCAAATTGAGAATCCCAAGGAGATGTGATTCACTGTGGGGATTGGCTTCTCTGGAGTCAGAAAAACTTCCATTTCAAAAATCGTTGGTGCATAAAACACTAAACTGCACCTTTTGTTTATATTACCCATTACTGCAGCACATTAACGTGAAGGGAATTAATCCAGTTCATGGGGTAGTTGTCACGGGAAACTAATAGATTCATGGAAATTGTATCCTCATCTGGCCTATCCGCCTTCTCCTGCAAACAGCGCAGGGCTTCACAGATGCATCACCAGCTTCTCAGGCACTGCATTCTAGATTCACTGGTCCCTGGATGAAACATTTTCCTCAAGGTCTCCCCAAATCATCCATCCCTTATCTTAAACCAATGCCCTCTGGTTTTAGACTTCTTTGCTTTTGGGAAAATGTTCTCCTATCTATGTTATCTGATGCTCATGATTTTGCAAATCCCAATTGGGTTCCTGTCTCAGCCTTCTCCGCTCCATGGAAAACAAACTTGGCCTATTCTCGCTTCCTATTGACACACTCCATCCCTGGCAACATCCTGATTACGCTTGTACCCTCTCCAATCATATATTTCCTATGGAAAGACACAGAAATGCTGGAGTAACTCAGCGGGTTAGGCAGCATCCTTCGAGAACATGTATAGGCAACGTTTCAGATGGGGACCCTTCTTCGGACTGAAGAAGGTCAGAGTTGAGTTTAGTTTATTGTCACGTGTGTTGGGGTACAGTGAAAAGCTTTTGTTGCATGGTAACCAGTCAGCGGAAAGACAATACATGATTACAATTGAGCCATCCACAGTGTATAGATACATGATAAATGGAAATAACGTGAATAACTTTTCGTACAATATAAAGTCCGATCACAGATACTCCGAGGGACTCCAACGAGGTAGATAGTGACTCAGGACTGCTCTCTAGTTGTTGGTAGGATGGTTCAGTTGCCACTGAAGAAGGGTCCCGACCCGGAACGTCACCTATCCATGTTCTCCAGGGATGCTGCCTGACCCGCTGAGTTACTCCAGCATTTTGTGTCTTCGTCCCTTGGTAAACCAAAACACCTGTTATTTCCATTGTGTCTTTCCAATGTGTGGCAAACGGAACTGCCCACAGTACTCACAGCTTCTAGATCTCATTCTGCCATAAACCTCCTATTTTTATTGTTCCTTCTTCATCTAGATTTTGTCCTTGGCTAATGAAACAAGTATCCCATACCCCCCCCCCCCCCCCCGTCTTTTAATCAACCCTATTACCCAATGCTGTGCGTCCGTTCAGCACCATTATTTGGTAGAGGGGTCCTAGGCCATCTTTCTATATCAGAGTTTGTAGGAATTATCTATAAGTTCACAGAATTTTCGTAAAGAAGTAAGTCTATTGTAATACCAAACTGTAACAATAATTTACTTTTAATCTAGTTTAATTAAGAGATGCAGCATGGAACAGGCTTTTTTGACCCACCGAGTCCACTCCTACCATCGATCACCTGTTCATAACAATTCTATGTTACCCCACTTTCTCATCCGCTCCCTTTTTTCTATACGTCGAGAGGCAATTTACAGAGGCCAATTAACCTACAAACCTGCACGTCTTTAGGATATGGGAGGAAATCAGAGCACCCGGAGGAAACCCATCCGGTCACAGGGCAGACATGCAAATTCCACACAGACAGTACCCCAAGGTCAAGATCGAACTCTGGTATAGGGCAAGAGAATGGGGCAGGGAGATTTAGGATGGGAATTCTAGAGTGAAATAAATGGCTGTCAAAATGAAGCAGACTACATGTCAAGAGTGGAGATATGGAGGGTTAGATGGTAGAGTTAGATTACAAAAATGATTAGATTGAGGGCTCGAAGATATTTGAAAGCTGGAGGAGAAATTTTAATCAAAACCACAAGAAACATGGCAGATGCTGGAATTCTTGCGCAAAAGCACCAAAGTGCTGGAGGAAGCTCAGTGGGTCAAAGGCCAGCATCTGTGGAGGGAATGGACAGGCGACATTCAGGGTCAGCGCCCTTCAAAGAACTTTTTAAAATAAATGGCCTCTTGCCAGAAACTGGAGACCAGGTGCTGGTTCAATTTGGTCTTTTCAAATTTTCTTATATTTTCTTTTCCTGTGATGCCTTTTGAATTGTTGTTTGATGGTACTCGCTCAGTTCCCTTCGCCATTTCCTGTAGTTCTGCCCTCCAACAATTGTTTAGGACAAAAGATCCTTCCCTGATTTATTTTTATATAATCAATGATACATTGGTAGAGGTTTAGCTCGCTATGGGGGGGTGCACTTTTAAATTAGTAGGATTTTTTCTTCTTTTGTTGTTGTCATGCCTGAGAAGGTAGGTTCAGCTATCGTGCTCAGCAGCAAATGCACTTGTTACAGAGGTGTCTCCCGTACACTTGCAGAATAACAGACCCACCAAAAGGCTCATTTACCCTTCCGATGGTCTATGCTGCCCTTCGGGAGACGAGTGAAGAAGCTGAGCAGTTCTCCCTCTTGTGTCGGATGTCTGACACTGCAATATTTAACTTTATTCAATGGGACTCCTGAATTTTCTGCCTTTGGAGACAGACACCCCATATTGGGGTCAATACTTCCAAACTGAAACAGATTTATTCATGCACACATTTAATTTGAATGTTGTGCCAGCTGTGGTCTGGCAGTCCTGTCTCTTCAGTCCTCTGGTGGAGCTGCTGTCTCACAGTGCCAGAGACCTGGGTTTGATCCCAACTTTAATCATTGCCTCAGTTCCTACTGCAAGTGTGCTGTCTATGTGGAGTTTGCACGTTCTCCCTGTTACCGCGTGGGTTTCCTCCAGTTGCTCCATGTAGAGAGTAGATGCAATCGCGGAATACATAGAACTAGTGTAGACGGATGATCAATGGTCTATAGACTCGGTGGGCCAAAGGGCCTGTTTCATTGCTCAATCAATCAATTCTAACAATCAATTAGGAACTAAGTCCCATTCTAGCGAGACCGGAGCACAAATTGATTGGCCATCGGACTGCTGCAGTGTGATTGGAGTGCTGTACTGTCTGAGGCGAATCTCTTTCAGACAAACGTGTTAAATACAGGCCCCCCACCTAATGGCTGTTCAGTTGGAGGCAAATAAGTTTACAGAAGGCATTGGAGAGTCATATCCGATGCTTATTCTAGGAGCTGAGCAATGCTTAAAGTACAGAGATTAGATACAAGAAAGGGAAGAGATTGTCTATAAGGAGAGAAATCTCTGATCATGACAGGTGAATCATGGAATGGTAATGAAAAACATTCAAAGAATAGCCAATTCTTGCGATGGAAAACTTCTGGGGAAGGTAAGAGAAAGACCCAGGATGAATAGGATTGGAACGAACATCGAATGTTCTTCCCTGACGTGCTCTGGCCACCCAAGAATCACTTGTGCCACTTACTTTGATTAGTACGGGTTTCAGGGGTTATGGGGAGAAGGCAGAAGAATTGGATTGAGAGGAAAAGATAGAACAGCCATGATTGAATGGCGGGGTAGACGTAATGGGCCAAATAGTCACATTTTGCTCCTCGAACCTATGACCTTATCTGTTCAGTCTAATACCCTCTTTCTCCCCATGGTTCTTAGGAAACCATGTCAGACTTCTCCTCAAAGGATGGAACAATGCAATCCAGAGGCAGGCCATTTATCCGACACAGAAGGGACAATCCTAAATCACAGCATCTAATCATTGAATAGTCCCACTGCATTTGTCCTCTTCCCTACCTGGAAAACTATTCCTCTTGTGGGTTATGAAAGCAAGCTTCCAAATGTGCTCTTAAAAATAGCCGTTTACCTTTGACGCACCTTCCTTGCCCAATTTGGTCTGAAGTTAATTTCTGGTTTTTTTTTCATCCTTCCCAAATATCTCTGAAATTCCTCTAATGGCCAGAAGTAATGACAGTAATCTAGCGCTGTGCAGGTTAACATTTTGCTATCAGTCTGTACCTTTCTGGTATACACAGTGCAAAAAAGTCCTCATTGTGCTGTTGATAGAGCTGCTGCCTCACAGCATCAGAGAGCCGGGTTCGATCCTGACCTCCGGGGCTGTGTCTGCGTGGAGTTTACACGTTCTCCCTGTGAACGCATGGGATTCCTCTGGGAGCTCCGGTTTCCTCCCACACCCCAAAGACATGCGGGATTGTACGTTCATTGACCTATGTAAATCATCCCAAATGCGTAGTGAGTGGGTGAGAAAGCAAGATGACATCGAACTAATGTGAACGGGTGATTAATGGTCGGCATGAACCTGGTGGGTGGAGGGGCCTGTTTCCACGCTGTATCTTTCCACTAAACATCAAAAATGCATTGGAATTGTTCAATGATCCAAGATCTACCGTTTAGTTTAGTTTAGAGATACAGCGGCCCACAGAGTCCTTACCAACCATTACTCACGTGTTCACATTAGTTCGATGTTATCTCGCTTTCTCACCCACTCACTACACATTTGGGATGATTTACAGAGGTCAAGTAACGTACAATCCCGCATGTCCCCGCACATTAACACTACCAGATACACACTCGGGACAAATTTTAATGTATAAACAAGCCAACAAGCCAATTAACCTACAAACCTGTGCGTCTTTGGAGTGTGGGAGGAAACCGAAGATCTCGGAGAAAACCCAGGAAGGTCACGGGGACAACGTACAAACTCCGTACAGTCAGGCACCCGTAGTCAGGATCGAACCAGCTAACCGGGTGATCTTACAGGACATTGTGGTTGTTGACCAGCAACTGAGAGGTGATCCTTTAGCCCACCACAGGCCCAGCACAGAGGGGAGATAGGTCTCCCCACTGTTGGGGACAGCCAGCCACTGATCCTACACTGGTCTCAACTTTGGAGAGAGCTCAACCAAACTTGGGACTGCTGTGGAACCAGGAAGAGGAAAGTCAGAGTGCGAGCTGTTAGATTGTTAGACCATATTCACAGACGGGAACAGTTTGTGGCGCCTGGAACTGGGAGGAGCATTTGTCAAAATTAGTAACTTTGTGTTGAAAATGTCTTAGGTTTAGCACAATCCTTCGTGTGAGAGTCACAGTCATTTCATGTCCCTGTCATACCCAGATGGTAAACCAGCGAATCCTCCCATGTGGCCTTCAGCAAAGTCAGATTGCCACATCTATTGTCTTTAAATACCACGTTAAATGATCCAATTACATTTTCTATATGTGTAATCTCAGCTGGCCAGCCAATAAATCAGGAAGCAGATAATAACTTAGAGGGTTTGTTTTTGTTAACTGCATCGGTGTGTGCAGTCGGCAGTGAAATAGGATGGAAGTGACCAACGTGCACATTTCCATTCACTGCAGGCATAAATTGATCAGTTATTCAAATCTCTGCCATTTGCCTACATCAGCAGTGACTGAAAACAAAAAGAGCAGGTCTCCTCTTCGTTTGAAGTCCAAGGAATGTTTCCGTTTCCCTCGGTTCCTGCTGCCAGTCCAGCTCCAACCTGATAATGTGCAACGTTCCCCGCGACCGCACCCCAAAACGTCGGCTTTGGCTCGCTTAGTGAACAAAAGAATGGCCAAGGAGAGAGAGAAAGCACACTGGTTCTCTGTATATCTCTCAACATGCAGTTAGTCCAAAGCAAGAGGTGATTCACAACATGAATTCTTAAACGTCTTTCATGCTCAATGGGATGGAACTATTAATAGCACACCAAGGCGCTAATAAGGCGATGAAAGGGTTTTGCTACGAAGTGATTTTCTTTTGCAATGTTTATATGTCCAGTCATGTAACAGGAGTCATGGTTGTGATACCTGTAGTCTGTGGGAACAAAGACTCATTTTTTGATGGACTGCAGGAGTCACAATGAAAGCTTTCTTACTTTCCAACTTATTCTGTGTATTTTGGTTTTGTTGGTAATAGAGACTCTGCCACGGAAAAAAAAATGACTGGAGTGTGTTTGGTTTTTGATCATGTTGGCTTCTTTCCCGAGGCAGCATGAAGTGTAGATGGGGTCGATGGGGAGAGAGGTTTGGTTTGTGCGTTTCACAACTTTCTACAATTGGGCTTGCCGCACCAAGCTTCCATTGAGCTTGAATTAAGTGAAGCACCCTAGGAAGTTTTCATGGTGTTTCCTAAGGTGCATCTGGAGAAATTGGTAAGAGTCATTTTGCCAAATTGCCTAAGAAGGAACTGCAGATGCTGGAAAATCGAAGGTAGACAAAAATGCTGGAGAAACTCAGCGGGTGAGGCAGCATCTATGGAGCGAAGGAAATAGGCAACGTTTCGGGCCGAAACGTTGCCTATTTCCTTCGCTCCATAGATGCCGCCTCACCCGCTGAGTTTCTCCAGCATTTTTGTCTACCTTGTCAAATTGCCGTAGCCTTCTGAGAAGATTTAGTTTAGTTCCGTTTAGTTGATTGTCACGTGTACCGAGAAACAGTGAAAAAGCTTTTCTTGCGGGCTAACCAGCCAGTGTAAAGACGATACATGATTACAATCGAGCCATTCACAGTGTACAGATACATGATAAGATAGAGATGTTGTTTAGCTCTCTTGGTCTTTGCGTGAAGTTGGACCACACACTGGGACGTGTACTCCACCCCACTTCCTGAAGTCGATGACCAACTCCTTCATTTTGCTGACATTGCTGACGGGAGAAATGTTCCCAATGCTGGGCGAGTCTAGAACCAGGGGCCACAGTCATAGAATAAAGGGGGAGGCCATTTAAGACTGAGGTGAGAAAAAATCCTTTTCACCCAGAGAGTTGTGAATTTGTGGAATTCCCTGCCACAGAGGGAAGTGGAGGCCAAATCACTGGATGGATTTAAGAGCGAGTTAGATAGAGCTCTAGTGGCTAGTGGAATCAAGGGATATGGGGAGAAGGCAGGCACGGGTTAATGATTGGGGACAATGAATGGCGGTGCTGGCTCAAAGGGCCGAATGGCCTCCTCCTGCACCTATTTTCTATGTTTCTATATTGAGGGAGAGGCTGTGTCGTGACACCATGATACTAAGCTCCCTATCTCCTTTTTGTACTTTGTCTCGTCATGATGAGATCTGGCGACCTACAGTGGTGTCACCCACAAACTTGCAAATGGAGTATCTCCCTAAATCCTACCTCTTTGGCCATGACGTGGAGTATTGTGTTTAATTCTGATCTCCAAATTTTAGGGAGGATTTGGAAAAGGAAAGAGAAAGGTTTTACCAGGAAAGTTTCAGCCACAGGGTTGGAATGGAGAAATTGCAGTTGTTCTCCTTGGTGCAATGAAGGTTGAGTGGAGATTTGCTAGAGGCGTGGAAGGACAAGATGAGCTGAAATAAGGTAACTAGAGAGAAGCTGGTCTCATTAGCAGATGATTCACGACCCGGGAGATATAGATGTAAATTGTTGGGCAGAAGTCATGGAGGGATGTAAAGAAACATATTTTAAATAGAGTAAGGGTATACAGGCACTCCCTGACATACTGTACGTAATAGGGATCTTACTTAAACTCGCATTTTTATAAGCATTCTATAAGCCGTGGTCTCCTGTGGTCTCCATGTCGAATAGTAAATGTATGCATGGACAATAGCACATCAGTTTCCGATTACATAACATTTGAGTTACGCAAGGGTCCGCGGGATTATATCTGTAATCTGGAACTATGTTTCTTCAGATGTGGTGAAATCAGAATCAGTCAGGGGTTTCAATAGAGAATTGGGCAGACACAGAAGGGATGTCATTTGCCAGGGCTCTGAGGAAAGAGCAAATGATTGGAACTGAACAGATAGCTCCATAAAGAGCAGGCATGTTGATGATCTGAATGGTGAGGTCTAGGAAGTAAATCAGTCCGGAAATCCTTTCCTTTAAAGCTGCAGCATGGAAACCGGTCCTTCAGCCCACCGAGTCATTGATCACTTGTTCACACTAATTCGATGTCATCCCATTTTTTCATCCACTCCCTACACATGAGGGGCAATTAACAGAGGCCAATTAATCTACAGACCCTGAAAGGGAGGCTGCTGTCAAGTGAAGCTTAATATGGCCTCGATGTTTTTTTTCCTCAATCTTGTTCACCACAAGCTGCACCTCAGCTGAAACAGACTTCACGCTGGAGTGGACCGAAACTAATGGGAAACTGTTCAATGTATGATGTCGACAGTCCAGAAGCAAGGCCACCCACACACAGGAGTTGAGCAGCTTTACACAGATTTACACAGATTTCCACAGAGCTTCAAGCTCCAAGTCGTCATTGACTCTTTCGCTGAAGCATTCAAGAGGATGGGCCTTACCATCATCACTTGCATGAGAGGTCCTCTATCGGCATGTTCCAACACAGCCCCTCTTTCGTTGAAGGCGCGAGGCTAGAGGGTGGAAAATGGGGAGCGCACCTTAGCTCTCAGTAGTGGCAGGTAGATGGATGATGAGATGCGCCATCATCATCAGTGCACCAACACAGTGCAGGCTGACTGAGGAGGAGAACGCTGTTTAAAATTCAAGACTTCGAATCTGGCACACATGTCGTGGTTGAGTGGGTGGGCGAAAAGTTGGCAAATGGAATTTAATGTAGGAAAATGTGAGATTGCGCGCTGTGGTGAGAGGAATCAAAAAGCAGATTGTTATCTAATTGGGAACGAGACTGCAACTGAAAGGAGTATAGCAGGACCTAGGTTTATTGAAAGATAGAATGCAGGTGCAGCAAATAATTAAGCTGGGGAATGGCAAATTGGCCTCTATTGCTTGAGGGTTTGAAAGTACAGACGTATTGTCGCAAAATCACAGGGCATTGGCAAGGTTGCACCTGGAATGCCGTGTATGGTTTGGTCCCCTTAGCATTGAAGCTAGTGTAGAAGAGAATCTAATTCCTGGGGGTCACACAGTGAAAAGTGTTGGATCTGCATTCTCTGGAGTTTAGAATCACGAGGGGCATTCTTACTGAAATGTACAAAATGTTCGAGCGGCTTGACAAGGGAGGTGGCGCGATGTTTCCAGT
Organism: Okamejei kenojei; assembly: GCA_035221665.1. Taxonomy (NCBI): domain Eukaryota; kingdom Metazoa; phylum Chordata; class Chondrichthyes; order Rajiformes; family Rajidae; genus Okamejei; species Okamejei kenojei. The sequence goes on along the minus strand of CM069156.1, from coordinate 30,178,230 downwards.
ATTGGAAGAGTCTTGAACGAGGGGAGATATTGATGAGATTAAGAGCAGTCATTTAAAACGGGGGTGGGTTGGGATGACATTTTGCAGACAGTGGAGGATCAATGAAATTCTCTCCCGTGGAGGCTAGATAATTGGAAGTCTTTAAAGGCCAGGTAGATAATTTTTTTAAAGATTAGAGAATTCAGTGCAGGCTTGGGTCAGGTCACCTGCTTCTGTATTCTGTGCTTTGTGTCTGGAGGCCAACAGTGATGCCTATTTTCCAAAGGCTTTTAGACTTGGACTGGCCAATATGTAGATCAGATACAGAAATGGGTGGAGAAATGGCAGATGGAGTTTAATCCGAGCATGTTTGAGGTATTGCACTTTTGGAGGTCATATTTAAGGGGAAAGTATACAGTTAATGGAAAGACACTTAACAGCATTGATGTACAGATGAATCTTGGTGTCCAAACCCATTGCTTCTTGAAAGTGGCAACACATGTAGATAGAGTGGTAGGAATGCTTGCCTTCATCGGGCAAGGCATTGAATATAAGAGTCAGGAAGTCATGTTGCTGCTTTACAGGACATGGGTTAGGCTGCATTTGAAGTATTGTGTATAGATCTGGCTGCTCTATTAAAGAGGTATGTGGAGGGTTTAGGGCAGGGGTCGGCAACCTTGTTCTGCATAGGGGCCAGGACTCGTGTCTGTGAGCGGTTGGCGGGCCACATCTATCGCCATAGTGTGACACTTGGTGTTGTTTTTCACATTAGTTTTCACGTGTTTTTCAAGTAGTTTTCTGCAGTTCCCAGGTCCCTCGCGTGCCCAGGGACTGGCTGCAGTTCCCAGATCAACTCGCATTCCCGGGACTGGCAGCAGTCCCCAGGTCGGCTAGCCTGCCCCGGGACTGGCTGCAGTTCCCAGGTCTCAAAAACTAATTGGAAAAAAAATACGCCTGTGGGCCGTAGGTTGTAGGCCGTAGGCCGCAGGTTGCCGACCCCTGCTTTAGGGAGGGTGCAGAAATGGTTTACAAGAATACTGTCTGGATTGAGGATGTTAGCTATAAGGAGAGATTTGACAAACTTAGATTGTTTTCTCTGGAACGTCGGAAACGGAGGGAAGACTTGATAGAAGTATATACTGTAAAATTATGAACGGCATAGACAGTGAGAACCATTTTTACCAAGGTGAAAACGTCAAAGACTAGAGGACATAGCTTTAACGTGAACGGGGCAAAGATGACAGTTAGCAATAGTCTGTGAGTATTATATGACGAAAAGGATAAGAAGGAAGAATGAAAGAATAGCAGAAATAATTAAATCAAATGGGCTTTTAGACAGCTATTGTTTTTTGTCAACGTTCCAAACTCCAATGCCAGTATTTATGTATTTGATGTGAAGGACTGAGTAATGTTTCAAGGAAAATTTAAGTCACCAAGTCACATTATTTCATTGTGTTATTTATTAGTATTTGCATTTTATGAGGGGAATGACAGATATGAGCAAAAGCTAAAAGCAAAGAGTGTACGGTGCCAAAATACATACACATCTTCTAGGACAGCTGATTTACCTGATGTATTACTTGCCACTTAATATTGCAGTTGCATTTTTTTCTATCTGCCAGGGTTGATTTACCTGATGTCAAAGACAAGAGGGCATACCTTTAAGGTGAGAGGGCATGGTTTAAAGGAGATATGCATGGCAATTATTTTTACTCGGAGGGTGGTGTGTGCCTGGAACGCGCTGCCTGGGGTGGTGTTGGAGGCAGATAGGAGAGTGGCAGTGGCATTTAAGAGGCTTATGCATAGGCACATGGAGATGCAAGGAATAGAGGGATATGGATTATGTGCAGGCAGAGGAGATTAGCAGAACTTGGCAGCATGTTCAGCACGGACATTGTGGGCTGAAGGGCCTTTTTCTGTGCTGCACTGTTGTAATAGGATGCAGAGGCATTTGGTGTTTGTGGCTAATTAGTAAAGCAGACAAAACGAGCAAGATTCATGGAGGCAGTCCAGCTTCTGTTGCCAATGAAGGCCTGTGGAGACTGGAGGTTGGAGAGTCAGGAGGGGAAAAAATATATTCTTCTAGGAAGCAAAACCTTTAACCTCAACAAAAGAAGAGAGCGCAGTATCTCTGAGAAAATTTCAGGCGCATTTGTGCACATGTATGTGAAAAGGAAGCATCATATGGAATCCTCCTTTGGGAAACATGACTCTGATGCTCCAGCCAACACTGCATACGAAAGATAGCAGTGAAGAGCCACATTTATACATTTTTCATGCAGCCCCAGTTCCTTATTTCCTTGCTCATTAGAGGAACTCAGAGCCCTGTATTCCCTGAATGCTGATTTTAATGAGTAATTTTGCAAATTGGGAAGTAAATTACTCAAACATCCGTGAGTTTGCAGTCTTTGCCTACCACCCAGCGCTCCATCCTTTCCAAAACACCAATTAAGGCAGACAAAATGTGACCTTACAAAGAACTCTGAGATTGCACCGATTCTTCCAATTTGCATGGGCTTTGCCCTTTGGGAGCTGAGGCAGGGGTTTGGCTGCAGATAGTCACTGAGCTGGTCGACACCGGTGAGGTTGCCTCAGAATTCCCGGTCGGAGGGTAATACATTCTTTTTCTCTCTGCGTTCAGGAGGTAATTGAATAATGTGCTGAGTGCATCTTTTCATTTCACCTGGAGACTGCCGCAAGCTTATAATATTTAATAGCCTTCTGCTAACCAAGTAGATTCTCGCTTAATGAAGAGACAATACACAATAGGTGCAAGAGTAGGCCATTCGGCCCTTTGAGCCAGCACCGCCATTCACTGTGATCATGGCTGATCGTCCACAATCTGTATCCTGTTCCTGCCTTTTCCCCATATCCCTTGACTCTGCTATCTTTAAGAACTCTATCTAACTCTCTCTTGAAAGCGTCCAGAGAATCAGCCTCCATTGCCTTCTGAGGCAGACAATTCCACAGATTCACAACTCTCTGGGTGAAAAAGTTTCTCTTCAACTCCGTTTGAAATGGCCTACCCCTTATTCGTAAACTGTGGCCCCTGGTTCTGGACTCCCCCAACATCGAGAACATGTTTCCTGCCTCTATAAATCTTATATGTTTCAGTAAGATTTCCTCTCATCCTTCTAAATTCCAGTGTTCAATCAAAGTCGCTACATTCTTTCAACATATGACAGTCCCGCCATCCCGGAATTAACTTTGTGAACCTACGCTGCACTGCCTCAATAGCAAGAATATTCTTCCTCAAATTTGGAGACCAAACTGCACACAATACTCCAGGTGTGGTCTTACCAGGGCCTTGTACAACTGCAGAAGGACCTTTTTACTCCTATACTCAACTCCTCTTGTTATGAAGGCCAACATGCCAATATACAAACACACTATTTTTGTTTTGCATTTCTCTAAACCTCTCGTGCCCACTATGTCTCCAGGCATTCTCCCACCCTACCTCCCTCCTCTCGTTCTCTCTTTCTCCTGCTCTTCCTTTGTTTTCTATTGTTCTTCATTCTCAGTATTGGTATTGGTTTGTTACTGTCACAAGATGCTTTACCTTCAAGGGGACAGTTAACCCAATTAACCTACAAACTCCATACAAACAGTTGTAGGCTACCTGGCTTTGGTTAAATTGTCCCTCGTGTGTAGGTTAGTGTTGGTGAGGATTGCTGGTTGGCGTGGTCACGGTGGGCCGAAGGGCCTGTTTCCACGCCGTATCACTAACACTAAAACTAGAAACTAAAACCTGGTCACCAATGCATCTGAACACATCCTTGGCCCAGGCACAGACGAGAGGGCTGAATTCGAGAAGTGACAGGAGGCATCTGACCAGGTTTAGCTTCAAATAGCCACGGTAAACCCAACGTTCTTGGCATCAAAGGGAAATGCTTCAGTGGCTGGAGTTGTACTTCAGGCAAAGTAAGATGATTAGGGTTGTTGGACATCAGTCATTCTGTCCCCAGGATATTGCTGGAGGAATTCCTTCAGGCAAGGTCGCCCAATTATCTTCAGCTGCTTCATTAAAGACCTTCCTTCCACATCAGGTCAGAAGCAGAAATGTTCACTGGGAATTGCAGAATGTTCAATTCAATTTGCAGTTCCTCAACAACCGAGGCAGTCGCTGCATGGAGCAAGGTCTGAGCAACATTCATACACGGATTGAAACGTGGAAACTACTGGGGCGGCTCGGTGGCACAGCGGTAGAGAACGGAGCGCAGGAGGATGAGTGGTGACCTTATAGAGGTGTATAAAATCATGAGAGGTATAGATCGGATAGATCTAATCAATACCTCTTCGCCACTGGCTTTCAGTTCATGCCATCTACAAAGTGCATTGCATTTATTCAGTTGGGCTTCTCTGACAATACCACCCAAATCAACTTCCTCTACCACCAAAACGGATAAGGTCTCTGGGCACAAGGCAGTACCACGATCTGCAACTTCCCATCCAAATCACTCGTCATTCTGATTTGGAAATAAATTGCCGTTCCTTCATCGGCAATGGGTCGAAGCAGTGAAATCTCTCCCCAACAGCACAGTGGAAATATTGTCATCACACCTAGTTCAAGCAATTGGCTCACCCCCAATACCTTCAAAGGCGCAAGAAGGAACTGCAGATGCTGGTTTGTCCCGAAGATAGACACAAAATGCTGGAGTAACGCCGGGGGTCAGGCAGCACCTCGGAAGAAAAGGAATAGGTGACGTTTCTGAAGAAGTGCAAACACACACCTCCAAACAGTCTGAAGAAGAGTCTCCACTTGAATCGTCACCTATTCAATTTCCTCAGAGATGCTGCCTGACGTGCTGAGTTACTCCACCTTTTTGTGTCTACATTCCCAAGGGCCCAATGAATGGCAACCAGCTCCTGCAAAATGAACCAATAAATAAATAAAGCACAGGTATCATACTGGCAGTTCCAGAGTTATTCCTGTAATATTGTCTTGCATTCTTTTCACATAACGGTTGGTGGGTGTATGGAACAAGCTGTCAGAGGATGTAGCTGAGGCAGGGACTATCCCATCGTTTAAGAAACAGTTAGGCAGGTGCAGTACATGGATAGGACAGGTTTGGAGGGATAAGGACTAAACGCAGGCTGGTGGAACTAGTGTAGCTGGGACATGTTGGGCGGTGTGGGAAAGTTGGACCGAATGGCCTGTTTCCACGCTGTATCACTCTATGGCTCAGTCGTCATTGTGTGACAAAGGAATACAATCCTGGTGAACTGATTGTTGACTGCATTACACTGGAGTACAGTAGTGATGGATGCTGACATCCTTACACCCGTCTCCTTCCCAGATTTTATTCTAGTCGGCCACTGGAATGTGTACAGTAACCTGAGGGATTCTCCGACAAACCTTTGCAGCAAAGGCAGTGGACTTTGAGGATGAAAAAGAGGGAACGTGTCTGGTTTCCAGACTTAGAGGAATGGGAAATGTTTGCGATCTTTGGCAAAGGTGTCACAACTTTCTCTTTGAAAACCTGCATTTTAAAATTATTTCTGAATAGCCTCGAGTTGTTTTTTGTATCTATCTCTGAAGGAGAACTGTGGTGTTTTCAAAGAAATGGTCCAGTTTTAACAACGTGTATTTGGCAAATCCTATATATTTTTTCTCCTCTTTCACTCGTTGAATGTTATTTTATATAATGTCTACGGTTACAGGACACTGTTTGGCCCCATAAGTCGGTTCTGTTTCTGCTTATTGGTGAACACTGTTCAAGCCCCGGCCACAAACTGTCCACACTGTGACAGTAAAATGTTAGCAACCTTGGTGCGAGCCTGTCGCCATTTAAACATAGAACACAGAAGTGTACAGCACATCAACAGGCCCTTCAGCCCACAGCACCTGTGCTGAACATGATGCCAAAATAAACATATTTCATCTGCCTGTGCAGGATCCATATCTCAGCAAATGCACGTGCTTCTACAAGCCTCGTATCTGCCTCCAGCACCACCACTGGCAGCTGGTCGAAGCACCCAAGAAAAAGGTAGGCCCCGTACATCTCCTTTGAGCTTTGCCCCTCTCACCTCAAAGCCTCGCCCTCTGGTCTTTGACATGTCCATTCCTGAGAAAAGGGTTTGACCCTATCAAGGCCTCTCATAATTTTCTATATTTTCAACAGTCTCCACAGAACCTCCAGGGCTCCAGAGAAAACAATCCCAAGTCGATCCAACTCAGCGGGTCAGGCAGCGTCTGTGGAGAATATTAATTGGTGACGTTTCGGGTCAAAGCCATTCTTCAGGCTTTCTCCAGGGATGCTGCGTGACCCACTGAGATACTCCAGCAATTTGTGTCTGTCTTCGCTGTAAACCAGCATCTGCAGTCCCTTCCTACACACTCTCCCTGTAGCTAATACCCTCTCATTGTGGTAAATCTCTTCTGCACCCTCTCCATTTAGACTTAAAAGCTAGTTCATTTATGGGAGCTTCCAGCCTGCCGATTACTGATAAGATAAATCTGAAGAAGGGTCTTAACCTGAAACGTCACCCATTCCTTCTCTCCAGAGATGCAGCCTGTCCCACTGAGTTACCCCAGCGTTTGTGCTTATCTTCAGAGTGAGAATAAGGTCTGACCACAATACCTATTGAGATAAAGATCCCCGTTGCCCCCATATACTTGGAGTCCTTGGAGAGCAAGACTCCTTCCTTTACAACGTGCACAGGATTCTCCACGCACTTGCCACTGTGTGCGATAGGTTCTCGGTCAGCAAGTATTTAGATTTTGTTGTTCTGTTTTTTCACCTTCACGAGACAATGACCAGAAACTCGTAATGAGAATGATTAAATCAAAGAATTGTTACAGCCCCTTAGGGAGCCTCCCTAGGGAGGCAATTCAGTTCATTGAGGACCCATTGAATTGTGATTGAATGGTTGAAAGACACAGCATGGAAACAGACCCCTTCGGCCCACCGATCCACACCGACCATCGCTCACTCTGGTTCTATGTTATCCCTTTATCACATCCACTCTCTACACTCTAGGGAAAATATACAGAGGCCAATTAAGCTGCAAACCCGAACGTCTTTGCGATGTGAGAGAAAATCGGAGCACCCGCAGAGCACCCACACAGTCACAGGGAGAATGTGCAAACTCCACACAGACAGCAACCGAGGTCAGGATCGAACCGGGGACCCTGGCGCTGTGAGGCAGTGCTCTACCAGCTGTGCCGATCTAGTTAAGCAATTCCAGTGTTGCTATTCTACTTTGCATATATAATTTTCCCTCAAGTTCCATTTTTTTCTCTCAAGAGCCCCAACTGTCACCCAGTCAGTTCCAGGTCCAAAACACTCTCTGCATGAAAGGTTTTTCCTTATAGCCAATTTGTATCTTTTTTTGTATTTATTTTAATCTGCTCTCCTAGGCCCCTCAAACACCTGCTAATAGGAATGGCTTTTCACTACTTATGCCATGTAAGCCTTAAAGATCTTCTATTAAACCTCTCGCCGTCTCCAGGCAGCAGAATGGAGCACTTGCAAACTTTTTACAGTCAAATATCATCCAAAGATTGATCATTATTTTGGATGGAGTGCTATGCTTGCAGGTTGCTTGGGAGAAGGTATACAGGTTATCTCAGAAATTTTCTAATTGGAGTATAGGAGTAACATAGTTCTCTTATTAAGAAAGGACACAAAGTAACTCAGCAGGTCGGGCAGCATCTCTGGAGAAATTGGATAGATGGTGTTTCGGATTGGGACCCTTCTTCAGAATTTGATTGAGAGATACAGCATAGAAACAAGCCCTTCGGCCCACGGAGTCCATGCCAACCGTCCATCACCCATTCACGCTAGTTCTATGCTATCCCACTTTTTCATCCACAGAATCCCAACCTGAAATGTCACCTATCCATGTCCTCCAGATATGTTACCTGACCCACTGAGCTTTAGTTTTCAGATTTTAGTTTTAGAGATACAGTATGGAAAACAGGCCCTTTGGCCCACCAAGTCCACGCCGACTATCGGTCATCCACACACACTAGTTCTATGTTATCCGACTTTCTCAAACACTCCCTACACACTAGGGATAATTTGCAGAGGCCAATAAACGTACAAACCTACAAACAATAGGAGATACAAGGATGAGGGGGAACCTCATTGACTTACAAAATAGTGAAATGCAGAGGATGTTTCCACTAGTGGGAGAGCCTAGGACTAGAGGTCATAGCCTCAGAATTAAAGGACTTTCCTTCAGGAAGGAGATGAGGAGGAATTTCTTTAGTCAAAGGGTGGTGAATCTGTGGATTTTTTTGCCACAGAAAGTTGTGGAGGCCAAGTCAATGGATATTTTTAAGGCAAAGATGAATAGATTCTTGATAAGTACGGGTGTCAAGGGTTTTGGGGAGAAGGTCGGATAATGAGGTTTGGCGGGAGAGATAGATCAACCGTTATTAATCGAATGGCAGAGTAGACTTGATGGGCCAAATGGTCTAATTCTACTCTTATTACTTATGACCCATGAGCTGGTTTACAAAACAAAAGACACTAAGTGCTGGGGTACACAAAAAGCTGGAGAAACTCAGCGGGTGCAGCAGCATCTAAGGAGCGAAGGAGATAGGCGACGTTTCGGGTCGAGACCCTTCTTCAGACTGGTCAGGGATCAGGGAAACGAGAGATATAGACGGTGATGTGGAGAGATAAGGAACAATGAGTGAAAGATATGCAAAAAAGTATCGGTGATAAAAGGGAACAAGCCATTGTAAGCTGTTTGTGGTGTGAAAATGAGAAGCTGGTGCGACTTGGGTGGGGGGAGGGAGATAGAGATAGAGGGAATGCCAAGGCCCGAGGGCTGAGGGAGAGGTGGGAAGGGGAGGAGACAGCAAGGTTAACAGAATTGAGAAAATTCAATATTCAAGCCCAAAGGATGCAGACTCCCCAAGCGGAATATGAGGTGCTGTTCCTCCAGCTTGCGGTGTTGCTCACTCTGGCCGTGGAGGAGGCCCAGGACCGAGAGGTCGGATGTGGAATGGGAGGGGGAGTTGAAGTGCTGAGCCACCGGGAGGTCGGGTTGGTTATTGCGGACCGAGCGGAGGTGTTCGGCGAAGCGATCGCCAAGCCTCCGCTTTGGTCTCACCGATATAGATCATCTGGCATCTGGAGCAAACGGATGCAGTAGATGAGGTTGGAGGAGGTGCAGGTGAACCTCTGTCGGACCTGGAAGGACTGCTTGGGTCCCTGAAAGGAGTGGAGGGGGGAGGTGAAGGGACAAGTGTTTGCATTTCTTGCGGTTGCAAGGGAAAGTGCCCGGGGAAGGGGTAGAGTGGGAGGGGAGGGAAGAATTGACAAGGGAGTTGCGGAGGGAGCGGTCTTTGCGGAAGGCAGACAGGGGGGGAGATGGGAAGATGTGGCGGGTGGAGGGTCACGTTGGAGGTGGCGAAACTGGCGGAGGACTATATGTTGTATTTGCCGGCTGGTGGGGTGAAAGGTGAGGACCAGGGGGACTCTGCCCTGTTTGCGAGTGGGGGAATGGGGAGCGAGGGCAGTGTTGTTGCGGGTATGGAGGAGACCCTGGTGCGAGCCTCATCAATAGTGGGGGAGGGGAATCCCCGTTCTCTGAAGAATGAGGCCATTTGTGATGACCTGGTGTGGAACACCTCATCCTGGGAGCAGATGCGGCGTAGACGGAGGAATTGGGAATAGGGGATGGAGTCCTTACAGGAAGCAGGGTGGGAGGAGGAGTAGTCCAGGTAGCTGTGGGAGTCAGTAGGTTTGTAGTGGATGTCGGTCAGGAGTGTATCACCTGCAATAGAGATGGTGAGGTCAAGGAATGGTAGGAAGTGTCGGAAATGGTCCAAGTGTATTTGAGTGCCGGATGGAAGTTGGTGGTGAAATGAATGAAGTCAGTCAGTTGTGTGTGGTGCAGGAGGTGACACCAAAGCAGTCGTCGATGTAACGGAGGTAGAGGTCGGGGATGGGGCCCTGGTACGCCGAGAACAGGATTGTTCGACATACCCAACAAAGAGGCAAGCGTAGCTGGGGCCCATGCGTGTGCCCATAGCTACGCCTTGTGTTTGGAGGAAATGGAGAGAATCAAAAGAGAAGTTATTGAGGGTGAGGACCAACTCTGCTAGCGGAGGAGGGTGTCAGTGGACGGGTATGGGTTGCTCCTCTGGTCGAGGAAGAACCGGAGGCTTTGAGACCGTCCTGGTGGGGGATGGAGGTGTAGAGTGACTGGACGTCCATGGTAAAGATGAGAGGATGGGGGCCTGGGGAATGGAATGCACGGAGCCGACGGAGAGTGTCTGAGGTGTCTTGAACATAGGTGGGGAGGGATTTAACAAAGGGGGATAGGATGGCGTCAAGGTATGTGGAAATGTGTTCGGTGGGGCACGAACAGGCAGAGACAATGGTCTGCCAGGGCAGTCGGGTTTGTGGATTTTGGGGAGAAAGGTAAAATCGGGCCGTGCGGGGCTGGGAAACGATGAGGTCGGAGGCTCGGGGGGGTAGGGAGCCGGAGCTGATGAAGTCCAGTTATGGTGCTCGAGATGGTGGCCTGGTGTTCGTCAGTGGGGTCATGGTCCAGGGTAAGTAGGAGGAGGTGTCCGAGAGTTGGCGCGCGGCCTCCGCTTTGTAGAGATCGACGCGCCAGACTACCACGGCACCTCCCTTGTCGGCGGGTTTGATAACCCAGTCTGGGTTTGTTACGGAGTGAGTCGATGGCAGCACGTTCAGGGCTGGAGAGATTGGAGTGAGACAGGGGGGTGGAGAAGTCGAGGCGGTTGATGTCCCGACGGCAGTTCTGGATAAATAGTTCTACAGCCGGAAGACTACGAGGGGGGTTCCAAGTGGAGGCGGTACGTGGGAGACAGGAAAAGGGATCATCAGTGGGGGGCGAGGACTTCTTTCCCGTGGAAGAACGCTGTGAGGCGGAGGCGACGGTAGAAGAGCTCCAAGTCGTGGTGGGCGCGGAACTCATTGAGGTGGGGACGGAGGGGGACAAAGGTGAGACCTCTGCTGAGGACAGACCGTTCGATGTCGGAGAGGGGGAGGTCCGGGGGGATGGTTGAACACGCGGCAAGGATGGGGGTTGTGGCCGGAGGAAGGCAGGTGAGTGGACTGAGGACGAAGCGTTGTGTGGTGGGGGGGTGGAGGGTGGTTCAGGGGGTGGGGGGGTATGGGGGCTGTGGTGTGGGTGGGGAAGAGCAGGGGTTACATGGTAGGGGGGGGATGAGGAAGACCTAATGGAATAGCCACTAAGGTTACTGGGGCTGGGGAGACGGGCACTAGGACCCAGTGCCGTTAAAGACAGAGCGGTGGGAGGAGTTAGCAATGTGGAGGCTTCAGACCCACTGCAGAGTCCAGTGTGCAGGTGAGGCGACGGCTGTGGGCTGCTGGAGGGCGGTGGAGTGTCGTGGGTCGGCGGGCCCGGAGGTAGGAGTCCACGGGCAGTAGATACGGGTCGGCGGGCGATGCGTTGGAGGTCCCGGTGGGCGGGTGGTCGGTCCGACCGGTGAGGCGGCGAGATGAGTGGGGTGCGGTGCGGCGGCCGTGTTCGGGTAGCCCCGGTCCGGCGGCGATGCAAGGTGAGGCGGGTGCGGCTGTGGTCTTCGGTGGGCCCAGTGCACCGGCGATGCTGGATGGCCCGGTGCAGCGATGGAGTTAGGTGGTCCCGGGGGACGGCGAGGTTCGGCAGTCGCGTTGCGCTGGTGATGGGCGGTGGAATTGGGGAGGGGGAGATAAACAGAGTTACCAGGCAGGCAGCGGGGCTGGGCATCATCGGTCGGCAGGTGGAGGTCGGCGGCAGCATCGGCGTGGAGGTCGGTGAAGGCGGCGTCCTGGTGAGTCCTGGAGGTGCTCCTCGTGGCCAAGATGGCGTCGGGGGACTCAGGCCGGCGGCTCGGGCCAGAGTTGGGGCCCGGGGCCTGCGGGCGGTCGAGTCAGGGATTGTCGGTGGCTGGAACGGCCTGGAGGCGGGCTAATTTCAGTCCTTGGTGGCGGTAAGGTGGGACAGGAATTGTTGATTGAAGCGGTGGATCTTCCGGAGGATGTAGTGTAGTTGGGGTCCGTTGCAGGTCTGGGTGAGTGAGGCCCGAAGTTTCGGGAGAGTCAATGCGAGGTCCTGCTGGTGTCGGCGCATAGCAACCAGGGTGGATCTTAGTGCCCGGTTGGAGAATTGTACAGTGGTGGCGGCAGATGGCCCGTCGGTACCGATAGTCTGGCTGGGGTCCGAACTGGGACGCAGGGAATTGGAGCTGGAATCCACGGGGTATGAGATGGAGGCGCAGACAAGCCCCGAGGAAGCAGATGTGGCTGTGGTATCGAGTCTGGGTGAGGATGTGGTCGTAGAGTTGGAGGGAAGGTGGTATCACAGAGGGGGAGCAGTTAGAGAGGAGGTTGTGAAACTGTCTCCGTAGGGAGGAGGAGAACTTCTTCAAAGTAGGCATACCTTGAGGAGATGTCGCAGTGGAGTAGACAAAGTTTTAAAGAAGGAACTGCAGATGCTGGAGAATCGAGGGTACACAAAAAGCTGGAGAAACTCAGCGGGTGCAGCAGCATCTAAGGAGCGAAGGAGATAGGCGACGTTTCGGGTCGAGACCCTTCTTCAGACTGGTCAGGGATCAGGGAAACGAGAGATATAGACGGTGATGTGGAGAGATAAGGAACAATGAGTGAAAGATATGCAAAAAAGTATCGGTGATAAAGGGAACAAGCCATTGTAAGCTGTTTGTGGTGTGAAAATGAGAAGCTGGTGCGACTTGGGTGGGGGAGGGAGATAGAGATAGAGGGAATGCCAAGGCCCGAGGGCTGAGGGAGAGGTGGGAAGGGGAGGAGACAGCAAGGTTAACAGAATTGAGAAAATTCAATATTCAAGCCCAAAGGATGCAGACTCCCCAAGCGGAATATGAGGTGCTGTTCCTCCAGCTTGCGGTGTTGCTCACTCTGGCCGTGGAGGAGGCCCAGGACCGAGAGGTCGGATGTGGAATGGAGGGGGAGTTGAAGTGCTGAGCCACCGGGAGGTCGGGTTGGTTATTGCGGACCGAGCGGAGGTGTTCGGCGAAGCGATCGCCAAGCCTCCGCTTGGTCTCACCGATATAGATCATCTGGCATCTGGAGCAACGGATAGTTCCGCGCCCACCACGACTTGGAGCTCTTCTACCGTCGCCTCCGCCTCACAGCGTTCTTCCACGGGAAGAAGTCCTCGCCCCCCACTGATGATCCCTTTTCCTGTCTCCCACGTACCGCCTCCACTTGGAACCCCCCTCGTAGTCTTCCGGCTGTAGAACTATTTATCCAGAACTGCCGTCGGGACATCAACCGCCTCGACTTCTCCACCCCCCTGTCTCACTCCAATCTCTCCAGCCCTGAACGTGCTGCCATCGACTCACTCCGTAACAACCCAGACTGGGTTATCAAACCCGCCGACAAGGGAGGTGCCGTGGTAGTCTGGCGCGTCGATCTCTACAAAGCGGAGGCCGCGCGCCAACTCTCGGACACCTCCTCCTACTTACCCCTGGACCATGACCCCACTGACGAACACCAGGCCACCATCTCGAGCACCATAACTGACTTCATCAGCTCCGGCTCCCTACCCCCCCGAGCCTCCGACCTCATCGTTTCCCAGCCCCCGCACGGCCCGATTTTACCTTCTCCCCAAAATCCACAAACCCGACTGCCCTGGCAGACCCATTGTCTCTGCCTGTTCGTGCCCCACCGAACACATTTCCACATACCTTGACGCCATCCTATCCCCCTTTGTTAAATCCCTCCCCACCTATGTTCAAGACACCTCAGACACTCTCCGTCGGCTCCGTGCATTCCATTCCCCAGGCCCCCATCCTCTCATCTTTACCATGGACGTCCAGTCACTCTACACCTCCATCCCCCACCAGGACGGTCTCAAAGCCCTCCGGTTCTTCCTCGACCAGAGGAGCAACCCATACCCGTCCACTGACACCCTCCTCCGCCTAGCAGAGTTGGTCCTCACCCTCAATAACTTCTCTTTTGATTCCTCCCATTTCCTCCAAACACAAGGCGTAGCTATGGGCACACGCATGGGCCCCAGCTACGCTTGCCTCTTTGTTGGGTATGTCGAACAATCCTTGTTCTCGGCGTACCAGGGCCCCATCCCCGACCTCTACCTCCGTTACATCGACGACTGCTTTGGTGTCACCTCCTGCACCCACACACAACTGACTGACTTCATTCATTTCACCACCAACTTCCATCCGGCACTCAAATACACTTGGACCATTTCCGACACTTCCCTACCATTCCTTGACCTCACCATCTCTATTGCAGGTGATACACTCCTGACCGACATCCACTACAAACCTACTGACTCCCACAGCTACCTGGACTACTCCTCCTCCCACCCTGCTTCCTGTAAGGACTCCATCCCCTATTCCCAATTCCTCCGTCTACGCCGCATCAGCTCCCAGGATGAGGTGTTCCACACCAGGTCATCACAAATGGCCTCATTCTTCAGAGAACGGGGATTCCCCCTCCCCCCACTATTGATGAGGCTCGCACCAGGGTCTCCTCCATACCCCGCAACACTGCCCTCGCTCCCCATTCCCCCACTCGCAAACAGGGCAGAGTCCCCCTGGTCCTCACCTTTCACCCCACCAGCCGGCAAATACAACATATAGTCCTCCGCCAGTTTTCGCCACCTCCAACGTGACCCCTCCACCCGCCACATCTTCCCATCTCCCCCCCTGTCTGCCTTCCGCAAAGACCGCTCCCTCCGCAACTCCCTTGTCAATTCTTCCCTCCCCTCCCACGCTACCCCTTCCCCGGCACTTTCCCTTGCAACCGCAAGAAATGCAACACTTGTCCCTTCACCTCCCCCCTCCACTTCCTTTCAGGGACCCAAGCAGTCCTTCCAGGTCGACAGAGGTTCACCTGCACCTCTCCAACCTCATCTACTGCATCCGTTGCTCCAGATGCCAGATGATCTATATCGGTGAGACCAAGCGGAGGCTTGGCGATCGCTTCGCCGAACACCTCCGCTCGGTCCGCAATAACCAACCCGACCTCCCGGTGGCTCAGCACTTCAACTCCCCCTCCCATTCCACATCCGACCTCTCGGTCCTGGGCCTCCTCCACGGCCAGAGTGAGCAACACCGCAAGCTGGAGGAACAGCACCTCATATTCCGCTTGGGGAGTCTGCATCCTTTGGGCTTGAATATTGAATTTTCTCAATTCTGTTAACCTTGCTGTCTCCTCCCCTTCCCACCTCTCCCTCAGCCCTCGGGCCTTGGCATTCCCTCTATCTCTATCTCCCTCCCCCACCCAAGTCGCACCAGCTTCTCATTTTCACACCACAAACAGCTTACAATGGCTTGTTCCCTTTATCACCGATACTTTTTTGCATATCTTTCACTCATTGTTCCTTATCTCTCCACATCACCGTCTATATCTCTCGTTTCCCTGATCCCTGACCAGTCTGAAGAAGGGTCTCGACCCGAAACGTCGCCTATCTCCTTCGCTCCTTAGATGCTGCTGCACCCGCTGAGTTTCTCCAGCTTTTTGTGTACCCTCGATTCTCCAGCATCTGCAGTTCCTTCTTTAACACAAAGTGCTGGAGTGTTCCAGCACTGTGTCTGTTTTTTTTGTAAACCTGCATCTGCAGTTCCATTTATCTCCTATAGTTTTCTTGGACCTATGTATGTTTCTGTGTTCCAATTCTGTGTTAACACTGAGATTTTGTCAGGTTCAGTTTTGGGAGGGCAGTTGACTCTGTAAAGTTTTATATTGCAGCTTTTAGCGGCTCAGTGTTGAGTCAGGTATTCACCTGCCCCAAGAGTTAACTGCAACACTGCTTAAGCTCGTGAAATCCCACCTGGAGCTCGTGGCCTGTATTCCAGATAATATTTTTTCAGACTCTCCTCCCGAGGAGAGGTTTCCCATAATTACAGTCCTCCTCCTCCCTACCCTTTTTCTCTGGGAACGTCACGAATGCCCACGTCCTTGGCCAATCTTGTGTTGATACTTTGTATTCTGGCAGAATTGTCAATAAGCAAAGGGCACAGATTCAATCTGATGAGCACAAGGGAGCAAAGAAAATGATGAAATCTTTTTATGAAGAGTTAGAATTCAAAATGCAATGTCCCATAGATTGGTTGATACCGATTCAATAGCAGCTTTCAAAAGGGAATTAGATAAATACCTTGTGAAAAATATTGGTGGGATAACAGAATAAAGTAGGAGTGCAGGTCTAACTAGTTCATTTATTGAAAAATACAGCACAAATTTCAGTGGACAAATCCGTGCTATAACATTTTGATCATCTCAATTTTCCAAATCATCACTTTACCTCTGTGAAGCATGTTTGATCGATTGAATAAAAGATACAGCCTTGAAATCAGACCCTTTGGTCCACAGCATCTATGCCAACCAACAATCACCCGCTCACACTAGTTCTACGTTGTTACACTTCCGCAACCACTCCCGACATACTCGTGACAATTTTACAGAGGCTGATTAACCTACAAACCCGCACATCTTTGAAATGTGGGAAGGAAGCCGGAGCGCCTGGAGGAAACCCAGTGGTCACGGGGGAGAACGTGCAAACTCCTGAGGTCAGGATCGAACCCGGGACTCTAGCGCCATGAGGCAGCAGCTCAACCAGCTGCGCCGTTACGCAGCAGTGTTGGGAGAGTGATATGGAAAATGCTGAAGATGCTCAGCGGGTCATGCAGCATCTGTGGAGATAGAAATAGAGTTCCACCTGTAAGCAGTTTCCAAATCTGGGCCTTAAATATAAGAAAGTAATCAATAAGATTGATTAGAGAGCAGTAGAGCTGCTGCCTTACAGCGCCAGAGACCCAGGTTCAATCCTGACTATGGGTGCTGTCTGTACGCAGTTTGTATGTTCTCAATGTGACCTGTGTGGGTTTTCTCTGAGATCTTTGGTTTCCTCCCACACTCCAAAGACGTACAGGTTTGTAGGCTAATGGCTTGGTATAATTATATATTGTGTGCATAATGTGCATAGGATAGTGTTAGTTTAGTTTAGTTTAGTTTAGAGATACTGCACGGAAAAAGGCCCTTCATCCCACCGAACCTGCACCGACCAGCGATCCCCCAGCGCACACACTAGGGACAATTTACACTTATACCAAGACGATAAACCTATAAACCTATGCATCTTTGGAGTGTGGGAGGAAACCCACATGGTCACGGGAGAACCCACTCGGTTACGGGGAGAAGGTGGATGAGGCGGGCATAATTTAAAGACATTTGGACAGTTCGTTGATAGGATAGGTTCTGAGTCAAACACAACAGGCAAGCGGGAGCAGCTCAGGGGACAATTTGACTGGCATGTACGAGTAGGGTCAAAGGGCTAGTTTCCGTGCTGTATAATTATATGACTCTAAAATAGAAGACTTTACAGAATGGATGAGATGTACGAGTGAGATGAGGCTGTTAGGGAGTGTAAACATTAACTATTTGGGCTGACAGCTTTATCTCTGCTCTGTAAATTCAATGTGCCTCAATGTAATAATGGAATCCGTGGTAGATTAATCCAGAGCTGTTAAGAATTTGTTTGTTCAATTCGGAGATAATCTATTATCTGGCCCGATCTTATCTTTGTTGGAGAAGCCTTTTGAAGGTTCTCACTGCTTGTTGATTTATAAAGTTGGCATCTGCCACTGGCTTTCTTGACTGAATTGCTTCTGCTAACCATACATCAAGGAAAGGAATTGATTGAGGTTTTAGAAGGCTGGTAGGATAAAGGGTAGAAAATTGGACATCCAGTGAGAACAATCTCAAACCATAACATTGACTCTACGAGGGTGCCAGGACTCGAGGGCCTGAGCTGTAGGGAAAGGTTGAGAAGGCCAGGACTCTATTCGTTGGAGCGCAGGACGATGAGGGGTGATCATGTAGAGGTGTATAAAATCATGAGAGGAATAGATCAGGTAGACACACAGAGTCTCTTGCCCAGAGTAGGAGAATCGACAACCAGAGGACATAGACAATGGACAATAGGTGCAGGAGTAGTTTATAATATTTAATAGCCTTCCGCTACCAAGTAGATTCTCGCTTAATGAAGAGACAATACACAATAGGTGCAAGAGTAGGCCATGCAGCCCTTCGAGCCAGCACCGTCATTCAATGTGATCATGACTGATCATCCCCAATCAGTACCCCGTTCCTGCCTTCTCCCCATATCCCCATGACTCTGCTACCTTTAAGAGCCCTATCTAGCTCTCTCTTGAAAGTATCCAGAGAACCGTCCTCCACCGCCCTCTGAGGCAGAGAATTCCACAGACCTATAGGTCCCCTTTAAGGTGAGGGGAGAAAGATTTAATAGGAACCTAATTGCCCCTTTTTCACAGGCGGTGGGTGTGTGGAACGAGCTGTCGGAGGAGGTAGTTGAGGCAGATACTATCGGAACATTAAAGAAGCACTTAAGGGCCTGTCCCACTTAGGCGATTTCTTTTGCGAGTGCAGGCAACTCTGCGCTCGCCACGAGATCGTCACATGGTTGCAGGTGGTCTCCTTCGTGGTTGTGAGGAGTTCCCATATTTTGGAAACTAGTCGTGGCCTCAGTATGGTCGCCAAACAAACTTCACCATGTTGAACATTTTTCTGCGACCAAATAATGGTCGCAATGGAGAAAATCAATACTTTTGTAGTCGTAGGGGGTCGCCATGTTATCGTAGGTAGTCTTAGTTAATCACCTTTGCTGACCGCTCATTTTCATTGGCTCATTGAGAAAAAGGTATGTAAACAGCAGCACGTGATGCGCTGTCATTCCAGTGCGTGGCCATTGCGCAATTTTGCTTTCCGTGGATCAGAGCGTGTGAGACATGGCTGCGAGGAGAGGGCTTCAGCCCAGGGGCCGGGCACAACCCTCAACACCACCCACCTGGCTGTTAGCAACATTTGTTTGTTTATAAGACTTTTATATGTTTCATTACCAATAAAGGAAATCCCTCACTTTTTAACCCCAAATTGATGTATGAATATCATTCTTTTTCATAGTAGTCCCTCGTGTCATCACATATCTCATATTTCATTTTCTCATATATTTGGATCATTGAAACACGCACAAACGCAAGGAAGGAATGCACTGTATTTGAAGTTTGACTTTTCTCATTTATTTTGATGAAGAAAACAGACACACTTCAAATGCACTGCATTTAAAAGGATTTTATTTCTATACATCTCGATAAATCTAACAGATGTATAGAAATAATTCTCATTTATTTTGGTGAAGAAAACAGACACACTTCAAATGCACTGCATTTAAAAGGATTTTATTTCTATACATCTCGATAAATCTAACACTAAAACAAGCAATACACTGAATTTAAAAGAACATTTTTATACATTTCGATAAATCTAACACCAAAACAAACAATACACTGAATTTAAAAGAACATATTTGAAAATCTAACGTCATTTTTTTTAGGTGATCTTACGGCTATAGAGTCGTAGCCAGTCGTAGCTTGTCGTGGCTTGCTTTCTGTGATATTGGGTGTGGTCGTCTGTGTCGAAGGTGGCCGTCTTCAGTCCCCACTATTGGGTCACCAATTGTCACGAGTGCATCGACGATTAAGTCATCGATAGTCGTAGCTAAATGCAGGCAGGTGGGACTAGTGTCGATGGGGCATGTCGGTCGGTGTGGGCAAGTTGGGCCGAAGGACCTGTTTCCACACAGTATGACTCTATGACGTAGCTAAAAAGATACCAGCTTGGTGATAGACCAGGATGGTGCCAGAAGCTGGATTTGTCAGTCCAAGTGTACGATTCCTGTGCAGAAGACCTATTCCTTTTCAGCGTCACCCTTTATATTTGTTTGCAATTAGATTCACTCTCTACAGAGGGTTGAATATTTCATGCCTGTCTTACATTGGATATTAGATTACATAGAACACAGAACACAGAATACAGTCTGAATGTAAATAAATATTTATTAAATCTGCATTTAATATTGGAGGTTCCAACATGTCCTTTCACCTAAGACTACCTTTAATTCAGCAGAACCGATGATGCACCCTGTGGTGCTTCTGTCCAAAGGGCTCAGGAGCAATTTGAAACCAACGTTTGTAATTCTATTTAAAAAAACCCAACTTAGTTAAAAGACACTTTGCATCGAAGAAGTCGCTGCTAAATGGAC
Source organism: Okamejei kenojei (assembly GCA_035221665.1). NCBI lineage: Eukaryota > Metazoa > Chordata > Chondrichthyes > Rajiformes > Rajidae > Okamejei > Okamejei kenojei. The sequence goes on along the minus strand of CM069156.1, from coordinate 30,158,187 downwards.
AACAAAGTTTGGCTTCTCTTCCCTTTCAGATGCTTTCCACAGACTTCATTTGAGCCACACGGTGGTGCAGGGGTAGAGTTGCTGCCTTACAGAGCTGGAGACCCTGGTTCGATCCTGACAAAGGATGCTTGTCTGTAAGGAATTTGTGCCTTCTCCCTGTGACCACATGGGTTTCTCTGGGAAGCTCTGGTTTCCTCCCACACTCCAAAGATGTGCAGGATGCAGTTTAATTGGGCATCCTTGGTATAAATGTAAATTGTCCCCAGTGTGTGCAGGATATTGTTAGTGTGCAGTGATCATTGGTCATCGTGGACTCGGTGGGCCGAAGGGCCTCTTTCTGCACAGTATCGCAAAATAAACTAAGCTAAGCTAGGATACAGTGCCAATTCTCCATTGCGGACATTGGGCTCTTTCTCTGGAACTGTTATGCTACCTTGCTGAGAACTATATTCTGCACTCTGGTATCTTTCTCTCCAGTCTACCTTTTGTTGTTGGGCTTGGTTTGATCGTTCTCATGTATAGTATTATTTGATTTGATTGCAGAGCACAGAAACAAAAGCCTTTCCCTGTACCTCGGTACATGTGGCAATAATAAACCTAATAATAAACCTATCGCACCTATTAAAAGTTTGCTCGACTGGTTTTAACGGAGCATGGTGGCTTGTAGATTTTTTGAAAATCTGCCCCTTATTCCAATTGCAAAATGAGCTTGAGTCTATTCAATGCAACGAAAACACTTTTCATGTCAAGGAAATAATATTTTAATTAAAACAAGGAAATAACTTGCTTTGGTATGTAAATCAGACCAGTAAATCAAAGTTTGCTTTAAAATGCTTTGTGAGGTCTCAATATCACGAAAGGTGATACAGAAATGTAAAATTGTACATTCTTTTATTTCTTTATTCCTTCCTTTGGAGTTTTGCTTTTTCGTTTCCCAGCTCCCTTCCGTCCTTTGTAGCAGTTCCAAGACGAATCTTTGTGCAAAGTCTCCGAACATATGATATATATATAGTGCCGTGAGTAATTACTCAGGGCAGGCACTGGGCAGTCAGTCGACCTTTAAAAAAACACGCATGCGCAGAAAACGTAAAATCTCGCATGAGCAGATCGGTCCTGTGGGCAGTCAGTCGACTTTAAAAAAAAAATCTTTAACACCGCACATGCGCAGATTGGTCTTCTCTCCGGTTGGCATGCGCAGCACCTTGCGCGCAGTCCACGGTGTAACGGCGGGATTTCAACTGCCTTTATTGCCCGTTGTAAGTGAAGGCTTGAATCAGCGTCCACGGCACGCGAGTTGAACATAGTTACGCGTATTACACGTATTGCGGGTGAAATGCACGGGAGAATTACACCTACCAAAGATAGATTATTAAAATAATAACCATTTAATAATAAATATTGAATTTAGTAAATGAATTGGAAATCTTTACTATTTATATTTAATAATACCTTTTTATAAATTTTAATCAGGGTAGGCACTGCCTACCTTGCCTACCCTGGCGGCACGTGCCTGATATAGAGATATATATATATATATATATATATATGTACACATACATACTAAAAAAACAAACAATAGTAGTGCAATATTATTAATAATAATAATAATAATAATAATAATAATAATAATAATAATAATAATAATAATAATAATAATAATAATAATAGTCTATGGTAGTTTAGCGCTTATTTGAGGTTGTGGTGTTTAATACCCTGATGGCTGTGGAGAAGAAGCTATTTCTGAACCTGGACGTTACAGTTTTCAGGCTCCTGTACCTTCTGCTCGAAGGCAGGGGTGTAATGAGTGTGAGGCCAGGGTGGTGTTGGGTCTCTGATGATGCTGGCTGCCTTTTTGAGGCAGCGACTCTGATAGATCCCTTCGATGGTGGGGAGGTCAGAGCCGGTGATGGACTGGGCAGTGGTCACAACTTTTTGCAGTCTTTTCTGCTCCTGGACGTTCAAGTTGCCGAACCAGGCCTTGATGCAACCAGGCAGTATGCTCTCTACTGTGCACCTCTAGAAGTTCAAGAGAATCCTCTCTGACATGCCGTATCTCCGTAATCTTCTCAGGAAGTAGAGGCGTTGGCGTGCTTTATTTATAATTGCGTCAGTGTGCTGGGTCCTGGAAAGACCTTCCGAAATATGCATGCCCAGGAATTTGACGTTTTTGACTCTCTCCACCATCGTATCGTTGATATAAACAGGATTGTGGGTCCTCGTCCTTCCTCTTCCAAAGTCCACAAACAGTTCATTGGGTTTACTGATATTGAGAGCCAGGTTGTTGTGCTGGTCAATCGGTCGATCTCACTTCTATACTCTGACTCATCACCATCTGTAATTCGCCCAACAATGGTGGTGTCGTCGGCGAACCTGAAGATGGAGCTCGCACTATGTCCGGCTACACAGTCATGAGTATAGAGTGAGTAGAGCAGGGGGCTGCGCACGCAGCCTTGAGGTGCTCCCGTACTGATTATTAATGATGAAGAAGTATTTCTGCCAATTTGAACAGACTGTGGTCTGTGGATGAGGAAGTCGAGGATCCAATTGCAGAGGGATGCGCAGAGACCCAGTTCCGTGAGCTTGGTAACCAGCTTTTTATTTATCTATTTCATTTTATTTATTTATTGATTTATTGATTTTTAAATATTTTTTAAATTAAAATCAAAAATATTTATTCAAATATTAAAATAATATATACTGTACAGTAAAAAAATAGAACCCACCACCATAATACACAACAAACGACAAACTACTATACAACTATCTTACACTCCTTGTCAAGGATGCATTCAACCGCACGCGGTGCCCAGCTGTCCCGGAAATCCCCAGGGTGCCCATGGACAGCGCATAGTCCCTCTCTAACACCACCTGGGCACGGACGTAATCCCAGAAAACGTGTAAATGGAGCGTGTGAGGTTGCAGCCCTCTTCCGCCTGGCGCCGTGACTCGCGGATGGCCAGGAGCAATCCAACCAGGACATCCTTGGCCCTAACCTCTCCCCTACGCACAGGGTGTCCGAAGATGAGGATGGTGGGTGAGAAGTGCAGCCAGAAGTCAAGGAGCAGGCCCTTCAGATAATGGAACAGGGGCTGCAACTTCACACGCTCCATATACGCGTGGAACACAGACTCTTCCAGCCCGCAAAGGTGGCAGGCGGCTGGCGAGTCTGTGAACCGCGAGAGAAACAGGTTGCAGGGAACACCTCGGTGCAATACCCTCCACCCCAGGTCCCTGATGTAGAGGGGGAGAATCCCTGCGTAGAGGGACCCCCACCGTCCGGTGGTAACCAGCTTGGAGGGGATGATGGTATTGATCGCCGAGATGTAGTCTATAAACAACAGCCTGACATAAGTGTTTTTATTGTCCAAGTGGTCCAGTGCGGAGTGGAGAGCCAGTAGATCACATCCTCCATTGATCTGTTGTGACGATAGGCAAACTGTAATGGGTCGAGGTTCTTGCTGAGGTAGGAGTTGATATGCACCATAACCAACCTCTCAAAGCACTTCATCACCACAGACGTTAGTGCCACTGGTCGATAGTCGTTGACGCACGTCACATTACTGGGGCACCGACCGGTATAATTGATGCCCTGTTAAAGCAGGTGGGAACCTCAGACCTCAGTAAGGAGAGGTTGTAAATGTCCGCAAGAACTCCAGCCAGTTGGTCTGCACAGGTTTTGAGAACAAGACCGGGTATACCATCAGGTCCAGGCGCTTTCCGACAGTTCACCCACCTGAAGGATCTTCTGACGTCGGCCTCTGTGACTATGACTGTAACACCATCAGGGCCAATGGGGCCTCAGGAAGGCACATCAGTGTTCTCCCTATCAAACCATGCGTAGAACGCATTGAGCTCGTCAGGCAGTGATGCTTTGCTGTCATTTGAGCTGCCTCCTGGTTTCGCCTTGTAGGAGGTGATGGCATTCAAACCCTGCCACAGTTGCCGAACCTCCTCCCCATCCAACTTTGAGCGGAAGTTCCTTTTAGCCTTTTTGATGGCCTTGTCAAGGTCGTATCTGGACTTCTTGTAGACCTCTGCGTCACCAGACCTGAATGTCCGGGATTTGGTCCTCAGAAGAATCCGGTTCTCCTGGTTCATCCAAGGCTTCTGGTTAGGAAACACTAACCATAATTGGTTGCTGATCCCCCAGCAAATATATTTGAAGAAGGGGGGCTATTTGTTCCATTGTATTTATGACTCCTGGATGGATTTGTGCAATTTCTCCTTTGTTTTTTTTTTCAAGTATTCTCCTAATTCACTCTTGCAAGCTCCTGTTAAATTTGGTTCTTTGGTCTTTCAAGACACATGATAAGGCCAATTCTTAATGAGTTGGTCTCCATTTATTGACCTTGTGGATTCATGTGGTGCAATAGTATCGTAAAATTAAAAATGTTGAGTTTGGGCGAAAAATGATTAAGAATATAAAAAAACATTGACTTGTGGCGTGGGAGAATCTCCTTTCTGCGTCACTCACTCACATTTCTTTCTTTACATCCACACTCACTAGACTATCCATTACTCTTCACTACTTCTTTCTTTCTTATTTCTTTCTAAAAAAAAAGTTGGACAAAGAATGTTTTAATAATAATTCTGGGAACTTGTAAAAAGGCACCATCAAAATGTAATGTACCTACTTCTAATAAAAAAATAAAATAAAAAATAAATTAAAAAAAAAAAAAGACACATGATTCCAGATGACATAGAACATAGAACAGAACAGCGCAGGAGCAGGCCCAGCGGCCCACAATGTTCGTGCCGAGCATGATGCCAAGTTCAACTAATCTCTGCCTGCACGCGAGCCATATCCCTCCATTCCCTGCATTTCTGTGCCTATTGTATCTGTTTCCACCACCACTCCTGGCAGTACATTCAGGCACCCACCACTCTGTGTAAAACAAAAGTCGTCCTGCACATCTCCTTTAAACTTTGCCCCTTCTCATCTTAAAGCTGTGCCCTGTTGTATTCGACATTTCCACCCTAGAATAAAAATTCTGAGAGTCTATAGCAACTAACTATGTATATTAGTTAGTTGGTTAGTTGCTATATCTAATACTATGTGTGGAAAGGAGCTGCAGATGCTGGTATACCAAAGATAGACACAAAGTGCTGGAGTAACTCAGCACTTCTTCAGACTCCCTCCCTGTACTTTCAGTCTGAAGAAGGGTCCAGACCCAAAACGCCTCCCATCCTTTTTTTCCAGAGATGCTGCCTGACTTGCTGAATCACTCCTACGCTTTGTGTCTATCTTGGATAATATAAAGTATTACAATGCGTTTGGCTTCTGAATCTGAAAGCAACAAGTGCCTCATCCTTCCAATGCAAGGTCATGATCTAGAACGTTAACTCTGTGATTTTCTTCACAGCTGTTGCCCGCGCTGTTACATATTCCAGCGTTTATTTTGCTCTGTGATAGTTGTGCGGAGGAATGCGTGCCTGTGCAGCGGAGGATTTTGTTGCTGGTGCTTCAGGCACTGGTTTCCCAGAGCATGCAGAACTTGATGCGCAGCCACGTGTACGTAGCAGACGAGAAGAGTTCCAAGCCTCTTACCAGCTGCTGCTTGTTGTCTGGCAAGGGTCTGCCCGGGGCACTCAATCACTTATTAATTGTCTCCTGATGAATGAGGCTGTAGTCTCGTGCGTTAGGGGTCAGCCACTTGGCCACCTCCACACAACAACATTATGCCAAGGCCTTTACAAGAATGTTCCCTCGTAGCAACTTTTTTAGTTCAGTTTAGAGATACAGCACAGAAACACCCCACTGACCAGCGGTTCCCGCACAATAACACTATCCTGCACACTCTAGGGACAATTTTAATTTATACCAAGCCAATTAACCTACAAACCTGCACGTCTTTGAACTGTGCGAGGAAACCGAAGAAAACCAACCCTTGTCACGGGGAGAGCGTACAAACTCTGGACAGACACGCACCCATAGTCAGGATCGAACTCGGGTCTCTGGCGCTGCAAGGCAGTAGCTCTACCTCTACGCCATCATGCCACCCTCTGGTTCTTTATCTCTTTAAGTCTGCGTCCTGGTGGAAAGGAACTGCAGGTGCTGGTTTACATCAATGCTGGAGTAACTCAGCGGGTCAGGCAGCATCTCTGGAGAAAAAAGATGGGTGATGCTTCGGGTCGGAACCCTTCTTCAGATTCCATCCCCTCTTACCTTTTTCCAGATATGCTGCCGGACCCACTGAGTTACTCCAGCACCTTGTGTCTATCCCCTGGTTTCTGACCATCTTGCCAGAGTGACTCGTTTCTCCTTCTTGCCTTGAACACCAAGCAGCCTTGGCTCCGTAATGTTTTCCAACCTGTTGACTCCACCGGACCCCACCCTCCACATCCACGTGGCCCCCGTTCTGTGTAGTTGTGTGACACTTGCACGGACACTGTTGCCCAAAGAGCGTTGAGTAGTGTAAAAGGGTGGTTGACGGTGGCTGTGGACTCGGTGAGCGGAAGGACCCGGTCTCCTTGCTGTATTTTGCCAAGTCCCCTACATTTCTTTGTAAAGGGCCTTGGGGTCTTTTTGCGTCCACCTGAAAGGCAGGCGAGATATTGCTATTGGGCTCTCATCCAAACCTCCTGGCTCAGAAGTGAAAGTTCTACCCATGGCTGGCACCTTCAGAAGGTGGCACAATGGCATGGCTGGAGGAGCCACTGCCTCATAGCGCCAGAGACCCTGGTTTAATCCTGACCGTGAAGTTTGTCTGTGCGGAGTTTGCACGTTCTCCCAGTGACTACATGGGTTTCCTCCGGGTTTCCTTCCACATCTCATAGGCATACGGCTTCTGAAAATTGCCCCTTGCATGTAGGGACTGGCGCAGGGAGCAAGGATTTAGATTTATAGACCACTAGGATAGGGGTGACCTGTACAAAAGGGACGGGTTACACCTTAACTGGAGGGGGACCGCCGTTCTGGCAGGTAGGTTTGCTAGGGCTACACGTGTGGGTTTAAACTAAATAGTGGGAGGGAGGGATTGACATATTGGGAGTATAAAGATGGAGTTAAAGGGGAAGTGAGTACAGGAAAAGTTACAAAAGACTCCCGAATTAAAGGGAAGGAAAGTTCGAGAAGGGATAAGAGAGTAAAGTCAGGGCCAATTGTGAGCGGTGTGAAAAGAGGTGTATACCGAGGTCAAAGTGTTGTATATGAATGCGTGAAGTATAAGAAATAAAGTGGACGAGCTTGAGGCTCAGTTAGAAATTGGCAAATATGATGTTGTGGGAATTACAGAGACAGGGCTGCAAGAGGGCCAGGGCTGGGAACTGAATATTCAAAGGTATACCTCCTATCGAAAAGACAGACAGGTGGGCAGAGGGGGTTGGGTAGCTCTGCTGGTGAAGAATGATATTTAGTCCCTTGCAAGTTAAAATTGGCATGTAGTAAAGGTAAAGCTACGGTTGTTATGGGAGATTTCAACATGCAGGTAGACTGGGAAAATCAGGTTGGTACTGGACCCCAAAAGAGGGAGTTTGTGGAGTGCCTCTGTGATGGATTCTTAGAGCAGCTTGTATTGGAGCCTATCAGGGAGAAGGCAATTCTGGATTTAGTGTTATGCAATGAACCAGATTTGATAAAGGAACTTGAGGTTAAGGAGCCATTAGGAGGTAATATGGTCAAGTTTAATCTACAATTGGAGAGGGAGAAGAGTAAATCGGAGGTGTTGGTGTTACAATTGAATAAAGGGGACTATGGAGCCATGAGGGAAGAGCTGGCCAAAGTTGACTGGAAAGATACCTAGCAGGGATGACAGTGGAACAACAACGGCAGGTATTTCTGGGAATAATACAGAATGTGCAGGATCAGTTCATTCCTAAGAGGAAGAAAGATTCTAATGGCCCTGTCTCACGGTGCGAGTCCACCCACGAGTGACCCCAAATGACACAAAGCTGGGGGGCAGTGTGAACTGTAAGGAGGATGCTATGAGAATGCAGGGTGATCTGGACAGGTTGGGTGAGTGGGCAGATGCATGACTGATGCAGTTTAATGTGGATAAATGTGAGGTTATCCACTTTGGTAGCAACAACAAGAAGGCAGATTACTATCCAAATTGTGTCAAGTTGGGAAAAGGGGAAGTACAACGGGGTCTGGGGGTCCTTGTTCATCAGTCTATGACATTGAATAGTGGTGCTGGCTCGAATGGCCATATTGTCTATTGTTTATTGAGTGGATTTGAAGGTGGGATAACATCGAAGTACTGTGAATGGGTGATCGATGGTGATGGTCGGCGTGGACTGTGTGGGCCGAAGGGCCTGTTTCCATGCTGTATCTTTCAGTCAATCAGCATTAATGCACCCAAAAAAAAGGGCAGGGGTAACTTAGCGGGTCCAGGCAGCTTCCGTGAAGTACATGCATAAGTGACGCTTCAGGTCATCATCAGGCCTTTCTTCAGACTGATTGTCATACAGTCATATGGAATAGGAGTAGAATTAGGCTATTCGGCCCATCGAGTCTACTCCACCATTCAATCATGGCTGATCTATCTCCCCCTCCTAACCCCATTCCCCTGCCTTCTCCCCATAACCCCTGACACCTGTAGGGGGGAGGGGGCTGAAAGAAAGACGGAAGAGAGGAGGGGCAGGACATAGCGTAGCAGGAAATCGATGAAGGGGGGGGGGGTGGAGGTAAATTAGATGCTTCCCACCTCCATCAGCCCAGGCCCTCCTCCCAATCGAGCCACCCAAGGCATCCATTCCCTCCTGATCAGCTCTTTAACCCTTTCCTCCCAGCCACCGGGCCTGTGAGATGGACAGCCCATTGCAGCATGACATTACAGTATATCCGCAGTTGATATTCTGTGACACAGACACTGCACGTGCAGCAGCACTGTAGTGTTGGTAGAAATGTTAACTTTTCCTTGCTACTTTTAATTTCCTTCAAGACGGGAATATTACAAAAGGCATTCCCATTGGTGATGCTGTCAGCTCCGTATTAGGTTATAAAGCACCTGATGATAAAACTAAAATAATGCAGCCGGTCTCATTTTGTTACTTCATAACAATACAGGACAGCTGCTCCCCCTTGGGATGTGTTTAATTATCATCTGCCTATGCAGGTCTTTGTTCTATTCATCTCGGCACCAACAATTTACAAATCTGGCTTTCATTTGTATTCCACTGTTACAAAGCCTTTGAAGGAAGGTCCCTCTCCATCCATCTGTCATATCCGAGCTCCCAGTGCTTCTTGCCGCCTGATCCATTTGCCCTTTTCAGCTGCTGCCGAGGAACCCGTGCAAGGTGTGAGCCCGTCAACAAACCCCTGTGATCTCCAGGGGAAACTCACTCCGGCAGACGGTGTGAGTCTCAGCGCTGTCACAGCGTGGAAACAGGCCCTTCGCCCCAACCCGCGCATGCCTTCCTGAGCTGGAAAACCGGAACTGCAGATGCTGCTTTGCAAAAAAAACCACATAAAGGGCTGGAGTAAGTCAGCAGGTCAGATGGCATCTCTGGAAAATACGGATCATGTTCCATTTTAGTTTAGTTTAGTTGAGATATACAGCGCGGAAACAGGCCCTTCGGCCGGCTAAACTGTACCGACCAGCACATTAACACCATCCGACACACACTAGGGACAATTTACACTTGTACCCAGCCAATTAACTTACAAACCTGTACGTCTTTGGAGTGTCGGAGGAAACCGAAGATCTCGGAGAAAACCCTTGCAGGTCACGGGTAGGATGTACAAACTTCGTACAGACAGCGCCCGTAGTCGGGATCGAACCCGGGTCTCCTGCGCTGCAAGCGCCATAAGGCAGCAACTCTACCGCTGCGCCACCGAGCCACACCGTTTTCTCCAGAGATGCTGCCTGACCCTGCTGAATTGCTCCAGCACTTTGTGTCCTTCCTGGCAAAATGGTACTAGTCCCATTTGCATGTATTTGAACCATATACCTCCAACCATTTCCTATCCATTAACCCGTCCTATGTCCTTTAAAAGCTTTGTAAATCTACCGAACTCTACCACTGCCTTTGGCTGTTTGTTCCATATACACACCATCCTCTGTGTGAAAATGTAGCCTGTCAGGTTCCTATTAAATCTTTCCCTTCTCAAGTTAAACCTACACCCTCACACCTTGAACCTGTAGTTTTAGACTCAATTAACCTGGGAAAAAGGCTGCGAGCTTCAACCTCATGATTCTGGGAAACATATATGAAAGTCTTTTTAGATCACAAATATAGATGGCACTCCTTTTGAATGCATCAACGAGTAGTGTCCTTGCTTTATTTAGTTTCATTTAGAGATTCAGCATGAATACAGGCTCTATGACCCACCGGTTCTGTGTTTTCCCATTTTCTCATCCACTCTCTGCACATTAGTGGCAATTTATAGAGGACCAATTAACCAACAAACCTGCACGTCTTTAGGCTGTGGGATGAAACTGGAACACCCGGAGGAAACTCACAGGTAGAACGTGTGAACTCTACACAGTCAGCACCCAAAGTCAGAATTGAACCAGGGTCTCTGGTCTCTCCCAGCTGGACCACTGTGCCTTCTATCTGGAGCTTGTGGACCCAAGTTGCATTACCGTTGCCACATTCCAGAACTGCACTGGTGGCGTGCCACGGCAGTGGAGTTGCTGCCTCTCTCAGATAAACTAAGCATCCCTCAGGTGGCCATCGAAGATCCTATGCCAGTATTCAATGAAGGGCAGAGGAATCCTCCTACCTTCCTGTCCGATACCTCGATCTCTAAAAAGGATCATCGAGTCATTCATTACTTTGCATTTAGTGGGAGCTTGCCGTGCAAGTCAAGGCTGCAGTACTTCCCATAGATTTGTTCGCTGTTTTTGTGATAATGTTTCAATGGTAGTTTTCTGTTGGGTCTCTTGGTTTATTATGTTTGAGGATCTGGAAATAAGGACAAAGGATATTTATTGTCACATAGTGCAGTGAAATTTCAGTTACCATTCAGCACACCACAAATAAGATAAACAAATTTAACAAAAAACATTTAAAAAAAAACCCACAGCAGAATCAGCATTTCCCACTGTGAGGGAAGGCACCAGAGTTCAGTCCTCTTCCTCTGATCCCCATGGTCGGGGCCTATTGAGGCCTCTGCAGTCACCGCTATGGCGGCCCGATGTTTCAGGCCCTCGAACGGAAGATCACTCTCAGCGGCAGTTCATCAAGCGTTCTTTCATCGTAGAGCAGAGGAGTTACTGACTACACGTGATGTTGGGTGGTTTGTGGAACTGTGCAATCTCCCCCTCCCCCCTGCCATTGTGGTGTCATCCTCTTCAACAGCGGACCTCGAATCAGTCATCAGCCAGTGATTTTCCCCAGCTAATAAACTGCGAGGAGCTTTGTTGCAGACTGCTGGAGGTCAAAGTTTGGGCAAATTGGGCAAATAACTGGCAGTTGAAATATAATGCGGGGAAGTGTGAAGTGGTGCTTTTTTTGATGGAAAGAGAGAATTGAAGTAATATAGGACTATAAGCCAAGTTTTTACACAGTGCATTGCAACAAAGTGAGCAAAGTGTACAGAGGCGTAAAACCTTGAAAATGGATGAACACTTTGAAAGCACATTTAGTGAAGCATTAGGGATTCTGAGATTTACAGGGAACAAAAGCCGGTTAAGTTGCACAGTGGTTATGCCACAACTGGACTACAGAAGACCCATGCTTTACCGCTGGAGAAGGGGCGGGATAGCATTCCAAGAAAATGGTTCCTATTGCGATTTTCGAAAATGTGAAGCTGTGTAATCTGCATTTGTGTCAAGAAATTTGAATAGAAAAAAAAAATGTTTTTCCACATAAAATCAGTGAAAGCAATTTTTCTTCCGTATTGTCTTATAGAGGTGTATAAATCATGAGAGGAATAGATCGGGTAGACACATAGAGTCTCTTGCCCAGAGGAGGGAAAACAAGACAAGAGGGTATAGGTTTAAAGTAAAGGGGGAAAGATTTTATAGGCATCTGAGGGGTTACTTTTTCACGCAAAGGGTTGTGGGTGTATGAAACAAGCTGCCGGAGGGGGTAGTTGAGGCAAGGACTATTGCAACATGTAAGAAACAGTTAGACAGGTACATGGATAGGACAGGTTTGCTGGGATACGGACCAAGCGCAGGCAGGTGGGACTACTGTAGATGGGACATGTTGGTTGGCGTAGGCAAGTTGAGCCGTAGGGCCCGTTTCCACACTGTATGACTCTTGTCAAATTTTGGGTAGTGGTTTGTGAATTTTGTCAGGGTGATTTTCTGTAGCCTGACTGGCTACAGGTGATCCTTCTGAACCTTCTGAATGTTGTAGTCGGCAGGGCAGTACTCTGCATATCGCCAACTTGGACAATTTTACATTTTTATCAAGCCAATTAAACAAGCCAATTAACCTACAAACCTGTACGTCTTTGGATTGTGGGAGGAAACCGAAGATCTCGGAGAAAGCCCACGCAGATCACGGGGAGAACGTACAAACTCCATACAGACAGCACCCGTAGTCGGGATCGAACCCGGGTCTCTGGCGCTGCATTTTGCTGTCAGGCAGCAACTCTACCGCTGTGCCACCGTGATCACCTGTAAAGTGTTCAATTCAGTTTGCCAAAAAGGAGCAGCGTCTGTCACAGGAGACACAATGAACTACAGATGCTGGATTCGTGAGCAAAATATACAAAGTGCTGGAGGAACTCACTGGGTTACTGAGGGAATGGATTGGTGACATTTCGGGCCGATACCCTTCATCAGATTGATCATACAAAGATGGTCTGGATAGGATGCAAAGGAGATTTACTAACATGATTGGAAGGATGATGGTTTGATTGTTCATCTGGGAACAGAAAAAAGGTTGAGCGGTGAGTGATTTAGATAGTGGTTCCTCATCAGGGTTGGCCCAACGTCTGGATGGTGCTGGTTTAATTTCTGAAGCAAAAGATATAGGAGAGGAATCACTTCTGAGGTAGAGTAGTGATGGTGTGGAACTCACTACTCACAAATTGATAGAAGTGGTGTCTTCAGGAAACTAAAAAGGGAATTGGACAAGCACCTGAAGGAAACATTTGCGGGGCCCAGGGGAAAGAATGGGATTGGATCATTCTGACCACAGTAATACCTCGTAATACCTCAGCACAGCGGCGCAGTGGTAGAGTTGCTGCCTTACAGCCCCAGAGACCCAGGTTCGATCCCGACCTCCGGTACTGTCTGTACGGAGTTTGTTTGTGACTGTGTGGGTTTTCTCCAGGTGCTCTGGATTCCTCCCACATCCCAGAGACGTGCAGGTTGGGGTGTACGGGGTGATCCCTAGTTGGCACAGACTCAGTGCGTCCAAGGGCTTGTTTCCGCACTGTTTCTCTAAAGTGTAAAGTGGTGTTACCCCGCATAGCGTGGCTTTGCTTTAGTGCCTCTTTCATTTTGGCTGCATCAATGATTACAACCATTATTAAAAAAGGCAGATAAGATAAAAGCTTCTGCTATGATGACCTCATGTTTTTCAACCCAAAAGGGTGACTTGTTCGAACTTTGCATTTGTGTGGATGACCAAACGCGGTGATAGTGACCCCGTAGAGCGCTGCTTTCTTTTAAGGCTCCATTTTCTAGGAGAGTATCTAGAGGACTAATCAAGGTATTACTATATTCTAGTGTGCATTATCCAGCACAATGAAATCAAATTCCCAATTGGAAAGAAGCCAGTGTAGGTTATTCAAATCTTCGATTCCACCCTGAGATGCACTCAGGTCATGGTGTGTCTGTACCTTCCTTTCAGGTAGCAACCATTTTCCTGACTGAAAATCTATCGATCTGATTTTGGAAACTCCCATTATGTCAACATCCACATCATTTTGGAAAAATGGGGTTCTGTTACTCTTTATGTAGAGAAAGTTTCCTGATTTCCCTTCTGAAATGTCTAGCACTAATTTTACGATCACATTGACTACATCACGACTCTTCAAGTGGAAGAAATAGCTATTCTCTATCCCAACGCTACATTCCATTTTGATCAGACCACCCCCCGATGTTCTATACTCAAGGACTTCCCCTTGAATTGCTTCTACTCTTTTGGCGAGTTATTCATGTCGCACCTTTCTCCAAAACCCGTTGAAATAGTTCAGTCGTGCTTTGTTGTTTGCTGAGCAGTAACCATGGCGATGTTTATTTGCTTTTCAGCCAAAATGGTGGTTTTGTGAAGCTGCCACCCTGTCACCCGCACAGCACCGTGAGGTCAGATGATGTTCTGAGAGCGATCTGTTAGACGAGGTTCAATGAAGAGATTATTAGTAGCAAGAATAAGTCTCTTTGAATGGCTGATCTGTCTCGGAACATGAATGCTGATGCCTCCCTTCACGGAAGTGTCTTTATTACGTCAGCAAAATAGGTTTGAGTGCTTGATTTTTGTTTTGTTGCTTTTGGAAAATTGGATGTGAGGTTAACCAAGATGAGATTTTTCTCCATGAATTGATTCCGTTAACGTTAGCTTGGAATGTTGTCTAGCCTACTCTGGATTGTTTTCTCTATCTGTCCAGTTGACTACTTCCTTCAAACTCCTTTTGGACAAAAGCAAGCCTTTCAAAAACCTTCCACTTGCACTAACCACCTCCCCCGAGCAGTTACAGACTGATTCTGCGAGATGTTACGAAGGCCTCCGACAGTCTCGAAGGCCAACTTACTCATTGCTTGCAGACAGTTTGTACAATGCTTTTTTAGTTTCATCAAACTTTCCGATCACTTTTCACAGACTTTAATAGGAGTCGAGTAAATCCTTTGATTCTTTTTGAAATTGCTATGGAAAAGTTTGAAAACCTTTCTCTGGGGACACGGGGAAATCCAGACATCTGCATTGATTTCTGTGTGGAAGGGTCAGATGTGGCTTTCTCCGGCACTTGGGGTACATATTGGGGAACACGAGAGAGAGCTGGGAGAGAGGAGGGCCAAGATAAAGAGTGGGACATAGTCGGAAAGCAGGAGAGCAGCAGAAATCACAGAGGGGGAGCAGTAAGAGAGGTTCTCACACTCTCAGAGCTGACACTGGATTTCACTGACTCTATCATATGTCTTGGCCTCAGGAAAGCCACAGCCACTGAGGGACATAAACTGCTGGAGTAACTCAACAGGTCAGGCAGCATCTCTGGAGAACATGGATAGGTGACACCAGAGATGCTACCTGAGCTTCTGAGTTACTCCAGCACATTGTGTCCTTTTGTGCAAACTAGAATCTGCAGTTCCTTGTTTCTACATTTTGACTGCTCCACAGCAAAATCTCTTCAGGGATAGAAACTTGGAAGACGTTCTGCTCCTATCCTCCTCCCTTTGGGGTAGCACGGTGGTGCAGTGGTAGAGTTGTTGGCTTACAAGGCCGGAAACCCAGTTTCAATCCTGTCTACGAGTGCTGTCTGTAGAGAGTTTGTACGTTTTGTCTGTAACCACATGGGTTTGCTCCCATCGCTCCAGTTTCCTCCCACACTCCAAAGATGTACAGGTTTGTAGGTAAATTGGCTTTAGTAAAAATTGTAAATTGTCCCTCGTGTGTAGGATAGTGCTAGTTTGCAGGGATCGCTGGTCGGCGCGGTCTTGGTGGGCTGAAGGGCCTGTTTCCATGCTGAATCTCTTAATTAAACGTAACTAAGCTCTTAACACCCTGCGTTTTCTGTTCTCTGTGCAGTGCTGGGTGTGGTTCAATAGGGGCAGGTGGCTACTACATCTAATGGGCACACACGATGACACAAAGTGAAGTCAGTCACACTTACAAAGCACTTGACAGCATGAAAAACAGGCCCCTTGGCCCATCTAGTCCTGGCTGCCTTCTTGAGCTGGTCCCTTTGCCGATAAACTCAAACCTAGTGTTATTGTGTGTGGTGGCGCGGGAGAACAACTTTCTACTGTTCCCCCTCAAGCAGACGGGAGCACCTAGTAGTGAATGTCAGCACCCAGCAGGAGAGGATGGGGAAATAGGTGGGCCAATGCAGCAGGTGGCACAGCAGTGGAGCTGCTGCCTTACAGCGCCAGAGACCCAGGTTCGATCCTGACTATGGGTTAAAGTAAACTAAACTCAATCCTCCTCACCAGTGACGTCCTGTGGCTGGAGTTGGGGTGTCTGGAGACCCTTGCTTGAATTGCTGCCACACCACTTGCTTCTTAAGTGCATATTGGTTCTGCATGTAGTCGATTAGATGGGTTAAGCAATTTTTCAATCAGCAGAAAATTAAATAACCGAGTAATGACAGTGTCAAACAAGCAGCTGGTGCGACGCAGTGTGGTCGCAATTATACAGTCTTGCTGTGGAATACTGTTGACATTGCCCTGCTAATGAAACAAATACAGATATCTATTTTTATTAGCTGGGCAACTGACATATGCATTGGCTCCACAGTTCAGTTAGCACCAGATGGCTTTGGCTCAAGATGGTGCCAAGGCATTGGCCAAGTAACTGAGCTGCGTGGGATTCAATAGCCCTGCTGCAGTAGCAACTCAGTGAACGATTGGTGAAGGGTGGCACGATGGCACAGCGGTGGAGTTGCTGCCCCACAGCGCCAGGGACCCGGGATCATTCCTGACTACAGGTGCTGCCTGTACTGAGTTTGTACGTTCGCCCGGGCGGGGGTTTTCTCCGGGTGCTCCGGTTTCATCCCACGCTCCAAGGACGTACAGGTTTGTAGGTTAATTGGCTTCTGTAAACTGTAATTTGCCTCTAGTGTGTAGGATAGTGCTAGAGTACGGGGTAATCGCTGGTTGGCATGGACTCGGTGGGCCAAAGGGCCTGTTTCCATGGTGTGTCTCCAAAGTTTAAAGGTAATTTTGATTGACAGTGCCCTCCATAATGCTTGGGACAAAGACCCATCATTTATTTATTTGCCTCTGTACTCCACAATTTGAGATTTGTAATAGAAAAAATATCATGTGGTTAAAGTGCATATTGTCAGATTTTAATAAAGGCCATTTTTATACATTTTGGTTTCACCATGTAGAAATTACAGCAGTGTTTATACATAGCCCCCCCATTTCAGGGCATCATAATGTTTTTAGACACAGCAATGTCATGTAAATGAAGGTAGTCATGTTTAGTATTTTGTTGCATATCCTTTGCATGAAATGGCTGCTTGAAGTCTGCGATTCATGGACATCACCAGTTGCTGGGTGTCTTCTCTGGTGATGCTCTGCCAGGCCTTTATTGCAGCCATCCTTATCTTGTGCTTGTTTTGGGGGGAAGTCCCCTTCAGTTTTCTCTTCAGCATATAAAAGGCATGCTCAATTGGGTTCAGATCATTGATTGACTTGGCCAATCAAGAATTGACCATTTTTTAGCTTTGAAAAATACTCCTTTGTTGCTTTAGCAGTATGTTTGGGATCATTGTCTTGTAGAATGAACGGCCGGCCAATGAGTTTTGAGGCATTTGTACGAACCTGCGCAGATAGCATGTGTCTATAAACTTCAGAATTAATTATGCTACTACCATCAGCAGTTGTATCATCAATGAAGATAAATGAGCCAGTACCTTCAGCAGCCATACATGCCCAGGCCATAACACCCCCACCACCGTGTTTCACAGATGAGGTGGTATACTTTGGATCTTGGGCAGTTCCTTCTCTCCTCCATACTTTGCTAACAAAGAAGTTAATCTTTGTTTTTTTCCAGAACTGTGGTTGCTCTTTTAAGTACTTCTTGGCAAACTGTAACCTGGCCATCCTATTTTTGCAGCTGACCAGTGGTTTGCAGTGTAGCCTCTGTATTTCTGTTCATGAAGTCTTCTGCGGACAGTTGTAATTGACAAATCCACACGTGACTCCTGAAGAGTGTTTCTGATCTGCCGGACAGGTGTTTGGGGATTTTTCTTTATTATAGAGAGAATTCTTCTGTCATCAGCTGTGGAGGTCTTCCTTGGCCTGCCAGTTCCTTTGTGATTAGTAAGCTCACCAGTGCTCTCTTTCTTCTTAATGATGTTCCAAACAGTTGATTTTGGTAAGCCTATGGTTTGGCTGATGTCTCTAACAGTTTTATTCTTGATTCTCAGTCTCATAATGGCTTCTTCGATTTTCATTGGCACAACTTTGGTCCTCGTGTTGATAAACAGCAATAAAAGTTTCCAAAGGTGATGGAAAGACTGGAGGAAAGACTAGGTGCTGAGAGCACTCTTATACCTGCATTAAGGAGGCAATTAAACACACCTGAACAATTACAAATATCTGTGAAGCCATGTGGCCCAAACATTATGATGCCCTGAAATTGGGGGACTATGTATAAACATAGCTGTAATTTCTACATGGTGAAACCAAAATGTATAAAAATGGTCTGTAATAAAATCTGACAATGTGCACTTTAACCACATGTGATTTTGTTTCTATTATAAATCTCAAATTGTGGAGTACAGGGGCAAATAAATAAATGATGAGTCTTTGTCCCAAACATTATGGAGGGCACTGTAGCTGTGTTTAACGGGGAATCCATTTGAGTCGAGAACTTGCAAAGTCGTGTTGGATTTATTGTCTATCACACAAGTATGGTGAGGACAATGAAAACCTTGCCATCAGTAGCATCAGGGACTCAAATACACACAACAACAAATTAAGCATAAGACGCACATGCAATCTCTGAAAGAAAGACGACTGTGCCAAAACAACAAGACTTTTGTGCAAAACATAATTAGAGAAAAATAAGTCTATGGTAGTGCAGGAGGTATTGTGTAGTAATGCTGCTGTTGAGTTAAGGGCCTGTCCCACTTACGCGACCTTTACAGGCGACTGCCGGCACCCGTGATAGGTCGTCAAGATTTTCAACATGTTGAAAATTCAGCGGCGACCAGAAAGACGCTACGGCTCTTTGGAGACCTCTCACGATCACAGGCTCTACGGTCGTGAGAGGTCTCCTATGGTCGTGAGAGGTCTCCCGCGACATGTCGCCAGGGGTCGCCTGTAAGGTCGTGAGAGTTCTCCTATGGTCGTGAGGGGTCTCCAAAGAGTCGTAGCATCTTTCTGGTCGCCGCTGAATTTTCAACATGTTGAAAATGTTGTCAAACCTATCACGGGTGCCAGCTGTCGCCTGTAAAGGTAAACTCAAGTGGGACAGGCCCTTTAGGACGAGAGTTGTGCTTGAGGTTGGATCAAGAATCTGATAGTTGTAGGAAATTAGGCATTCCTGAACCTGGTGATGTTGAGGAGAAGGGTCTCGACCTGAAACATCACCCGTTCCTTCTCTCCACAGGTGCTGCCTGTCCCGCTGAGTTACTCCAGCATTTTGTGTCTATCTCTGGTGGTGTAGAGGTTGGGAGGGGGTGGTAGCAGGTGAATGATGGTGATGAAGGAGATGTGGGGGTTAACACAATTAACTACTATTGTGGTGCCACGTGATGCGAAGATCAATGAGCTCCCATCTTCACGAGCAGCAGCTGTTACTTATCATCTGTAAACTGTTGTCTCCTCTCTATCCCAGCAGTCTGAAGAAGGGTCTCAACCCAAAGTGGTGTCTATCCATTTTACTCCACATATGCTGCCTGACCCACTGTGTTCTGCCAGCAGTTTGTTTCTTGCTGTTGGTAAACTGTTGGTTCTGAGGCACTTTGTGACATCCCAACCACATCTTCAGAAGCTGCATGAGTCAAAGAGTCATGCAGCATGGCAACAGGTCAACTCGTCCATGCTAACCAAGATGCCCCATCAAAGCGAGTCCAATTTTCCCACACCAGGCCCATATCCCTCTAAAGCTTTCCTGTGCTTGTACCTGTCCAAATGTCTTTTAAACATTATTATTTTACATTCTTCAACTACTTCCTCCAGCAGCTTGTTCTAAACTCCCTGTGTGTGAGAACGTTGCCCATTAGGTTTCTATTTAAATATTTCCCCCCTCACCTTAAACTCATGCCCACCAGTTCTTGATTTCCCATACCCAGGGAAAAAGACTCTGCTTTCACCCGCTCTCGGCACCTCCTGATTTTACACACTTCTAATTCCTCAATCAATCCTCAAACTTTTTCACACAAAGGGGGGAGTGCGGGTGTGTGGAACGAGCTGCCAGAGGAGGTAGTTGACTATTGCAACCTTTAAGAAACAATGAGACAGGTTCATGAATAGGACAGGTTTAGAGGGATATGGGCCAAACGCAGGCAGGTGGGACTAGTGTGGATGGGACATGCTGGTCAGTGTGGATAAGTTGGGCCAAAAGGTCTGTTTCCACTCTGTATGAATCTATGACTCTGACGATGATAGACACAAAATGCTACTAAACTCAGGACAGAGTAACTCTTGCGGAACAGGGGCAGCAAGCACATCTCTGGAGAGAAGGAATGAGTGACGTTTTGGGTCGTGACCCTTTGTCAGACTGATTCTATGACTCTCCCTATAGCTCAGGTGCTCGAATCCTGGCAACATCCTCGTAAATGTCTCCATATGCCTCACCTGTTCTCCAACTTGCCTCATCTCTGCCCACTCCCTTCCCTGTCGCGTTGTCAGGAGCTTCCAAATCAAACAGTGAGAAAGTGTTTATTAAATGAGCGGAAGACAAAAAAATGCGCGGAGAAACTCAGCGGGTGAGGCAGCATCTATGGAGCGAAGGAAATAGGCAACGTTTCGGCCCGAAACGTTGCCTATTTCCTTCGCTCCATGGATGCTGCCTCACCCGCTGAGTTTCTCCAGCATTTTGGTCAACCTTCGATTTTTCCAGCATCATGCAGTTCCTTCTTAAACATCGTTAATGAGGGATATCGTTCTTCAGTGCTTGGGAGAGTGGCAGGGAGATTGCAGTGAGACGCGCTTGTGTGGATTACTAATGAGGGTGGGAGGAAATGGAGGAGGAGAGCGGGAGCTGAGAAAACCTAATTTGTCTCCATTCAGCGACAAATGAGATCATAAAGGATCACACGTGGAAAAGCCACTTGGCTCCACGTGCAGTTGCTGAAATCAAGTCAAGAGAGTTTATTTTTCTGATGTTTCTGACACCGGATTTTATCATTCATGTAACTTTTGCCTGGGCTCAGAATCTGGCTGGGAAAATTGCAGAGTTCCCCGTCTTCATCTGCGACCTCTGCTGAATATGCACACCATCGTGAAGTGCTCACCAGCACTGAGCTGACTTGTCAGTTATCTGTTCAGTTTATATCAATATTTTTAAGGCAGAGAGAGATAGATTCTTGATTAGTACGGGTGTCAGAGGTTATGGGGAGAAGGCAGGAGACGTGGGGTTAGGAGGGAGAGATAGATCAGCCATGATTGAATGGTGGAGTAGACTTGATGGGGCCGAATGGCCTAATTCTAAACTTATCACGGGTACAATGAATAGCTTTTGTTGCGTGCTAACACAGTGTTCAGATACATGATAAGGGAATAACGTTTATTGCAAGGTGAAGCCATTCCTGGCTGTGGTATGGGAACTTTAGGTGGGGGGGGGGGGGGGGGGGGGGATGGTTGCAGTTTGAGCTGGCAAAGCTCCCAGAAGCAGCCTGAGCATCAAACTTATATTTGGAAAGTATGCTTATATGGTATCCTTGCCTTTGCCCGTGGAGGCATTGAGTATAAGACAGGAAGTCATGTGGCAGCTTTAGAGAACTTGCGTTCGGCCGTTTTGGGATATTGTGGGCAGTTCTGGTCGCCCCGTTACAGGAAGGATGTGGGGCCTTTTGGAGGAAGAGGTTTAGCAAGATGACCTGGATTTTTACTTTTGGAGGTCACGTGATACTACGTGAAGGACCCCGATGCACGCATGCGCGACATATTGTCGAACGCATTTGCGGAAGGGGGTGGAAGGAAGCCGGCAGTCAGGGAGGAGAACCGCTCCTCCTGCGTAAGTTTAAAAAAACTTCATTGTGAGGTAAGTCTTACCAAACTTACTTCTGGTGATCGTGGTGACTGGCGCGTCGTTTTTGTGTTTCAGACGGAACGCCATGGGAGTCGCGCAAGTCTAGGAGAGGAGCGGCAAAAACCGCTGCTATGGAAAGGCAGCCAGCAGCGTGCCGTTTCTCCAGAGCTGCTGCGTGCTACCAGCAGTTCCCGTCTTACCCCGCTGCTACAGTCCGAAGGTACGTGCCGCGGCCCGGCGGCAAAGACCAACCCGGAGGTCGGAGACAGGGCCATTGACTCAGCGGGTCCGGAGCCAGGAAGACTGAAGAACCACCCCGTTCACGGACAGCGAGACGGTGGGGTCTTTTCCAGCATGGAGCGGATTTGTGGAGCAGTTTAGCCTCCGCAATGACCTGCTTGATGCAGGGCAGAGTTAACGGTGGGTCTCCTCGCAGACCCACGGGCAGCATCCTTGCTAAGGAATGCCAAATGTCTCACCCTCTTCTCAGGGAGAGGCAATTAGGGGTTCAGAGCTCGGGCTGGACCCTGAAGAAAGGATGGAGGATACTAGGGATCAGCAATCGAAACAGTCAATTCTGTGTTTGGGATCTGCCAAGAAGAACTAAGCTCGGAGCATGGCAAACAAACCAGCTGTGCTGCCACACAGAAAGGACTGCCCTATACATGGCCCTCGGTAAAGCAGCTGCAGCCAGCATTAAAAAACTACATGGCTACAAACCTGCTGCAGGAGCTAGCCATAACTACTCTACGGCTGAAAAAATACTTGCTCCAGAGAATTGCCATTCCTCAATGTACCATCAGTCAACATCATGAGGCCATTCATAGAACAGGAGGGTGAACTCCAGAGGATCCTTAAACTGCTGGCTGCAGGGATCACAGCATTAAACCAGGACAGCTGATGGGGTTGGATTTGCCTGATAGACTACAAGATGGCTTTAGCAATTACTGTGGTATATATCAAGTTGAGATTAAACAATTATAGGAAAGCATCATTTAATCAGCACTTACTCCCAAAATTTGGCGGATTATTTTTGCAGATTTATGCTTATGCCCCCCACCAAAAAACCAACCCCCACAACAACAAACAAACACACACCAACACAAAAAACAACAACCCCCCCCCCCCCCCCCCCCCCCCCCCCCCCCCCCCCCCCCCCCAAAAAAAAAAAAAAACAAACCCCCCAAGAAGCGTAGCATTCAGCCCAAATTTTGTGTTTGGGGACAACCTACCGAAGCAAGGGTGAAAGACCTGGATGAAGAGGCCAAGGCTATAGGGTGATCAAGTGCCAAAAAACACCTCTAAACCCACTATCAACGCGGCACGCCCTACTACAAACATCCACCAGACATCGGTTACAATGAAAGAACAACACTGGTGGTGAAAGCTCGAGGGCCCGTCCACCGCACCAGCGGTCTTTTTTATGGCCATGGCCAAGCCCGCTTCTGGAAAATCGCGCCAATCCACAAGACGACGAAGCACACAACACCAGAAGACAAGGGCAGGGACAACCCACACAAACCCGGAGCGTAAACATGGAGTAGGTGGTCTGGTTGCCTCAAAAACATAGCATTGTGTTAGGTTCCTCAAAAATTGGGTGGGGCACGTTTGCACTCTGTTTCCTCATCGTGTGACACTTTTACCTCTGATCTACACTACTCGGAAGTTATTCATGGGTTACAAACGTGAATTGTGTGAGAACTCCATCCCCAGTTCAGCAGCATACGCCTAGCCGGAGAGTTTCATACTTTCACAAAAAGAGAGACACAGCAGGCCATGCTGAACTGTTGATGATTAAACAAAAAAGGGGTATCTTTGAAAGACAATCAGAGAATAGCTCAAGGAATTCGTATCTAATATCATTTACAAAAAACAAAAAAGGATGGCGGTTGCCGCATCATATATACATTTGACCGAAACTAAATACGTCCATTCTCAGTATGCCCTTTCAAAATGGACACTTTGTCACCAGCCACACAGCAGATTTCTGATAGGGTACTACATGGACTTGCATCGATCTTAAAGATTGCAACTATGCAATAACAATTTCACAAGTTGATCATCGTAATACCTGAAAATTTTGTCTGGATGGGAACAGCTATGGCATATAAGGGCCTCTTACCCAATGGGTTGTCTCACACCCGGCTGTTTACTAAATTATTAAAACAGCTTTAGCATACTTAAGGAACATAACCATACTCCGTTTCATGGCTTACCTTGAATATATTCACATTGTAGGTGAGAATTTGGAAAATGCTTACATTGGCTAGAATCAGCCACAAAACAATCTTTTTCAAAAAGATGGGAATTTAATTACATCCAGGATAAATCAAAGTTGGAACTCCCACTAACCATGGATTATTTGGGGTCACTATATGACTCCTTTCAAATGTAATAATCACCTTGCCACTACACAAAGTGTGACAGACTTGATGGTAGCAGGCAAAAGCCTCACTGCATCAGGAACACATCCATTCGCAAGTAAGCCTGAAGTTAATGAAATTAGTGGCTGCGTTCCCAGCAGCAGCACAACTTGACCTCTCCATTACAAAATCATGCAAAGAGAAAAATTTCAGTTCTCAAATTTCATGCAGGCCATTTCGCTAGGCCTATGAAACTACAGGGAGAGCAAATTAGAATTAAAATGGTGATTAAAATGACTCAGCATTTGTTCTAAAGCCCATCACTATCATGAGACCCTCGTTTACATGTACAATCTGATGCAGTGCTAAAGGTTGGGAGCAACTTATACCATCATAGTTTGTGGGGTGCAATGGAGTGCACATAATTTTAAACCCTGTTTAAAGCAATAGGATTAATTTTTTTAGAAATCCTCGATTTCATGGAACTCAGGGCCTACGTGCTCGTCTGCACCAGATTGCATGTACAGTTTACAAATTGAAATACCTCAGTGCGTGGCCTATCTTATAATGGAAGGAAAAAGTCGATATCATGTGATGAATTGGTCTAATAATATCTGGCACTGGTGTCTGAAAGAGAGATATGATCTCAGCCACTTACCTTCGCAGGTAAGCTAAATACCTGACAAGACATCAGATCACGTAATTCAACTACAACATTGAATGGAATGTTGGATCGGAAAAAGTGTTTACAGATATTATAAAGAAACGGTATGGAGAACCGCAGATATCTGACCTTTTTGCGTCCAGACTTAATTCACCCAACTACCAACATATGTTGCTTGGGCAACCAGACCCAGGGCAGCCGCGATGGGACGCTTTGCTCGCTGCATTGCGGGATTTTGTTTTGCTTATACAGCAATTTCCCCCCTTCTGGCCTCAGCAGTCGGGTCTTACAAAAAATAAAAACAAGACTCCGCAGACGGAGTATTTAGGTTGCTCCGACTGGCCTACCCAAACATGGTTCCAAGCAGCAGTACAAAAAGATGGCCTCCGATACCCTGCATCCAGATCAACAAAAACGGCCGAGAGAGTTTGTTGGTACTACCGCCCCGTTGACAGTGGGAAATGTCATCCATTGCCATGACCGCATGAACTTGTTGATTTGCAGATACTGAACAGGCCATTTCCTGGTATACGGACTCTCTCTCACGACAGGGACGATCATGCATCTCAGCGTCGTGCAGGAGTTCACGACGAAACAGTACCTGACATGATGTCAGGAAATGGAAGAGTTTCTGCACCAGGACGAACACTACATATGACACAGCTAACCATCACTGGAGTGCTGGAGTTTCTGGCCACCCATCATTATCGATGAAGGATTGAGTTTACAGTTCCATTAATTGTGCAAGGAGTGACCTATCTAATTATATGGGCAGAGGGAGTGATCACCTGGCTATAGGATCACACCCCTATCTAAACTAATGAGGGGTATATTTAACTCCAATCCCCCCAGGCCCAGATACACAAACCAACATGGGACATAAACACAAAACATACAACAAAACAACAAAAAACAAAAAAAAAAACAAAAAAACAAAACAAAACAACAACAAAAAAACAAAAAAACAACAACAAAACAACAACAAAAACGGCATACTTATGTATTATACTATGTTACGAGGATGGACACCCATATCGGGGGCTCACACTGGGACAAACTAACATACACAGATGGGAATGATATGGGCACTTGTAACAGCAACAAACGAGGGTCCAGTCGCTTACACAAGTAAATATGGACCGCCATGTATGTCACAAATGGGGCAAGATAACCTTTCTAAATACAGGGGTTACTTCAAATCACGACAGACCCGGTTCCTCTGGCAAAATATTAAGAGTTCTGGCCTATCCTGCAGATAGACGGCTCTGCATTGTGACACATCATTTTACAATATATAGAAGTCACCAAGATTCTTAGGGGCACGGAGAGAGCTTTACTCATAACCCATAAACGCCCTCACCATAAGGTCACAGTGCAAACCATATCCAGATGGTTAAGGGTGGTATTAGATGCAGCAGGGGTGGGTACTATGTTTTTCAAATCTCACTCTACCAGGGCTGCATCTACATCGGCGGCTAGGATGATGGAAGTTCCTTTGGAACACATCCTTGCCACAGCAGGTTGGAGCAATGAACAAACTTTTCAACGCTTTTATAATAAACCCGTGGCCGCTCCTGACACGTTTGCAGGAAAAATTTTGAGTTCTGTAAAATAAATTACCCAATGTGGGGCATATTGTTTAGGTATGAATAAATACCTTTCTTTGTTTTTCAGCACAGTGTCATGACTGAATTACGTTCATCCTCTTTTTCCTAGCATGGCAGGGTGTGAGCATGGACTCGTTCCAGGGCATGAAATCACAGAGCTTTGAAATCTTCACGTAGTCACTCATGTGACTCCAAAGTCAAATAGTAAGATTAAATGAGAACTTACCAGTTTGAAGTTTGATCTTTATTTTATGAGGAGTTACTGTGAGGGATTACGTGCCCTCAGCTCCCAAAACCCTCTATTATAAAGTTCAACTGGTATGTAAGTTCTCTCTTATCTTACTATATTAGTATATTAGTCATTCTGGTATCTGTGATTTCACACCACTGCTTTGAAGAATGTCGCGCATGCGTGCAGGCGGGGTCTTCACGTAATCCCTCATCGTAACTCCTCATAAAATAAAGATCAAACTTCAAACTGGTAAGTTCTCATTTAATCTTACTATTAAAGGGTATTAGCTATATGGAAGGGTTGGACGAACTTGGATTGTTTTCTCTACAGTGTCGGACGCAGAGTTGAGACCTGATAGAAGTATATAACATTTTGAGAGGCATAGTTAGGGTGAATAGAGAACATAGCTTTAATGTGAGAAGGGCAAAGCTTAAAGTAGATGAGCAGGGGCAAGTTTATTACACAGAGTGTGGTGGGCGCCTGAAAATTGCTGCCAAGGGTGGTGGTGGTGCAGGCAGATGTGACGGTGGCAGTTAAGTGGGTTTTGGATCAGCACATGGATATGCAGGGAATGGAGGGATATGGATCACATGCAGGCAGAGGAGATTAGTTTTAATTGACATCATGGTCGGCATGAACATTGTGGGCCAAAGGGCCAGGTCCTATGATGTACTGTCCTAGATTATGTTCTATGATATAGAGAAATGGAAACCCGAATCATTGGGATGAATTTGTGTTGGACTTCTTCCGGGGGGCACTCTACTTGCCATTTGAACCAAAACGTTTCAGAATGTTAAGATGGCAGCACCTCACGGCAGCCGTCTCTGCAGTCCGTCTGTTTTTTTTTAATGTTTGTCCTGTTGAGTGTATAGTTTGGTTGTAGTTTATATATTGTTTTTAGCTGTGTATATGTGGGGGGCGGGGAACTTTGAAATATCTTCCCTGTACGGCATTTTCCCTGTCGGATCTCTGTTGTGGTTGGGGCCTAGCATCGTGGAGAGCTGTGGTGGCGCGCAGCTGCGACCTGACTTCGGAGCCTCAGAGGCTTCAGCCGCAGGCCCGGTGGACGGTGACATCGGGAGCTCGCGGGTCCCTGGTGGGAGACCGCTTTTCGGAGCTCCCGCAATGGCAACTTCTCCCGCCTGAATTGCGGGGTTGAAAACGACCCGGAGCGGGGCCTTACATCACCAGGCGTGGCTTTAACAACCGTGGGACTTGCCATCGCCCGCCGGGGGCTCCAACATCAAGACCTGGAGCTGGGCCTTATATTGCCCGGCGCGATCTTAATGGCCGCTGGACTTACCATCGCCCGCCGGGGGCTTTAACATCGGGAGAAGAATGGAAAACAGGGGAGAGACAACGAGTTTGCCTTCCATCACAGTGAGGAGGAGATTCACTGTGATGGATGTTTGTGTAAATTGTGTTAATTGTGTGTCTTGTTTTTTTTTTCCTTGTTGTATGACTGCAGAAACCATATTTAGTTTGAACTTCATTTGAGGTTCAAATGACAATAAACGGTATTGTATTGTATTGTATTATCTGTTCAGGTCACACACATTGCACTTAAAAGCCTAGGATGGCTTCTCACTGACTCAGAAAGCTCGGCACTCTCACAGGTATTATCATTGGACAACAGCAGATCAAGATCAAAACACAATGTGCTGTAGGAACTCAGCGGGTCTGAGGGATATGGGCTAAACGCAGACAGGTAGGCCTAGTGTAGATGGGACATGTTTGTCGGTGCGGGTATGTTGGGCTGAAGGGCCTGTTACCACGCTCTATGACTCTATGACCACACCAGATAGAGGAACACAAGCCTAGTCTGTGACATCTTCGGAATTAATTAGATCAAATCCCTTGATATTATTTCAGGGTCTGAGCAGGGGTCGGGGGGGGGGGGGGGGGGTGAATCACCCTGGTGTGGGGGTTGGGGTCCGATGGCGGTGCATCGCAGTCAGTGACTCTGGGTGGGCGGAGGGACCAGCCTGTCCCACACCTCTGATCCACCCGGTGCTGCAGACCCACAGCCCGTCACAGTGCGGCCGCACATGGGGAGACGAGGCGGAGGGCGGTCGTAGCAGTGGGAGAGTGGGGGCTGTCCCGAGGAATGGTGCAAACTGCAGAGGCATCCAACGTCTTTTATACATCTACATCTGTGCCAGTGGTGCTTGGTCCAATGAGCACATTTTTCTTATTTATTCACCCCATGAATTCTTGTACAGCAATGTTGAAATGTTTTCCGTATATTAAAGTGGTTGATTCAGAACTCTTACCCTGGGGAGAATCATAAGATTGATACGGTACCCACTGGATATTGAGCACACGAGCATACAAGTGTGTTCACGCAAGCACTGTCAACGAGAGAAATTAATTGATTGTAAGACACAGCGTGGAAACAATGTCCTTCGTCCCACTGAGTCCACGCTGGCCATTCATCCTCCGTTCACACTGGTTCTATGTTCATCCACTCCGTACACACTGGGGACAATTTACAGAGGATAGTTGACCTGTAAACACACACACTACCTCTAGTCTACACACAAGGGACCTTACAATTTTACCAAAGCCAATTAACCTACAAACCTGTACGTCTTTGGGATGTGGGAGGAAACCGGAGCACCTGGAGGAAACCTATGTGGTCACAGGGTGAACGCGCAAACTCCACTCAGACAGCACCGGAGGTCAGGATCGAACCCGGCTCTCTAACGCTGTGCGGCAGTGCTGCCCTCATGAAGATGGAGCAGGACAGAAAGGGATGCTTGCCGAGCATTGCTTGTGATAGGACAGACTTCCATCTGTGCATGTGGATGCTGAGGTCTTCCTGCGACTGACAAACATGTCAATGGATGGGAGCAGTAATCATCCGGGGCTGATGGTTTTTCAGGTCTACCTTCAGCTCCTCCAATTCTTATTTTGAGGCCGCAACTTATTTTCCGTTCGCTTTTAAAGAGCTGGCCTTGCGTCTGTATCCAGACATGTTGCTCATGAACCAGCCTTTCACAAAGCAAAGGGAGGCTTGTACATATACAGCATTCTTCACAACCATGTTTCACCCCAGAGCAAGCTACAAGTCATTTTTCAAAATGCACTCTGCTCTCATTTCACTGAAAGGATGTAATAGTAAGATTCACGTCCTCGATTAATGTTTGTTTTAAAGCAAAGTGTATTCTCATTAGATTGAAAAAGGGGATGTCGGCGACAGGTGGTTAATCTGACAAATGTAAATTGTTTTCCAATAAACTAGGCAGTGAGCAGTTCATTAGCTTGTCTGAGAAATCAAAACAAAATGCTACCTACCCATTACATAGGAACGTTTTTGTAGTGCTCTCTGTTTCTGAGAACGGGAAGATTGAAACAAAATGATAGAGTCAATAGTCAGTCGTCAATAGTGCTTTTTATTGTCACATATGTTAATTGTTGACACTGCTAAATTATTTTTTCTTACAAACAGTCCAGCAGAGTATCATCATCCCAGATTAGCAAGTGTACAGGAATAATCTTCTGAGCGGCTGGCAGGAGGTACCATGTTTTGGCGCCTTGTTCAAAGACCGTACTCTAGTTTCTTACGAGGGGTGCCTGCACCAGGCAAGTCCCAGGCTGT
This sequence comes from Okamejei kenojei, assembly GCA_035221665.1. Taxonomy (NCBI): domain Eukaryota; kingdom Metazoa; phylum Chordata; class Chondrichthyes; order Rajiformes; family Rajidae; genus Okamejei; species Okamejei kenojei. The sequence continues at coordinate 30,128,012 of CM069156.1, read as the reverse complement.
TGTACAGCAATAATCTACCGAGCTACAGGCACACACACACTTTGCACATTGAAACAAAAATCCATCAAGAATCTCAGCAGGGCCACTGAAGTTGGAAAGGGAAGAGGAATGGTTTAAAAAACAAGCCTTGTTTAAGAGAAATAAAACGATCAACTGATGTTTTTGTCTTCATCTTGGTCGATGAAGATAGATGGAACCGTTCAAATTGTGCTGCATTAAATTAGGTTAAATCTGGAAGGGATTCAGCATGCATACAAATGTCTTACTCCAGTTACATGGCTTATGTGGTTGTTTTTTAATGCTGTTTCATAGTTTACCAGGCTAGTATGCTGTCCTCCACACCTCCTCCCCAACCTAAGTGTGGGTGTGTGTTGTGTGGCTGGTGTGATGTACAGGTCTTGGGGAGTAGAATTGACATCGCGCTGAGATTTCCATTAGTGCATGAAGTGTATAACAAATTAATTTTATTTAAAAAACCAAATGAATAAAATGAGACGAGAGCTGTAATGAACTGACAATTAATTTCATCATATTACGGTAACCAGCAAAATACTCATCCTATTCTCCGAAGCAACAGGCAATTTAAAGGCTGAGTTGTTTTAATTTTAATTAATTCAAGTTGCCATCACTGTCTGAAAGTGGGATCTCTGTGGCTTGCAAAGCTTGTCCACATTAATGTGCTTAATTTGGTCTAATACAGTTATCACCATTAGTGGTGTTTAGTGGAGTTGGTGGAATATATGGGCTTTCTGCATTATTCAAGCCTTTATGCTTTCTTCCCCCATCCCCCCCCCCCCCCCCCACTCTTCACAAAAATCAAATCTAGCATATATATTGCAGACGTTCCTCAGCCAAGTGACGTTCTGCGAATGGGACAGTGGATTGGAAGTGGAAGGAAGAGAGTGAGTTGGTGTGTGATCGAGTCCCCTGCCATGTCGATTCCAGATTTAGTTTGGTTTAGAGATACAGCACGGAATCGTGGCCTTCGGCCCACTGAGTCCACACCGACCAGCGATCCCCGCACATTAACACTATCCTACACGCACCAGGGACAATTTTACATTTACACTAAACCTACAAACCTGTACGTCTTTGGAGTGTGGGTGGAAACCAAAGATCTCGGAGAAACCCATGCAGGTCACGGGGCGAACGTACAAACTCCATACAGACAGCACCCGTAGCCAGGATCGAACCTGGCGCTGTAAGGCAGTAGCTCTAACGTTACTCCACCGTGCCACCCACAGTTCCGGCTTTCAGGATTATCCGGGACTCTCCAGGAACCAAACTAATTTCTGGGGGCACCCTCAGACACTAAGACCCAAGAGAGTGATCACAAAATTCTGACTGTCATCAGACAGACCAATTGTTGGATATAAAGATGGTGGGGCAGAAAATGGCTGCTTCGCTATCAAGATTAATCCAGTTGATTGATTGAAAAATACAGGAAGAAAACAGGCCCTTCGGCAACCACCAGTCACCCATTCACACTAGTTTTATGTTATCCCACTTTCTCATCCACTCCCTACACACTAGAGCAATTTGGAGAGGCCAATTACCAAACCCACACATCTTTGGGATGTGGGAGAAAACTGGAGCACCTGGAGGAAACCCAAGCGGTCACAGGGAGAACATGTAAAACTCCACACAGACAGCACCCAAGATCAGGTTCGAACCCAGGCCACTGGCGCTGTGAGGCAGCAGCTCCATCAACTCCACCAACTGCGCCACCGTGTCACTCAGGTGATTGACTGGCAACATTTTGTGCCGTCTACAAAATGCAATGCAAAGCGGTAACCTAGCAAGATTACGTTAGCATCACTATCCAAACTCACCATTCACAGGATCAGCATCAGATCGATCACACGTTGAAATGTTTCACTGCTCCTTCAGTGTCAGTGGGTGTACAGCAGGAGAACGTCCACCAGAAGGACTGCAGCAGTCCATGGAGTGATTTACCACCACTTTCCCAAGGACCCAAGTACATGGCCTTGCCAGGGTGAATGGTGGGAGCACAGGCGGGTGACTTATGAAAAGTGATCATGCTCTCAGCTGCAAAGAGCGCATCTAACCAGAGATCAAAATCCCACTTCCAGAACACCTCCAGCTCCTCTTTACACAAGCTCTTGAATGAGAAATACGAGCAGGATGATTTTTTACACCAGAGAGTGAAGGGTGCTTGGAACACGCTGTAAGGGATGGTGGTGGTGGTGGTGGCAGATACGACAGTGGCGTTTAAGAAACCTTTAGAGACCAAAGTCCATTAGAGTGGTTTGGTTCTTTCTCTCACCATTCCATATTTCATTCCAACTATCTGCCACAGTGACATTGTTATAATTTGAAATCTCAATCCATCTCCACATTGTAATATTTTCACATAGTGGCTTATGAGGAGCTACATAATGTTTGCAAAACTTAGGGCCAGAGAGTAAGTGGCAGCATTGAACATAGAACAGCACAGCACAGGAATAGGCCCTTTGGCCCACAATGTCCTTCTGTTCCTCCCTCAATCGACTCTCAGTTCCCTAATCTTTCTGGTTTATTGGTGTCCTCCACAGTGATTCTTGAACAAATCTAGCATTTCTTTGCACCTTTGTTTTGACGATAAGGACCCAATTCTTATCTTCACCAATATATTTTTTTCCCATTTTTATAGAATCTTTCATATTTACTTTTTATGTTCCCTGCAAGCTTACTCTCATACTCGAATTTCCCCTCCTAATTAACCCCTTCATCTTCCATTGTAACATTTTGCTCCCGCTAACTCCCACCAATATATCCCACCCTTTGGTTAACCACTATAATTGTTGCAATTGGAGTATTGTTACCAGTTCTTATTCTATGTTCTAAGAAGCATTGTAAGGAACCTAAAGAGCATACAAAGAAGATATATAATAGTGCATCGTGTGTAATTGTCGTATACATCGGATATGGGCATATTAGCCACCTGCATATTAACAATCCCATGATTCTAATGGGAAATTCGGGACATCATGTTTAGTTTTAATTTTTAAGTATAATGAAGCCACTTTTGCATTCATTCCCATCTTCAGGCTTGATATTTCATTTAAGTGTCCTTTGTGAGTTGTACTTAGGCCAATAATTGTTCCATTATACTGCCATTAAAAAAAGGGGAATGGTGTCAGTGGGTTTATCCTATTATTCTCTTGTCTGTCTTTTGGAAACTTTGTTAATTTGAGTCCCTGTCTGGCTCCTTGGGTGCGTGTAAAAAAGAAATCCCAAGGTAATTTTCGAAAGCAAGCAGAGGAGATCTTCACGGTGCGATGGCTGATATTTATCCTTTAACAAACATCGCTAAAATGACAAATTATCCAGCTCATTATCGCCAGCTATTTGTGGAATGGTGCGGTCTGCTTCACACATTGCAACGGTGAGCTCACTTCAAAACATAACGATAGAGCGTAGCCGAGAAAGCATTTTGGGACTCTTGAGTTCCTGGCGTACATTATAAAAGTGCAAGAACCTCTCGGATATGATGTGCGGCCCGGGAATGGTGATTTATTTACTCAGGGATTATGTTGTAGTTACACAATGCACCAAAGGATGGGACTTTCCAATTTATGTTGTGCGTTTAGTGTTGCCACGGGGGAGCAGTCCATGCCTGAAAGGCAGACATACGTCCTTCTCTGAGTGCTGCTGGTTACTGTGGGGGGGAAAAAAACATTAACAAAAAGGAAAAGTTTGTTGAGAAAGAGCAGAGAGACGGTGGTGAAAGGGACGTAAGGTGTTGGAGTAACTCAGTGGGTCAGGCAGGGCATCTCTGGACAAAAGGAATAGGTGTGAGCAGCAGGCTCACTGGCGGAATGGTCTGTTCCCCTTTGGCGTGGCTCTGTCATGTTCGCTCTCCGATCTGTGGGGATGTTCCCAATCAACATGCAGACTCGAGGAACTGCGGATGCTGGAATCTTGCATAGAACACAACGTGCTGGAGAAACTCAGCGGGGTCAGACATGCCTCTCCATGTCCTCCAGAGATGCTGCCTTGACACGCTGAATTATAAGGTCATAAGTGATAGGAACAGAATTAGGCCATTCAGCCCATCAAGTCTACTCCGTCATTCAATCAAGGCCGATCTATCTCTCCCTGTTAAACCCGCTATGCTGCTTTCTCCCCTGAACCCCTGACACCCGTACTAATCAAGAATCTATCTATCTTTGCTTTAAAAATATCCATTGAGTTACTCCAGCACTCTGTGTTCACTGTACAATGTAACCACCAGCATCAGAAAATAACCTCCTTCGCCCATGCCATTGGCAGCCCTGCAGGCAGGAAGTGTACCATGTTGGCCTTAGTGAGATCAGTCATTGGGTTTAAGTGATCCATTGAGTGTGAAGCGCATTGGAAACGAGATGAGGTGTTGGATGAGTGTAATCCTTTCCTAAATTTCAGTTGAGTCACAAAAATAGAAAGGTTTTACTCCACTCTTTGTCCCTTTAGACATGATAGAGGCAACGCTGCTGCTAAGGAGTTAACCATAATCTATGGGGCTACTGCCTTTATATTTGCAGCAATCAACGTTATCGATTGAAATCTTAAAAGGCCCAGTATAAAAGTGACTTTGGCTGCCCAGCTGTACGTCAGCTGCTGCGACTTCATTCGGCAGAGATATGAAGTGGTGACTTGACTGAGCTGTGCAATCCCAGCGCACAATCAATAGCATCTGAAATTATTGAATCGAGAGTGATTTTCTTTTGTTTATTGTCTGGATGGTTGACATGTTTGTGATGCGCTGGAACTGGGCTGCCTCTGGGATGCTAACACGGGTTGTACAATCATGTCGTTCGCAAGGTGACCATTCAGCCCATCACGTTTTCCTCCAACTGGGCGGCACGGTGGCGCAGCGGTAGGGTTGCTGCCTCACAGCGCCAGAGTCCCGGGTTCGATCCTGACTACGGGCGCTGTCTGCGTGGAGTTTGTACATTCTCCCTGTGATCGCGTGGGCTTTCTCCGGGTGCTCTGGTTTCCTCCCACATTCGTAGCCCACACAGGTTTGCAGGTTAATTGGCTTCTGTAAATTGTCCCTTCTGTATAGGACATAGAATTAACAGTCTGAAGAAGGGTCTCAACCCGAAACTTCTCTCCAGAGATGCTGCCTGTCCCGCTGAGTTACACCGGCATTTTGTGTCTGCCTTCGATTTAAACCAGCATCTGCAGTTCTTTCCTACTCATAGAATTAATGTATGATCAACAGGTGATTAACGGGTGATCAATAGACGGCATGCTCTTGGTGGACTGAAGAGCCTGTTTCCACATTGTATCTCTAACTTAACTTCAGCTAACCTGAATAAAAATTCCCCAAAAGAGTAGTCTAATTGGATCCTGCTCTTTATGTCGTGTTCTGGAAATATTTACTTTTCAAGTATTTGACCAGTACCCTTTGGAAACTTAGATTGAAGCTGCTCCCACAACTCATTCAAGCAACACATTCCAAATTACCTCATTTGCCACACCATTTGTTTGCAATGTTTCTCTCAGTTTTAAATCTTCTGCCAAGTTAACCTGAATGATAGGGGTACACAAAAAGCTGGAGAAAACTCAGCGGGTGCAGCAGCATCTAAGGAGCGAAGGAGATAGGCGACGTTTCGGGTCGAGACCCTTCTTCAGACTGGTCAGGGATCAGGGAAACGAGAGATATAGATGGTGATGTGGAGAGATAAGGAACAATGAGTGAAAGATATGCAAAAAATACTTTTTGCATATCTTTCACTCATTGTTCCTTATCTCTCCACATCACCATCTTATATCTCTCGTTTCCCTGATCCCTGACCAGTCTGAAGAAGGGTCTCGACCCGAAACGTCGCCTATCTCCTTCGCTCCTTAGATGCTGCTGCACCGCTGAGTTTTCTCCAGCTTTTTGTGTACCCTTCGATTCTCCAGCATCTGCAGTTCCTTCTTTATTAACCTGAATGATAATTGTGTGTTCCTTCCCATTATAAAGCATAAACAAAGTGCAGCACAGGAACAGGCCCTTTGACTCACGATGCCCGTGCTGAACATGATGCCAAATTAAACTCATCTTCCCTGCACGTGATTCATATCCTCCATTCCCTCCACATACACGCGCCTTACCTAAAGCCTTTTAAATGTCGCTATTGTTTCTGCCTCCACCCCCACATTTGCCAGCGTGTTCCACTCTCTGTGCAAAGAAACTTGCCCTGCACATCACCTTCAAACTTTGACCCTCTCACCCTAAAGCTATGCCCCCTAGTTCTTGACACTTACACCCTGAGAAAAAAAGTTCCAACTGACCTCTCTATCTATGCCTCTCATAACATCAAGTCTCCCCTCAGATTCCGACGCTCCAGAGAAAACTATCCAAGTTTGTCCAACCTCTCATTATAGCTAACACTATATAACCAACTGATGAAGGCCAATATACCATATGTCTTATTTACTACTAAATCTACTTGTGTGTCACTTTCAGGGAGCTGTCGCGTTTGACTCCATGATATCTATCATATCAAAACTTCAGATCATGTTGATTGATCCCTGCGACAATCTCTGTTGAACATTCTCCCTGATTAGATCAAGTCAAATCCTGTCCCGCAATCACATCACTGGTAAAACAGAATAACATTATGAGATCTTTGTACAAATTGGTCATCTCATTTTGGTATTAGTATTGGTATACCTTTATTATTTGTGATCTGCAACAAGATACAGCGAAAATCTTATTTTTTTTTTTTTTGCCAGCTCTCCCAGCAACTCTGACCATGCATGAGTACCTCAGGTAGTGCAAAGAGAAAATAAATTGAATTGAATTTAATGTACCGAGGTACAGAGGTACATGTACCGGGGTACAGTGAAAGGACGTGCTAACCTGTCAGCGGAAAGACAATGCATGATTACATTCAAGCCATCCACAGTGTATCCACATGATGAAGGGAATAACATGAAAACGTTTAGTGCAAAATAAAGTCCAGTAAAGTCCGATGAAAGATAGTCCGAGCGTCTCAGATGAGGCATCTGGTAGCCCAGGACTTCTCTCTAGACGTAGTAGGATGGTTCAGCTGGGAAGAAACTGTACCTGAATCTGGACATGTGCATTTTCACAGTTTCAGCAACAGTACATGGTGTAACAAGTGACGATTTAATAAAAGCGCAAAGGCCACAAAGAGGTGAATTAAAGATTGGGAATTCTTCATCTCCAGCATATGAGAGGTTCATTTAAGAGTCTGATAACAGCAGGGAAGAAACTGGTCTTGAATTGGGTGGTAGCACCTGCATCCTCTGCCCTGCAGGACAATGACTGGGTTATGAGTGGTCCTTAATCATGGGGGCACATGGAACTGCAGATGATGGTTTACATATGGCCCTTCGAGCCAGCACTGCCATTCATTGTGATCATGGCTGATCGTACCCAATCGTGCCTGCCTTCTCCCCATATCCCTTGGCTTATCTATCTATCTCTCCCTCCTAACGTTATTCTCCTGCCTGCTCCCCATAATCTCTGACACCCGTACTAATCAAGAATCTATCTATCTTGGCCTAAATATATCCACTGACGGCCTTTTGTGGCAAATAATTCCACAGATTCACCACCCTCTGACTGAAGAAATTCCTCCTCATCTCCTTCCTAAAAGAACGTCCTTTTTATTCCGAGGCTTTGACCTCTAGTCCTAAACTTCCCCACATCCACGATATCCAAGCCTTTCACTATTCTGTATGTTTCATTGAGGTCCCCCTCATTCTTCTCAACTCAATAGTGTGGTTGTTTAATTGGAGTTTTTCTTTCCATTTGACACCTGCAACCTGAAATTCCTATGACTTGAGTACCATCCAAAGGCTGCAGCAGGTTCTGAATAAGGGTCTTGACCAGGAACCTCACCCATTCCTTCTCTCCAGAGTTACTCCAGCTTTTTGTGCCTATCTTCGGGTTTAAACCAGCATCTGCACTTCCTACCAACACCAGGGTACTATAATATACAGACATACCAGAGTTGTCCTTCTCTCGTCGATGCTAGGAATTGTACAGATTAATAAAATGCTTGAAATACTCAGCAAGTCAGGCAACATTGTGGAAAGAGGAAAAAAAGAGACAGTGTTGGAGTAACTCAGCGGGTCACGCAGCATCTAAGGAGATCACGGATAGGCGACGTTTTGGGTCGGGACCCTTCTCCAAGACTGATTGGGGAGGGGAGAGAAAGCTGGAAGAGAGATGGGGGTGGGACAAAACCTGGCAAGTGATAGGTGGATACAGGAGAGGGGGAGTTTTGCTGGGCAGATGGATGGGCAAAGGGCAGAAGATGGGGAGGAAAGAAGCGTGAAATGTGAAGTCAGAGGAAGAGATATAGGTGGAAGGGGACGGGGGACAGGAGAAGGAAAAATAGATTTTTTTTTCCTGTCGAAAGAGAAACAGTTAATATTTCAGGTCCTGGAGCAGAACTGGGTTAATGGGTGAGCACGCAATCCCAGTTCTGACGAAGAGTCTGAAAGCTAAAACATCGACTCTGTCTCTCGTTCTGTAGACGGCGCCTGACCTGCTGAGTGTTTCCATTGTGTTTTTATTGCGTTAAAAGCACAGATTCTGATTCAGATCAGTTTATTGCCATGTTTACCATGGGGGCAATGAAATGCCTTAGTCGCGCGAACCTTACAGAGTAAACAGAATGCATAGAGTAATGATAAATACAACAATAAACACAATGACAGGTACAAAACAGCAGGGTGGCGCAAGAGACATCAAAAATAAAGAAAAAAGAAATGGCTGAGTGCAACAATGGATTAACTGAATGAGGTAGAGGTCAGGGTGAGTTTGCAGCAGCACCTCCGGGAAGGCCGTGTGAAGTAGGCGATTGCTTCAGGGGTCTGATAGAAGTGGGGAAGAAGCTGTTCTTAAGTCTGGATGTCTGGGCTTTCAAACTCTTGTATCCTTGTACTGCATGTATTGTAATACCTTGTATTACATTCTTGCCAGGAGGTAGAAGGGAGATAAGAGATTGGCGAGTTTGTCAGGCACCCCTTACGATAACCCCCCCCCACCCCCACCCCCACCTTCCTGATTCAACGCACTGTGAGGATGGATTGGATGGAAGGAAGTGATGAGCCCGTGATGGACTGGGCTGTGTCCTCCTCTCTCTGCAGCTTCCGGAGGTCAAGAGCAGAGCAGTTGCCACACCAGGATGAGATGCATCTCGTCAGAGTACTTTCTGCGAAGCATGTGTACTGGTTCGAGAGAGTCATCATGAACATGCCCAATCCTGGATGTCCACAAAAGTAAATAAGATGGTGCATTGTCGTGAGCATGTCATGACCAATTCTAAGTGACCCAGGTCTGCCAGACAGGAGATCTAGAAGACAATTGCAGATCGAGGTGCCAAGATCCAGAAGGTTAGAAATGAGCATATCATGGCTGAGTCAGGATAGACACAAAAAGCTGGAGCAACTCAGCGGGTCAGACAGCATCTCAGGAGAAAAGGAATAGGTGACGTTTCGATTCGAGACTCAGGTTCTTTCACATTGACAACATCCCAGCCACAAGTACCTATCCATCCCCTCAGTTCTTCTGCCTTACCCATCAAGTCTCTCACAAAATAAATGCAATAATTACTCCCTGCCATGTTTCTGCCTATTCTGTCCACTGAACCTTCTTTCATCACCTTCCATATTGACGACCAGCTTCTCACCTGCCACAGTACTCCCCCACCCTCCCCCCCTCTGCCATTCTAGTTTAAACCCACCCATGTAGCAAGTTATCACTGAACTTAAAGATTGAGTTGAGTTGTACTTGACCGCACCAGTGCAGGGAGTAGAGCAGGGGACTGAGCATACAGCCCTGAGGGGCATCAGTGTTGAGGGTCAGGGTGGAGGAAAAAGTTATGACCAAATCTAAGTGACTGAGGTCTGCCAGTTAAGTAATGTCAAAGACATTTGCAGAAGGAGGAGCCAAGATCCAGAAGTTTAGAAATGAACTTATCACGATATAGAAGGCTGAGTCCATGAATAGCATTTTTATATACATAGGTCTCCTTCTTGTCGAGTTCACACACATGATTAGAAGTTGTTCAGCCAGAGCTGAACACACTTCTCGGCATCTGCATACAATGGTGTCTGTCTTGTTGCGTCACTTCTCGGCATCTGCATACAATGGTGTCTGTCAAGGGCGTGACTGCTGTACCAAAGGGACGCAAGGAAGTGTTGTCTACTCTATCTCACAGAGACATGGCTCACCACCAGGTCTCCAGGCTCAACCCTCCAACCCAAAGCTGACTTGATCCATCCCATCGTGAGGAAAAGGGAGAGGCATCGCATCTACCTCAGTAAACTCTTCCTGGTGCTCAGAAGTGTTGACGTTGTCCAACTCCTGCTCTCTGCACCTGGAGCACCTCGCAGTGAAATGTGTCCCTACGAGCCATTCACCTCCGTCATCATGACTGCGGTCTATACCTCCGCCCCAGGCAGATGTTTGACTAATGCGCAATGAACATTGCGTCAACAGCACAGTATCTCCTTTGTTTATCACGTGCAGCATAACAGAAAGCTCTGGACGACTCAGCAGGTCAGGCAGCATCTGTGGCAGGATTGGTAGGTGGTACCTCATGACGGGATATTCAGTCTGAAGAAGGGTCCCAACCCAAAATGTCGTCTATCCATTCCTGTCACAGATGCTGCCTGAACCGTTGAGTTTATCCAGCAATTTGAATCTTGCTCTAGATTCCATCATCTACAGTTTCTTGCATCCCTCTTGTTTATCAAGTTGTTGCTTCTGGGCACTTGCTGTGCGCAAATGAGCCATCTTGCTTCCTATGTGAGTACATCTTTCACTGATTTGTTGTATGTGTGTTTTGCAATAATGACTGATTTAGGAATACACTGTTCAGACCATTGTGCCTATTCTTCCATTCTATGAGATTGTGACTTTAACTGCACGATCCTTTAAAAACAATTGAATCGGAAGTGGGTGCTCATGAATAAATTAATACGAATTTAAGTTGCAGCCTCCTTTTCCATTCCCTATTCTCCTCGCTCCACAAACTAGTCACTTTCTGGGAACAGGGTTAAATGATGTCATGGAAAACTGTGGAAAACTGTTTCTAGGTTTAATCTAAAAGCCTACATAGGAATAGATGTGGCATTCTGGCCAGTACTGATGATGGTCAGATCATGGTAATGAATTAAGCAAGAGGGCACATCCATTACTTTCCTGTTGAAACATGTTTATTGACTTTGAGTTTAGTTTACAGTCACGCGTACCGAGGTACAGTGAAAAACTTGTCAGCAGAAAGACAATACATGATTACAATCAAACCATCTACAGTACACAGAAATGCAATAAAGGGAATAACATGAATAACGTTTAGTAATAACGTAAGATAAAGTCCAGGAAAATCCAATTAAAAATAGTCCAGGGTCTCCAATGAGGTCAGCTCAGGATTGCTCGCTGGTTGTGGTAGGATGGTTCAGTTGCCTGATAACAGCTGGGAAGAAACTGCCCCTGAATCTGGAGGTGTGCATTTTCACACTTCTATGCCTTCTGTCTGATGGGAGAGGGGAGAAGAGGGAGTGTGACTCGTGTTTAATTATGCTTGAGGCCTCGCCGAGGCAGCGTGAGGTATAAATAAAGACAATGGAGGTTTGTTCGTGTGATGGTCTGGGTTTCCACAATTTGGGGAAAGTAGGATTGGACAGCCACTAATACAGCCAACATTGAACTAGGGTGAAACTATTCACCCAAAGAGTGATGATGAGAATGTGGAAGTCACTACCAGCGAGAGGGACTGAAGCATTGACCATAGATGCCTCCTGAAGGTAGCCTGATAAATAGGCGAGATGAAAGTTACTACTTCATGGAGAATGGGGAATGGAAAAGCAAGCGGCAACTTCAACTTAAGTGATAATTTATTTATGAGCATTCACTTCAGATTCATTTGTTTTCAAAGATCCACAGAGTTAAGATGAGCCATGATCTCACAGAATGGCAGAACAAGCTGGATGGTTTCAACAGCAGATGCCTAAGTACAGTCATTATTGTAAACAGCAGCAGCCACACACATACATAGATAACCCGGGGAGACGAGGAGCTGCAGATGCTGGAATCCAGAGCAAAACGCCAAGTGCTGGAAGAACTCAGCAGGTCAGGCCGCATCTGTGGAGGGAATGGACAAGGATGTTTTGGGTTTTGACCCTTCTTCACAATGATTCGACACGCAATGTTTCATTTGGTTGAAGAGTCTCAACCCGAAACGTCGCCTGTACGTTCCCTCCACAGTTGCAGGCTGACCTGCTGGATTACCTTTTGTTGATAGATGAAGAGGAAAGAAGAGCTGGGACCTAGTGTGAGGAGACTCGTGAGGGATAGACTGATTGGACTGAATGGCTGTACTGTGCAGAATTCTATGTAGTCTTTGTGGGATTTTTTTGTCTCCCGCTGTGGGTAGTTTATGACTCCGTAGAAATACAGAGAATGCGTATGCAGTGCATCAATCCTTCAAACTACAGACTCCATCTATATATCCAGCACCAGTTTTAGTGCCACTGTGCTGTTGAGATTGTATGCAGCCTGTTGAGGCACCGCTCTCAGGAACAAAATTCCCTTGTTCTTTCATTGCCCTTCAAAGAATTTCTGTTTAAACATTCAAATCTTTTGTTCAGCCGCGTTCCCCTGAATCCCTTCCTTCAACGAAGATAATGGATTAGTTGCTATGCCCCAGTGCCTCTGTAACTAGAAGGTATGACTTTGGACTGCTCAGTTCCTGGGTCATATTAATTCATCAGCCATCTACTAAGCAAAATCAATTTATCTGGTGTCTATGATATTCTGTTTTTGTGAGAGCTGGTTGTGCGCAAATTGGCTGTCACAAAAAAGTTGTGAAGTGTTAGCTTGTTAAATGTGGAATAAACAGGCATCTTCTTATTTTTGATGGTTACTTAATTAAATGAAAAAAAGTGTCATCACATTGATGGTGATACTCTTATATTAAATTCCAATTTACTATTTTTTCCAATGTGGTATCTGTTTTAATTTAGACATACAGCACGGAAACAGGCCCTCCAGCCCACAGAGTCCATGCCGACCACATCACCCATTCACATTCGTTCTATGTTATCCCACTTTCTCATCCACTCCCAACACTGCAGGGGCAATTTTTACAGAAGTCAATTAACCTACAAACTTGCACGCCTTTGGGGAGTGGGAGGAAACCAGAGCCCCCGGAAGAAACCCACGCGGTCACAGGGAGAGCATGTTAACTCCACACGGACAGCATCTGAGATCAGGATCGAACCTGGGTCTGTGCCACAGTGCGGCAGCAGCTCTGCCGGCTGTGCCACTCTGGTGCTGGTGCTCATGTCAATGGTAGCATTTTCACCTCCTTCAGAAGGTTTCGAGCTGAAATCCCATTCCAAAGGTTTGAGTGGGCGGCATGGTGGCGCAGCGGTAGAGTTGCTGCCTCACAGCTCCAGAAACACGGGTTCCATCCTGACTACAAGTGCTATCTGTGCAGAGTTGGCACGTTCTCCCTGGGTTTTCTTTGGGTGCTCCAGTTTCCTCCTATATTCCAAAGACATGCAGGTTTGTAGGTTAATTGGCTTCTGTATATTGTCCCTAGAGTGTAGGATAGAACTAGTGTACGGGTGACTGTTGATCGGCTTGGACTCGGGGGGCCGAAGGGTCTGTTTCCACATCTGTTATCACTAAACACATCTAAACTAAACTAACCTGAACTACGCCGAGAGCACACTGACCGATGGCCATGTACAGTACTGAGGGGGATGCCGCATTGTTGATATGCATACCACCTTTGCAGATGTCCTATTTGTTCTTTCAGCGGGATTTTTAAAATGTGGCAAATTTGCAGCAACATTCACGTACGTGATTTATCCCCATTGACCTGCCGGAGTTAATTCCACTCTCCGTGTCCTCCAAACAGATGGTTTAGTCATTATTTCATTGATTTTTATGGGATCTCCTGGCAAGTTGGTAACACATCTCCCTATTCGGAGAGGTGATCAGACTTCAAAAGTACCTACTTGCCGACAAAATGCCGGGGCAGTAAAACACCTCAGAAATGACATTCTCTCTTTCTACTTGGAAATGTTTGTGTAAATAGAGCTCCTGTATTGGTTTATTATTGCACGTGCACCGAGATACTGAATTTGTTTGCATGCTATCCGGTCAAATCAGAGTATCGGTGAATACAATCGAGCCATGCACAAGTACAACATGTGTTGCAAACAGAGAATTACCAGAGTGCACAACATTATGTTACATTATGTAACAAGCGTGTAGCTTCACAGTTGCAAAGAAAAAGTGCAAGGTCCGCAAACAGGTAGGTTGGAAGATCGGGTCTACATCTTAGCTGATGGGAGGATCATTCTGTTAGCTCAAGTTTAATTTCATTTTAATATAGAAAATTGCTCATGAATTCTTGGGTGTGTTGTGGAACTGGGGCACATTCTGTGGTCATGGATATGATAGAGAACTGGACACCACAACACTCCTCATCATCCTTGAAGCAGCAGTGCTTAATGAATACCTTATTGTCACATGTGACGAGTCACAGTGCAATTCTTCGCTTGCATACTTAAGGTATGCAAATAGACGCCACATAAAGGACCGTGTCAAAGTTACAACGTATCCCCCACCAGGTCCTCCTTTGTACTCCTCCCCCCTCCCCACCTACTCCCTCATGGCAGTCCCCCCACGCCGAGTCCTCCTTTGTTCTCCCCCCCCCCCCCGTCACGCCGTTCCCCCAGCGCCGGGTCCTCCTTGGTATGCTTATTGGTTCCTGCTTTTGTTGCTAGCTGGTGTGTACTGCAGGGCATTCCTTGCCAGCCAACAGGAGTGGTCATACAGCCCGCCGCGTATCATATAATGGTGGTGTGAAAAAGTAGGTGAACCTGCTGAGGCCATGGCATTGACAAGAATTATGAGGAGAGAGAGCAACTTTTCCGGAGAGACAAGAACCATTCGGGAGTGGACAGCAAGGAGTAATTTTGTCCACAGTAGGACGCCAAGTTAGTTGGAGCTTTCCATGGAAGTGGCTGTGCTTTATTCTTTGGGCATGTAATTGTTCAGTACTGATATAGCACTTAGGGCTGCAATTATTTTGCAAACTAATATTGTCCATAAGCAATGACTAGATTTATGAGTGTGCAAAGGTGCAGGTTGTGAGCAGTAATTAGGGACGCTAACGGGAAATTACCCGGATAGTTATGCAGGAGGAAAGATCCAGAGTAATAAATAATAAGAGGGATTTGGCCTGAGGGAAGTGAAAGCACTTAAAGGTACTCTGTGCACTTCCGGAGAAAGACTACCATCAGTATCAGAGGGCAGAGCTATGCGTTTAATGAGAGAAGGTGCCGCAAAAATAGAAAGCACAGTTTGCTCGGGAATCGAAGTGTTGAGGACCAGGGTTCAGTGGTTCTAGGCCACTGAGAGGTCCATGGGCTTAAGTCCCTCTTTATAACATAGAAGAGTCCAGCACAGGAACAGGCCCTTCAGTCCACAACGTCTGTGCTCAACACGATGTCAGGTTTAACTAATCTCTGCCTGCCCGGGATCCATATCACTCAGTTCCCTACACATCCACATGCATCTAAAAGCCTCTCAAAAGCCACTGTCATTATCTGCTTCCATCATTTGTGGCACGGTGGTGCAGCGGTAGAGCTGTAGCCTTAGAGCGCCAGGGCCTCGGGTTTGATCCTGACTACGGGTGCTGTCTGTATGGAGTTTGTACGTTCTCCCCGCGACCTGCGTGGGTTTTCTCCGGGAGCTCTGGTTTCTTCCAACACTCCAAAGCCGTACAGGTGTGTAGGTTAATTGGCTTGGTATAATTGCAAATTGTCGCTAGTGTGTGCGGGACAGTGTAAGTGTGCGGGGATCGCTGGCCGGCGTGGGCTCAGTGGGCAGATGGGCCTGCTACACGCAGTATCTTTTCACAATGGCAGGCAGTGACTAGTGGGGTACCGCAGGGCTCAGTGTTGGGACCCCAGCTATTTACAATATATTTACAATATATATTAATGATCTGGATGAGGGAATTGAAGGCAATATCTCCAAGTTTGCGGATGACACTAAGCTGGGGGGCAGTGTTCGCTGTGAGGAGGATGCTAGGAGACTGCAAGGTGACTTGGATAGGCTGGGTGAGTGGGCAAATGTTTGGCAGATGCAGTATAATGTGGATAAATGTGAGGTTATCCACTTTGGTGGCAAAAACAGGAAAGCAGACTATTATTTAAATGGTGGCCGATTAGGAAAAGGGGAGATGCAGCGAGACCTGGGTGTCATGGTACACCAGTCATTGAAAGTAGGCATGCAGGTGCAGCAGGCAGTGAAAAAAGCGAATGGTATGTTAGCTTTCATAGCAAAAGGATTTGAGTACAGGAGCAGGGAGGTTCTACTTCAGTTGTACAGGGGTCTTGGTGAGACCACACCTGGAGTATTGCGTACAGTTTTTGGTCTCCAAATCTGAGGAAGGACATTATTGCCATAGAGGGAGTGCAGAGAAGGTTCACCAGACTGATTCCTGGGATGTCAGGACTGTCTTATGAAGAAAGACTGGATAGACTCGGTTTATACTCTCTGGAATTTAGGAGATTGAGAGGGGATCTTATAGAAAACTTACAAAATTCTTAAGGGGTTGGACAGGCTAGATGCAGGAAGATTGTTCCTGATGTTGGGGAAGTCCAGGACAAGGGTCACAGCTTAAGGATAAGGGGGAAATCCTTTAAATCCTTTAAAAGATGAGAAAGACTTTTTTCACACAGAGAGTGATGAGTCTCTGGAACTCTCTGCCACAGAGGGTAGTTGAGGCCAGTTCATTGGCTATATTTAAGAGTGAGTTGGATGATGGGCCCTTGTGGCTAAGGGGATCAGAGGGTATGGAGAGAAGGCAGGTACGGGATACTGAGTTGGATGATCAGCCATGATCATATTGAATGGCGGTGCAGGCTCGAAGGGCTGAATGGCCTACTCCTGCACCTAATTTCTATGTTTCTATGTATCTCTAAACACAACTAAACTAAACCTCTCTTGGCAATGAATTCCAGGCACCCACCATCCTCAATGTAAAAAGACTTGCCCTGCACTTCCACCTTAAACTTTGACCCTCTCACCTTATGCTCTCTTGTCTTTGACATTCCCACCCTTGGGTAAAAGTTCTGATTCTCAACCCTATCTATGCCTCTCGTAATTTTATATACTACTATCATGTTTCCTTTCAGCATGAGTAGGCATCATGTGCAGTGATCTGAAAGACTCTCGATCTAGAGTCTGTGGGGACTACAGACTGGTAGAGCTGTTGCCTCACAGCGCCTGAGATCCGGGTTCGATCCTCACCTCGGGTGCTGTCTGTGTGTTTTGTTAGTGTGTGGGCATCGCTGGTCAGCCTGGACTATGTGGGCTGAAGGGCCTGTTTCCGTGCTGTATCTCTAAACTGAGCTAAACCAGAGCTAGGGAGTGGGATTTGTCTAAATCGTTCTTTCTGCACTGGTTGCACGCTGTGGGCCCAATGTCCTCCCCCTGTGCTGAGACTCGCAATGATTTTGTGATTTACATGTAAAGTACTTGTTCAAGTCGTTATTCTTCACAGCTGGAGCTTTTTTTTACGGCCAGATTATCCTGTGAGTGCAATAAGAGACATACTGAAGCACTGTCGTGACTGATCTAGTGCTTGGAGGTCGGTCGCTGGGCAGATTGTCCAAGGACCAGCACTTGTCCCTGAGGTACTGATGCTCTCCCTGGCCTTTGTCACACTGCCTGCTGTGGGAGCTTCCTCCACCAAATTGGCGGGAATTGTTGTCTGAACCTGACGGTATTTCCAATGGCTGCAAAATGCCTCAGGGCATCCTGAGGTCAAGCCAGTCACCATATGATTGCAAATCTCGTTTCGTCAGGGAAAAAAAACCCCATCATATCAGGGAGAAGTTATGGCCTGAATTAAATTTGAATTGTTCACTGGCATTTACTCATGCTCATTACTCCCTTTAAAATCTTATTTCTAATTCAATTCAAATTAAAGGAAAGGTTTAAGGACAAGTTTTTCAGTAATGGCATTCTTCCCCGCAGCTGCCGGTATTTACTTTTGAAATGTAAAATACCCCTGTGACTAATCCCAGAGTTGACCTGTAATAATTATAGGTTTAATTAGGAAGGAGGTTGAAAATGACTATGGTTACCAATGTGCCAGGTGAGCCTTCTGGGCACTACTGACTGTCCATCTTGTATGACAAGCAGAATCCATTTCCCTGCTGCCACCCCTCTTTTCTATACTTTCTCCCTTCTTTTTGTCCTCCCTGTGACCAACTGAACTTCTCTCTCTCTCTCTCTCTCTCTCTCTGTCTGTCTGTCTGTCTCTGTCTCTGTCTGTCTCTCTCTGTCGCTCTCTGTCTCTATCTGTCTCTGTCTCTGTCTCTCTCCCTCCCTCTCTATCTCTCCACGTCTCTCTATCTTTATCTCAATTTATATCTCTCGATCTCTCCCTCTCCCAATCTACTTTTCTCGCTCCCCTCTCTCTATTTTCCTCTTTCCCCCTCGCCCTCTATTTCTCTCTCACTCCCTCCCTCTCTCTCTCTCTCTCTCTCTCTCGCTCACACTCCCTCTACCTCGACCCCCCCCCTCCCTTTCATCACCAGAGCAGAGTTATAGAAATATCCAGTAAAACCTGTTCATCACTCAGGCGTTTTAATATCATTGATTTGTGGATGTGAAAGAAAGAAAGGGGAAAAAAACTGAAATTTAATCCTGAAGATGAAAATAATTGTAGACCGTAAACAAAAAAAACGTTATCTGCTTGAGTCATGTGTCTCGCGGGGACGCCTGGACAGTTTCCATTCCAAGTTGGAATGACCGCTGTGGGAAGAAAGTGCCACACTGGTGCAGTAATCCTGAGGCAGCTCATCATATCTGAATTGAAGATGCTTGTTGCAGACATTTAAAGGTTGAACATGTGCTCAGCAGTTATTGGAAAATAATACATTTATCAGCGAGTGTGAAATTCTGACCGCCACTGTTTTAAACTGGGGGATTGAATGCCGAATGACACAATGCCTACAATGTGAACATTTTTGGACCAGGGGAAAAGAGAAATCGCCCCATTGCAGGAAGGATGTTGACGTTTAGGAGAAGGCACAGAAGAGGTTTACCAGAAAGCTGCCGGGATTAGAGGGCTGGAGTTATTCAGCGGGTCAAACAACATGGACCGGTGATGTTTCAGGTTGGGACCCCCCTTCAGAATCATGGATAGGCGCCATTCTGGCTCGGGACCTTTTTCTTCAGTCC
The DNA here is from genome assembly GCA_035221665.1 of Okamejei kenojei. Classification (NCBI taxonomy): domain Eukaryota; kingdom Metazoa; phylum Chordata; class Chondrichthyes; order Rajiformes; family Rajidae; genus Okamejei; species Okamejei kenojei. Next base: position 30,108,775 of record CM069156.1, on the reverse strand, counting down.
GACCCGAAACGTCGTCTATCCATGTTCTCCAGAGAGGCCGCCTGCGCCTAACCCGCTGAGGAACTCCAGCACTTTCTGTCTGTTTTTGTAAACCGGCATCTGCGATTCCTTGTATCTAGATTAGAGGGTATTAGCTACATGGAGAGGTTGGTTAAACCATGCATTGGTTTCTCTAGAACGCTAGAGATTGAGGGGAGACATGATAGAAGTTTGTAACCTTATGAGAGGCATGGATAGGGTAGACAGTCACAACCTTTTAGCCCAGCATGGAAATGTCAACGTCTGGAGGGCATAGCTTTAAGGTGAGGGGCAAAGTTTAACGGGGATGTGCGAGGCAAGTTATTTTACACAGAGGGTGGTGAGTGCCTGGAGCGTGCTGCCTGGGACGGTGGTGGAAGCAAATACGATTGTGGCATTAGTTTAGCTTAGAGTCATGTGTACCGAGGTGCAGTGAAAAGCTTTTATTGCGTGCTCACCAGTCAGCGGAAAGACAACACGCGATTACAATCGAGCCATCCAGTGTACAGATACATGATAAAGGGAATAACGTTTAGTGCAAGATTAAGTAAGTAAGTAAGTAAGTTTATTGGCCAAGTATTCACATACAAGGACTTTGCCTTGGTGCTCCGCCCACAAGTAACAACATGACATACAGTGACAGTTACGAATGACTCAGAAAACATTAATAATAATGAAACATTAACGATAAAACACCATTGATCAAGCATGTGAACCAACACAGTACCAGATCAAAGGGAGGCGACAGATTTTTGGCTGTTGAGTAGAGCAACTACTCGTGGTCAAAAACTGTTTTTTATGTCTGGCTGTGGCAGCTTTGACAGTCCGGAGTCGCCTTCCAGAGGGAAGTGATTCAAAAAGTTTGTGGACAGGGCGAGAGGGGTCAGAGATGATCTTGCCCGCTCGCTTCCTGACTCTTGCACTGTTCAGTTCATCAATGGAGTGCAAGATAAAGTCCAGTAAAGTCCGATTAAAGGTAGTCCGAGGGTCTCCAATCAGGTAGATAGTGGCTCAGTTGCCTGATAACTAATTAAAGAGGCTTCTAGATAGGATATGCCGGGAATGGTGGGATGTGGATCATGTTCAAGCAGATCAGATTAGTTCACCTTGGCATCGTCTGGCACAGACATTGTGGGCCAAAAGGCCTGTTCCTGTTCCGTGCGCCGCATTTTGGTAGCTTTGTGGTTAAATTACTGCGCTGACAAACGCCTGTTCTAATGATCAAGAAACATGTCTTTGACTCCCACCATGGAGTGCTGTAGAATACGTTCAATTAATTAAAAATAGAATTACCAGTAATGGTGAGACTGGAATTGCTGGATTGCTGTTTAAAAACGTGTCCGCAAAATGTGTGTTTCTGAGGTTTATGCATGAGTAATTTCATGAAAGTTACTGCCATGAGATCATCTGGATAGTAACAAGATTGCCTTAATTCCAGTCTTTAGTTTCAGTTTAGTTTAGTGTAGTTTAGAGATACAGCACGGAAACGTGCCCTTCGGCCCACCGGGTCCGCGCCGACCAGCGATCCCCGCACATGAACACTATACTACACCCACTAGGGACAATTTGTACATTTACCGAGCCAATTAGGGTGGCCACAGTGGCACAGCGGTAGAGTTGCTGCCTTACAGCGAATGCAGCGCCAGCGACCTGGGTTCGATTCCGACTACGGGAGGCCGTCTGTACGGAGTTTGTACGTTCTCCCTGTGTCCTGCGTGGCTTTTCTCCGAGATCTTCGCGTTCCTCCCGCATTCCAAAGACGTTCAGGTTTGTAGGCTAATTGGCTTGGAAAATGAAAAATTATCCTTAGTGGGTGTTGGATAGTGTTAATGTGTAGGGATCGCTGGTCGGCGTGGACCCAGTGGGCCGAAGGCCCTGTTTCCGTGCTGTATCTCTAAACTAAACTAAACTAAACTAAACTAAAATTAATCTACAAACCTGTCAGGCAGCAACTCTATGGCTGCCCAGCCCTTTATTATTGAGTGCGAAGCAGCAATCCTGGTGTTTTGCCTCAGAACAGATGGTTACATTTTGAAAACTTTCTCCTGTTATCCTTTTCTGTATGTGTAAACCAAAAGTCAGCTACTTTGAGGAACAATAAATGAAAACATTTTATAAATTGGAGATCAGAATAGAACATAGTACGGGTGTCAGGGGTTATAGGGAGAAGGCAAGAGAATGGGGTTGAGAAGAAAAGATAGATCAGCCATGACTGATGGCATATTTTTTCCAATGTAGGCTTGATGGGCCGAATGGTCTAATTCTGCTCCTACATTTTATGAACACATGAATGATCTTTAGAAAGGAAGTCTAATGACTCTTAATTATTTGATGTTATAGCCTCAGTTCAAGGGGAATTAGGGTTGAGCAATAAATGCTCGGCTTGCTAATAGCAAATAAAACGCTTCCAAGACTCAGCATGATAGGTTGCATGAAAGGCTCCACCGTTCCTGAATCTTCGTTGCTGGCCTTGATTTGTCCTTTTGCATACCTTTGTATTCATTTTGCAATCATTTGTTCTTTGTTACTTTTCTTATCTCTAGTTTCCATTCTCCCCTGATTCTCAGTTTGAAGAAGGGTCCCGACCCGAAACATCACCTTTTCCTTTTCTGCAGAGATGCTGCCTGACCTGCTGAGTTACTCCAGCATTTTGAGTCCATCTTCGGTGTAAACCAACATCCGCAGTTCCATCCTACACATGATAGGTCAAGTGGCTACGAAGGGTATTATAATAAACACAAAAAGCTGGAGTAACTCAACGGGACAGGTAGCATCTGTGAAGAGAAGGAATGGGTGACGTTTCGGGTCGAGACCCTTCTTCAGTCGCGACCCGAAACATCACCCATTCCTTCTCACCAGAGATGCTGCCTATCCCGCTGAGGTACTCCAGCTTTTTCTGTCTATCTTCGGTTTAAACCAGCATCTCTGCAGTTCCTTCCTACACAAGGGTACTATAATATACATACATACCAGAGATGTCCTCTCGTCATCTAGCCAATATATGAGCAACTTGACTCTGATGGGATGTGAATACTAATGCATGGCAGGTATTATGACAATAGACTGTCAGACCTCCACATACTAATTTAGCCTACAGATCATGGAAAGATATAGTAAACCAGCCATGTAGTCACAAGAATACGGAAGATTAGGGTAATTTGACAGGAATTTCCTTAGTCAGAGGGTGGTGAACCTGTGGAATTCATTGCCACAGAAAGCTGTGGAGGCCAAGTCAATGGATATTTTTATGGTAGAGGTTGATAGATTCTTGATTAGTACGGGTGCAGGGGTTAGGGGGAGAAGGCAGGACAATGGGGTTGAGAGGGAGAGATAGATCAGCCATGAATGAATGGTGGAGTATGCTTGATGGGCCAAATGGCTTAATTCTGCTCCTAAAACTTATGAACTTGTGATTACACAGTGAGAACAAAGAATATATAAAAGGGATGTGGAGGCTTTGGAGAGGATGCAGAAGAGGTTTACCAGAATTAGTTACAAGGACAGATTGGACAAACTTGGATTATTTTTTCCGGAATGCCAGAGGTTGAGGGGAGATTTCAGAAAAATATATAAAATTATGAGAGGCAGAGATAGGGTAGACAGTCAGAACTTTTTTTACCTGGTGAAAATGTCATTGACTAGAGAGTGTGGCTTTAAGGTGAGGGGCAAAGTTTAGAGAAGCTGTGTGGGGCAAGTGTATTTTTTTACAGAGAGTGAGGGTGGTGGTAGAGACAGGGTTTAAGAGGCTTTTGGATAGGCATGTGAATATGAAGGGAAGGGAGGGATATGGATCACGTGCAGGCAGAGAGATTAGTTTATCTTGGCATCAAGTTAGGCACGGACAATGTGGGCCGAACGGCCTGTTCCTGTGCTGTACTATTCTATGTTCTACGTTCTATGGTTTCAAGTTGATGAGTTGCAATTCATGTTCGTTTTCTGAATTGCTGCCAAAACTAGGGACTTTCTGTGCTTCAAAGTGCAAAGTACTTTCAGGTACAAGATGCAACCTTCAAGATACATGTCATACTGAAGATTTGAGTGGTGTAATCTTGGTGATAGGTGGACTGAAGAACATATTGGAACTGGAATTGATCCATTGAGAGAAATGATCAATGATCGATCTCTAACCAATGCTTGAATATGTTAATTAGAACCTGGGCAACCAAGATCATTATTTGTATGTGTCCTTTAGGATCCGATGCCAATATCATTAAACTACGACTTTTAGATTTGCCTTAGATGATACAAAATAAGTAATAATCACAGTCTAACAGTGTGTTAACTGACTTTTTCAAACAAAATTAACAGCAATTCGTCTCCATGCTAAAACCCAGCCTATTCCTTGCATTGAAGATTGAATGATGCTGATAGGTTCTGTAAAAATGAAAGACTCACAGAGCTTCTAACCTTCCCAAATAATAATAGATTGACACAGGAACTATGGCTGCTAAACTTAAAAAATAATCCATTTGAAATCTGCCTGAGAAAATGTTCCAATTGATTTTTATTTCTTCACAAATTGGTTCATTCTTTTCTCTGACAAGTACCTTCTCAGCCACATGGAGATAAGAGTATAGTCATGAGAGAGGCCCATTGAGTCTTTTGGAGTTCACTGCTGATTCGCACCATACCTTTAGCCACCTTCCTCATCTCATCATCAAGTGCTTTTGCCAACTGTGTCCAGCAAAAATCTATTGGCCTCAGAATTTAACTCATTTGAACCGACACGGACTGATTTTTGTGGTGGTTTTTGTTTAAAGATACAGCATAGAAACAGGCACCTTGGCCCACCAAGTTCACGCTGACCATCGGCCACCTGTGCACACTAGTTCTATGTTATCCCACTTTCTCATCTACTCCCCTACACTCTAGAGACAATTTTTGCAGAGGTCAATTGACCTACAAATCCGCATATCTTTGGGATGTGGGAGAAAACCCAGGCGATCACAGGGAGAACGTGTAAACTCCACACAGACAGCACCCGAGTGGTAGCGTTGCGGCTCATAACGCTAACGGCAGGTACTCAGGAAACACGGTAAGCTCATGAAACTCGTGAAGTTTTTTCAACACTGAAAATTTTCCAAGAGTAAAAAAATACTCGTGATGAAGTACCACGAGTTTGATTTTTTTTAAACCCGGGACAGCTCTTGGGTAAACTCGCATCGTGGGACAGGGGCTTAACTCAGTGGGTCAGGTAGCATCCCTGGAGAAAATGGGTGGGTGATGTTTCAGGTCGGGACCCTTCTTCAGACTGTTTGCGTGAAAAGTTGCCTTGTTACATCTTGTCCCTCTCACCTCAAACCTTTGCCCTTTAGTTCTTGATTCCCTTTCCGTGGGGAAAAAGACTCTGTGCATTCACCCTATCAATTCCCGTCATGAGTGCGGTAACATTTCTAGCTCTGTTGTTCTGCCCGTGGATAAGAATTTGGATTGAGTCGCTCGCTGTTGAAAGAATAAAATAAACCCCTTGATTCCCCGGCAGCTGCAAGACACCTATACAAAATAGTTCAGGTTTCCTCGATCCAAGTCCTAATGGCCGCGAGTATAGAGCACAAAATTGCCCATAACTCCGTGCTAATTGACACTAAATTGGCTCTCACAGTCAGAGGGAGCAGAGGTTCTGCTGGCATGGGAAATGCAATGTCATTATGTAATGGCACATCAGAGCAGCGCGTTATAAACAACATTGGGAGTGTACTCTAGGTTGTAACAAGCGCATGGTTTGATGGCTGTGCACGCTCTCATTTGATGCCCCTGAGTGTGATATCCTTGACTCTTTGGCAAACAACTGATCTGTGCTTCAATATCTACAAGCGTCTTATAACTTTGGTAAATGAGATTGTGTCTGTTGCTCATTGCACATTTCGCTTGCTGCCTTATGAGATGAACTGACATTCTGAGATGTCCCTCTCTACGGATATGTGGCCTCCGGATTTAAAAAGGCAACAGCAGAAAGAAGAGAAGAGAGTTGCCTTTCGACATCATCATTCATGATTTAAAGATTATAAAATCACTTCAGAGCCAGAAAAGTACTTTTGAAATGTTGTCACTTGTGCAGTGCAGAAAAGCCTGAAGCAAGCGCTCACGCAAAGAACTTTTCTTCATTTAAAGATGTAAGTCGAGGAACTAATGTTGACCACGGCACCAGGGAAAAAAACTCCAGTTTCTTTCCTGAAACATTGTCACGGGATCATTTGTATCAAACTGAGAGGGGAAAAAAGACAGAGCCTCAGTTTAATATCTCATTCGAAAGAGGGCACTTCAAACGGCGTGGCGTTCCCTCGACACTGCATTGGAGTGTCAACTTCGATCTTGAATCCAAATCTTGGAATGGGGCTCGAACCCACAGCCTTCTGACTTCGAAGAAGGAGTTCTGCCTTCCGGGCCTCAGTGATCAGATTGCATCGTAAGTGGAGAAAGCTGTGATATGTGGTTGTGTTAGCAGTGTCTTTCAGATCAAGTCTTCGCTGGGTTCAGTTTGGCTCTGAGGTCAACCCCGCATGACAGGGCAGAGGGGAAGATGCTCTCAGGTCAACTTGTTTGCTCTTTGGCGAAGTCACTGTTTAATGTTTGATAACTAGACACGGACTTGCTATTTTGGAGGTTAAATGATATGAGGAGAATATCGTTTATGGAATTTTAAAAAGAGACAAACGGCTGGAGTAACTTTTTTGCGAACTGGCATCTGTAGTTCCTGTTTCTATCGTTTATAAAATGACATGCTGTGATCCATGATAAAAGACAATAAACAAAGGCGGACAATCAAGTGATACCAATTTAACCAATTATTTCAGTACCATCGATCACGGCGGCCCGGTGGCGCAGCGGTAGTGTTGCTGACTTACAGCGAACGCAGCGCCAGGGACCCGGGTTTGATCCTGACTACTGCTGCTGTCTGTACGTTCTCCCCGTGACCGTGTGGGTTTTCCCCGAGATCTTCGGTTTCCTCCCACATTCCAAAGACGTTCAGAATATGTAGGTTTGTTAATTGGCTTGGTAAATGTAAAAATTGTCTCTAGTGGGTACAGGATAGTGTTAATGTGCGGGGATCGCTGGTCGGCGCGGACCCAGTAGGCCGAAAGGGCCTGTTTCCGCGCTGTATCTCTAAACTAAACTAAACTAAACTAAACCCATTCTCACTTGTTATATGCTATCCCACTTTCTCATCCACACCAAAACATTTGGGGCAATTCTTTATAAAGACCAATTAATCTACAAACCCACACTTCTTGTGGGAGAAAGCAGACCAGCCAGAGGAAAGCCACATGGTCACAGGGAGAACACCAGACCAGAGGTCAGGATTGAACCCGGTTCTCTAGCACTGTGAGGCAGCAGCTCCACTAGCTCGTATTGCCGCCCAAGTTAGATGTGTAAAAATTATATTCATATGAATATAAAAGATAGATACAGAATTGAAAAAGGCTCCTTGGGCCACTCTGACCATGAACCACCCACTTACACTAACTAATCTGACAGTAATCTAATCCAATTTTAATCTCTTCAAATTGTTTCAATTCACCCAAAATTCTACCGGTCACCTATACGCTAGGGACAATTTACAGAGGCCATTTAACCTATAAACCCACATGTCTTTGGGATGTGGACGGAAACCAGAGTACCTGGAGGAAATCCATGTGGTCATAGAGAGAACGTGCAAAATCCACCCTGATGGCACCAGTGATCAGGCCCAAACCTCGGCCTCTGGCACTGACGCAGCGGAGTTTGCACGTTCTCCCTGTGACCGCATAGGTTTCCTTCGGGTGCTCCGGTTTCCTCCCACATCCCAAAAAGGTGTAAGCTTGTAAGTTAATTGGCACTTGTAAAATTGCTTAAGAAGGAACTGCAGATGCAGGAAAATCGAAGGCAGACAAAAGTGCTGGAGAAACTCAGCGGGTGCAGCAGCATTTATGGAGCGAAGGAAATAGACAACGTTTTGGGCCAAAACCCTCCTTCAGACCAGTCTGAAGAAGGGTTTCGGCCCGAAACATTGCCTGTTTCCTTTGCTCCATAGATGCTGCTGCACCCGCTGAGTTTCTCCAGCACTTTTGTCTGCCTACTTGTAAAATTGCCTCCTAGTGTGGAGGAAGTGAATGTGGGAGTGGGAAAACAGAGAACTAATGTGAACGGGTGATCGATGGTTGGTGTGCACAGGATGATTCTGTGCTCATGCTGTATCACTAAAACAAAAAATTAAATTAAATTTCTTTCGACTTTATTTTGGAGATACTACGCAGAAACAGGCCCTTCGGCCCACCATGTCCAGGCCGTCCAGTGATCACCCCGTCTATCTACTATCCTACACACTTGGGACAATTTATGTCTTTGGAGTGTGTGTGGAAACCGGTGCATATGGAGAAAACCCACGCGGTCACAGCAAGAACATACAAACTCTGTATTTCTTCTGAGTATAATCAGGAAAAGGAGGGCAGCTAGAGAAAAAGTGGGATAAAGGGGTATCTTTGTGTGGAGCCATGCTTCATGGGTGAATAACTTCTCGTCTCTATTCACTAAGGGGATGGACATGGGTGATTGTGCGTTGAGAAAGGGTACGTGGGCAATTTGGAGCAGGTCAGTATTTTAAAAGAAGGAGATTGTTTTAGATACCAGGGATGGTAAATTAGGGATGGTAAATCCCCATAGCTGGATGTGATCTAGCCCAGGTTGTCATGAGGAGAGAGGGAATAGATGGAGGGCACCTTGACCGCCTACTGTGACTTCAACACATGACAACGCTTGGTATGACAACGCCAGGTGTGACATCACCACGTGGCAACTTCTGGTGTGACGTCAGCACTTGGCAAAGCTTAGTGTGACATCACCACATGGCAACGCCTGGTGTGAGGTCACCACCTGGCAACGCTTGGTGTGAGGTCATCACGTGTTAACGCCTGGTGTGACATCATCACCTGGCAACACCTGGTGTGAGGTCACCACCTGGCAACGCTTGGTGTGAGGGTATCACGTGTTGACGCCTGGTGTGACATCATCACCTGGCAACACCTGGTGTGAGGTCACCACCTGGCAACGCTTGGTGTGAGGTCATCACGTGTTAACGCCTGGTGTGACATCATCACCTGAAAACACCTGGTGTGAGGTCACCACCTGGCAACGCTTGGTGTGAGGGCATCACGTGTTGACGCCTGGTGTGACATCATCACCTGGCAACGCCTGGTGTGACATCATCACCTGGCAACGCCTGGTGTGACATCATCACCTGGCAATGCCTGGTGCTGTGCAGTGATGGTCTGACCTCACACTATTGCACCGTGCCATTGCCGTGAGGTCAATTCATGTCCCAACTAGCGTGAGATCAATACAGGTGCCTCTGGCGTGTGATCAATTCACGCCGCGTTGTGCATTTTCACTTCATGTTAACGATTGTTTTGGTTTCCACTGATCTCTGTTCTACAAGGGTTAAGAGTGCAGCCTGACTTTATTAATAAAAATTATCAAACTATGTCGGCACAGCTGCTGCAGGTAATGTCTAAATGTCAGTTGTAACAAGTCAATTAAATGGCTGTGTAATAGCCCTGGTAAATGGTTTTCCTTTTTCTAAAACAATATCTTGAACATCTATTTTTCTTTTTAAAATTGCTCACTTTCATTAGCACCACAGGTTGTGCATTATTCAATGGGGGAATGTATTTATTCAGAGTTTTTAGAAGAACAGTTTCAAAATTAACTCTGTGATTCCACAAACACCATTGTTTTCTCTTTCTGTGCTACCTCTATCTTGATCTCAGAGGGTGAAGGGCAATTTGGGTTTCTGCGCTTCAATTCTGCATATTTTATAATGTTTTTTTTTCATTGGTTTCCATTAATTCCCCCCTCCTATATATCATTTTCCCTCTGCCTCTGTGTCCTTATCTTTCTGACTCTGTGCCACTCTCTCTGGCTCGCTTACCCTCATCTGTTGTCAGGGTGATGTCCAAAGGGATACACAAGGAAAAGCTGCATCCCAATGGGATTGAGATTGCAGATTGATTGAGAGTGCTGGATGTGAAGCGCTTCAACAGGCAAATTAGCCTGCTAGTGGGTTAGGAAGATTATTCCATGTAATGGAATCAGTGACTTGGGGGTCTTTAATTTAAAATTGCTATTGAGAAAGGTTTGGAAGAATGTCTTTGTGCATAGAATGCATTATCTACAGGGAGTAACTGAGGCAATGGCAATTACATTATATATATTGAAAAAATAATTAGCTCTCTCCAATTGATTTGCAATTGGTAAATGTGCTAAATTTCGGGGTACCTTTGCAGGTTTATTTAGTAAGGCTTCAACTCACAGTTTTGACTGCTATCCCTGAATCATTATGAATCCAATTCCCACTTCAGAGTCTTGAGCACTAAATCGAGGCGGACTGTCCAGAGGGACTTTCCAAAGGAGCGACTTTCAGACAAGGCGTTAAACTAAGGCCATGCCCGCTGTCTCGGTTGCACATCATAGATCCCAAGAGGACCTCTCACAAACAGTCATGCCCTCCCCCAACATCACTGGAATAGATTAGCTGGCTCCTGGAGCTCATCTCATTATGAGAGTTTAGGTTAGGTTGGAGATCCAGCACAGAAACAGGCCCTGTCGCCCACCTAGTCCACGCAGACCAGCGATCCCCGTACACCAACACTACCCTACACACAAGGGACCATTTACAGGAGAGAAGGTATCGGTCTGAAAAAGGGTCTCGACCCGAAGCGCCACCCATTCCTTCTCTCCAGAGAAGCTGCCCGATCCATTCCTTCTCTCCAGAGACGCTGCCTGTCCCGCTGAGTTACTCCAGCATTTTATGTCTACCCTCGATTTAAACCAGCATCTGCAGTTCTTTCCTTCACAGGCACAATTTACCAGCCGATTAACCTATAAACCTGCACGTCTTTCGAGTGTGGGAAGAAGCTGGTACGCCTGGAGAAAACCCACGCAGGTCACAGGGAGAATGTGCAAACACCGTACGGACAGCACCCAGTGTCAGGATCAAACCGAAGTGCCTTGCGCTGCAAGGCAGCAGTTCTAACGCTGCGACATCGTGCCGCCCTTTTGTTCTGTAAAGTAAAATACATTTGTCTGTGGTGTGAATATTAATTATTGAATACCCTGCATCACGTTAGTGACACCACAAACTGCACCGGATGTAAAGTACTCCAGTTAGATCAACAAGGCATGAAAGATGATATTGAAGTGCAGGTATCTTTTTGTTAAAGGGAGAAATATTCCCCATTTAGCTAGATGCAGGAAGATTGTTCCCGATGTTGGGGAAGTCCAGAACAAGGGGTCACAGTTTAAGGAGAAGGGGGAAGTCTTTTAGGACCGAGATGAGAAAAATATTTTTCACACAGAGAGTGGTGAGTCTGTGGAATTCTCTGCCACAGAAGGTAGTTGAGGCCAGTTCGTTGGCTATATTTAAGAGGGAGTTGGATGTGGCCCTTGTGGCTGAGGCAGGGGGTACAGGATACTGAGTTGGATGATCAGCCATGATCATATTGAATGGCGGTGCAGGCTCGAAGGGCCGAATGGCCTACTCCTGCACCTATTTTCTATGTTCTATAATGAGTTAATTGCATAACATCGGACAGAACCTCACAGGAGCAGGCCCTTCAATCCACAATATCCATGATGAACATGATCCAAGTTAAACTTTCTGCCCGCAGGTGATCCACATCCCTAATTTCCCTACATATCCATGTGCCCATCTAAAATCCTCTTAAACACCACTATGTAACACACTGCCTCCATCACCACCCCTGGTAGTGTGTTCCTGGCACCTTCCATCCTCTGAGAAAAAATTAATTGTCCTGCACACCTAGTCTTTTACTTTAGACTTCAGGGATACAGAGCGGAAACAGGCACTTCGCCCCACGAGTCCAGACCGACCAGCGATCACCACCGATACTAGCACTATCCTACACACTAGGGCCAATTTACAATCTACAGAAGCCAATTAACCTACAAACCTACATGTCTTTGGAATGTGCAAGGCAACTGGAGCACCTGGACACATGGGGAACGTGCAAACTCCGTACAGACAGCACCCGTAGTCAGTATCGAACCCGGTCTCTGGTGCTGTAAGGCAGCAACTCTACCGCTGCGCCACCATTTACTTTAAACTTTGCCCCTCTTACCTTGAAGCTATGCCCTCTAGACTTGACATTTCCACCATGGTAAAAGGTCCCGACTGTCTACCGTATCTACATCTCTAATAATTTAATATACTTCTCTCAGGCCTCCCCTCATCCTCCAGCACTCCAGAAAAAGAAATCCAAGTGTGTCCAACATCTCACTTTGGCTAATCCAGGCAACATACAGGTACACACCTGCTCCCTCTCCAGAGCCTCCACATCCTTCCTGTAATGGAGCACCAACGTTGGATACAATACTCTAATTATAGGTGCATTGTGCATTCGAGTGTCTCCTATCAGGTTTAGTTCAGTTTAGAGATACAGCAGGGAAACAGACCCTTCGGCCCACCGAGTCCGCACCGCCCAGTGTTCATCCGTATACTAGTTCTATCCTACACACCAGGGACAATTCACTAAAGCCAATTATACAAACCTGCACGTCTTGGAATGTTAGGAGGAAACCGGAGCACCCGGAGAAAACCCACGCGGTCACAGGGAGAATGTACAAACTCTGTACAGACAGCACCCATAGTCAGGATCGAACCTGCACCTGTAGAGCTGTGAGGCAGCAACTCTACCACTGCGCCACCGTGCCGCCCAAAGGCAACTTACAGAGGCCAATTGACCTATAGACCCACACGTCTTTGGGATGTGGGAGGGAACCAGAAGGAAACCCACACATTTACAGGAAGAACCTGCAAACTCCACACAGGCAGCAACCGAGGTCAGGATCAAACCCGAGTCTCTGGCAGTGTGAGGCAGCATTTCTACCAGCTGAGCCACTGTGCCACCCTCAAGATGATAAGGAAAGGTGATAAGGAATGGTTAAGGGAAGAGAACAGTCATGGTGATGAAGGGGCAGTAGAGATTCTCCAGCCTCCTCTTCTCCTATAAACCCTCAGGCTCAGATTGACTGCAGAAAATAGACTTTTATGTTAAAAGTGAAATAAATGAGTTCTATACAATATATCGAATTCACAACTTCGACACTGGGGATATGGATCCAACAGTTTTTGTTTCTAATGTATTGATGGGATGTGGCTGTTACTGACATGGTCGCCATGTTCAAAGGGGACAAGGTGCCCTTGTGCACAAGTTCATGAGCGCCAGCATTCAGGCAGCAAACAAGTAGGAGGGCAGTTGGCCAGTTAACCTTTATTATAACAGCATTTGGACAACAGTGAATGACTGTAATTGTGAGGGAGCTTGGTGAGGCCGCATGCTGGAATGTTGTGTACACTTTAGGTCACCTTACCTAAAGAAAGATTGCACCTTCCATGGGGGATATGCAGCAAGGATTCAGTCTATTGGTCTCATGGATGGTGGGTTTACTGTAAGAGCAGAGTTTGAGTAGAGGTGCTCTTGGTATTGCTGTGCCCGGCCAAGGTGTGGCCCATATCTGTTTCATCCCGATATCCAGAATGGATTGGGTGCGTTGGGTTGTGAGGACCATGTCGCCAAGAGAAGAGAGAAACCAATGTACCCGACAAAGTCCTCAACCTGATTGTGTGGGTTGAGCCTGAACCTGCAACCACAACATGCGGAGCTTCTCTGTGCTGCGATGGATGGACCTGGCTCAAGGTTGCTCACAGTTTCATTCACACTACCTGCCTTTTGCAGAAACGTTTCTGCTGTAAAAGCACCTTTGACCACAAGTCCACCAGGTAGTGGGTCATCGTGGAATATCTCAAATGTCCTGCCGGGGAAAGAAATGGGAGATCCTGTGGAATAGTTCCCCAACAGCCTGTCAGAGTTAATTGGTAGAATTCCTCATTGCACAAAAGCTCACCAGCAGGCAGCATGACCTCATTTGGCTGGCCATGAGAAGGGCCACTCCATCGTATACTTCCTGTACAACTAGAGTCTCATGCACCCCCTCATGATGACTCTTGTGTTTATGAGCTGTTCGCCCCCTTCCTTGTGTGCTGTGCTTGCCCAGATCTTCTAAACAAGGATGCAATGGTGGGTCTTTAGTTTAGTTTAGTTTCGTTGAGAGATACAGCTTGGAAACAGGCTCTTGAGCCCACAGAGCCTGCACCAACAAGTGATCCCCACACACTAACACTATCCTACACATACTAGGGACAATTTACAATTATACCAAGCCAATCAATCTACAAACCTGTACGCCTTTGGAGCGTGGGAGGAAACCAGAGATCCCGGAGAAAACCCACGCAGGTCACAGGGAGAACATACAAGCTCCATACAGACAAGCACCTGTAGTCAGGATCAACCCCGGGTCTCTGGTGCTGTAAGGCAAAACCTCTACCTCTGCACCAGCGTGCCACCCCACCAGGTCGTTGAGTGTAAGAGTCAGGAAGTCAGGATGCAGCTCTACGGTTTGGCCGCATTTGGAGTATTGTGTGCAGTTCTCATCTCCTGAATACAGGAGGAATGTAGAGGCTTTGGAGAGGGTGCAGGAGAAGTTTAACAAAATGCTGCCTGGATTAGAGGACATTAGCTACAAAGATACAAACTTAAAGCACACGGTATTGGGGGTTCAGTATTGATGTGGATAGAGAACTGGCTGGCAGACAGGAAGCAAATGGTAGGAGTAAACGGGTCCTTTTCAGAATGGCAGGCAGTGACTAGTAGGGTACCGCAAGGCTCAGTGCTGGGACTCCAGCTATTTACAATATATTTTAATGATTTGGACGAGGGAATTGAATGCAACATCTCCAAGTTTGCGAATGACACTAAGCTGGGGGGTAGTGTTAGGTGTGAGGAGGATGCTAGGAGGCTGCAAGGTGACTTGGATAGGTTGGGTGAGTGGGCAAATGCATGGCAGATGCAGTATATTGTGGATAAATGTGAGGTTATCCACTTTGGTGGCAAAAACAGGAGTGTAGACTATTACCTTAATGGTGGCAAATTAGGAAAAGGGGAGATGCAACGAGACCTGGGTGTCATGGTATACCAATCATTGAAAGTAGGCATGCAGGTGCAGCAGGCAGTGAAGAAAGCAAATGGTATGTTAGCATTCATAGCGAAAGGATTTGAGTATAGGAGCAGGGAGGTTCTACTGCAGTTGTACAGGGTTTTGGTGAGACCACACCAGGAGTATTGCGTACAGTTTTGGTCTCCAAATCTGAGAAAAGACATTCTTGCCATAGAAGGGTACAGAGAAGGTTCACCAGACTGATTCCTGGGATGTCAGGACTTTCATATGAGGAAAGACTGTATAGACTTGGCTTGTACTCGCTAGAATTTAGAAGACTGAGGGGGGATCTTATAGAAACTTACAAAATTCTTAAGGGGTTGGATAGGCTAGATGCAGGAAGATTGTTCCCGATGTTGGGGAAATCCAGAACAAGGGGTCACAGTCTAAGGATAAGGGGCAAACATTTTTCACACAGAGAGTGGTGAGTCTCTGGAATTATCTGCCACAGAAGGTAGCTGAGGCCAGTTCATTGGCTATATTTAAGAGGGAGTTAGATGTGGCCCTTGTGGCCAAAGGGATCAGGGGGTATGGAGAGAAGGCAGGTACAGCATACTGAGTTGGATGATCAGCCATGATCATATTGAATGGAGGTGCAGGCTCAAAGGGCCGAATGGCCTACTCCTGCACCTATTTTCTATGTTTCTAAGAGAGATTGGACAAGCCTGGATTGTTTTCTGTAGAATATTGGAGGTTGAGGAGAGACCTAATAGAAGTATATACAATAATGAGCTTTTATATACTCAGAATTTTTGAATATATAAAGACAGTTAGAAATCTTTTACCCAGCATGGAAATATTAAAGAGTAGAGGGCATAGCTTCAAGATGAGAGGGGCAAGGTTTGAAGGAGATGTAAGGGGGGGGGGGACATGATTTTATACAGAGAGTGATGGGTACGTGGAACACGATGCCGGGGATGGTGGTGGCAGCAGATATGACAGTAGTGTTGAAGAGGCATTTTAGATAGGCACTTGGATATGTAGGGAATGGATCATGTACAGGCAGATGAGATAAGTTTAACTTGGCATCATGTTTGGCACGGACATTGTGGGCTGAAGGGCCTGTTCCTGTGCTGTACTGCTCTATGTTCTATGCTCGGTGTTCCTCATCGAGCTTTGCCCTGAGCAACAGAGAATCCTCTGATCTACAGGCCCTTCCCGGGGGCACAGTACGACACAAACATCTGCTTCTGGAAGATCGTCGACTCGGTGAAAGACACACTCTGGTCTGTCGATGTGTCGGTGTAAGGACAGCGTCTGTGAGTGAGTGAGTGAGTGCTGCCGGCCCCATTCCGGACTATCGGAATACTGTAGGGTGTCAGGGGTTCTGGGGACAAGGCAGGAGAGTAGGGTTAGGAGGGAGAGATAGATCAGCGATGATTGAATGGCGGAGAAGTCTTGATGGGCCGAATGGCCTAATTCTGCTCCTATCTCTTAGGACCGACATTGACGCTTTTGGGCAAAGGCTCAAGGTGTGTAGAAAGGAACTACAAATGACATCCTGCTCTAGTTTCTGACCAGTTTTACTATTCTTCTGACTAATTTTACTGATTGATTGATAGTCTGCTTTGATCTGCCGTTTTCACCCCCCTCCATATCACTAGACAGCTGTCAGTGAAGTCTCGAGCCGAAACATGAGATGTTGCATGTCCCATACGTCACAAGTTCAGAATTAAGGCCATTCGCCCATCAAGTTACCACCATTCAATCATGGCTCACCGATAACCCCCTACTAATCAAGAATTATCACACTAGTTCTATTTTATCCCACTTTCACTAGCTCTGGGCAGCATCATCTAATTTGTGGCAGCGTTGCAGGTAAAGGAGCCCCCTGCTAACTCCGGCATAATCCTAAATTCACCACACTTTAGTTTAAAAGCCCCAGCTGTCCAGGTAAAGACACCCTTCCCTGGTACGAGTTAATTTGAACCAAGAGCTCTCCAGTCCAGAGTTAAAAAAAACATCAAACTCGTGGTAAGCACGGAGAATGAACGTAGCGGGTACGTCGGAGCTCGGGGACATCTCTGTAGCAAGGCTTTTTTTTGCGTAACGCTGCTGCTGCTAATGGCAGGTACTCGTGAAGACTCGCTAACGGCAGGTAAGTGCGGGAAGACTCGTGAAGATTTTTCAACATGATGAAAAATGTCCACGAGAGCCCCGAGTACCGACGAGTGGCCATTACCGTAAATCTCCGAGTTCGAATCAGGGCAAACTCGGGAGAGCTCTTGGAATGAACTTACTGTGGGACAGGGGTTTAAAGATACAGCATGGAAACAGGCCCTTCGGCCTTCTAAGTCCACGCTGACCATCGATCATACGTTCACACCAGTTCCATGTTATCCCATTTTCTCATCCACTGCCTACGCACTCAGGACAATTTACAGAGGCCAATTAACCTACAAACGTGCACGTCTTTGGGATGTGGGAGGAAACCAGAGCATCCAGAGAATGCTTTCCTATTTCTCTCTCCACAGATGCATCGTTACCAGCTGAGCATTTCCACCACTTTTTATTTTCTATTTAGATCTCCGGTACTAGGAGAATTTAGCCGTTGAGAGAGGAATCTAGGTTCACAGAGTTAATGGAGTATTTCTGCATTAGAGTTACTGCTTGGGAAAGAACGAAGGTGCAGCAAGGTCTTAAAAACACCAGTAAAATCATTATCTAATTTTGTAGAACTCGCTGAAGAAACGTCGCGACCTGAAGCATCATCTGTCCACTTCCTCTACAGATACTGTGTAGAAAGGAACTGCAGACACTGGTCTACACCGAATATAGACACAATATGCTGGAGTAACTCAGAGGGTCAGGCAGCATCTTTGGTGACATTTTGAGTCGGAACTCTTCTTCAGATCCTGTCTATATTCTATCTATCTGTCTATCCTCCACAGATAGGCCTAACCTGCTGAGATCCTCAAACACATTCTTACCTTACCTTTAGTTGAGTTTTTCTGTTTATCGGAGTCCTAGCCTTTTTTATGTGGGGGTGGGGGAGGGGAAGGGGGAAACTACTTTCTAGGGTCCCTACCTGGTCGGAGAGGCAGCTTTCTCTGTCAACCCGTCCTCGCGGCCTACCAGCAGGCCCGGAGCGGCGTATCCTGGGGGGACCGCCCAGAACCACGGCTTCGGCAGCAGCGCAGCGCTGGAGCGCCATCCCGGAGCGGAGGGACGATGCCTTGCCTGGGTCGCCGCGCTGGAGCTCCGGTGAGCTGAAGACCGCAGGAGAACACCGCGGGCGGCGGCACTGAACTTTAACATCAGAAGCCTGGGATCTCTCGGTGAGATCGCCAGTTGAGGAGCTCCGTTCAGCACGGCCTGTTGGCGTCGGAAGCCGCGGTCTCCAGCAAGGAAGCAGCCGTTACAGGCACCCCAAGCCGCTGAGAGGGTTCTCCCAACGCCGGAGCCCCAACACCCGGCGATGAAGGGCCTGTAACATCGGCCCCCACAGCGGCGACTGTGGAGGCCTCAATAGGCCCGACTATGGGTGAACTTGGGGATGGGGCCTGGACTTTGTGCCTTCCCTCATAATGGGAACCATTGTGGGGGGATGTTTTTTATGTTTTATGTTAAATTATTTAATGTTATGTCTTCCCTTTATCTATGTGCTGCATGGCAAGACAAATTTCACTACACCAATTGGTGTATGTGACAATAAATGTCCTTTGTCCTTTGTCCCTTGTCCTTTAACCTCAAGATCAAACATCTACAGTTTCTTGCCTCTCTATTTTTAGTGGTATTTATTGAGGGAAGAATGCCAGCCAGATCTGCCGTACTGAACCTTCATATCGGGTGATGGAATGTTTTATTTAATCTGGGAGGGAGAGCAGAGCCGAGTTTTAATATCTCGTTCGATCTGTGACATTTCCCACAATCCTGTCTGGGTTATATATTCAGTTCTCTTGATTGCGTCTTAAAACCAGCACCTCTGAGAGGGCTAGTCAAGGTAAAATGCATTATTTTCTTCTAAATGTAATCACGTCAAGAATCTTAATTTGATTACAGAATAGGAATACAGTATATACGTTATTTGTTGTGACATTTGTGCACGCGTTGCATTGATGAGTGTATATGGGTCATTGACAGTGGCTGTGGACTTGGTGGGCGGAAGGGCCTGCTTCCTTGCAGTATCTTTCTAAGATATAAAGAGTTGTTGCAGTGGGGTTTGGATTGGGGGAGGATTCCAAACAAGCTATTTGTGTTCTTATTGATATCTCATCATTGTGTGTGAGTGGAGTTTGCACATGGGTTGCCTTCAGGTGCTCTGATTTCTTCCCACATCTCAAAGATGTGCGGGTTTGTCGGTTAACTAGACTCTGTAAAATTGCCCAGAGTGTGCAATGAATTGCCCAGAGAGTAGGTATGAAAGTGGGATAATATGGGGATCGTGTGAATGGGTGTGGTCGGAGTGGACTCGGTGGGCCCAAAGGGCTTCGATGCTGTATCGCGACAACTAAAAAGTCAGGAAATGAGGCTGAGGGAACTGTATCAGGAATCAGGAGTATCAGGAACTTGAGGGAAGTTAGGAGCATTTTACATCAGCATTTAACGGACAGAGATATGGGGAGCAGGGAGAGGAGGTCCAAAAGAGATGTAAGGTAGGATCTACAGAAGACGAGGTGAAGTGCTTGGGATTGTGACTGAGGAGTTAGGGAACTGTATCAATGAGAAATATTAGGATGCTGCGGGGAATGGCAGGCGGATTAAGTTCCATCTTCCCTGAACTAAGTGGATTAATTAACTCATTCCATGAAGCAGAAATATAGCTGGAGATTTTGAGCACTTAACTAGGCTTCCCACATCTTACGCGATAATGTGCAATGTTAATGTTACCCGTAGAATACCTTCTTTATCATTTAAGTATGTATTCAAATGACCAATTAGTTACTGAAACCACCCACCAGTGCCCCCAACAGCCTGGTCACCCCCACAATGCCTTGCAACAGCCGCAGTCATTTTTCTTGAGCAGTGAGAGTTGTCATAAGGTCATAGGTGATAGGAGTAGAATTAGGCTATTCGGCCCATTAAGTCTACTCCCCCATTCAATCATGGCTGATCTATCTCTCCATCCTAACCCCATCTTCCTGCCTTCAGACACGTGTACTAATCAATAATTTATCTTTCTCTGCCTTAAAAATATCCATTGACTTGGCTTCCAAAGCTTTCTGTGGCAAAGAATTCCACAGATTCATCGCACTCTGACTAGAGAAATGTCTCCTCATCTCCTTCCTGAAATAACGTCCTTTATTTCTGAGGTTATGGCCTCTAGTCATAGACTCTCCCACTAGTGGAAACATCCTCTCCACATCCACTCTATCCAAGCCTTTCACTATTCTGTATGTTTTACTGAGGTCCCCCCCTCATTCTTCTAAACTCCAGCAAGTACAGGCCCAGTGCCTACAGACGCTCCACGTAGGTTAATCTACACATTCCTGGGATCATTCTTGTTAACCTCCCCTGGACCCAGATTTCAGAGCCAGCACATCCTTCCTCAGATATGGTTCCCAAAATTGCTCACAATATTTCAAATGCGGTCTTACCAGCGCCTTATAGAGCCTCAACTTTACATCCCAGATGTGTCAGGAGTCACTGCAAAGATTTGCCCAGGCAGCGCCATTCTTCACCGGAATCGTGCGGGTGGGAAGAAATACAGCATTCGGCATTGGGAATGTATACAAGCAACATTCAGTTCCGCGTAGTGTTTTCTGTTGCTCCTGGCCTGAGAATAGTCCCTTTGCAGTGGTGATCAAGGAGGCCTGTACTAAGGCTGTGGGACGATGAGAGTGGTGACTTTGATGTGTTAGATCCCCCATCTTTACCCATCTCACCGAGACGCTGATAGATTCTTCATGTCACTCTGTCGCAGTGGGGAACAATCTTGACGAAAGTAAAATGTTCACTTTGTGTTTGCCTGGTTAATCCAGACTATTTTGTAGATTACAGCACAGAAGTGGCTGCTGTTCTGTCAGAAGTGCTTTATTCCTGAATGATAACTTGAAAGGTACAGCATGGAAACAGGTCCTTCAGCCCACCGAGTCCAGTCCGGCCCTCGATCGCCCGCTCTCACTAGTTCCATGCTAACCCACTTTCACACCCACCCCTTACACAGTGGGAGCAATGTACACCGGCTACTTAACCTACAAACCCACAAGACATTCGGATGTGAGAGGAAACCAGAGCACCCGGAGGAAACCACTTGTGGTCACTGGGAGAACGTGCAAACTCCACACAGAGAGCACCCGAAGTCAGGATCGAACCTGGGTCCCCGGCGCTGTGAGGCAGGAGCTGCGCCATCGTGTGGGATCCTGTGCTTATTCAGGTGGATAGAAACAGTATAACTGGAAAGTGGTGGTGGTGGTGTTCTGGGAAAGATATGTGTGAATAATTAAATGGAACGCACCCATCTATTTTTTGCTCTCTGCTCCCTATGGCAGTATTGTCCAATGGAAATCACTGCTGGCTGTTGCCATGGCAACAACGTTACTAATTTTAGATAAGTCTTCACCATACACACAATGCAGATAAATGTATTTAATTAATATTTGCCACCATTCAGTTATCAACAATGGCAACTTGCATATATAGCGGCGTAACACTGCAGTCTCCCAAAGCAGATTCAACATTTGATATTAAGACACACTACAAGGTATTAGGACAGGTAGCTTGATCACAGGTGTAGGTTTTCAGAAGCATCTTGGAGAAAGAGAGAGGAACAAAGTGGTTCGGGGAGAAAATTGCAGAATGGCGAGAATTCGGCATCAGGAGGCAGGAAGGCAAGAGGAAGAGTATACATATAAAATTATAAAAGGACTGGACAAGCTAGATGCAGGAAAAATGTTCCCAATGTGGGGCGAGTCCAGAACCAGGGGCCACAGTCTTAGAATAAAGGGGAGGTAATTTAAGACTGAGGTGAGAAAAAACGTTTTCACCCAGAGAGTTGTGAATTTGTGGAATTCCCTACCACAGAGGGCAGTGGAGGCCAAGTCACTGGATGGATTTAAGAGAGAGTTAGATAGAGCTCTAGAGGCTAGTGGAGTTAAGGGATATGGGGAGAAGGCAGGCACGGGTTATTGATAGGGGACGATCAGCCATGATCACAATGAATGGCGGTGCTGGCTCGAAGGGCCGAATGCACCTATTTTCTATGTTTCTATGAAGAAAGAATCAGAGCGCCACAGAGATTCCAGTAGCTGTGGTACTGATTCACAGACAATTTCTTCCCAGCTCTCTATCATCAGGCACCTGAACCAGCCTATCAACAACTGGAGAGCTGTCCTAACCTATTTATCTACCTCATTGGAGATCCTCGGACTATCTTTAATCAGATTTACTGGACTTTATCTTGCATTAAATGTTGTTTCCTTCATCGTGTATCTGTACACTGTGAATGGCTTGATTGTAATCATGCATTGTCTTTCTGCTGACTGGTTACCACGCAACAAAAACGTTTCACTGTACCACGTACACATGGCAATAAACTAAACTCAACTAACTAGCTACAGGAGGGGTTCCCAGATAGGAAAGGCAAGCAAGGATATGAATTTTATGGAGGCACACAAGAAACGGCAGATACTGAAATACAAAATGCTGGAGGAACTCAGCAGCTCAGGCGGCAAATGTGCAGGAAAATGGACAGGCGACGTTCTGGGTATGGACCTTTCTTCAGACTGATGAAATATCGTCTGTCCATTCCCACCACAAATGATGCGTGACCCACTAAGTTCCTCCGACGCTTTTTGTTTTTCGATGAGAATTTTGTGGTTGCTTTCTCAGTGATGAAAGCACACCGCAGTTGCATGTGTTCTGGGAATACAGTAGGGTTTGTGATTAACAGTAAGTAGCCAGTTGCTGATGTGTTGGTCAGATTTATTCCATAGCCCAGCCTGCTGATGGTCTCTGGATTCTGCAGACCACAGCCCGCAGAGAGGTCTTACATTGACTTCCCACTGGGTGGAGCCACCAAGCCCAGCAAGAAGGTCGTAGAGAGACACAAAATGCTGGAGTAACTCAGCCGGACGGATAGCATCTTTGGAGGGTCTGAAGGACGGTCTCGACCCGAAACATCACCCATTCCATCTCTCCAGAGATGCTGCCTGCCCCGCTGAGTTACTCCAGAATTTTGTGTCTATCTTCGGTGTGAACCAGCATCTCCAGTGCCTTCCTACACAAGAAGGTTGTAGCCCCAATGCTGATTCTAGTTTGAATGGCTAATGTGAAATATAAAATTCTTCACTTCTAGAGCGCCCTTCACATCATCTCTCTGATGCTCAAAGGGTAAATAGTAAAGTATAGCCCGTCCTTGAGTAACAAATGGGTTCTGTTTTTAAAACAATAGACAATAGTTACAGGAGTAGGCCATTCGGCCCTTCGAGCCAGCACCGCCATTCAATGTGATCATTGCTGATCATCCACAATCAGGACCCCATTCCTGCCTTCTCGCCATATCCCCTGACTCCGCTATCTTTAAGAGCCCTATCTAACATAGAAACATAGAAGCATACAAAATAGGCGCAGGAGTAGGTCATTCGGCCCTTCGACCCAGCACCTCCATTCAATATGATCATGGCTGATCATCTAAAATCAGTACCCAGTTCCTGCTTTCTCCCCATATTCCTTGATTCCTTTTAGTCCTAATAGTTATATCTAACTCATCAAAACATAGCACAGGACAGGCCCTTCAGCCCACAATGTCTGTGCAGATCACTTAACCAAGATAAACCAGTTTTCCTCTGCCAGCACGTTATCCATTTCCTTCAATTCCCTGCATATCCATGTGCCTATCTAAAAGCCTCTGAAATGCCATTATCATATCTGCCTCCACCACCACCCCTGGCAGCATGTTCCACCATCCTCCATGTAAAAAACATTTCCCGCACATCTTTAAACTTTGCACCCCTCATCTTAAAGCTTTACCCTCTAATCTTTGACATTTCCACCCTGAGAAAAAAGGCTCTGACTGTCTACCCTATCTATGCCTCACATAACTTTAGATGCCTCTCATAATTTTATTTACCTCTATCAGGTCTTCCCGCAACCTCCAGCGTCCTGGAGAAAACAATCCAAGTTTGTCCAACCTCTCCTTATAGTCAATATCCTCTAATCCAGGCAGCATGCTAGTAAAGAACATGCCCATAACTCAAGTTTGTCCGTAAATTGGAAAATAAACACAGAAGTCACTTAAATCAATTACTACACCTCCACAGTATTGTAATGAATGGCATCAAAAGTCCATAATTCATAAGAAAGAACAATTACCAGAGTGGGGATAGAGAGAAGAAACTGGTTCTGCTCATAGAAATGAACATATATACGTACATTGAACATTTGTATATAATATTATTATAGAGTGTTGTTTCATATGTAATGGGTGCCCATAATCAGTTGTTCATAGCCCGGAGCCCCTGCTCTTGGACAAAGATTCTGGCTGTCTATGTACTCTATGGCCAGAAAATGTCAGAAAATGGCTGCCGGAATGGGCAGTGAGTAGTTTGCAAGCTAGTCTGCTCCTCTGCCACTTGTAACCGGTGTTCCTGAGGCTTGACCTTCTTTCTCAGGACCTGCCTGAATGCTTCTACTCTGCTTCGTGCCATCATGGGCCATGAGACCCTTGGCATTACTTCACATATATGTGGAACTCATTTTTTGGATCCTTTTATCTGCCTGCATGGTCAAATCTTCCCTTGACTCCATACTCACTGCCGAGAGATGCCTGAAGATGATAAATCTCCCGGGCTTGATCAGATATATCCAAGGACACTGTGGAAAGATAGAGTGGAAATTGCTGGAGTCCTTGCTGAGATCTATGAATCATCATTAGACACGGATGAAGTGACGAAAGATTGGAGGCTGCCTAATGTGCCTCTATTTAAGAAGGGGTACAAAGAGAAAACTGGGTTTTGGTCACTCTGGTGTAGGAAAGATGCCATTATGCTGGAAAAAGTGCAGAGAAGATTAACGAGGATGTTGCCAGGACTCAAGGGTCTGAGCTATAGGGAGTGGTTGAACAGGCTAGGACTTTGTTCCAAGGAGAGCAGAAGGCTGAGGGGTGACCTTATAGAGGCGTATAAAATCCAAAGGGAAGTAGAGAGGGTGAAGGCACAGAGACCTTTTTACCACGGTAGAGGAATTAAATACCATAGGGCATAGGTTTAAGGTGAGAGCGGGAAGATTTAATAGGAACCTGAGGCATCCTTTTCACACAAAGGGTAATGGTGTATGGAATGAGCTGCCAGAGGAGATAGTTGAGGCCTATACAATTGCAATGTTTAAAGGACATTTGGACAAGTACAGGTTCAAAAAGATTTAGTGGTATGTGGGCCAAACACAAGCAAATCTGACTAGCTTAGATGGGGCATCTTTGTCCGCATGGACGAGTTAGGCCTTCTGACTATGATTCTGAGAGACGTCAGCGTACTCTCCAGCATTGTGGCTTAAATACACCAGTGGGCTACGTTGGGCAGGCCACCTTGTTTCTGTTACAATATTATGATTAATTAACAAAAATATTCAAAGAAGAGGAGGTAAGAAACACTATTTCTATGAATGATGTTTATTCTGGTTTGTTCCTGGCAGTGTCTATTAGATTAAAGTTGCATTCCAAGGGATCCCTGTATACTTCTGGACACTGGCGATCCTAACACTGTGCTACTCTCTCTGAAGTGGGAGCACAAAACGGCTTCAGAGGAAGTTTGATTTTCAGACCAAAAGAGGGAAAAAAGGGACACTTGATATTGTCAGGAATTGTTTGCAGTCGGTGTTTATATTCTGACTAATGACACTGAAGCGAAAGACAGCAACCCCCGTCGCCGATTACACTTCAAACCATGTCTCATTAGGGAGAGTGACTTCTGCAAAGCAGAACAAGGCAAAGAAGGTATAAACATCAAACAGAATCTGCACGTCAGTTGATTGCATCTCGCTTCTACCCCACTGGGTAAGGTGGTGGGTGGATCAGTGGGGGTCGGCGCTGCTACAGGATATTGAAGCAATAAGCAGATGTGTCTGTCCGTGCATGTGTGTGAGGTTTCTGTGTGTGAGAGTGTGTGAATGAGGATTCTGTATGGGAGTGAGGTTTCTGTGTGAGTGTGAGGTTTCTGTGTGTGATTGTGCGTGAGTGTGTGTGAGTGAGGTTTCTGTGTGTGAGTGTGTGAGTGAGGTATTTGTGTGAATAAGGTTTCTGTGTGTGTGCAAATGAGGTTTCCATGAAGTGAGAGAGTGTGTTGAGGTTTCCGTGTGTGTGCCTGTATGTGTGTGTGCATGTCAAGTGTCTGTGTGTGAGTGGGAGAATGTATTGAGGTTTGTGTGTGCGTGTGAGTATGGTTCCTGTCTATGTGTATGAGAGAGTGTGTTTGAGGTGTGTGCGCATGCATGCCTGCGCATGTGTGAGGTTTCAGTCTGTGTTTGTGTGAGTGAGTGAGGTTCCCGTCTATGTGTGTGAGAGAGTGTGTTTGAGGTGTCTGTGTGTGAGGTTTCTGTCTGTATGTGAGTGACGTGTCTGTCAATGTACGAGAACGCATTTGAGGTTTATGTGTGGATGAGGTTCTGTGTGTGTGTGTGTGTGTGTGTGGGTGTGGGTGTGTGTGGGTGTGTGTGTGAGAGTGTTGAGGTTTCTGTCTGTATGAGAGATTGATTGAGGGGTCTGTGTGTGCGCGCGTGTGCATGCGTGAAGTGACTGTTTCTGTAGGTGAGTGAAGTTTCTGTCAATGTTCAAGAGTGCGTTTGAGGTTTATGTGTGTGTGAGGTTTCTGTGCATGTATGTGTGTGTGAGGTATCTGTGTATCTATGTGCATGTGTGAGTGAATGTGTTTCTAAATGGAAGCATTTGAGCAATGCCTTTCACCAACTAAGTATAGTCCAAAGCATTTTACAAGCTGGGGACTTTACTTGAATTGTGGTCTCTCTTATCATGAAATGAAATGCTGATTTACGCCATCAAGCTCCTTCAAATAGCAATGCTGTATTGAGGAACTAATTTATTGGGAGGGATTGTTGATCGCTCTATATATTAGCCGGGGTGTCAGGGGTGGTTCCCCTGCTCATAGTCATGCAGCGCAGAAACAGGCCCTTCGGCCCAACTTGTCCATGCACACTTCCCTCTAGACCTGCCCTATCCATGTGTCTGTCCAAATGTCTTTTAGACATTGTAATTGTGCTGGTTTCTACCACTTCCTCCGGCTGCTTGTTCCATACACCTACCGCATGCACTCTGTGTAAGACACTTGCCCCTTATGCCCCTGTCCCACTTAGGAAACCTGAATGGAAACCTCTGGAGACTTTGCGCCCGACCCAAGGTTTCCGTGCGGTTCCCAGGGGTTTTTGTCAGTCTCCCTAATGGTCGAAAGTGGTTTCCGTTTTAAAAATCGAAAAGTTTTTTGTCGAAGCCGGTTGCAATGCTAGTTGAAGGTGGGCATTAGGTTCCCTTTAAATCTTTCCCCTTCACCTTAAACCTATGTTCTCCAGTTTTTGACTCCTCTACCCTGAGATAAAAGGACTGTGACAATCCACCTTATTTCTGTTATTCATGATTTTATAACCTTCTATCCAGTCACCCCTTAGCCACCTACATTCCAGCTTCTCCAGTCTCTCCTGACAAGCCAAGCCCTCCAATCCCGGCAACATCTTTGTGAATCTCCTCTGCACCCAACCACATCCTCCTCAGAGCTCGACAACCATAATCAGACACCGAGAACTCTCTCACTAGCATCTTGTTAGCTGAAGATGGGTCCTACTGCAGTCGTACAGGGCCCTGGTGAGACCACACCTGGGGTATTGTGTGCAGTTTTGGTCTCCTAATTTGAGGAAGGACATTCTTGCTATTGAGGGAGTGCAGCGTAGGTTCACCAGGTTAATTCTCGGGATGGCGGGACTGACATAAGATGAAAGAATGGATCAATTGGGCTTATATTCACTGGAATTTGGAAGGATGAGAGTGGATCTTACGTAAACATATAAAATTCTTAAGGGATTGGACAGGCTCGATGTAGGAAAAATGTTCCCGCTGTTAGGAGAGTCCGGAACCGGGGTCACAGTTTAGGAATAAGGGGTAGGCCATTTAGGACTGAGATGAGGATAAACTTTTTCACCCAGTGTTGTGAATCTGTATAATTCTCTGCCAAAGAAGGCAATGGAGGCCAATTCACTCGATGCATTAAAGAGTTAGATAAAGCTCAACGGAAACGAAAGGGATATGGGGAAAAAGCAGGAACGGGGTACTGATTTTGGATAATCCGCCATGATCATATTGAATGACGGTTCTGGCTCGAAGGGCCGAATGGCAAACTCCTGCACCTATTTCTATGTTTCTGACCCAAAACAGTGTCCAATTCTCTCCACAGATGCTGTCTGACCCGCTGAGTTCTTCCAGCATTTTCTTTCTTGCTCAAGAATTCAGCATCTGCCATCTCTTGTATCTTCCATAACAACATTCTCTTGGTGTCAGTCAAGCTCAGTGGGTCAAAGAGATGTAGAATTAGAAAGTTATGGTGGAAATGGAGGTTATTTGATCCATTGTCTCCATGCTGGAGAAATCCAGACCAGCTGCCTCAGACATCCCAACTCCTGTACTAATAGTGAGAGAGTGACCTTGCTAGACTATTATAAAATACCTGGCCGATTAAGGCAAACATGCCATATGCACTCTTCACCATCCTGTCTAACTGTGCCGGCATTTTCAGGGAACTTTTTTGAGTTTAGTTTAGACGCACAGCAGGAGAATCAGGCCCTTTGGCCCACCGAGTCCGCACTGACAAGCGATCCCCGCACATTAACACCATCCTACACACACTAGGGACCCTTTACATTTATACCAAGCCAATTAACCTCCAAACCTGTGTGTCATTGGAGTGTGGGAGGAAACCGGAGCACCCGGAGCAAATCTTCGTGGTCACGGGGAGAACGTACAAACTCTATACAGACAGCACCTGTTGTCAGGATCTAACCCAGGTCTCTGGCGTTGCAAGCATTGTAAGGCAGCAACTGCTACGCCAATATGCTGCATGTGTACTTGGTGCTTGTATCCCTATCTCGGTCTATTCTGCAACACTACCCAGGATCCATTTTTGAAATAGCACCACCAGATCATTAAAGGCCACCTCTGAGGCCAGCCAGGGCTCTGATCAGATAGTTGACACATCCCACAATGTGGCCTTCCCTCAGGATCAGCCGAGATTTCTGTGCTGGAGTCTTGTCGAATGGGACTTGAACCAAAGGGCATGCAAAGTGCGGCAGGAAACTGGTGAGGTGACTGGACTCCGATCCAGGACATGAGATCCCATCCAAAGGCAAATTAGTGCAGATGCTGGAAATCTGCCACAAGGTTCATATCCCATGGCAGGACTTGGACAATTTAAATCCAATTAATTAAATAAAATCTGGAATTAAAAAGCTCGCCACAGTAAAAGTGAGCATGAGCTTGCCAGACTAACATAAAATGCCCATCTGGTTCATCAATGGATTTTTCCAGCATGGAGACAATGGACCAGATGACCTCCATTTGCACCATGTCTTTCTGTTTCTTTATCGCTCTGACCTACAGAAGTTGACTCTCACCAACAGAATCTTGCTAAAGAAGGCACACAAGACCGTAGATGCGGGCACCTTGAGAAAGAAAGGAAATGCTGGAGGAACACAGCGGGTCAGGCAGCATCTGTGGAGGGAATTGGACAGACAATGATGTTTAGGGTCAGGACCCTACCTCTGAGTGATGGGATAGAATGAGGTGAGGGGAAGGAGTGGGGCAAAGTTGGAGGTGGATCCAAGGAAGGAGGTGTTGATGGCAAGTTTGGTCGGGGAGAGAAGGATGGAAACAGCAAGCAAAGCTGGTGACAAGTGGACAAGACAAAAGGGTTGCACATGGTGGAATATGGTCAAAACAGGATGTCAGGGAGTGAAACATAGAACCACAACTGCAGATCCTGGCTTAAATCGAAGATTAGACACAAAATCCTGGGGTAACTGCAAAGGGACAGGCAGCATCTCTGGAGAGAAGGAACGGGTGACGTTTTGGGTCGGGACCCTTCTTCAGACCAGAGGGAATGATGCCGGGTAGAGGGGAGAAAGTTAAGTGACCGAGAATAGAGAGAGGTGGGTGATGAGCGGGGGGTGGAGGAGGGAGGAACTGGGCGATGGGGTTTGGGGGAATGGAAAGGAAGATGAGCAGGGGAGGTGAAGCTATGAAGATGAGAAGAAAGGGATAGGGGATACCTGAAATTGAATATCACGGCAAAATGCGGGAATGCAGTACCATGCTGGTCTATTGCCAGGATATCTTGCTGGTTGTCAGCATCTGTGCTGTGGGCATGATCTTTTTCTTTCTAAACCACCTTGCTATAGATGTAAGGACACTCATCTCTCCCTTAAACACATTTGGACAGGTCCATGGATAAGAAAGGTTTGTAGGGATTATGGGCCAAATGTGGGCAAACGGGACTAGCTTAGATGAAGTATCTTGATGGGCATGGACGAGTTGTACAGGAAGGGCCTGTTTCCATGTTGCACAACTCTATGAAACCATGACTTTACTCTTAAATACTGTTTTATCTCTGGCTTTCTCTGGTTACGAGAAAGGTCATTGATCTGACACATTAGCCTCCGCCCTCCACAGAGGCTGCCTGGCACAAATCTCTGAACTTTACCGCAAGATGGATAAAAGCAATGGCCAATTGCAAACGCCACCACCTGCGGGTTCTCCACCAAGTCAAACACTGTCCTGACTTTGTAACGTATCACCAATCCTTCATTGTTGCTGAGTCCTCAGTCCTGGAACGCCTTCCCCAAAAGGAATGTGGAAGTAGCTTATTCAGAAAAACTGCAGGGGTTTACCAAATCCTTCTCCACCTAGGGATGGAGGATAAATGGTGATCCGGCCGAATGTGCCCACACCCAAAAAAAAAAGAATTAAGCAAACCAAATTACATTTTATGTGTGGAGTTCTGGATTCCAACATTTGTAGCATTATTGTGTGGAGCCATGACTGGCTGATCCAAGGCCCGTTGCATCTTTTGTAGCCAAATTGGATGAATGTTTCAAGTAAAAGATCTCACAAGAGCCACAGTACTAGCGACCAAGGATGTGGGATCGGTTCAACTTCTAGTCGTTCGTCGTCCTGTGCATGAATACGGTGAAGTACTAGTACAATGAAAATCTTGCTTGCAACAGTATCACAGGCACAAAAACTAATTATACACAGTCATAGAGTCTTACAGCGTGGAAACAGGCCCACACTGACCAACATGTCCCATCTACACTAGTCCCACCTGCCTGCGTTTGGCCCTCTAAACCTGTCCTATCCAGGTACCTGTCTAAATATTTCATGAAACGTTGCGATAGTACCTGCCTCAACTACCGTTTCTGGCAGCTCATCCATACACCCATCATCCTTTGTATAATAGGCATTACACAAAGGCATAGATAGGGATGATGGTCAGAACTTTATTCCCAGAATGGAAATGTCAAGGATTAGCGGGCAGAACACATAGTTGAGAGGAGCAGAGTTTAAGGGAGATATGCAAGGTAAGATGTTCACACTGAGAGTGGTGGGTGCCTGGAACGCACTGCCAAGAGTGGTGGCGAGGGCAGTTATGAGAGTGGTATTTAAGAGGCTTTTAGAGTGGCACATGGATATGTCGGAAATGGAGGGATATGGATCATGTGCAGCAGAGTAGATTAGTTTAAATTGGCCTCGTGCCCCGCACGGACATTATGGGCAAAGGGCCTGCTCCTGTGCTGTACTTTTCAATGCTTCAATGTTCTATCACATTGCTGTGCACAAATTGACTGCTTTGTTTCCTGTCTTAAAACCAGACTGTCAAATAATTCTAATGGTTGCTTTGAACCTTTGTGGTAAGCTCTAGAAATTCAAATTATTTCTTTATGCATCTCATAGCATAAATGTAGACTAGGATCCAGTACGGTTCGAATCCCTGATTCCGTAATAGGGACGGAAGTGCCACAAGCTTGATGGTAACATTCACGGAATTTTTTAATCTTCCAATCCAACCCTTTCGGATTCATTCCCTTTTGTGACAGCAGTCAGTGTATATTGTGCGCTGTTTAATTTTGTGTGTGTTGGTAGCTGAGGGCAACATACCCTACACGGGAGACGCATGAGTCTGTGACACTCGATTGTGTTTCATTTGACTGTCTGCGAGTGTTTGTTTGCTGCACGTCCCATGGGGAGGGAGGATCTGAGAGTCATTTTTGCGCCGTTGAACAATAAGACAAATCTGATTCTGTGCCACTCGTGATGTTTGCAATCTCTCCGTGCCTCTTCAGTTTGCTTAGGCCTTGGGACAGAGATTTATCGCAAGAGAAGGAAAAACAATTCCTCAGTGTTCGAAGGGGGGAAAGAAAGTCACTTAAAAGTGGCTTAAAATATCCCAACAATTTATTGTTGCAAAACAGTATGTATTCTCTGAGGTCTAATGGGAAAGGGTTTCAACATTTTTGGGGTGGCACAGTGATGCAACGGTAGAGTTGCTGCCTCACAGCTTCAGAGACCCGGGTTCGATCCTGACTACGGGTGCTGTCTGTACGGAGTTTGTACGTTCTCCCTGTGGCTGCGTGGGTTTTCTCCGGGAGCTCCGGTTTCCTCCCACATTCCAAAGACGTACTGGTTTGTAGGCTAATTGGCTTTGGTAAAAATTGGAAATTGTCCTTAGTATGTCGGATAGTGGATTGCTGGTCGGTGTGCACTCGGTTGGCCCAAGAGGCTGTTTCCATGTTGTATCTCTAACTATAATTGTTTTCAAAACCAGTTGGCCATGACATTTGTCTATACTGTAGTTAATAAAACATTATGCTTCTCTAAGCAGCAATTATTTTGTTTATTTTGGAATCCAAGGTACGACCCTACTGGATCTACACTGATGCTAAAAAATGTATAAAGAAGTCATAAACATTTCTCTGGTTTACCATTATGGTTCAAAGCAGCCAAAGAAATTATCTGGGTGAACTGCCCTGAATCCTGCTTTGTGCACAGTCAAACATGGACCACCCCCTGATTCCAGTTTTCATAAGATAATGTTCATGCCACTCTTTGATTAAGGGATCGGATTGTCCTCCTACCGAGAGGTGGATACATTTCGGCCTCCACTTTTATGCTGAGTCTCGGCTCATCAATGAAAGGAGGACTGTCTGAATCCTTCATGAAGCGGTGTGCAGTCAGCCAATTAGTACGGGAATGTTTGGCCACATCATCTGTCAGACCTGGATGGAAATGGCCTGGCACTATTCAGTATCCTTTCAGATGACAGGATTGAGATCAGCGTCCCGTCAGCTTGGGGGACATCCAGTATCCAGTGTTCTTGTCCATTTCTTTCCTCCCCTGCCGTATGACTCACACCTAGAGTATTGTGTGCAGTTTTGGTCCCCTAATTTGAGGAAGGACATTCTTGCTATTGAGGTAGTGCAGCGTAGATTTACAAGGTTAATTCCCGGGATGGCGGGACTGTCATATGCTGAGAGAATGGAGCAGCTGGGCTTATACACTCTGGAGTTTAGAAGGATGAGAGGATATCTCATTGAAACATATAAGATTGTTAAGGGTTTGGACACGCTAGAGGCAGGAAACATGTTCCCAATGTTGGGGGAGTCCAGAACCAGGGGCCACAGTTTAAGAATAAGGAGTCAGCCATTTAGAATGGAGACGAGGAAACACTTTTTCTCACAG
This sequence comes from Okamejei kenojei, assembly GCA_035221665.1. Lineage (NCBI taxonomy): Eukaryota > Metazoa > Chordata > Chondrichthyes > Rajiformes > Rajidae > Okamejei > Okamejei kenojei. Next base: position 30,075,045 of record CM069156.1, on the reverse strand, counting down.
AGGGTGGTGAGGCTGTGGAATTCGCGGCCTCAGAGGGCGGTGGAGGCAGGTTCTCTGGATGCTTTCTAGGGAGAGCTAGATATGGCTCTTAAAAATAGTGGAGTCAGGGGATATGGGGAGAAGGCAGGAACGGGGTACTGATTGGGAATGATCACCATGATCACATTGAATGGCGGAGCTGGATCGAAGGGCCGAATGGCCTACTCCTGCACCTATTGTCTATTGTCTAATGACTCCCTGTGTTTATAATCCTGTCACAGCTCTGCGTCACGTGACCCTCCACGTGCTCATTTACCCACAAACTCTGTTCATGAACCACCTTCAAACAGCGGAAGAAGGCTTCACGCAACCAATACACAACACTGAGCTGGGCAAGACATGACCAAAAGCGATGTTTCAGTGTGCGGGGATCACTGGTCGGCGCGGACCTGGTGGGTCAAAGGGCCTGCTTCCACGCTGTATCTCTAAACTCTAAACTAAACTAAACCTAGTCAAGGTATCGCTTGAATGGGAACTCTTCACTGCAACTAGAAGCATGGAAGCAATAAAGGAAAGGTGGTTGGACAGCCGTTTAAATAGAAAAGAGAGAAACAAATATCAGAAATACCAGTGTGAAGAAGGGTGCCACAACATCACCTATCCTTGTTCTCCAGGGACACTGAGTTACTCCAGCATTTTGTGTCTTTTATTCAGAACAGATATCAAGTCTCTTGTACATCCTGTTGTTGCTGTTTTGTAATTCATGTTTCCAAATCCTCTGTCAAGATCCACGCTCCTATCTCCGCATCCTTCTTCCAGTTCAGTTTAGTTTATTGTCACGTACACTGGGGTAGAGTGGAAAGCTTTTATTGCGGGCCAACCAGTCAGCGAAAAGACAATGTATGATTACAATCGAGCCATTTGCACTGTACACATACATGATAAGAGAACAATGTTTAGTGCAAGGTAAAGCCAGTAAAGATAATCCGACGTGGACACAAATGCTGGAGAAACTCAGCGGGTGAGGCAGCATCTATGGAGCGAAGGAGTAGGAGACGTTTCGGGTCGAGACCCTTCTTCAGACCTTCGCTCCATAGATGCTGCCTCACTCGCTGAGTTTCTCCAGCATTTTTTTGTCTATCTTCGATTTTTCCAACACCTGCACTTCTTTCTGAAAGATATTCGGGGGGTCCCCAATGAAGTAGATAGTAATCATGGACTGCTTTCTACTTGTGGTAGGATGGTTCAGTTGCCGGATAACAGCTGGGAAGAAGCTGCCCCTGCATCTGGAGGTGTGAATCTGCAATCTCCAGTTCCACAGCTTTCATCCGTGTCAAATCATTTCCCATTCTGACCTCTTTCAGGATCCCCAATTACCATTGCGTAAACAGATGCCAGACATGCCTTTCCGATGGCAGGTCCTCATACCGCCTGGAATTCCCTTCCTAAACCCATTGGCATGTCTTCCTCTCCTCCTTTACAGCAGTCCTTAAAGCCCACCTTCACCACACTTTTTAGTCACCTCCACCTGTGATCCAACATCAAATTTTAGTGTCATAGTCATAGTGATACAGTGTGGAAACAGGCCCTTCGGCCCAACTTGCCCACAGCGCCCAACGTGTCCCAGCTACACTAGTCCCACCTGCCCGCGTTTGGTCCATATCCCTTCAAATCTGTCCTATCCATGTACCTGTCTAACTGCTTCTTAAACGTTGGGATAATCCCAGCCTCAACTACGTCCTCTGACAGCTCGTTCCATACACCCACCGCCCCTCAGATTCCTATTACATCTTTTCCCCTTCATCTTAAATGATGTCCTCTGGTCATCGGCTCACCTACTCTGGGCAAGAGTTGGTGACTCGTGGGGTAACACTCAACGGAGTTGGATAACACTCCAGTGAAGTGGTTTGGGACAGCTTAGTATGTTAACACTAAAATATAAATACAACTTGCTATGAGGCAAAGGCAAAGTGAGTTTGGAGCAAAGTGGTGGGGATAAGCTAAAGGAACTAATTTAAATTTATGACCTTGAGCATGAGTTGACAGTATCAGGAGCAAAGCATGTTATCACTCTGCTCTTTATTCAGTTAAGATGCACCGTATGGATTATTGGATGCTCCATACTTTTCAAAGCAGGCCTGGAAAAGAAAAAAAACATGTAATGTTTATGAATTAATGTGTGTCTGAGCCCCAGTGTGAGGCAGCAGCAAATGGACAGAAGCCCTTTGCGATGTTCTTCCCAACTGAATCCCTTACATGTGTACGCGCTGTGTGTCAGTGCGTCCACAGATAATCTTGCTGGTGGGGAGATAGCAATATTTTATTGTCGTGTGTTCTGATGGCCTAGGGCACACTGCATGACAGGGTGATTGAAGCGGATAACACATCGTCATCAGAGGTTGGGGGAAGCCAAGACCTCAGTTCCATTTTACCACACTTTCTCCCTTATCTCTGTTTCCTTCTTTTTGCTTTCCATAATGACTTTTACTCAGATATGACACCGCTTTAAAAGGGAGGCATTTGCGCAGCCATGGGGGGATTGCAGTGGTATTGGGTAGATAGTTAGATGGTGCCAAATATATGGAGGGAATTGGGAGTGAGTGTTTGTGTGTGAGTATGTGAGTGTGTGTGTGATTGAGTGAGTGAGTGAGTGAGTGTGTGTGAGTGTGAGTGAGTGAGTGAGTGTGTGTGAGTGTGAGTGTGAGTGAGTGAGTGTGAGTGAGTGAGTGTGAGTGAGTGAGTGAGTGTGAGTGTGAGTGAGTGTGAGTGTGAGTGTGAGTGAGTGAGTGAGTGAGTGAGTGAGTGAGTGAGTGAGTGAGTGAGTGTTTGGTTTCTCAAGATTGTTCCAATATTAAGTTAAATTAAAGATAGACACAAAAAGCTGGAGTAACTCAGTGGGACAGGCAGCATCTCTGGAGAAAACGAATAGGTGACGGTTAGGGTCGAGACCCTTCTTTAGACTGTGAAGAAGGGTCTCGTCCCGAATTGTCACCCATTCCTTCTCTCCAGAGATGCTGCCTGTCCCACTGAGTTACTCCAGCTTTATGTGCCTATCTTCGGTTTAAACCAGCATCTGCAGTTCCTTCCTACACATTAAGTTAAATTATTGCTGTTCTGTATCCTGGAGGCATTAAACTGCCATTGGTATTGGTTTATTATTGCCATGTGTCCCAAGATACAGTGAAATACAGTTGCAGGCAAATCATCCGTGCATGATTACAATCCAACCATACAAGAGTACAAAAGGTGATGCAAAAAGAGAAAGGAAATTGAGTGCAGAATATAGTTTGGTGTAGTTTTACTCCAGAGATACAGCATGCAAACGGGTCCTTCATGCCACCCAGTCCACGGCAACCATCACTCACACATAGGCCTGAGTAAGTGGCCCCTAGTGTGTAGGGAGTGGATGTGAAAATGAGTTAACATAGAAATATTGTGAACAGGTGGCATAGTGGAACAGCGGTAGAGTCGCTGCCCGACAGTGCTAGAGACCCGGGTTCGATCCTGACTACGGGTGCTGTTTGTACGTTCTCCCTGTGACTGCGTGGGTTTTCTCCAGGTGCTCCAGTTTCCTCACACACTCCAAGGACGTACAGGTTTGTAGGTTGATTGGTAACATTATAACATTGTCCCTAGTGTGTAGGATAGTGTTAGTGTATGGAGTGATCACTGGTCAGTGTGGACTCGGTGGGCCGAAGGTCCTGTTTCTGTGCTGTACCTCAAAAGGGTCAGCGTGGCTGGTAGGCCAAGGGGCCTGTTTCCATGCTGTATCCTTCAATCGATCCAATCAAACAGGGCTAATCATCTGTCTCCATCATCCTATTGAAGTCCACCAGGGCTTCAAAGAGTTCTATCAAATATCCTCTCAACCTTTTCAGTTCCGAAGGAAATGATCCCAATATCTTGAGCCTGCCTTGCTAACGTCGCCTCCCGGGATGACTCAAGATGTACACCACACCACATTAAAGATGGAGTGTGATTTTTAATCTCCTCTCTAACCTATGGTTACCGACCGGGATGTTTAGTAAACTCTGCCACTTCCGACTGCACTTGAGGTGTGACTGAGCTGTCCTCTGCTTAACACGACTTCCTCCCGCTGTACGTTCCCTGTCTGCCTTAAGGCTGCAGCATTCCATATTGATGAGGCGCTAAGTCTACTTTGCATGTTATTCCTTCCCCCTGGATCCCCAGATTGCAGGCAGCTCATGATGTAAAATATTCCACGGTCGCATTTTGTATGTAAATACATTTACTTTTTCCATCACTGCCTGGCGTGCCGTGCATCCGAGTGGATGCATTTAGATTCCTTCAGCAGCCCTGTGTCAGAGACCATTCATTTCTGCCTCATTGGGTGTTGTCTGTGACTCAGCAAGTAGCACTTTACTGAGTAAAAACTTTATAGGTTCAAGTCCCAATCCAAAGATTTAAGCCTCTAATCCACTCACTGCTATATTGAGGAAATGCTCCACCATCAGGGGATGAAGCTCTCAGAAGATACGCCGACCCCATCTCAAACATTTGTTCCGAATGCCCCTGTCCCACTTAGGAAACCTGAACGGAAACCTCTGGAGACTTTGTGCCCCACCCAAGGTTTCCGTGCGGTTCCCGGAGGTTTTTGTCAGTTTCGACCATTAGGGAGACTGACAAAAACCTCCGGGAACCTCCGGGAACCGCACGGAAACCTTGGGTGGGGCGCAAAGTCTCCAGAGGTTTCCGTTCAGGTTTCCTAAGTGGGACAGGGGCATTACCAAACTTCACAAGCCGAGTATTGATCGTTTGAAAGACACAGCATGGAGGTTTACAAGACTGATCCCAGGAATGAGTGGGTTAACATGTGATGAGCGTTTGGCGCAGGGCCTATACTCGCTGGAGTTTAGAAGGATGAGGGGGGGGGGACCTCATTGAAACTTACCGAAAAGTGAAAGGCTTGGATAGTGTGGATGTGGAGAGGATGCTTGCACTAGTGGGAGAGTCTAGGACTAGAGGTCATAACCTCAGAATTAAAGGACATTCCTTTAGGAAGATGAGGAGGAATTTCTTCAGTCATAGAGGGTGGTGAATCTGTGGAATTCATTTGCCACAGGAGGCTGTGGGGACTGTCAATTGATATTTTTAAGGGAGAGATGGATAGATTCTTAATTAGTATGGAGGTCTCGGGTTATGGGAAGAAGGTAGGAGAATGGGGTTAGGAGGGAGAGATAGATCATCCATGATTGAATGGCGGAGAAGACTTGATGTGCCGAATGGCCTCATTCTGCTCCTATCACTTATGAAACAGGCCCTTCGGCCCACGCGACCATCGATCACCCGATCACACTAGTTCTGTCATCCCACTTGTCTCAACCACTCTGCGTACTAGGGGTTATTTTACAGAGGCCAATTAACCTACAAACCCGCACGTCATTGGGATATGAGAGGAAACCGGGCACCCGGAGAAAACTCACAAGAGTCACAGGGAGAACGTGCAGGCTCCACACAGACAGTGCCTGAGGTCAGGATCAAGCCTGGGTCTCAAGCCTGTTCCACCACTGTGTCACTATTATTTTCTCCATCCCAATAATGATTATATTTCAGAAGTTCAGCATTGGCTGTAACATTTGAATTATGCTTAGATTGGGAGCAGTTACATAGAAATCTGTGTTCTCTTCCTGAGTCAAGACACTGGTGTGTTTTACATGAGGTGTGAAGAGGGTGTGATATATTGCTAACATGCAAAGAGAGTGGGTCCACATGAGAAAACACGTTAACAAACACCGCACAACAGTTGCTAGCAAAATCTTTTGTAGGGTTGGAGAGAGAGTGAATGCTCCACACTCCATACTCCAAGTAACGGAGGCCAGTATAATTTGGCAACCTTGACCTTTCTGCTTATTAACTACTCCAGTCATTACTTATGCGATATTTCTGATCCCTGCTATAAATAATCCATTGTCTGATTAACTTTGAATTGAAGTATTTTCAAGGAGTGGCATGCAGATATACGGCAGGGAAGCATAGTGTGGGTATCAGTTACTGACTGATTGGTGTCTGTTGAATTAGATGTTTGTCCCTTACTACTGAAGATGGCCATGACTGTCATCACCATTTTATAGGATCGGATCCCAAAATGACAACAGCAGTACACTGTGGTGTCAGAACTTGGTCATTACAAATATCAAATCTTGACTCTGCTGCTTCTTTTCCTTCTGGGAGCAGAATTAGACCATTCGGCCCAGCAAGTCTACTCCGCCATTCAATCGTGGCTGTCCTGTCTTTCCCTCTCAACCCCATTCTCCCGTCTCCTCCCCATGACCCCTTACACCCTTACTAATCAAGAATCTGTCAATCTCTGCCTTAAAAATACCAATTGACTTGACCTCCGCAGCCATCTGTGGCAGTGAATTCCACAGATTCACCACCCTCTGACTAAAGAAATTCCTCCTCATCTCCTTTCTGAACGTACATCCTTTTATTCTGGGGCTATGGCCTCTGATCGTAGACTCTGACACTAGTGGAAACACCCTTTACACATCCACTTTATCCAGGCCTTTCACTATTTGGTAAATTTCAATGAGGTCACCCCTCATCCTTCTAAACATCCTTCTAATGCTCGGTAGTTTTCTTTAGGAGATTAGCGTGCCATGGGAGCTCACCTCCTGGCCTCTAGGTTGACAATAAGTATCAACTACAAATGTTATTCTGTTCAGGTTGGATATGTTTTTAAAATAGCCATTGGAACTTGCTGTAAACCTCAGATGAACTGTGCCGGCATTTTCAGGGAACTTTTTTGAGTTTAGTTTAGACGCACAGCAGGGGAATCAGGCCCTTTGGCCCACGAGAGTCCGCACTGACAAGCGATCCCGCACATTAACCACATCCAGAAGAGTACACACATAGGGAACCACATGGCCTAACCTACCAATAGCCCCAAAACAGCTCAATTAATGCTGTCTACACACCTGTAAGTAGTCGTCTTGGGAGGTGTGTGGCGGTCAGGAAAACCGGAGCCACCCATGGAGAAAACCCCCTAATAGGGAGAACACACTCATGCATACAGACAGCACCTGTTGTCAGGATCGAACCTGGGTCTCTGGCCCTGTAAGGCAGCAACTCTACCGCTGCGCCACTGTGCTGGCCCACAGCTACACATCGAAATGCCCTGCAAATGCGATGAAGGATCTATTCAGACTCATAGAAACATAGAAAATAGGTGCAGGAGGAGGCCATTTGGCCCTTTGAGCCAGCACCACCATTCATTGTGATCATGGCTGATCGTCCCCAATCAATAACCCATGCCTGCCTTCTCCCCATATCCCTTGATTCCACTAATAGACTCGCGATGAAGGCTCGAGGAACAGGAGCACTATATTTGTCTCACTGAAGTATAGTAGTCGGATGTTTGGCTATAGAAGCCCATTCATAGATTGAATTGGTCATAATAATAGCTGAACTGCATGTACAGTTCTTGGCTCTGTACCCAAATACCCTGTGGCCTTTACCTTGCTGAATCCACCACGTGTAACAGAGCTTGTTTAGTTTTATTCCGTAGAAAATAAGAAAAACATACGTAGCCGTAGCTTAAGGTCATCAATAAGGGACAGAAATGAAAGCGGACAGGAGAAGGATCAGAATGAAAACATGTTTTATCAAAGAGGGGTGAGGGTCCAGAACAAATGGAAAAGGTTGAATGTGAAAGGGGAAATATTTAACGGGATGTGAGGGGCAGGTTTTTCCACACAAGAGTGTGGTGGGTGTATGGCACAAGCTGCCAGAAGCAGTGGTGGAGGCTGGGCTAGTTTGGGGAGCATTTGGTTAGGAACGGAACTGAGAGAGATGTGCCGGATGCAGGAAAATGGGATTAGTTTAGTTGCTCGTGTGTCAGACACTGTTGGCTTCTGTCATCGTCCAACATGTTGACAGAATTGGTCGCCCGACGCATCACAGAGTGCATCGTGTCCTCGTTTCCAGGGATCGCCACGAGGAGGCTTCCGTCATGATCCCCATGGAATGAGTGAACAGGCATCTTGGTTGGCATGGATTTGTCGGGTCGAGGAGTCAGAATGGATGGCGAAGCCATGGGCTTGATCGCACTCTATCCACTATCAACCCTGCCGCGCCCTGCAACTGCCCACAGTTCAGTCGCTGAAATAACTCTCTGTGGTCACGCAGAGTCGTAGAGCATGGAAGCAGACCCTTCGGCCCGAATAATACATGTCAAACAAGATGCCTGTTTGCTCATTCCATTTTCCTGCATCTGGCGCACATCTCTCTGTTCCTTTCCTATCCAAATGCTCTCCAAACACTGCAGTTATACCCACCCCTACCACTTCCTCTGGCAGCTTGTGCCATAAACCCACCACACTCTGTGTGGAAAAACCTGCCCTTTTATTTCCCCTCTCACCTTAAACCTAGTCCTCTGGTTTTAGACTCCCATACCCTTGGAAAGGGACTGACTAACTTATCTTCCCCTTGTAAACGTATAAACCACGAGAGGATTACCACTCAGTCTTGGGAGTTCCAGTGAAAACAATCTTAGCTGATCCAATCTCGCCTTCCTATTCTAGAAATCTCTCCCTCCATTCTAGAACGTTTTCTGGTGAATCTCTTTCACACTCTTTCTCGTGATTGCACATCGTTTGTGTAATATGGTGACCAGAACTGCACATAATATTGCAAGCGTGGTCCAACCAATGTCACGTACAACTGCAACATGACGTCCTAACTCCTACACTCAGGCAAGCAAGGGACTTGCTTTCTTCTCTACCCTGTCCACCTGTCTTGCCATTTTCAGGGAGCTATGAACTGTTGCGCCCCAAGGTTCCCCTGTGTATCGACACTTCCGAGGCCCCTGTCCTTTACTGCATGGGTCTGGCCAGTGTTTGACATCCCAAATGCGTTACCTCACCCTTGTCCAAATTAAATTCCATCTGCCACATGTGCCTGACTTTCCACCTGATCTATGTCCCTCTGTGTCCTTAGACGGCCATCCTTGCAATCCTCAACTCCACCATTCTTCATGTCATCATTAAACCAATTAATCAGAAAAAAACATAGAAAATAGGTGCAGGAGTAGGCCATTCAGCCCTTCGAGCCAGCACTGCCATTCAATGTGATCATGGCTAATCATCCAAAATCAGTACCCCGTTCCAGTTTTTTTCCCATATCCCTTGATTCCCTTGGGCCTAAGAGCTAAATCTAAATCACAGACTTTCTCATCCAAACCATTTATTTATATACATATGACAAAACAACAAAGATCCTGGGAGCTGAATCATAAAAGAGAAACCAAATAATTCAATGGGTGCTCTTCATAATTCAAGAGTCTGAATCACGCACTATAACTCTCACTGAAATCCACCTCATGTTTGAACAGATGGTTGTGTTGAGCGAGTCAAAACTTTCTAGTAGTTGTCGGTCGGCCTGGTAGCATGTCCCTAGAATGGCTGAGCCTCACTCCAGAACGAGCGCAGGGTGCAGGGTGACTCACGAGTGCAGCACAGAGGAGTAGTCGTGCATCATCGGAAGTGCCATCTCTTGATTATTATGATGAATGGTGTCATTCAGTGAAGAGAGGGGAGAACATAAAACAGTGCAGCACAGGAGCAGGTCTTTTAGCCCACTTAGCGCTGGAGGATGAGGGGTGATCTTATAGAGCCGGACAAAATAATAAGAGGAATAGATCGGGTAGACGCACCAAATCTCTTGCCCAGAGGAGGGGAATTGAGAACCAGAGGACATAGGTTTAAGGTGAGGAGGAGGAGGATTTAATAGGAACCTGAGGGGTAACTTTTTCACACAAAGGGTGATGGGTGTATGGAACGAGATGCCAGAGGAGGTAGTTGAGGCAGGGACTATCACAGTGTTTAAGAAACATCTAGATAGGTACATGGATAGGACAGGTTTAGTGGGATATGGGGCCAAACGCAGGCAGGTGGGACTAGTTTAAATGGGATGTGTTAGTCGGTGTGGGCAAGTTGGGCCACAGGGCCTGTGTCCATGCTTTATGACTCTCTGACTCTGTCTGTGGTGATCATGATGCCAAGTTAAACTAATCCTCTCTGCTTGCACATGATCCGTATTTCTCCGTTCCCTGCACATTCATGCGCCCTTCAAATGCCACTGTTGTATCTGCCTCCACCATCACCCTGACAACGTGTTCCAGGCACACACCACCCTCTGTGTAAAACAAAAACATGCCCTGCACATCTCCTTTAAACTTTGCCCCTCTCACCTTGAAACTATGGCATCTAATATTTGATATTGACTGGACTTGAGGGAGACACCAGGAATAATTGCCCAAACTGAAATCATATTGCCCGAGTCGAAGACGAGGGCAATATAATTTCAGTGCGGGCAATATTCCTGGTGTCTCCCGAAAGAAGCCAGTCAATATTATAATTATTACCTATCCGCACGTAAATTAAAATAATTCCGTCGTCGTCAAGAGACGCGAATCTCGCACTGCTGGAGGCTGCCATGTTTGTTTAGATGCCGTGAGTGATTCTTCGCGGTGAACTTTGGCCGGGTTCGTGTCCCGATGCACGCCCGATTGTAATATTTCATCTTTTGTGATTGACCGCAGTTTTTCAACGTAAAGTCAATGGCGAAAACGGAAGGAAGATACCAAGTAATATTGCGCCGGGAAACTGCGCGTTTTTGGACCTGTCAAAATACCAACTAATATTGCCCGGTAAAACTACCTTGTATAGGTAATAATATTTGATATTTCCACCCTGGGGAATAGGGTTCTGACTCTGTGCCTCATCATTTTATATACTTCTACCGTGTCTCCTCTCAACCTCCAACACTCCAGAGAAAACAATCCAAGTCTATCCAATCTCTCCTTACAACTAATGCCCTCTGTCAGGCATCCCTAATGACTGGCTTTATCCTGACTCCGTCTGTAACTTACTCCAGCCATGGAAACCGTCAATACTTCTGTGCTTAGATGCAAAATGCTGGAGTAACAGGACAGGCAGCATCTCTTCATATTTCTGTGCCACTCCAATTCTGGTTATAGTTCCATAATTACCAGTCCAGGTCTTCATCTGCCTGGCCCCTGAGCTCAGGAATTTGCTCCCAGAACCTCATCGTCTTTTTCAAAACACAAAGTACTGGAGGAGCTCAGCAAGACAGGCAGCATCTTGCGAAGGAATGGACAGGTGACGTATTTAGGTCAGACGCTTCTTCAGGCTGGACCCAACCCAAATCACAACCTGTCCATTCCCTGACCTGACTGTCTGACTGGATGTGTTCCTCCAGCGGTTTGCTCAAGATTCCAGCATTGGCAAACTCTTGTGTCTTCTCTTCATTCTTCCTTCTTCTGTAATTTTCTCCTTAACATCTGTCTATTTGATCAACTTTGATCATTCATTACTTCTCTTTGAAGAACCCAGGAATGATTTCCTCCATTATAGGCAGGTTATGGAGTCCAGCTGATGTTGTACTAGACGGCTGTATTTCAAACGTTTGTTGTGAGGACAAGTTCCAAAATTAATTTTTCCTCAAGCTCAGAAGATGAAGGGGTGATTAGATCGAGGTATTTAAGCAGATTAAAGGAGTTGACACTGTAAATCTTTCGCCAGGTGTAAAGATCCAGGCAACATGTGGGCATACAGCACAGGATCAAGTCCTGCGGGTGATTTTGGGAATCATTTCTTAATTGGATTGAGTAATGAATTTCTGCACATGTCTTCCTCCACCCCCTGCTACCCCCTCGAAAATACATTGAGCCCGTCCATCAAATGGAATTTCAAAGCACAGATTGATAGCTTTCTTGTGGAATGTCATGGTGATGGGAATGTCACATTGGGATGGGAATTCCATTGCAATCTAACTGAATGGCATATCAGTCTGAAAGGGTGGAATGGCATATCAGTCTGATAGGGCTGAATGGCCTCCTTCTTTAGTAGATTCCAAATTGTAAGTCCCTGCTAGTTATCAGAGATAAAACTGAACCATCCTATTCAATCACCAACGGAGGCGTAGAGGCAGTTCCCTGATCTACCATCTACCTTAGTTGGACCATCCGTAAATCGCGCCTTTATGGTGGACCTAACATTTTACACCCGTTATCCTGTGATTAGTGCACTGCTGTTGGGTGGCACGTTTGATTGTAATCATTGCAGTCTTTTCCGCTAGCGGGGATAAGCACACGCAGCAAGAGAAAAGGCTTTTCAACCGTACCGTCGGTACATGTGGACAATTAAACGCAACTAAAACTAAAAGCCGGCCCCCCCCCCCCCCCTTTATGTAGTAGTTCCCACAATCAACCCTCCTGAAAATTGGAGAGGGGCATCTTTAGGTCTTGTCCATGGGGAGTCAGCTGGGCACCAGCCCCTGTGATCTTTGATCGGCTTCGGCGCGGCCTATTCTCTGTAGAGTCGGTGTGATTTTTAATCATGACTTTACTCGCCTTTTAATTGGGGTCCGTTGAAGTCGACAAATAACAGCTGAATGTTTTTTTATTTTAAAATTCCCAAAACTTAAGACCACGAGCAATTTGCTCAATTTTTGTAATTTGGCAACGGGAGGAGGAGTGTGATTTTTCTTCCACGCGCTGCTTAGTCTCCCCGAGGGTGAGGGAGTGGCTGGCAGCAGCAGCTTAATTAACTGCCACTTAAGATCAGGGCTAATTGCCCCCCCCCCCCAGTTCGATTTTAGATGAAGAGGCTACGCCCTGTGGTCTAATCGTGAGACTCCCGCTGGTATATGCAATCAGGACTCCACCTCCCAGTCTGACTGGTGTCAGCGTTATTTGCTGTGAAGCTCCAAGTTCATTGTATATAAAGATTTCTCCCGCGTACCCTTGGGTTTTGGCTGGTGGCATAGATTGGAGAGAGTCAAATTGACACGAGGAAATTTCCCATAATTTTAAATGCAGTTTAAAAAAAAAAAAATCAGCGAACCCACCTCTAGGGAATCGTGATTGTCTGCTATCATTCAGTTAACAAAACAAGAAACTTATCCCGGCATGGGGAGCTGCCGCTTTCGCACTTTACTTGTTTTCCCTTTGTAAATTAATAAACAGAAACCAAGATCCCTAGTTTCTATCTAATGAACTCAATCAGACAAGGCTAGAAATACTCAGCGAGGTTTAGACAGCATCAGTCAGCATCAGTTCGGGGAAAGAACACGTCGGATCATCCATCAGCCGGTTTCAGTTTGGCAGGTGAGTGGGGGAGGGCTTATGAGAGGGAAGAGAGCACAAGTACGAAATGTGCAAGTTATAGAGTGGGAAAAGGATATAATAGACCGAGACAACGACCTAATCGCTCAGTCCTCCTGAACCTACCTGATCTCCCCGGTGCCTGAAACTATTAAATTGTCCTTCCCATTCCCAACACTGGGGACCTTTATGTTCCTAAGGCCTCCTGCATTGTCGGAAGATGAGGACTAAACGCAAATTGGAGATGAACTCAGCAAACATCATATTTTGTTGTGGGCCACTTACAGCCTCAGTGGTATGAATATCTGAGGCTGTACACAAAAAGGCTTGAGTAATCTCAGCGGGTGCTAGCAGCATCTAAGGAGGCGAAGGAGATAGGCGACGTTTCGGGTCGAGACCCTTCTTCTGAATATTGATTTCTCTAACTTCCCTCTCTCTCTATCCCACCCCCACCCATGTTGCACCAGATTCTCATTTTCACCAAATAAGACACCAACACTTACCTGTACAGGTAGTACATGAATTCCGGCAAGCTTTAGAGGCATATGGGCGCTCACCATGGGACTAGCATAAGATGGAGGCAATCCTTGGTTGGCAACGACCAAGAGTTAGGATGAAGGATTTGTTTCAGTCCGGTTTGATTCTATGATTCTAACAGTTGCTGGAAATCTGAAATAAAAGAGATTGCTGAAAATAAACAGGCCAGGCAGCATTAGTTGAGAGAGAAGAATCGGGGTCCAATCTTGTAGAGACTGTTGAACTCGATGTATGCATCCAAAACTCAGTAGCACTGCACGCAAACTGAGAGGGCTGGTTTAACGGCTGGTCAAAAGCACCGTAAAAGCTCGCGGTACCCTGAACTGTTTGCTCCACAATGCTCCCCTGAAACTGTAAGCATTTCGCTCTGTATCTTTCCTTTTAAATTCCTTTTCACCTGTAAATACAGGCACCATTTTGTTTAAATAATAGTATTAACTATATTCTGTTTCTATTTACCTTTAGTTACAGTTGAGTTTAGTTTTAGAGATACAGCGCGAGAAACAAGGTCCTCAACCCACCAAGGTCTTTTGCCGACCAGCAATCCCCGCACAACCGAACTAGCACTATCCTACACCGGCTACGCGATAATTTAAAATGTTTTACCCAAGCCCAATTAACCCTACATAACCTGCACGTCTTTGGAGTGTGGGAGTAAACTGGAGCATCTGGAGAAAACCTACGTGGTCACGGGGAGAACGTACAAACTCCGTACAGGCGGCACCCGGCCGAGGTCAGGATCTGGTCTCTGGCGCTGTGAGGCTGGAACTCTGCCGCGGGCCACCGTGCTCTAAGTTGAGTTTGAGTTGAGTTGAGTTTATTGTCAGGTGGACCGAGGTACATTAAAAATGTTTTGTTGCGTGCTAGTCAGTCAGCGGAAAGACTAGAATTGAGCCATCCACACTGTCCAGATACATGTTAAAGTGCATGACGTTTAGTGCAAGATAAAACCAGTAAAATCCAGTCAAAGATAGTCCGATGGTCTCCATGAGGTAGCTAGTAGTTCAGGACCGCTCTCTAGTTGTTGGTAGGATGGTTCAGTTGCCTGATAACAGCTGGGAAGAAACTGTCCCTCAATCTGGAGGTGTGCGTTTACACCTTTTGTCCAATGGGAGAGGGGAGAAGAGGAAGTGACCAGGGTGCGACTGGTCCTCGATGATGCTGCTGGCCTTGCCGAGGCAGCGTGAGGTGTAGATGGAGTCAATGGAAGGGAGGTTGGTTTGTGCAATGGTCTGGGCTGCAGACTGTTACGAGGAAAGAATGGTGAGGCATTGGAATTCCCTGGCCTCGAGCCCTGCGGACACTCGTTCAACACAGAGATCAATGGCCTTCTCAAAATCAAAAGGATTGTGTGGGGATAGGGCAGTGAAATTGTGGCTGAGGTCGACAGCCAGTCCTACTCATAGTGAATGGTGAAGCAGACTCAAGAGGCCAAAGGTCTAACTCCTTTCCTGTTTTGTGTGTTCTTCATGCTCCTAAAAGTTATTTTGGCCCTGACAGGCACATCAGGAGTAGCAGGATGCATTACAGAAATACCTCCTGTGCATTTATGGGTTAGACATTTAGAAATCACATGCTCTCTACACTATGCGGGAGCATAGTGGACAATTCATAATTTTCCATTTGTCCCTCAGGCTATGCAGAGATGGTTTTGTGCTTCACGTAAGCATGTAGAAATCCTGAAGAATCCTGAAGGTATAGACCTTCGGTCCTGGGTCAATAATGAGTTGAGTGGTTTCACCCGAAGAAGACTCAAAGATGCATCTATCCTTGTTCAGAAGGGATGTGATGAGGGAGAGAGCCATTGTTGTCCTCCTAACTACATTCTTCACAATGCACCTTGCTCTAGAGAAGGTCAACTGATTTTAGCCACGAGCTGCTTTTCCTAAGTTAATAGCGGCACCTTATATATAGGGAGCAAAACACAAAATGCTGGAGGAACTCAGTGGGTCAGGCAGTATCTATGGAGGAAGGAACTGCAGATGCTGGAAAATCCAAGGTAGACAAAAATGCTGGAGAAACTCAGCGGGTGAAGCAGGCATTAATGGAGCGAAGCAAAATAAGGTCTGAAGAAAGAGGAAAATAGGTTCTATGATGGAGATGGGGTTTTTCGGTCCAAAAATAATAATGTTCTATATTCCTTTGCTCCATCGAGACTGCTGCTGCACCGCTGAGTTTGGATCTTTCTTTGTCCTGGCAGCATTTTCAGACTGTCTAAGGTGTCTTATAAGTTGGATGTTGGAAAGTTATAGATACGCTAAGTTCATCGTATCTAAGGCCTCAACAACCTTAGTTGGAGGGTTATTGACTAAAGAATGCGGGTGGCATGTTGGCACGATTTAATACGAAGGTGGAGTCAGTTGAACGTGCAGATAAGATATTAATGATTACTGATATAGTTGGGATCATGGCTCCAGGGGGACGGCAGGTTCAGGACAATATTCAGGGAGGGATCATTGTGAGAAAGGAAAAGGAGGAGGTGAGCGTTGCTGGTTAGAGAGGAGATTAACGCAATGGAAAGGAAGGATATTTGCTTGGAGGTGTAAGGCCTAACTGATCAAACAGGAAATTAGAAATCGCGTTGCGAGGCCAAAACAGTTATAATGGGTGACCAATTGGGTTAATTCAAGTCGGTAAATCAACATGTAGCTTGGAGGACTTGACCATAATATGTGGTTACTGAATTTAAAGAAAGGTAACTTTGATGGGTATATGAGAAAGGATTAACAAAAATGTTCATCCCTGTTTGGCCAAAAGAATACGCTAAGGGCTTCCTGATGAGGGAAATGAAGGCAATATCTCAAGTGATGACACTGCTTTCTTGGATAGGCTGGTGATGGCCTTTAAAAACAGAAAGCCTATTATTTAAATGGTGGCTCAGGTGTCTGCATGCAGTGCAGCAGGCACGAATCTTTCATAGCAAAAGCAGGAGCAGGGAGGGTCTACTTCATTGTACAGGGTTTGGTGAGACCACAGGATATTGCGTACAGTTTTGGTCTCCACCCTTCCTGGGATGTCAGGACGTCTTATGAAGAAAGACTGGATAGACTCGGTTTATACTCTCTGGAATTTAGGAGATTGAGAGGGATCTTATAGAAACTTACAAAATTCTTAAGGGTTGGACAGGCTAATGCAGGAAGATTGTTCCGATGTTGGGGAAGTCCAGACAAGGGGTCACAGCCTTAAGGATAAGGGGGGAAATCCTTTAAGACCGAATGAGAAGGACTTTTTCCAACAGAGAGTGGTGAGTCTCTGGAACTCTCTGCACAGAGGTAGTTTGAGGC
The DNA here is from genome assembly GCA_035221665.1 of Okamejei kenojei. NCBI lineage: Eukaryota > Metazoa > Chordata > Chondrichthyes > Rajiformes > Rajidae > Okamejei > Okamejei kenojei. Next base: position 30,058,098 of record CM069156.1, on the reverse strand, counting down.
CAGTGTCATTGGCTATATTTAAGAGTGAGCCTTGAAGGGGATCAGAGGGTATGGAGAGTAAGGCAGGTACGGGATACTGAGTTGGATGATCGCCATGAATCTTATTGAATGTGCATGCTCGAAGGCCTACTCCTGCACCTAATTTCTATGTTTCTATGTTTCTATAAAGATGGCGATGGAACTGTTCCTTCTGAGCATTGCAGCCAGATCCAGGTGGAGCCCCGACCCCTCCCTTTGTAATTCTCCTGATCTTTGCCGTGTCCCAGCAGTGGTTAAAAGAGGGAGACATTTGAACGACATTTACTGGAGCATTGAAGGATTGGTTTAACATCCTATTGAGTTACCTGTGCAACAGGTCATTTTTCACTGCCTGAAGACAATATGAATTTGATGATTTATTTCTCAATAACCTGAAATGTCATCTCTTATTGACCCGACTGAATTTTTTTTTCCTCTATATCTGATTTCTGAAAGTTTTGGGGAGTGAATGTTATTATTTTTCCAGCGTTGCCATACAGAATGCGCTTCAAGTGCACGGCCTGTACTGACTCGGGTGCTCAGGTCAGTCAGCACTTCGAAGCTGGAAGTCTTCTTGTAATCTCCCATTAGGAGTCAATCTGCTTCTGTCGTTCCCTCTGTCTCAGCCACGATTCGGCACATCCCGCTCTGTCCCCCAAGTCAGAGGCCATCGGTCAAAGCGTCATTCTAGAGAGATGACCCAAGCTTTCTTTTCATTTGTTCTGTCAAGAGGTGTGGCTGTCACTGGTCATGTTTGCTCCATCACTCCAGCTTGGTGCTGCCTTACAGCGCCAGAGACCCGGGGTCGATCCTGACTACGGGTGCTGTCTGTACGGTATTTGTACGTTCTCCCGGTGACCGGGTGGGTTTTCTCCTGTTTCCTCCCACGTTCCAAAGAAGGTTAATTCTGTAAATGATCCCATGTGTGTAGGATAGGACCAATGTATGGGTGATTGCTGGCTGGCATGGACTCAGTGGGCCGAAGGGCCTGTTTCCATGCCATATCTTTATGCCTATAAGAAATAAGAACGCTGACATTTCCACCCTGAGTGAACAAGGTTGTGACTGTCTACCCCATCTACGCCTCTCATAAGTTTACATACTTGTATCAGGCCTACCCTCAACCTGTACATGCAAGTTGTCATTTTGGCAGCAGAATCTTGGGTTGGCATCCTGAATTTCCGACAGGTTTTTGGGCAGCACCGGGACTGCAGTTGTGACTGCCAACCTGAAGCCACGCCATCCAGGGCTCATGTGCAATTGGGAAGTGGATGTGTTAGTTAGATGGAAGAGGTAACTTGGGCAGGACAGAAATGCGGGAAACTCTACTGCGATCCTTGAGGAAGGATGTGCTGGCTCTGGAGAGGGTCCAGAGGAGGTTTACAAGAATGATCCCAGGAAGCAATAGGTTAACCTATGATGAGCGTTTGTCGGCACTGGGCCTGTACTCGCTGGAGTTTAGAAGAATGAGGAGGGGATCTCATTGAAACGTACAGAATAGTGAAAGGCTTGGATAGAGTGGATGTGGAGAGGATGTTTCCACTAGTGGGAGAGGCTAGCTCGAGAGGTCATAGCCTCAGAATTAAAGGACGTTCTTTTAGGAAGGAGATGAGGAGAAATGTCTAGTCAGAGGTTGGTGAATCTGTGGAATTCCTCGCCACAGGAGGCTGTGGAGGCCATCAGTTGATATTTTTAAGGCAGAGATAAATAGATTCTAGATTAGTACGAGTGTCAGAGGTTACAGGGAGAAGGCGGGAGAATGGGGTTAAGAGGGAGAGATAGATCAGCCATGATTGAATGGTGGAGTAGACTTGATGGGCTGAATGGCCTAGTTCTACTCCTATCCCTTGTGACCTTATCACCTTATGCAACTGACTGCTGGCAGCAGACTGGAGTGGGGAGAGATGGCCCGTAAGCTGCAGAATGGAATCATACAGTCAGGGCATGGAGTCGGCCCATTATGCTGCCCCAGTGCGCACTCATCTCTCCCACTATCTCCCATCTCCCTCCCATTCACCCAGCTTCTTTCCCCTCCTTCATGCGCTCATCTCTCATCCCCTATTCCTTCATTTACCTTGTATCCCCTCTCTTTCCCTTCCCTCCCTGTCGCCTCCCCCTTCCATTCCCCCCTCTGGCATTACATTTGTGGTGCTGACCCTCCCATCTACCTCATTGGAGAGCTTTAAACTATCTATAATTAAAGACTTTATCAGACTTCAATGTTATATCTTTGCGCTGAATGTTGTATCCTTTATCCTTTATCTTCATGTATAGTCTTTTCTTTGACTGGGTAGCAGGCAAACAAAAGCTTTCCCTGGAAGAAGGGTCTCGACCCGAAACGTTGCTGATGCATGAGTGCATTTTGTTGAACCCTTCTTTCACTATACATGTGATAACATTAAACTAAGCTAATTATCCCTCCTTATCTGATCTCCTTTGCCTCCTTTTCATCTCTAGCCTTTGTCACCTACTCCACCCATCTACTGATCAAACCTCCCCCCCTCACCTATCATGTACCAGGTTCTATCTCACACCCACCCCTCTTTTCCACCTCCCCCCCCTCCCCGCCCACTCCAATCAGCCTGAGGAAGAGACCCGACCCAAAACGTCATCTGTCCATTTCCTCCGCAGATGCTACCTGACTGCTGAGTTCCTCCATCACATTGTGTTTTGCCCAGTATTCCAACATATGCAGTTCCTTGTGTATCTCTTTTCAACAGCATGTTCATTTTGTAGCACCCTCTTTATGCAAAAATTTGAACCATACCTCTAGTTTCCCTCAGCCCTGACTTTCAGTCTGAAGAAGGGTCTCGACCCGAAAAGTCACCTATTCTTTGTCTCCAGAGATACTACCTGAACCGCTGAGTTACTCCGGCATTTTGTGTTTGTCTTCAGTGTAAACCAGCGTCTGCAGTTTAGTTCAGTTTAGAGATACAGCATGGACACAGGCCCTTCTGCCCAAAGATTCTGTGATTCTGTGTATCCCAGACGCACTAGGGACAATTTACGATTTTAACAAGCCAATTAGCCTACAAACCTGCACGTCTTTGGAGCGTGGGTAGAAACCGGAGCACCCGGAGAAGTCCATGCGGTCACGGGTAGAGTGTACAAGCTCCGTAGTGAGGATTGAGCCCGGGTCGCTTGTGCAGTACGGCACTCCGTGGCTGCGCCACCGTGCCACCCTTCTACACACCGGTTATTTAATGAATTCACATCCTCCACCCTTTCGAGTTGTTCAACAGCTCACTGGGCACATATCATTTCCTCACACAATATTTTGCCAATTGCTTTAAAACTATGTTCTGTTCTTACTATCCCAAATCCAAGCGGTTTAATTTTCTTTACTCCAAAACTTGACTCCAAAGATTTTGAACACTTCCATGAGAAAACCAAAGGCATTTTCTCCGCAGTAACAAGCAGCTTCAGCCCATCCTTCCGAGGGAACTGTGTGTGCCTCTGCTGCAGCTAGGAGCAAGCGGCTCTAAGCAACCACTTTAAATAACAACTCCAAATGCCTCCGAATGACTTGCTGGGTACGAGCAGTTGGTGAACCAAAAAAAAGGCTAAGCAACAGGATTTGATTTGATCAGACTTCATCCAATAAACTGTCACTTTCAGAAAGCAGACAGCTAACAGCCTTGCACCAGGGCCACTGTACGTGCGGGCGAGGGAAACTGCTGAGAAACAGATGTTCACCACCTTTCTGTCGATTGCCGGATCGATCGCTGGCTGCTCCACGAAGAGCTCAGCTCACACAACCTTGGTGAGGTCGCTCCCTCCTGCACCTCTGCCCATTGACCCACTTTCCAGTGACAGCAGGTGTGAAATGAGGCACTGGCCTCAGTGCGATCGACACTCAACCAGAGATCAGCCTGTTGGAATAAAACGATGCCTCTTAGTTTTAGCTCCCAGAGAAAGAGGTTTTGTCTTTATTGTTTACTTTTGCAGCCTAACCCTGTCCCACTTAGGAGACCTAAACAGCAACCTCTGGTGACCTTGCCCGCCACCCAAAAAAAAAGCACGGTCGAGGTGACCTGCAACCTCCCACACATATGTTGAAAACCTTCCTCGACTATGAAGAAAACCGGCTTCAACTGGACCTGCGACTAAAAATTATCGCTTTTTAAAACGGCAACCTATTTTTAGTCGAGGCCGGTTTTAATCTTGATGAAAAAATAGCAGCAACCTAGATGAAGCCTCGACCATGCGGAAACCACATTTGAGCATTAGGGAGAGTGTCCAAAACCTCCGGTGACCTCATGGAAACCTTGGGTGGTGAGCAAGGTCACCAGAGGTTGCTGCTTAGGTCTCCTAAGTGGGACAGGGGCTTACACACAGAGTAGTAAAGTCCAGTAACTGCAACTGACCGTGGTTACATTCCAGTGGGGCGATTACTCCAAGTTCAGTAAATTCAGTGACTTTCCACTTCAATCATTGATTGAAATGAAGCTGCACAGAGCTGTTCGCTGAAGTAGCATTTCCTTCACCCAACCCTTCAAAAGAGGCAATGCACAAATCCCCAGAGTCCTTCCTTTGTGCTGTTACCTTTGTAGTTTGCAGTGCAGAGGAAGGTAGGTTTGTTGTGCTCAGGTAATCTGAATCCACATTGATTTTCAGCAGCATCTTGTATTAATATATCGACTAACATGGTGAAATGTGCAAAAGTGCCTTGTGTGAAACACAAACTGTCAGAGTAACTCAGCGGGTCAGGCAACATCTGTGGAGATGAATAGACGGACAATATTTCGGGTTGGGATCCTGCTTCAGACTGATTGGGGTGGGGGGGTGGACAAGTGAGCTGGGGACGAGACAAAGCCTAGCAAGTGATAGGTGGATACAAGTGAGGGGGGGGAGGGGTTGATCGATAGTGACAACGGCTAAAAATTAAAATTAGACAAAAAGTCTGGCAGATAAGATTAGTGGATTATTTAAGCAGTTGATGCAGTAACACATGTGGCAATAATGATTAAATGTTAGTTTAAAGAGGTGTTTTGAAGAAGTTCCTGAAAAGAGAAAGTGTGTGTGAGAGAATGTAACATATATCTCGAAGGGTCTATTCCCATACACTACTGTTCCATAGTCTATGTTTGCATCTTCTTCACGCTTAATCATCTCTCCTCATCTCCATCTATTACTTCTATCCCTAATTTCTTTGTTACCCTCCCTACAGATCTTCCTCCTCACGCCAGCCCATGTCAAAGCCTTCCCCACCCCCCTCAACTAGACACGCCGCAGTTGCCCACCTCCAATGAGCCGTCTTTGTCCTGTTCCACCCACCTTTCTCCTCCCTCACCATTCTCCCCGACGTTGTGAGTAGTATTAAGGATGATATTCCACGCTGGAAGCTTACGCTCTTCTTCCCGTCTGTCAGAAACCCTCAAGGGCCTGATAGACTTAGACCATTTTTCAGCGGACTGCCGGCGGACTGTCAGAGTGGAACACACACACACACACACACACACACACACACACACACACACACACACACACACACACACACACACACACACACACACACACACACAGTGAAAGGTGCCTGCATGTGTGTGTGGGCCTGAGTATGTGCTTGGCGTGTGTGTGTGTGTGTGTGTACACATCCACATATATGTATGTGCACAAAGTCTGTGCAGCAGTGTCTGGTCTCCATTCATCCTGGACCCTCACACATTCGACCAAGATCCCACTTTGTCGATCCACATAAAAGCTGGTGGCGCAGCGGGTAGAGACGCTGCCTCGCGGTACCGGAGACCCGGGCACAGTCCCGACCTTGGCCGCTGAATGTATGCATGTTTGCACGTTCTCCATGTGACCACGTGGGTTTCCTCCGGGTGCTCCCGTTTCCTCCCACTTCTCACAGTAAGTGCGGATTTGCAGGTGAATCCCTCTGTGAATTGCTCCTCGTGTGTAGGGAGTAAAAGTGAAAGAGGGATAACAATGTGTGATCAATGGTTGGTGTGGACTCAGTGGGCCAAAGGGCCTGCTTCCATGCTGTAGCTTTAAACTCCCTTATATTCTGGCCCAACAGTACGAGCGCAATATGTTATTATTGTCTGGGCGTCAACCGCATTTTAATGACCCCTATACTTGATTACATAAGTCCCTTCTAATTTTTCACCATTAAAAAAAATTTCTGTTACCACACGCGCACGGTGCATGGTGACGTAAGCAGTGAAGCGCGGTTGCGCACGGCGCCCCGGGAATTTGGCATGTACACAATCTTTGCGTGCCATCTGCGTGACGTGCAAATGGCGCAGGGAGATGCTGTCCACAAATCAAAGAAGCTAGCTTCACAATGCCGGCAGGTTTAGGCTTGTTTCTGTCACAAGAACCAGGGTGCAGTGAAAAGCTTTGTTTTGCATGCTATCCGACCAAACCAATGCTGCATATAATTACAGTCAAGTTAAACTCAAGAACAATGGATAGAGCAATAGGGGAAGATAAGGAGTGCAGAGTGTAGTTCTCAGCATTGCAGCAGATGATACACTCAAAATGCTGGAGTCATTTAGCAGGTCAGGCAGCAGCTGTGAATACATTTTGGGTAGGAAACCCTTCCTCAGGAAGAAGGGTTCCAACCCAAAACGTCACCCATTCCTTCTCTCCAGAGGTGCTACCTGACCCGCTGAGTTACTCCAGCACTTTGTGTCTATCTTCAGTATAAACCAGCATCTGCAGTTCCTTCCTACGCATTGCAGCACGTGACGCAGCCCCAGGCTTAAGGTTAGAGCAGTCACAGGGAACTGCAGGTGCTGGTTTACAAAGAAAAAGACACAAAGTGCTGGAGTAACTCAGCTGGTCAGGCAGCACCTTTGGAAAACACGGACAAGTGATATTTCGGGTCAGGGCAGCAGCTCTTTCGGCCCTTGCTGTCGTTCATGTAAGATGTTAAACTATTTGCCCTCTCATAAAAAGATTCCATGGCACTATTTGGAAGGAGAGCAGTGGAGATTACCCCAGCCAGACCTCGCTGCTGTCAGATCCGCTGAGTTACTCCAGCATTTTGCGTCTATCTTCGGTGTAAACCAGCATCTGCATTTTCTTTCTACACCAATAATTAGCCATCATCCAGCATCACTGGTTTGTTTGTGTAGGAAGGAACTGCAGATGTTGGTTTACACCGAAGATAGACACAAAATGCTGGAGTAACTCAGCGGATCTGGCAGCATCTCTGGAGAGAAGGAATGGGTGATGTTTTGCCTCGAGACCCTTCTTCAGACTGAGAATCAGGGGAGAGGGAAAGGCTCTCGACCCGAAACGTCACCCATTCATTCTCTCCAGAGATGCCGCCTGTCCCCGCTGAGTTACTCCAGCATTTGGTGTCCATCTTCCTCGCAGGTTTGTTTCTGGGAGCTTGCTGTGTGTAACTGCCAGCAATCCTTCCGGCCTTGCAACATCACCTTCACCTGGAAAATGCACTTGATCGGCTGCAGGGGACAGTGATGCTGCTGCAAGCAAGATTTTCACTGACCCTGTACCTCACCGCACCTGCGCATGTGACAACAAACTCCACTCAGCTTGACTTGCACTTTGAGACTTCCTGGGGTTTTTGCAGATGTGCAACTTCTGTCTGCGCAGTGTTGTTACAGATAAGACAAGAGTGGTCACTGCTGCTCAGATGCTGCAGCAGAAACACATTTAAAAATAGAAGTGTTCCACTTTCTTTTTTTGAAAAAAAAAAATCAGACTGATTTAGGTCACGCTGTGCAGGGAATGCCAAACGATGAAAGAATGGAGGCAGTCATTCGTCGACTGTTAGCTTGCACCTCCCTGCCTGACACCTGCAGTCTTGATGATAAATACCCTGGAAGATCGTGAAAAAGCCGTTGCGATCCTTGCTAAGTTGCCGCGTTGAAAACCAAAAAAAAAATCGAGTAAGGTTCACCACTTTGCCACAAGTGCAGACTGCAGTTTGATGTCACGTGGCCAGAAGAAAACTGACCTGACTAGACTCCTGGTGCAATCCTGCCCCCTGTTGAGTAAACAGGGTGTTACTGTTACCCCCTCCCCCTCCCCCATCTCCCCCTGACCCCCCCCCCCTTTGTGTCCAGTGTCGTCAATAGTACATAAGGGGTCCTTCAAAGGGGACCAGGGGGTGTTATTGTTTCCTCCGTGACTGAGATTTTTGCTGCAGAATGAAATGAATCTCTGTTTGGGATGTGCCGAGCGACTCCTGCTCTCGAGGCTGGGAGCTTCGACAGCACATCCCCGCTCCCTGCATTCACCTCCCCTGTGAGCGGCAGAAGACTTGAAAAGTAAGCCCTGTTTGCCGTTTGTACAACTGTGAGAGCGTTTAAACCTCCACGGGCAAGTGACTGGCTTCGTTAACTCATTTCTTCTCGGTCGTCTTCAATTGATATCGGAATTGGATTGAAATAAAGGTTCAGCGAGGGAACAGGCCCCATCGGCCCACCGAGTCGACGCAGACCATCGATCACCCGTTCACGCTGGCTCTACGTCAGTGCACTTCGCCCTCCATTCCCCGCACACTCGGGGCAATTTACAGAGGGCCAATTAACCTACAAACCCGCACAATAAATGTCCTTTGTCCTTTGCCCTTGTCCTTGTCCTCTGTCTTTGGGATGTGGGAGGGAACCGGAGCACCCGGAGGAAACCCACGAGGTCACAGGGAGAACATGCAAACCCTGGACAGCGGCTCAACCAGCTGCACCACTTTGTCTCGAATGATTACCACACACTGAATCTCTGCCTCCAATGGGGTTATAATACTTGACTTTCAAATGTCTCGGTTGGTGGTGCTTGCAGATAGTAATGTTATAGAGATTGCACAAAATAACACACTCCTGAAAAGCTTTGACATACTCATGGGAGTCTGTGGAAACATTGGTTTGCTCTTGGGTCTTCTGGAAAAATATACACACTCCTGAGGCTCGTAGCAGCGTTGATGAGCTCCTAAAAGCATTGAAAAGGTGCCTGGAACATACAGACGTTGACCACAGCAATAGATTGTGCTCTTGAAAAAAGACGAGTGTGGTAGAATGCCCAAGGTCCTTCACAAGAGGGATGTTGGTTCGCAGGCCGAGCCGGTTGAGGGCAACGGAGGAGACCCCTGCAGCAGCCTGGGGCTTACCTGTGTTGGGGGCAACTGCAGTGCATCGAGGGCTTTGGGCATTTTTGTAAACGGCGGCAAAATATGGCGACGCGCGCATGTGATCTCAATGCAAAAAGGATTTCACTGTACAGTCCACATGTGGCAGGCAATAAAGCAGCAGTGAAAATGCCAAAGAGATTCCACGGACAAGGGTAATGAGGACTGTATCCTTGTGGGGAAATTCTGAGGGGTATAATTGTGGCCTTATAAAGGCTTTTAAAGGTAGTGAAAAGAAATGGCAATGAGATTTAGGGAGGACGTTTCAGAGATCAACGCGAATGGTGTTCTGGCCTTAATTATTGTGGTTTTAGTGTGGGATCGCAGGAGGTCAGACTTACAGAAGTGAAAGTCGTGTACCTGTTGTTATTGTATCCACTCAGTACTGAAAGGAATTGTTAGCCTCTGTTGAAGTATTTACGTGGGGGGTTCGAACCAGAAATCATGTAACTGGGAGGCTAAAGTTGGGTTAATTGAACCAGCCTGGCTAGTTAGTGGTTTAGTGTTTGCTCTCAGTATGCCACCTGTCATTTGAGGTGAAGCTTTGTGTGACTCTGCAAGCCATATTGTGGGTTGAAACAACTTAAGGCTTGTTGTTGGGTGAGCGGCGATGCAATGGTGTAGGTCTATTATTGATACGTGTACCGAGGTGCAGTGAAAAGCTTTTGGTTGCAGGCTCTCCAATTAAATAAGATAATTGCATGCATGAATACAATCACACCAGCGTCAAGTGCAAGAGCTAGAGCAAAGAGAAAGATACAGAGTGCAGAATATAGTTCTCAGCATCGTAGCGTAAAGGGCCTGTCCCGCGTCACGTCACGCAGATGGCGCGCAAAGATTTTGTACATCTCAAAATCCTGGGGTGACCGGGCGTCTCTGCCTACGTCGCCACGCACCATGCTCGCGTATGGCGCACCATGCGCGTATCACGCGTCGTGACGCGTAAATGACATCGCGTAAATGACATCGCGAATGTCGCCCAAGTGGGACAGGCCCTCAAGTGTTCCAGAGAAAAAGTCCGCGACGAGGTAGAGGTGAATTGGACAGTTCCCTCGCTTATCGAAGGACCGATCAGAAGCCTGATAACGGAGGACGAAGCTGTTCATGAGTCTGGTGGTGCGCACTTTCAACCTTGAGTTGAGTTTATTATTACATTGAAAAACTTTTGTTGTGTGCTGACCAGTCAGTGGAAAGACAGTACATAATTACAATCGAGCCGTCCACAGTGTACAGATACATGATAAAGGGAATGACATGGATAACGTTTAGTGCAAGATAAAGTCCAGTAAAGTCCGATCAAGACGTTTCGGGTCAAGACCCTTCTTCACATTTCTTGACCCGAAACGTCACCCAATCCTTCTCTCCAGATATGCTGCCTGTCCCTCTGAGTTACTCCAGCTTTTTGTGTCTTAACTTTGGTTTAAACCAGCATCTGCAGTTCCTTCCTACACAAAGTCCGATCAAAGAAAGTCTGAGGGTCTCCAATAAGGCAGATAGCTCAGGACTGCTCGCTAGTTGTTGGTAGGATGCTTCAGTTGCCTGAAGCTCCTGTACCTTCTGCCTGATGAAAGTGGGAAGTTGAATGAATGAGCGGGGTAGTAAAGGACTTTGATTACATTGGCTACTTTCCCGAGGCAGCGTGAAGTGTTGATGGAGTTAATGATGGAGCATCTGGTCTGTGTGATGGACTGGGCTACATCCACCACTCTTTGCGATTTCTTGCGGTCGGGGTCCGGTCATGAAGGTTTTAAAACAATCATGTTGGAGGCTGATCACCACCAATGTTCAGTGCAGCTTAGGTTCCTTCTATCCATCATTCGAAAATGTCATCAATTACAAAGCTTCCGACAGCACCTTAGGAAATCAGGAGACACCAGGAGAGTTTCCAGCTGTTGCTGTAATGAGACCTGAGGTCTCTAAGACTCGTAACCGCTTTGATGCGGCGCGTCCCACTTTGTTGCGCATTCCCCGCGGGCCGGGGATCAGACTCACCGCCGGTCCCCATGTTGCCTCGCCACTGATGCCAAGCCTCCCACCTGCCGCTTGCTTACCGTGATTCCCACTCTCTCTCTGCCGTGACTGGCGTTGGGATCAGGGCGGCGCAGTGCCCTCCCGACACTGCCTCCCTTTCATCTCCACTCGAAGCTCGCTGGGGGGTCTGGACCCCTCCCCTCCCCCTCACTGCGTGAAACGAGGACGTCTCCTTAATTACTGTTTTAATTAGAACTCGCAGGGATTTCAACAAAATGCCAATTCCGGACGTAAAAAAAATGTCATACTATGCCAACGTGGAACTGTGAAATATAACCAGGAGTAAACTTTATAGGCTTTGCCTTTCCAGAAATGCTGTGTGTCCAGAGGGAGCTTTCAAAAGTGTGTAAACACCAGGGTGTAGAGCCATCAACCATAGGTCTGTCAATGCCGGAGGGAACACGTGCGAGCTATTGAATTAAGCATGTTGTTCAGGAAAAAGAATCAGCTTCATTCTAAATTTCCCCATCGCTCACAGTCCACGATAGAGAAGATAGAACAGCGCAGCAGTGCAACAGGCCCTTCGGCCCACAATGTCCGTGCTGGACATGATGCCAAGTTAAACTAATCACCTCTGCCTGCAGGCGATCCATATAAAGCTGATTTGTGCACTAAATAATCATATTTTTTCATAGCTGCCCAAAGACATGAAACGTGATGTCAGTATTGTTTCAGGTAGACAGAAATGCTGGAGAAACTCAGCGGGTGAGGCAGCATCCATGGAGCGGAGGAATAGGTGAACTGTTTAGTTCAGTTTAGGGGTACAGTGTGGATACAGGCCCTTCAGCTCTCCGAGTCCACTCGACCATCGATCACCCTATACACTAGTTCTATGATAACCCACTTTCGCATACTATATACTAGGGCCAATTTAATGAAGCCAATTAACCTGCACGTTTTTGTGGGTGGAAACCGGGGCACCCGGAGGAAACCCATGTGGTCGCAGGGAGAGCGTACAAACTCCTCACAGACAGCGCCCAAGCTCAGGATTGACTCAGGTCTGTGGCTGTGAGGCAGCAGCTCTACCTGCTGCACCACTCTGCCGCCATTGTTGTGGGTGCTTTCGCCTATCATAAGAGGTGATATCCGGTTGCAGTTCACATTGGGTGAGTGGAAGAATCCTGAAGCTCTATTGAAGGTGCAGATGAGATTTACCAGCACGATACCAATAAAAGGAGACATCAGTCATGTGGAGAGACTGCAGGAGCGAGATTTGCAGATGTAAGTTAAGTGGGGGATGGTGATCGAGACGGGCCGGTGTTGATAAGAATAGATAGGGAGCAACTGTTTCTGCTGGGAAGAAACAGTAACCAGAGGGCAGAAGATGTATGTTATTTGTCAGAAGGCAGAGATTGGAATTCTTTTTATGCAGTGAGTTATTATGATCTGGGATGCATTGCCTGCAAGGGTGGCGCAAGCAAATTCAATAACTTTCAAAAAGGAATTGAGTATATACTTAACAAAAATCGCATTTTATCAGGCCATGGGGAAAGGACGCATGTTTACCAATAGCTGAAAAGCTCTTTCAAAGAACGGTACAGGAACAGTGGGCCGAATACGCACCTCCTCTGTTCCCTGATTCTAAATCAAAAGATTCTGTAAATGACCAAGAGGAATAAAGTTTGTAAAATTACAGGAGAGTTAAGTGAAAATGGAGGTCGTGCAGGCACAAAACCTAAATTGCATTAAATAGTAAATGAGTTTTTTTCTAAATAGGTCGATTAAAAGACTGTACTGCAATGCTTTGTGCAATTGGAGAGTTTTAGAATGCCTTTCCATGGCTTAGAAGTTAGGAATAGACTGTATTGGCCCACTGGACTGTGATGTATTCAAAAACCAATATGTAGGTGGATTGAAAATGTTTCTAATTTTTCATGCCTTTTATTTTCACTTCAAGTCACTTTTTTAAAACAAAAGTGCGTAAATATGAGAACGTTTTTCTCTGCATTGAGATGGATACACTGATTATAGCGCAGTATTGGTCTTTGAAAGGTTGAAGCACAAAGAGAGTCTGAAGTTGAGGGGCCGGGGCCGGGGGGGGGGGGGGGGGCGAGGGGACGAGAGGAGAGGGGCCGGGGCCGGGGGGGGGCGAGGGACTGGGACTCCAGGCAACGTCAGCTGCAGCAGAGATGGGGACGGTCTGTCCCCTCCGCCCACTCAGCGGCACCCCGAGCTCTTCCTGCCTTCCCCACCCCCGGCCGCGGGGTTAGACGGCCCGGGGTCCGCGGGTGTGCAACAAGTCCGGATGCTCAAGTTGGCGTTGTGTGGCAACAGTACGGGTCACGGGTTGTGACCTCGACTCCATGCAACCTCCCTATAGATAGAGGACAGTTAGAACCTTTCTCCTAGGGCGGAAATGTCAAAGTCTAGAGGGCATAGGTTTAAGGGTGAAAGCGGCAAGATTTAAAGGAGATGTGTGGGGTAAGTGTGTTACACAATGAGGTGGCCTGGATCGCATTGCCAGGGGTGGTGGTGGTGGACGCAGATACAATACAATCTCCCAGATGTACTAGTGGCCAGAGGACCTAGGGTGAAAGAGGAAACTGGTGTTGGGTAGACTGATGGGACTGAAGCAAATGGTGTTGGGTAGATCAGTTCCTGTGGATTGGAGGGTAGCTAATGTTATCCCACTTTTTAAGAAAGGAGGTAGAGGAAAACAGGGAAATATAGACCAGTTAGGCTGACATGGGTGATGGGGAAGATGCTGGAGTCAATTATAAAAGATGAAATTGCGGCACATTAGGATAGCAGTAACAGGATCGATCCAAGTCAGCATGGATTTATTAAGGGGAAATCATGCTTGACTAATCTTCTGAATTTTTTTGAGGATGTAACTAGGAGAGCAGTGGATGTGGTGGACTTTCAGAAAGCCTTTGATACAGTCCCACATAGAAGATTAGTGGGCAAAATTAGAGCACATGGTATTGAGGGTAGGGTACTGACATGGATAGAAAATTGGTTGGCAGACAGGAAACAAAAATTAGGGATTAACGGGTCCCTTTCAGAATGGCAGGCAGTGACTAGTGGGATACCACAAGGCTCGGTGCTATGAGGGAGGCCATTTACAATATACATTAATTATTTAGATGAAGGGATTAAAAGTAACTTTAGCAAATTTGCAGACACAAAGCTGGGTGGCAGTGTGAACTGTGAAAAGGATGCTATGAGAATGCAGGGTGATTTGGACAGGTTGGGTGATTGGGCAAATGCATGGCAGATGCAGTTTAATGTGGATAAATGTGAGGTTTTCCACTTTGGTGGCAAGAACAGAAAGGCAGATTATAATCTGAATGGTGTCAAATTAGGGAAAGGAGAAGAACATTGAGATCTGGGCGTCCTTGTACATCAGTCACTGAAAGTAAGCAATAGACAATAGACAATAGGTGCAGGAGTACACCATTCAAGCCAGCACCGCCATTCAATTTGATCATGGCTGATAGTCAAAAATGCTGGAGAAACTTAGCGGGTGAGGTAGCATCTATGGAGTGAAGGAATAGGCTGATCATCATGGCTGATCATCCACAATCAGTACCCTATTCCTGCCTTCTCGCCATCTCCCTTGACTCCGCTATCTTTAAGAGCTTTATCTAACTCTCTCTTGAAAGCCTCCAGAGAATTGGCCTCCAAGCATGCTGGAATAGCAGGCAGTGAAGAAAGCATGTTGGCCTTCATAACAAGAGGAGTTGAGTATAGGAGCAAAGAGGTCCTTCTGCAGTTGTACAGGGCCCTGGTGAGACCACACCTGGAGTATTGTGTGCAGCTTTGGTCTCCAAATTTGAGGAATAACATTCTTGCTATTGAGGGAGCGCAGCGTAGGGTTCACGAGGTTAATTCCCGGGATGGCGGGACTGTCATATGTTGATAGAATGGAGTGGCTGGGCTTGTATACTCATCATTTAGAAGGATGAGATGGGATCTTATTGAAACATATAAGATTATTAAGGGATTGGACACGTTAGAGGCAGGAAATATGTTCCCAATGTTGGGGGAGTGTAGAACCAGGCGCCACAGTTTAAGAATAAGGGGTAGGCCGTTTAGAACGGAGATGAGGAAAAACTTTTTCACCCAAAGAGTTGTCAATCTGGGAAATTCTCTGCCTCAGTTGAGGCCGATTGGATGCAAGAGAGAGTTAGATAGAGCTCTTAAATATAGCGGAGAAGGCAGGAATGGGGTATTGATTGTGGATGATCAGCCATGATCACAGTGAATGGCGGTGCTGGCTCAAAGGGCCGAATGGCCTACTCCTGCACCTATTGTCTATTGATAGTGGCATTTAAGAGAATTTTAGATAGGCACATGGAGGTGTAGGGAATATAGGGATATGGATCATGCACAGGCAGATGAGATCAGTTGAACTGGGCATCATGTCCGGCATAAACATTGTGGGCTGAAGGGCCTGTTGCTGGGCTGTACAATGTTCTCTGATTTCACAACTGAACACATTGTATGTAGGGCTGCCTGAGAAAATATCACTGGATCGGTTGCTCCGTGAATGAGTTCTAATCCTTCCATGGCAATGGGGAATTTTCCTTAAAAAATGATTTAGCGTATATGAATATATACAGGCACGTTTCAACAGACAGTGAATATTCAAAGAGTTTCAACCACTCATTTCATTGACAAAAACCATCAGCAGCACACGGGCTGGGAAGGTTTGCTGTTATTGCAGCAGACCTGTGTGTGTGTAAATCTTATCCCTCCAGCAATTCTGCTTCGGAATCTGCTAAGGGCAGTAATTGTAAGTCATCAATTGTCGTGGGAAATTGGACATCTCAAATTAAAGTCGCCTTCTCCAAAGGTCACCGACTGCTGATTTGCCGCGGAGTATTGCCCCAGCTCTTGTACCGAGCATCTTGTATGTCTATCTGACAGAGCAGGGCGGCTCCCTGCCTCCGCCTGGAAGATGCCTCCTCACCTTCCTCCGCTCAGCAGCGAGGTGCCAGGCTGGATGTTGTGCTCGAATCGGTGCGGGCAACAAAACCACAGCTGAGCATCTGAGCGTCTCCAAAAGAATCTCAAAGTGCTGGATATCTCAGCGGGCCGGGCGTCATTTGTGGAGAAAAAAGACGGATGAAGCTTTGGGTCAGGACACTACTTCGGACTATCCGAAACCTTTCTGACTCCCACAAAGAAAACACAAAGTGCTAGAATAACTCAGTGGATCGGGCAACATCTGTGAAGAACATGATAGGTGATATTTCAGGCCAGACTTTGTCAGACTCTGGTTTCTTCCTGAAACGTCACCAATCCGTGTTCTCCACAGATACTGCCAGGCCCCTTGAATTACTCCAGCACTTTTTTACACAAATTTCCAGCATCTGCAGTTCCTTGTGTCTAGCCTTTGTGACTTACTCTACACATCTACCATTCAAAACCCCCCTCACCTGTACCCACCTATCGCTTGCCAGCTTTGTCCTGCCCACTCCTCTCTTTTCCAGCATTCTCCCCATAACTACAATCAGTCTGAAGAAGGGCCTTTAGTCGGAGGGTAGTTAATCTGTGGAGCTCATTGCCACAGAGGGCTGTGGAGGCCAAGTCAGTGGATATTTTTAAGGCAGAGATAGACATATTCTTGATTAGAACGGGTGTCAAGGGTTATGGGGAGAAGGCAGGAAAACGGAATCAGGAGGCAGAGATCAGCCATGATGGCGGAGTAGCCTCAACGGGCCAAATGGCCAAATTCTGCTCCTATAACTGGTGTATGATCTTGTGTGTGGGTCCCAAGTGGAAATGTCGCCTGTCCTTCCATCAGCCAGGTGCTGCCTGACCTGCTGAGTTCCTCCAGCACGTTATCGTTTGCTCAACATTAGTAGCATCTGCAGTTCCTTGTTTATCCATCTACGCTTTCGATTGGACACATAATGCTGGAGTAACTCCGTGGGTCAGGCAGCATCTCTGGAAGAAAAGAAGAGGTGACATTTCGGGTCGGAACCGTTTCTTCCGACCCGAAACGTCACCTAATCTTATCTCGAGAGATTCTGCCTGACCCGCTGAGTTCCGTCAGCGTTTGGCGTCCCTCTTCCATATAAGCCAGTTCCATCATCTACGTTTTCAATTAGTCGGACTGTAGCACAGACGGCCCTTGCAAGGCTTTCTTTAGGTTTAGTGTGATTTATGGTGCTTTCAAAATAAACACCTACTTCGAATTTTACAAAACTGAAAAGCCTGCAGCCCTCTATTTATAACCTCATAAAACAGTGACAGTTTTTAGTAAAACCTCGGCTTTACCAGATTTCACATTGTTCCAGACTCTCCTGAATTCTTTCTTGGTGGCTAGTGAAGGGGCACTGGGTGGCAGCTGCTCCCAGCTCTCTCCCCATCCACCCAGAACCCGGCTCATTGTCCACTGGATCTCGGTAACGCGTGACAACGAGACACCGATGCCAATGGAGGTCGCCCTCTGGGGCCAGCAACTACCCTGGGCACAAACAGAGTATAATCTTACTGCGGCGAGAGGCTACAAAGGTGACGTCCCACAGCTACGCTGACCATCTGTCTGCGTGGAGTGTGCACGTTCTCCATGGGTTTCCTACCGAAGATAGACACAAAGTGCTGGAGTAACACAGCGGGACAGGCAGCATCTCTAAAGAGGAGGAATGGGTGACATTCTAGGTCAAGACCCTTCTTCAGACTCCTACATCCGTTTCCTACCGCTACTCCATTTCCTCCCACATCCCAAAGGCATGCTAGTTGGTGCGTTAATTGGCTGCTATAGATGGCCCCGAGTGTGCAGGTGAGTTGTGAAACTTGCCGCGGGTATGGATGGTAATGTGCGGAGAATAGAAAATGTTGGAGTAATGTCGGATTATAATGTCGGTTAATAGAAGCTTGACGGTCGACATGGGCTCGATGGGCCGAAGGGTCTGGTCCATGTGGTATGAATGTGTGGCTGTATCACAGTGAAGCGACAGCCAAATAGGAGCACGCCAATGACCCTCACCAACTTCTACAGACACATCATACAATCCACACAATGACGAAGGAGGCTATGGCAGCCTATTGAACCTAATCTGGCTCACACATTAATCTCATTCCTTTGACTAATTTCCCCTGTAATTTACTCTCTGTACATCAATACCTTCCGGGTCCGACCACCTGCCTTTGCACCAACCCGCACATTTTTGAGATGTGGGTGGAAGCCGGAGTACGCAGACGAAACCCATGTGGTCACACAGGCAGCTGAAGCATCCTACCAACAGCGAGCGAGCTATTGCAGTGGGCGACTATCTACCTCATTGGAGACGCTTGGACTATGTTTGATCGGACTTTACCGGACTTGCACTCAGTTATCATGTATGTACACTGTGAATGGCTTGATTGTAAACATGTGCTGTCTTTCCGCTGACTGGTTACAAAAGCATTTCACTGTACCTCGGTAGATGTGATAATGAAGTAAACTCACTTTGGTATTCGAAACATGCAAACTCCTTGCACATAGCACCCGAGGTTAGAGTTAAACCCATGTCGCTGGAGCTGTGGGGCAGCATTTCTCCTGGTTGAGTTTCTCTCGTGTGTGTTGGCCTTCAATTACCTTTATCACACACTCTCCCATCTTAACAAATACGTTTCCGAGCCCTCCCCCCGTCTCTAACGGCATGCTGACCCTCGGAAACTGCCTATCCAGGTATCCTAAATTATAAGCAGGCAGGTGAGGCAGTTTTATCAGGGAGAGTTCAGAAGGCATTTCACCTTTGTAGGCTCAGTAATAAATCTTGTCGATTCGCTGTCATTGGTGGTGGAATTGAGGTGATAAAACCATCTCTTGCTTCTGCAGTGTGTTGAAAGGTTAACCTAAACTGCACACAAAATAGCATCCATCGCAAGGGTAAAAGAGGAGGACACTTTGAATGAAGTTGTGCAGGGAGGCAGAGATTTATTCAAGTCCTCCCCACTGGCCCCTCTTACAAATTCATTTCCTTCTTCTCCTCTTGCATTTGCTCTCATTTCCTCCTCCCAACAACTTCAACCACAGCTCTTCTCAGCAATCACTCCCTTCTCCCTTCCCCTCAAAGGCCTGTCTTTCACATTGTCTCAGTCACACTGTCGCTCTGTCTCGCTATCGAAGCAATGTCTCTACATTTCCCATCATTGCACTTGCTTTCACTGACTTTCTCACTGTTCCTCATGGTTGCTTCCTACCATCTGCCATCTTCTCACACATTTGTTTAACATCCCAATGATATGGTCTCTTTCTAGAAACATCATAGAAACCACTTCAGTTCGAGCCTGTCGTGTGTTTGTGTCCCCATTACGTTCCAACTAAATCCCTCCCTCTGGCTTTAAATTAAACTCTTTCTCACCTTTTACCTTTTCAGCTCTAGTCTTTGTCACTTACTCCACCCATCTGCCAATCTAACCCCCCCCCCCCCCCCCCTCACTTGTATCCACCTACCACTTGCCAGGCTTTGTCACGCCCTCATCTCTTTCCCAGCTTTCTCCCCACTTCTACAATCAGTCTGAAGAAGGGTCTCAGTCTGAAGAAGTGTATTTAAGCCTCAATGCTGGGGATGTTGGACTGGGATAGTATGCTGATGTCTCCCAGAATCATAGTCGTATCGCATGGAAACAGGCCCTTTGGTCCAACGTGTCAATGCCACAAAGATGCCCCATCGAAGCTAGTCATTTGCTCGTGATTGGCCCATATACCTCTAAGACCTTTTGTACCTCTGCCTGTCCAAATGTCCTTTAAACGTTGTAATTGCATAGGCCTCAACTACCTCCTCTGGCAGTTCATTCCATACACAATCACCCTTTGTGTAAATCTCCCCCCTCTCACCTTAAACCCATGCCCTCCAGTTGTTAATTCCTAGTCTGAAGAAGGGTCTCGACCCGAAACGTCACCCATTCCTTCTCTCCAGAGATGCTGCCTGTCCCGCTGAGTTACTTCAGCATTTTGTGTCTATCTTTTGTGTAAACCAACATCTGCAGTTCCTTCCTACATTTTTATTTCCTAAATAGCTTTTGGTCATAAGGTGTCCAGCTCAGTGTTGGTGACTAAGGTAATACATAAACACATGTTTGATTGCTCTCCCTGGATTCTATAGATTCATAAAAGAGCTTTGCTCAGAAGAATACCCTTTGGCTGATCCTGTCTGTAATAGTTCTACAGAGGAGTTTCTCATGGAGAAAACAAACTCAATGCTAGCATTGTATACAAAAACAGGGATGTAATGCTGAGGCACAATAAGGCGCTGGTAAGGCCATGTTTGGAATATTGTGAGCAATTTTGGGCACCATATCTGAGGAGGAATGTGCTGGCTTTCGAGAGGGTCCAGAGGAGGTTTACAAGAATGATCCCAGGAATGAGTAGGTTAACCTATGGTGAGTGTTTGTCGGCACTGGGCCTGTACTCACTGGAGTTTAGAAGAATGAGGGGGGACCTCATTGAAACATACAGAATAGTGAACAGCTTAGATAGAGGGGATGTGGAGAGGATGTTTCCACTAGTGGGAGAGTCTAGGACTAGAGGTCATAGCCTTAGAATTAAAGGACATTCTTTTAGGAAAGAGATGAGGAGACATTTATTTAGTCAGAGGGTGGTGAATCTGTGGATTTCTTTGCCACAGAAGGCTGTAGAGGCCATGTCAGTAGATATTTCTAAAGCTGAGATAGATTTTTGATTAGTGCAGGTGTCAGAGGTTATGGAGAGAAGGGAGGAGAATGGGGTTCGGAAGGAGAGATAACTTTAAACTTTAAAGTAGAACGGTTGGGAGGAGGGACTCAAATAGAGAAAGCCAGTAGACAGGGTCTGAGGCAGGAGGCGGAGAAGGGAAGCACTCAGACCCAATATGTAGGGGAGAAAGAAGAAAAAATATATAAACAGAGAATAAGAGGTGGGTGGGTTTCCGGGGCAAAAATCAAAAGGGACCACTTGTCAACATAATTGTATAAGGAGTAAGAGTGTTGTAAAAACAAGCCTGAAGGCTTTGTGTCTCAATGCAAGGAACATTTGTAATAAGGTGGACGAGTTGAATGTGCAGATAGCTATTAATGACTATGCTATAGTTGGGATCACAGAGACATGGCTCCAGGGGGACCAAGGCTGGGAACTGAACATCCAGGGATATTCAATATTCAGGAGGGATAGACAGAAAGGAAAGGGAGGTGGGGTAGCGTTGCTGGTGAGAGAGGAGATTAATGCAATAGAAAGGAAGGACATTAGCTTGGAGGATGTGGAATCGATATGGGTAGAGCTGCGAAATTCTAAGGGGCAGAAAACGCTAGTGGGAGTTGTGTACAGGCCAACTAACAGTAGTAGTGGAGTTGGGGATGGCATCAAACAGGAAATTAGAAATGTGTGCAACAAGGGTAAAACAGTTATAATGGGTGACTTCAATCTACATATAGATTGGGTGAATCAAATGGGCAGGGGTGCTGAGGAAGAGGATTTCTTGGAATGTATGCGGGATAGTTTTCTAAACCAACATGTAGAGGAACCAACGAGAGAGCAGGCTATTCTAGACTGGGTATTGAGTAATGAGGAAGAGTTAGTTAGCAGTCTTGTTGTGCGGGGCCCCTTGGGCAAGAGTGACCATAATATGGTTGAGTTCTTCATTAGGATAGAGAGTGACATAATTAAGTCAGAAACAAGGGTTCTGAACTTAAACAAAGGTAACTTTGAAGGTATGAGAAGTGAATTGGCCAAGATAGACTGGTAAGTGATTCTTAAAGGGTTGACAGTGGATGTGCAATGGAAGGTATTTAAAGACTGCATGGATGAACTACAACAATTGTTCATCCCAGTTTGGCAAAAGAATAAATCAGGGCAGGTAGTGCATCCATGGATAACAAGGGAAATCAGGGATAGTATAAAAACAAAAGATGAAGCATACAAATTAGCCCGAAAAAGCACCTACCAGAGGACTGGGAGAAATTCAGAGTTCAGCAGAGGAGGACAAAGGGCTTAATTAGGAAAGGGAAAATAGATGATGAAAGAAAACATAAAAAACTGACTGCAAAAGTTTTTATAGATATGTGAAGAGAAAGAGATTAGCTAAAACAAATGTAGGTCCCTTGCAGTCAGAAACAGGTGAATTGATCATGGGGAACAAGGACATGGCAGACCAATTGAATAACTACTTTGGTTCTGTCTTCACTAAGGAAGACATAAATAATCTGCCGGAAATAGCAAGGGACCGGGGGTCAAATAAGGTGGAGGAACTGAGTGAAATCCAGGTTAGCCGAGAAGTGGTGTTGGGTAAATTGATTGGATTAAAGGCCGAAAGGTAAATCATGTCTGACGAATCTTATAGAATTTTTCGAGGATGCAACTAGCAGAGTGGATAAGGGAGAAACAGTGGATGTGTTACATCTAGACTTTCAGAAGGCTTTCGACAAGGTCCCACATAAGAGATTAGTATACAAACTGAAAGCACACGGTATTGGGGGTTCAGTATTGATGTGGATAGAGAACTGGCTGGCAGACAGGAAGCAAAGGGTAGGAGTAAACGGGTCCTTTTCAGAATGGCAGGCAGTGACTAATGGGGTACCGCAAGGCTCAGTGCTGGGACTCCAGCTATTTACAATATATATTAATGATTTGGACGAGGGAATTGAATGCAACATCTCCAAGTTTGCGGATGACACGAAGCTGGGGGGCAGTGTTAGCTGTGAGGAGGATGCTAGGAGGCTGCAAGGTGACTTGGATAGGCTGGGTGAGTGGGCAAATGCATGGCAGATGCAGTATAATGTGGATAAATGTGAGGTTATCCATTTTGGTGGCAAAAACAGGAGGGTAGACTATTATCTTAATGGTGGCAAATTAGGAAAAGGGGAGATGCAACGAGACCTGGGTGTCATGGTACACCAATCATTGAAAGTAGGCATGCAGGTGCAGCAGGCAGTGAAGAAAGCAAATGGTATGTTAGCATTCATAGCGAAAGGATTTGAGTATAGGAGCAGGGAGGTTCTACTGCAGTTGTACAGGGTTTTGGTGAGACCATACCTGGAGCATTGCAGTTTTGGTCTCCAAATCTGAGAAAAGACATTCTTGCCATAGAGGGAGTACAGAGAAGGTTCACCAGACTGATTCGTGGGATGTCAGGACTTTCATATGAGGAAAGACTGGATAGACTTGGCTTGTACTCGCTAGAATTTAGAAGACTGAGGGGGGATCTTATAGAAACTTACAAAATTCTTAAGGGGTTGGATAGGCTAGATGCAGGAAGATTGTTCCCGATGTTGGGGAGGTCCAGACAAGGGGTCACAGTCTAAGGATAAGGGGGAATTCCTTTAGGACCAAGATGAGGAAAACATTTTTCACACAGAGAGCGGTGAGTCTCTGGACTTATCTGCCACAGAAGGTAGTTGAGGCCAGTTCATTGGCTATATCTAAGAAGGAGTTAGATGTGGCCCTTGTGGCTAAAGGGATCAGGGGGTATGGAGAGAAGGCAGGTACAGGATACTGAGTTGGATGATCAGCCATGATCATATTGAATGGCGCAGCAGGCTCGAAGGGCAGAATGGCCTACTCCTGCACCTATTTTCTATGTTTCTATATATCAACCATGTTTCAATGGCGGAGTAGACATGATGGGCCGACTGGCCTAATTCTACTCCTATCACTTATGACCTTATCCAACCTCACCCCCTTCTTCTTCTTCCACTGTCCTGCAGACCTTTCCATCATTTCCTACCATTTTATTTCGGTAAAATTGTCGTCATATCTTCCCTGCACCAATCTTCTCAGGCAGTGGATTCCAAGTCTTAACAATTTGCACCTGTTTTCTGAATTAAATCAGGGTTTGATTGATTGATTGATTAATTGATTGACAGATACAACGTGGACACAGGCCCTTTGGCACTCCAAATCCACGCTGACCATCGATAATCCGTTCACACTCGCTCGTTGTTTTCCCACTGTCGCATCCACTTCTGACATGTTCGGGGCAATTCACTGAGGCAGATTAACCTACAACCCAGCACGTCTTTAGGATGTGTGAAGAAACTTACCGAATAGTGAAAGGCCTGGATAGAGTGGATGTGGAGAGGATGTTTCCACTCGTGGGAGAGTCCAGAACCAGAGGCCACAACCTCAGAATAAAAGGATGTAACTTTAGAAAGGAGAAGAGGAGGAATTTCTTTAGCCAGAGGGTGGTAAATCTGTGGAATTTGTTGCCTCAGAAGACAGTGGAAGCCGTCAATAGATATTTTTAAGGCCAGGATTGACAGATTCTTGATTAGTACGGGTGTCGGGGGTTATGGGGAGAAGGCAGGGTGAATGGGGTTGAATGGAAAAGATAGATCAGCCAAAATTGAATGGTGGAATAGATTTGATGCGCCAAATGGCCTAATTCTGCTCCTGGAACCGGAGCATTCGGAGGAAACCCACGCGGTCACAGGGAGAACGTGCAAACTCCACACAAACAGCACCCGAGGTCAGGATCGAACCTGGGTCTGATTAAAATCCGAGATACAATCTGCTCTTTGGAAAATGAGTATGAGCCAGGATTACAGATTGATTTTAAAGAGGGGAATGTGGAGGCTACGTTTGCTTAACCAATCGGTCCTATTCAGCACATTCAACAAAGGGCGGCACGGTGACGCAGCGGTAGAGCTGCTGCCTCACAGCGCCGGAGACCCAGGTTCGATCCCGACTACGGGCGCTGTCTGTACAGAGTTTGTACGCTCTCCCCGTGACCGCGTGGGTTTTCCCCGAGATCTTTGGTTTCCTCCCACACTCCAAAGGCGTACAGGTTTGTAGGTTAATTGGCTTGATATAAATGTAAATTGTCCCTAATGTGTGTAGAATAGTGTTAATGTGCGGGGATTGCTGGCCAGTGCGGACTCAGTGGGCTGAAGGGCCTGTAGCCGCGCTGTATCTCTAAACTAAACAAAAACATAACGCCAAGTAGCATCTGGTGCAGTAATTGTCTTTCAATCCCAGTATTAAATATGATTAAATCCGATTAGTATGATTGCAGCCACTACGTCCTGCTTGATCTCCTGCATTAGAACCTCTGTATATTGTAACCGTTTATTGTGTCCATCCACTCAGTGAAGGGTTCTGTCTGATATTACAAGTGGGGTTTTTTTTCAAACACGGATTACTGAATCTAACACATTCCAGCTTTCTCAATTTTTAGTTTGGTTCCAAAGCATCAGGCAAAACCATCAAAGGATTAAGATCGTTGCGATGTTGTTAGTTTGTAAAACATGCCGAGAATTTTAAACTGCTCCAGACCACTATGATTATAGTCGGATGGCAGTGCTACAGTGATCAGGCTGATGCCAAAGAGCTCGGTGGCACTCCATCCACTGCAAATTCTGCCTGTGTCTATGTCGATACTGTATATTAGAGGAATATATAGAGTCATAGGTTAATACAGTGTGGAAACAGGCCCTTCGGCCCAACTCGCCCACACCGGCCAACAATGTCCCAGCTACACTAGTCCCACTTGCTTGCGCTTGGTCCATAACCCTCCAAACCTGTCCTATCCATGTACCTGTCCAACTGTTTCTTAAACGATGGGATAGTCCCAGCTTCAACTACCTCCTCTGGCAGCTTGTTCCATAAACCCACCACCTTCTGTGTGAAAAGGTTACCCCTCGGATTCCTATTAAATCTTTCCCCATTCACCTTGAACCTGTGTCCTCTGGTCCTCCATTCCCCTACTCTGGGAAAAAGACTCTGTGCATCTACCCGATCTATACGTGTGTGATGCAAAACCTGTTGCCAGCTTCCTCTCACTCTCACCTCCTCCCCTCCCGTGTACCTCACCCTCACCACCTCCCCTGTGTCCCTTTACTCCAGCCCTCACCTCCTCCCCTCATGTTACCTCTCCTCCTCCCCTCAGTACTACCTCACCTTGTCCCCTCAGGTGTCTCTCACCCTCACCTGTTCCCCTCAGGTGTACCTGACCCTCCCTTGCTCCCCTCATCTGGGATCATGGCAGTGCCTGACATCTTAGTTTGGGCAAGTTTGAATAAAGCCCAGGCATTAAAATATCACTCCAGAAGCTCAAGACGCTGGGAGGTGGGGAGAAAGAATGAGAGTTGCTGCAGGAACTCAGTGGGTCGGGCAGCGCTGGGGAGAGAACTGAAGAGGCACCAGTCGAGGTCCTTCCCCGGAAGTGTTTCTGAAGAAAGTCATTGTGGCCCGTCTTACACCTTTGCTCTGCGCTCGCTACCTCCAACTGACGTTAGCCTTTGCTGTGTACATGACCAACCACATCTCCACCATCATTCCTGATGTGTCCACTAACTTCCAAACTAGTTCATAAGGTCATCAGTGATAGGAGCAGAATTAGGCCATTCAGCCCATCAAGTCTACTCCGCCATTCAACCATGGCAGATCTTTCTCTCCCTCTCAACCTCATTCTCCTGCCTTCTCCCCATAACTCCTGATGCCTGTACAAATGCAAGATCTATCTCTGCCTTAGAAATATCCATTGACTTGGCCTCCACAGCATTCTGTGCCAAATAATTCCACAGATTCACCACCCTCTGACTAAAAACATTTAGAATTGAGAGCTCAGGCCCTCTGCCCACAGACCACGATACCAATGGCTTGTTACATTTAGCAGAGGCACCCGGTGGTGCCCTGTCCGTGTACCATGGGTCGATGACAGGCCTCGCCCCAGTGCCCGGCTGAGAAGGCCCTGTGTTTGTGTTTGCCGCTGGGTTGAGGTCCTGCAGCCTCTCACAGCTCACAAGCGGCTACACCGACTGACGGGGCTGCATGCAGCTTCCTGCAAACCCTCCAACAGGTCCACCCTAGGGGCCAGTGAAGCGTCCCTTGCAGCCAGGGTCCGGAGGGCAAGGAGTACCGCCACTCCACCTTGGATCCGTAGGGGGAGGAGTGGCTCTGCTGTCATCGACCGAAGGACTGGTGACGGGATCTAGGGAGTGGGCAGGGCTGAAGATGACCTGGTTGGGTTGTCCTAGGCCTGGCCAAGCTGGCTATCCGCGAATCACGGCGCCAGGTGTAGAGGGCTTTGCCCGAGCCAGATGTTTGTCCCTTTACCGGGGTTGTATAGTAGTTATTGGCATATTTGTAACTAAGTTGTTTGGAATTCAGTGTCTGAATAATTTGGTAATTTTGTAAAATGGTGGTGGGTATGTCACCACCATTTTACAATTGTTTGGGGTTTGGGTTTTTTTTGGTTTTTGTATCGTGTACGTAATCAAATAAATTATTTTTGATACACAAAAAAAAACAGGTTTACCGTAGCTTGCCACTTTTGCGGGCTGGAAGAGTCTGTGTTCCACGTGTATATAGAGCGTGTGAGGTTGCAGCCCCTGTTCCATTATCTCCTTGCCTTCTGGCTGCACTTCTCACCCACCATCCTCATCTTCGGACACCCTGTGCGTAGGGGAGAGGTTAGGGCCGAGGATGTCCGGGTTGGGTTGTTCCTGGGCCTGGCCAAGCTGGCCATCCGCGAGTCACGGCGCCAGGCGGTGGAAGGGCTCCGCCCGAACCGGCTGCCCGCCCATTTTTCCGGGGTTACGTCCGTGCCCAGGTGATGTTAGACAGGGACTACGCGCTGTCCACGGGCGCCCTGGGGATTTCAGGGACCGCTGGACACCGCGGGGGGTTAAATGCATCCTTGACAAGGAGTGTAAGATAGTTGTATAATAGATTGTCGTTTATCGTGTATTATGGTGGTGGTCCTGGTTTTTTTTTTACTGTAATGTTTATCTTATTTTAATAGTTGAATAAATATTTTTGATAAACAAAAAAATTAAAAAAATTAAAGGTTTACCGTGGGATAAACCACGACTGATTGCCTCTCACCCACGTGGGCAGAATCCCGGGGATTCTCCCAGCGTAACATGGGAGCCATGGAACAGTCTGCAGCCTCTGCAGCCATGTGTTTCAGTGTGTGGGTGGTGGGATACAGCACAACCATGCCCCTGCCTGACTCTGGATGGGTATGTGCCTTTACACCTGACTGCATACATCTCTGTGTCTTTCTTTACAAACATCAGTCTAGTTTTGTTCTTGTGTCTGTGTGTATGGTAACTGGCCTCCATCTTTACTCTATGTTAGTACTTGGAACTGTCTGCCTCTGATTTTCATCTGCGCTTATGTTAGAATGTCTGAAACCAAATGTTTCTCTCTCCCATTCTCTTTCTCACTCTCCCTCTCCATCTCTCCCCCCAACTCCCCCTCTCTCACTTTTTCTCTCTCTCACCTTCCCCCTCTCTATCTCTCCCTCCCTTACACTCACTCTCTCACTCCCTCCCTCTCTACCTCCCCGTATCTCTAACTCACTCTTTACTCTCTCTCTCTTCTGCACTCTCTCTTTCTCTGTCTCCCTCTCCCCCTCATCCACTCTCTGGCACCATTATTTATTTTCATTCTCACCTTTCTCCTCCCTACCCTTTCTCGCTCCTCTCTTTTTTTCTCTCTATATTACTCTCTTCCTCTCATTCCCACACTCTTGCTCTGCTCTCTCTTTTCTCTCTGTCCACTCTCTCTCTCTCTCCCCTCTCTTTCTCTCCTCTCTCTTTGTCGCACTCTCTCTTTCTGTGTGTGCCTCTCTCTCCTTTAATTGCATTTTGGAAGTACGTGGGATATTAAAAAAAAAACTATTTGTGTTATCTTTCTGTTCTGGTTCAATCCAACTAACATGATTAAAATCACTGTGATTTTGTTGTTCAGTAATACATGGTTTGAATATTAAATAGTTCTGATCTTCAAGATTATCGCAGAATCCTTACATGATGATGATGTATATGCCTGTTTTGACAGAGTTTCTGGTGATGGCTCAGAGAGTGTTGGCTTAACAGGGACAGGCCAAGATAATGAAAGCAGGTTAAATTCAAGACATCAGATACCTTCCAGGGAATAGAAGAGACGAGGCCTCCCGTAGAATTGCTTCCCTTTCATTCTCTGGGTTTGATCACTGTTGCCGTACTTGGTATTTATTAAAAAAGCAGTGTGGGCTGCAGTAACGCCACAGAACACCTCACTCGCTACTTCAGAGGGCAAGATAAGAATAGACCATACACTCTAGGTGTAGGTGGATGGAGCTGTGTGGATGCAGAATACTCCACTAATGAGTGCCATGAATTTACTTGTCATGTCAGTGTTAGACTTGGAAGTTACTGACAATAATCAGTCTCTATCCTCTAATAATCATTCTACCCGGGCTGGTTGCCGGGCTTGACTCTGCATTGTACAACTCTAATAGCACTCTTAACTCTGTAATGTACAAGTGTGAGCCAGAGGCTTGAGACTGACGGGAATGCTGCATTGTGGAAGCTACCGGTTTTTGATGAGACATCAACCTGGGCAACCGACCTGCTCTTTTAAGTAGACCTATCTTTGAACAGACTTCACTGGCTTTACCGTGCACTAAACTTTATATCAAACCAACATCTGCAGTTCCTTTCTACACATTCCTTACCTAGGGTCGCCAATTGACCTCCCTCTTTGCTTGACCAACCTCCTGACCATAGCCAACTGATCTCCCTTCTGCTGAAGATCTCCTGGGACTGCTCCTCTGGGCATCCCTGCTCAGAATCTCTTGTGAGTTTTCTGATGAGACATCTTTTGAGGTTTCCCATTGAAATTTACTGCCTATGCAAAGAACTGCAGATTTCTGATTTACAGAAAACTCTAACTGCTGGAGTAACTCAGCGGGTCCGGCAGCATCTGTGGAGGACATGGATAGGTGACATTTGGAGTTGGAACCCTTCTACTGCTGAAGTGAGGGGGGGGGGGGGTTAGCTGTAAAAGAGCGGGACAAAGTCTGGCAAGTGTTAGGTGGTTACAAATGAGGGTGGGGGGGGGGGGTTGATTTGCAGATGGGTGGACAAAGGCTAGAGATGACAGGGAAACAATAGGATGTGACAAGGAGCGAAGATTGAAATGTAAAGCCAGAGGGAGGGATACTGGTGGGCGAGGGGCCAGGGCTGAGTGGAATTTACTAGTGCTTGTGCTTGGATAATCAGCAGTTGCAGCGTTTACATTTACAAACATTTTGAGCACTGCAACAGAAGAGTAAATATAAGTCTCTTGGGAATGCTGATGGGGACAGAGCAATGGACGGGGACATGGGGAGTAAGGTAGATGGAGCCAAATGCAGGCAAGTGGGACTAGCTGAGGCAGACATGTTGGGCAGCATGGACGTGTTGGGCTGAATGGCCTGTTTCCGTGTCGTATGACTTTGACTCTTGGCTCTGTAGATCTGTGTTACGTCTCCAGGGCACATAATGCATATTGAATAGTCATAGTGACAGAAGATAGGCGCAAAACGCTGGAGTATCTCAGCGGGTCAGGCAGCATCTCTGGAGAAAAGCAATAGGTGACTTTTCGGGTCGAGACCCTTCTTCAGACCCTCTGAAGAAGGGTTTAGACCCGAAACATCACCTATTCCATCTCTCCAGAGATGCTGCCTGTCCTGCTGAGTTACTCCAGCTTTTTGTGTCTGACTTCGGTTTAAACCAGCACCTGCAGTTCCTTCCGAGTCACAGTGGCAGCATTGCTCTCATTCCACTCTGCCTGCTGATCAGAGACACCCTCCTGCACTTTGTCTTATCTTTGACCGTCCTAAAGTGGTGCTGAACGGCGATAACTATTCAGAAGTCATTGTGAGGAATCTCAGAAGCGAGTTCTTTGTCCCTATAGGTGAATCAA
The DNA here is from genome assembly GCA_035221665.1 of Okamejei kenojei. Classification (NCBI taxonomy): domain Eukaryota; kingdom Metazoa; phylum Chordata; class Chondrichthyes; order Rajiformes; family Rajidae; genus Okamejei; species Okamejei kenojei. The sequence goes on along the minus strand of CM069156.1, from coordinate 30,027,361 downwards.
ATGAAAGCGTCATTTGCGCAGGGTTTCTGGAATTCTTCAGCAGTGTCATTATCAATGTGGAGCCACGCTGCTCTCTTAACAAGAGTCAAGAGGTGCCAGCAAGTGCCATGACCTGTTCTCAGCAAAGTTGCTCTTGATAATTAATATCTTTCAGTGTCACAGTAACAATGAATGGAGCTGGAAATGGGCAAGGGGCGGGCGATGGAAGGGGGTGATGGTGGTAGATGATGGTGTCGTAGGTTGTATCCTTTAATTTTGATAAAGGCTCTGACTTCCCAAATCGCCTGCACCAGAGTGTATGGAGGATGTTGGGTGCTATCTCTCTCTGCCTGTGTTTCTCCTATCTTTAGCTGTCTTTTTCCCTTTATGCTATTTTTGCTGGCTGTCCATAAATTAGTCGGTTTTCACCTGAAGCTTTCTTATTTTGTGTTCATGTATATTTACCTCTGTATTTCTTACTCCTACTCCTCTTGCTCCTTCCTTCCCTGCCTTTTATATATCTTCCACCCACCTCTCACTCTTATCTTCCTTCAGTCCCACCCACTCTCTCTCACTTCTTGACTCCCATCTGCCTCCATCCCTCCTTAACATCCTCTCACTATCTCTCTTTCTCTCGCTCACTCTCTGTCCCTCTTCCTGTCTACTATTGCACCCCACTACTCCCTTTCTCTTTCTCCCCCTCTCCCCACTCTCCTCAGTTAATCTCTTTACCCCTTTCTCTTCCACCTTCACTCTCTCCATTTTGCTCCACTCTACTCTATTTTCCTTTATCATCTTTACTTTTATTCTTTTTGTCTTTTTATTGTAGATCTCGTTTGCTTCCGCCTCTGACTTCTTCCAGACATTTTGCTCCTCCGTCCTTTCTTGTCTACTTGTCTCCTGGCTCCTGTAATACACCCTCTTCTTCTTTTGTTCCTCGCTTTTTCCTTCCCTTTGTAGTTTCCTCCCCCCTCTGCCTCTTCCCATCACTCTTTCTCTTCCTGCGCTCCCTCTGCCCTTCACTCGCTCCCCCCTCTTCTTCTCAAACTCCCTGGCTGATCGACGCTATCTGCCACTCTTCCTTTTCCTTCTCTCCTCCGAGTGCTACTTGTATTTCCTTTCCTCTGTCTCTGCCCTTTGTCTTTTTTGTCCCTGCCTCTCCCTGCCACAATCTCCATTCCGTCCCCCGGATGGGTTGGTGCGCTCCTATTCCTCCAGTGCGGCATTGCTTTGAGGTAATTGTGAAACTGAAACGCGAGCGTTTAGTCTGTCTGCTTCAGGTCGGCATTAATGGAGTGGAAAGTCCCTCCAGGCTGCTGGATAATTGCCGTCGAACTGTCATTCCAGGCACACGCCGACAGAAAGTAGCAAACGTTGTCTTGTTTGCGCTGTATGTATTTAACTGCAGAAATTCTGAGTTTTGGTAAATACATTGAACTCAAGGTCAAACGAGTTTGTTTTAGGGATTGTGACAGGGCTTTGTAATCAGTGCTTAGCAGTGAAGAACAAGACTGCTACTCAATTAAACATGAAAAATTTACATTGAAATGAAGGATCGGAGGCCTGACAGGCATTCCAAATGGACTAAGTACTAAACGTATCAAAGTGCCTGAAAGTGGACTCTGAGAGTGAGTTTTATATTATAGAATATAGAACGGAACAGGCCCTTAGGCCCACTATAATGCCAAGTTAAACTAATCCCCGCTACCTGCGTGACCCATATCCCTCCATTCCCAGCATATCCATGTACCTATCTAAATGCCTCTTAAACGCCACTATCGTATGTGCCTCCACCACCACCCCGGGCAGCACATTCCACCCACCCACCACTCACGATGTAAACAAACGTGTCCGTACATATCCTTTAAACTTTGTCCCCTCACGTTAAAGCTGCACCCTTTAGTCTTTCACATTTCCACCCTGAGAAAAAGATTCTGACTATCAGATAGACACAAAAGGCTGGAGTAACTCAGCGGGTCAGGCAGCATCTCTGGAGAAAAGGAATAGGTGACGTTTCGGGTCGAGACCCTTCCTCAGACACTGACTGTCAGATCTCGACTTAACGTAGTGGTGCTGAAGGGAAACTATGAGGCAACCACGATGAACAAGGATCATAATTGGCGGTTCGATCCTCTGCATGGCCAGAGATTGTTCAGTACCTCACACTTATTCTCCCACTCAGTTAAACCATGCTACAGTGCATCTCAGCTTTGGCAATCTGACTTAGTTCCATTACCCTTAATGCCCATTGCCTGACAAAAATAGAGGCTTCGGGTTGGAAGTTTTTGAGATGTTGGTTTTGAGCATGAGTAACGCTGAAAGCAAGAGCAACTTTGGAGGAACAGCTAGTCATATTCTGTTTGGGCAGCTTATAACTAAGCGGTATGAATATTGACTTCTCTAACTTCAAGTGACCCTTGCTTTCCCTCTCCATCCCTCCCCCCTTCCCAGTCCTCCGACTCGTTTGATTGTCCTCCTGATTACATTTCCCATTGTTTGTTGTTGTCACCTTCCCCAAGCTAACAATGATCTATTCTATATTTCCCTTGAGTTTCGTCCCCTTTGATCTCTCATTTTCACACCTTACCCTTCCATATCTCTTGGTTCCTTCTCCCCTGACGCTCAGTCTGAAAAAGGGTCTCGACCCATTCCTTCTCTCCAGAGATGCTGCCTGTCGCCCCGCAAAGTTACTGCAGCATTTTGTGTCTCTCCGGTGTAAACCAGCATCTGCAGCAACAAAAGAAGTCTGAAGAAGGGTCTCGACCCGAAACGTCGCCTATCTCCTTCGCTCCTTAGATGCTGCTGCACCCGCTGAGTTTCTCCAGCTTTTTGTGTACCCTCTGCAGCAACAAGCTTTTGTTAGCATGCTATCTAATTAAATGAGGCCTTGTTGCACACAAATACAATCAAGCCACACACAATTACTACAGGTAGTGCAAAGAGCAGAGTATTGTTTTCAGCATTGCAGTGTTTATTTGTGGACTGTAGTTTCCAACATTGTAGTGTGACAGTTCCAGAGTAAAGGTCCAATGTCTGCAAGGCACGTAGATTTGAGGTTTGGGACTGTACCCTTATGGAAGGACTGTTCAGAAAGTCTGACAACCGAGGGGAAGAAGCTGTTCCTGAGGCTAGTGGTACATGCTTTCCGGCTTTTGTATCATCTTCCCGTAGGAGTGGGGAGAAAAGGGTGAAGTGCTTTTAAATCATAGAACATCCCGAGGAACGTCACGTCACGCCACGCAAAGTTTAACATTCATCCTCAACTGGAGCTATTAGGGCAGATGACCAAAATCTTGATTAAAGAAAAAGTCTTCGAGTGTGACTGGGGGGTGGTGGAGAGAAGCTGAGAGGTTGGAGAAGAATTTCTCGAGCTTTGCCAATTAACCATATAACAATTACAGCACGGAAACAGGCCCTCTCGGCCCTTCCAGTCCGTGCCGACCATTTGTTTTCCCCTAGTCCCATCTACCTGCACTCAGACCATACCCCTCCATTCCCTTCCCGTCCATATACCTATCCACTTTACTTTTAAATGTTAAAATCGATCCTGCCTCCACCACTTCTGCTGGAAGCTCATTCCACACAGCCACCACCCTCTGAGTAAAGAAGTTCCCCCTCACGTTACCCCTAAACTTCTGTCCCTTAATTCTCATGTCATGCCCTCTTGTTTGAATCTTCCCTACCCTCAATGGGAAAAGCTTATCCACGTAAACTCTGTCAATCTCTTTCATCATTTTAAAGACCTCAATAAAGTCCCCCCTTAACCTTCTGCGCTCCAAAGAATAAAGACCTAACTTGTTCAACCTTTCTCTGTAACATAGTTGCTGGAACCCAGGCAACATTCTAGTAAATCTCCTCTGTACTCTCTCTATTTTGTTGACATCCTTCCTATAATTAGGCGACCAAAATTGTACGCCATACTCCAGAATCGGTCTTACCAATGCCTTGTACAATTTTAACATGACTTCCCTACTCCAATATTAAATGCTCTGATTTATAAAGGCCAGCACACCAAAGGCTTTCTTTACCACCCTATCTACATGCGATTCCACCTTCAGGGAACTATGCACAGTTATTGCTAGATCTCTCTGTTCCACAGCATTCCTCAATTCCCTACCATTTACCATGTACGTCCTATTTTGATTTGTCCTGCCAAGATGTAGCACTTCACACTTATCAGCATTAAACTCCATCTGCCATCTTTCAGCCCACTTTTCCAAATGGCCCAAATCTCTCTGTAGACTTTGAAAATCTACTTCATTATCCACAACACCACCTATCTTAGTATCATCTGCATACTTACTTATCCAATTTTCCACCCCATCATCCAGATCATTGATGTACATGACAAACAACAGTGGACCCAACACAGATCCCTGAGGCACCCCACTGGTCACCGGCTTCCAATCTGACAAACAGCCATCCACTATTACTCTCTGACATCTCCCATTCAGCCACTGTTGAATCCATCTTGCTACTCCACCATTAACAACCAAAGATTGAACCTTCTTAACCAACCTTCCATGGGGAACCTTGTCAAAGGCCTTACTGAAATCCATATAGACAACATCCACTGCTTTACCCTCATCAATTTCCCTAGTAACCGCTTCAAAAAATTCAAGAAGGTTTGTCAAACATGACCTTCCAGGCACAAATCCATGTTGACTGTTCCTGATCAAACCCTGTTTATCCAGATGCTTATATATATTATCTCTAAGTATCCTTTCCATTAATTTGCCCACCACTGACGTCAAACTAACAGGTCTATAATTGCTAGGTTTATTCTTTGAACCCTTTTTAAACAATGGAACAACATGCGCAGTACGCCAATCCTCCGGCACTATTCCCGTTTCTAATGACATTTGAAATATTTCTGTCATAGCTCCTGCTATTCTACACTAACTTCCCTCGATGTCCTAGGGAATATCCTGTCAGGACCTGGAGACTTATCCACTTTTATATTTTTCAAAAGTGTCAGTACTTCCTCCTCTTTGAATCTCATAGTTTCCATAGCTACTCTACTTTTTTCCCTTACCTCACAGCGTTCAATATCCTTCTCCTTGGTGAATACCGAAGAAAATAAATTGTTCAATATCTCCCCCATCTCTTTTGGCTCTGCAGATAGCTGTCCATTCTGGCTCTCTAATGGTCCAATTTTATCCCTCGTTATCCTTTTGCTATTAATATAGCTGTAGAAACCCTTTGGATTTACTTTCACCTTTCTTGCCAAAGCAACCTCATATCTTCTTTTAGCCTTCCTAATTTCTTTCTTAAGATTCTCTTTTACATTCTTTATACTCCTCTAGCACCTCATTTACTCCATGCCTCCTATAATTATTGTAGATATCTCTCTTTTTTCGAAACAAGTGTCCAATTTCCCTTGAAAACCATGGTTCTTTCCAATTTTGACTATTTCCTTTCAACCTAACAGGGACATAAAGATTCTGTACTCTTACAATTTCTCCTTTAAATGTCCTCCATTTCTCTTCTACATCCTTCCCATAAAACAAAGTGTCCCAATTCACTCCTTTTAAATCCTTATGCATTCCCTCAAAGTTAGCCTTTCTCCAATTAAAAATCTCCACCCTAAGTCCAGTTCTGACTCTCTCCATAATTATATTGAAACTAATGGTAGTGTGATCACAGGTCCAGAAGTGCTCACCAACGCATACCTCCGTCACCTGACATGCCTCATTTCCTAACAGGAGGTCCAGCACTGCCCCTTCTCTGGTCGATACCTCTATGTACTGCTGCAAAAAACTATCCTGCACACATTTTATAAACTCCAAACCATCCAGCCCATTTACAGAATGTGTTTCCCAGTCTATTTTTGGAAAATTGAAATCTCCCACAATCACTAACTTGTGCTTACTACTAATATCTGCTATCTCCTTACATATTTGCTCTTCCAATTCTCGCTCCCCATTTGGCGGTCTATAATACACATCTAAAAGTGTTGCTACACCGTTCCCACTTCTCAGTTCCACCCAAATAGCCTCCCTAGATGCGCCCTCTAATCTATCCTGCCAAAGCACTGCTGTAATATCCTCTCTGACAAGCAATGCAACACCTCCACCTCTGGTCCCTCCAATTCTATCACACCTGAAGCAACGAAATCCGGGAATATTTAGTTTCCAATCACAGCCGTCCTGCAACCATGTTTCACTGATTGCCACAACATCATATTTCCAGGTGTCAATCCAGGCTCTAAGTTCATCCACCTTTCTTACAATGCTCCTAGCATTAAAATATACACATTTTAGAAACCCACCATCCCTTATTCTCTGTCTATTATCTTTTTCCTCTTTCTCGCCTACATTTTGGGTCCGAGTGCTTCCCTTCTCTGCCTCTTGCCCCACACCCTGTCCCCTAGCCTCCTCTACCCGAGTCCCTCCCCCCAGCCTTTCTAGTTTAAAGTCTCCCCAGTAGCCTTTGCAAATCTCCCTGCCAGGATATTGGTCCCCCTCGGGTTCAAGTGCAACCCGTCCTTTTTGTACAGATCATGCCTTCCCCAAAAGAGGTCCCAGTGATCAAGAAACTTGGATCCCTGCCCACTGCACCAGTCCCTCAGCCACGCATTTATCCTCCACTTCATTCCATTCCTACTCTCACTGTCACGCGGCACAGGCAGTAATCCTGAAATTGTTACCCTTTTGGTCGTTCTCCTTAACTTTCCCCCCAACTCCCTAAATTCTCCCTTCAGGATCTCGTCTCTTTTTCTGCCTATGTCATTGGTACCTATGTGTACCACAACATCAGGCTCCTCTCCCTCCCTTTTCAGAATCTTTTGGACACGTTCCGACACATGCGAGACCCTGGCACCAGGGAGGCAAACTACCATCCGGGTCTCCCGACTGCGTCCACAGAATCGCCCATCCGACCCCCTAACTATAGAGTCCCCTATTACAATTGCAATTGAAGGCATGATCTTTGGTATTAGAGCGATGGAAGTGGAGGATATTCCAAGGGCTGAAATTGGGACGTTTAGAAGCTGCATCGGATGAAACAAAGGTGAATAGTTGTAAGGACAATGTAAGAGATGCCCAGCGCGATGGGGACAGATTCATAACGTAGGCAACAAACATGACCGGCGGAGCTGAACTTTGGCGGAATGTGAGGTTGTCCACTTTCACATGAACAATAGGGATACAGAATGTTGTTTCCAGGTTGTGAACTTTTTCCGGCTTTAGTTTTAGAGATACAGCTTGGAAACAGGCCCTTCGGCCCACTGAGTCCAGAGCAACCATCAATCAGCCTTTTACGCCAGTTCAGTGTTATCCGACTTTCTCGTCCACGCCTTGATCTTTACACATCCCTCCTTGATCAATTGTACAGAGGTCGATTGACCTACAAACCCGCACGTCTTTGGGATGGGGTGGAAACCCGAGCGCCCAAAGGAAACCTACCTGGTCACAGGGAGAATGTGGAAACTCCACACTGGCAGCACCTGAGGTCAGGATCGAACCCGGATCTCTGGTGCTGTGAGGCAGCAGCTCTACCAGCTTGCCACTGTGCCACCCTTATCTCATGGCAGGAGTTAAGTATAGCCCAGTCTTGCACATCTCCTTCCTTATGTCCCGGGCAAGCTGAGCAACAAGTGTCCTCACATATGTCGTTCCACTGTGTGCTGTGGCTGAGTCCTTTCATACTGGCATTGCAGCCAGCCCTGTTGTAAAAATATTCAGCATTGAATTAAGAATTCCTGACCTGTGGACTTCAGTACAGAACTTATTTTGCTTTGTTTCAAAAGTTAAATTATTTATTACTGTTTTAATAGTTTGCATCAAATTTTTGTTGAAAAATGCTTTTGAATTATTGAAAGCAGTTTTAATACTTTTTAAATGTCACTGTGCATTTGAGAGAGATTTGGAAACCTTTAGAGAGCTCACAGGCTTTGACAGGAAAAGAAGCTTCACCTTCAGCTCTGCCTTCTGTCAAGGGCTGTCGAGGTCGCTGCGGGAGAGGGCCTCAGTGGTGAGATGGCTGAGGTCCTTGTGCTTCCGAGGGCTTGCTAATTAAGTTTTAGTTCAGTTTAGTTTATTGTCACGTGTACCGAGGTGCAGTGAAAAGCTTTTGACGCAAATTAAAGCCAGCAAAGTCTGGTCAAGGATAGTCCGAGGCTCACCAAAGAGGTAGATAGCAGTTCAGCACTGCTCTCTGGTTGTGGTAGGATGATTCAGTTGCCTGATAACAGTTGGGATGAAACTGTCCCTGAATCTCGAGGTGTGCATTTTCACACCTTTTGCCTGGTGGGAGAGGGGTGAAGAGGGAGTGGCCAGGGTGCGACTCGTCCTTGATGATGCTGCTGGCCTTGCTGAGGCAGCGTGAAGTATAAATGGAGTCAATGGAAGGGAGGTTGGTTTGTGTGATGGTCTGGGCAGTGTCCACACCTTCCCACTGAACCACCAGGCCCACATATCGGTTACAGATCTTACAGCGTGAGTCCAGGCAGCATGCTAGATTGAACATGACCCTCTGCGTCTCTTGAATAATACACAAAATGGTGGAGTAACTCAACGAGTCAGGCAGCATCGCCGGAGAACATGCATAGGTGATGTTTCGGGTCGGGACCCATCTTCAGTCCTTTGATTGGAAAGATTTGAGTGGAACTTGCACAGGGAAAAATAGAAAGTGCAGCAAGAATCTAGGGAGTCAAATGCAAGGCAGCTCTTTGTTATTGAGGAGGACGGAGTACTGATGTAGGAAAGTGTCACCAAAATGTAAAGCACTTTGTGGGCAGTGCATAATCGATCACTGGAGATAGACACAAAATGCTGGAGTAACTCAGCGGGTCAGGCAGCATCTCTGGAGAAAATGGATAGGTGGCGTATCAGGTCGAGACCTTTCTTCACACTCCAGCACATGTGTAGGTGACGTTTCGGGTCAGAATCCTTCTTCGGACTGAATATAATAGGGGGCAGAAAGCTGCAAAAGATGGGCACAAAATGCTGGACTTGCTCAGTTGGTTAGGCAGCACATTCGTAGAAAATGGATAGGTAACGTTTGCGGCCGGGACCCTTCTTCAGACTCTTCTTCAAAACCAGCATCTGCAGTTCCTTTTCATTACAAAGATGGACAAAAGTTGGCGACTGGACAGAGTCAGGCAAGTGATAGGTGGATACAGAGAGGGGGGGGACGGATGGCCGAACAAAGGCAAGAAATGAAAAGACAAAAGGCTGCGAGATATGGAGAGAAGGGGCACAAAGTGTAAAGCCAAAAGAAGAAATATAGGTGGAAAGGAATAGGGGGAGGAATTACAGGAGAAACGGGTGTGCATTCAGGTGGGGCACAGGAGAGTGAGTGGGAAAAGTGGAAGGGGGTGGAGGGGGCGGGAGGTAGTGGTTAATTACTCCAGGAGTGCCACTGCGAGGAGAGGGGGCCAAAGATTTTTGGATACTGGGATATTGGGATCCAGTTGAGGCCAATGATCACGGTGTTGGTGAATGGCAGAGCATGTTTGAGGGGTAGTGTGGTCTGCTCATTTTCCTACTTCTTCAGTCTGAAGAGGCATCCCGAGCCGAAACACCACCTATCCATGTTCACCAGAGATGCTGCCTGACCCACGGAGTTACTCCAGCACTTTGTGTCCTCTTGTTTCTTATGCTGTTATTGTAGGGCAGGGGAAGATTGCAGAGGTGGGGATGATAGACCAAGGAGAGTTTCGAACCCGGTCAGTCTCCAATGGCACACAAAGTGCTGGAGTAGGCTCCAACGTACAGGGGTCACTCGAGCACTTTGTGTCATCTTTTTGTATCGCAGCAGGGCACGACAGTGGCTCAGCTGGAGAGTTGCTTCCTTACAGTTCGAGAGACCCGGGTTCGATCCTGACCACGAGTACTCTCTGTACAGAGTTTGTACATTTTCCATGTGACCGCGTAGTTATTCTCGACGCAAAATGCTGGAGTAACTCAGCGGGCCAGGCAGCATCTCAGGAGAGAAGGAATGGGTGACGTTTCGGGTCGAGACCCTTCTTCGGTTTCCTCCCACGCTCCACACACAAAGGTTTATAGGTTAATTGGCTTTGGTAAAATTGTTAAATTGTCCCTAGCGTGTACTGGGTGGTTGCTGGCCAGGGCGGACACGGTGGGCTGAAGGGTCTCTCCGCATTATATCTCTAAAGTCTAAAGCATCTGCAGTTCCTTGCATCCAGTCACCAAAGGGATATGGGCAGGTTATGTTTAAAATATTAGTTTTGTTTTATAGTTTAGAGATACAGTGTGGAAACAGGTCCTTCGGCCCATGGTGTCAGCGAACCGCGTAGACTAGTACTATCCTATACAGTAGGGACAATTTACAATTAACCTAAAAACCTGGACATTTTTGGAGTGTGGGAGGAAACTGGAACACCCGGAGAAAACCCACGGAGTCACGGACACAACGTACTGTATATAAACACTGTGCAGACAGCACCCGTAGTCAGGATCGAACCAGGGTTTCTAATGCTGTGTGTGGGGCAGCAACTCCTCCGCTGCGCCACCGTGCCGCTCTGAAGAGTTGAATGAGTTTCATAATAATGATAATAATATCTTTTAGTCATTGCACGTAAGTGCAACGAGATTTGGTTTACAATTTCCATCCGATGTCATAACTTAAACGACTGATAACATGCGGGTTTAGATACCCCGAGAACATGGTTTGTGAAAAGAACATTAGAACCGTGAAACAGTCAAAACAGACTAAAGTGCAGGTGTGTCTGTGCGACGTGACCATCCGGGGGAGACAGTCCATGGGGGTGGGGGGCACTCAGCAGGGCCGGTTCAGAGCTCTGGGAATTAAGCTGTTCCCGAGTCTGGAGGTGCGGGTGTCGAAGGCCTTGTAGCGTCTGCCGGAAGGGAGTAGTTCGAACAGTCCATTACAAGGGTGAGAGGAGTCTTTATGGATGCTGACGGCCTTCCTGAGGCACCGTGTGTGGTAGATGCCCTCCAAGGCTGGTAGCGGTGTCCCAATAATCTTTCGCGCTCTGTGGACGACGCGCTGAAGAGCTCTCCTCTCCGCCTCCGTGCAGCTGAGATACCACACAGAGATGCCATACGTTAGTATGCTCTCTGTCGTGCAGCGAAAGAAGGTTGTCAGCAGCAGTTGGGGCGACCAGTCCGTTTCAATGTTCTTAGGAAGAACAGTCGTTGCTATTCCTTTTTGACCAGCGCAGTGGTGTTGGTGCACCATGTGAGGTCCTCTGAGATGTGAGTGCCCAGAAACTTGAAGCTGGACACTCTCTCCGCACTGTCCCCGTAGATGGAGATTGGGGCGTATTCCCCATTCTGTGACCTCCTGAAGTCGATAATCAGCTCCTTGGTCTTGGAGGTGTTTAGCGACAAGTTGTTCCGTGAGCACCAGTCCGCCAGGTTCTGCACCTCCGCTCTGTAGTTTGTTTCATCACCGTTGGTGATCAGCCCGATCACCGTTGTGCCGTCTGCAAACTTGACAATGGTGTTGGTGTCGAATGCAGGAACACAGTCGTGGGTGAAGAGGGAGTAGAGCATGGGGCTCAGTACACGGCCCTGTGGTGTGCCGGTGCTCAGGGTGATAGTGGAGGACAGGTGAGGCCCCAGTCTCACTGCCTGCGGTCGCTCCGTCAGAAAGTTCAGGATCCAATCGCATATCAGTGAGCTGAGGCCTAGCTGGTGGAGTTTGGTGGTGAGCTTGGTGGGGATGACCGTATTGAAGGCAGAGCTATAGTCTATGAAGAGCATCCTCACGTCCGTGCCCTGTCTTTCCAGGTGAGTCAGCCTCCTAGAGCCTGTTATTGCAGGGTGCTGATGCCCACAATATATGATGTGCCCCTGCTGCTCTGCCTCCAAGAACGTTCCATTCATGAATGCAGAGAATCGGTGCAATGGAAACTCGGATTTTAAATTCAGAGCAAAATCCAGTTTCTAATTAGCGTGATTTCCATATGTAAATCGCACTCAGCATATTTGACATGACCTCATTAGCATTATAAAGATCATGTCCTCCAAACTGTGTACATATAGATCAAATTTATTTTCCCTTTCTTTATTCTAATAAGAATGTAATGATGATGCCCACACCGTCATTCACTCGCTTCCCCTTGCAGGACAGACTCTTGAAAGGGCAATTGTCACTGTCATTGTTCCCTCTTGCTGACCCTTCCTGGGGCTGTGGGTCACTGCTTGAAATGTAAAGAAAAGCCTCCGGAAGGAGATTATCACAAGGAGGTCGGCACGGTGGTGCAGCGGGTAGAGCTGCTGTCTCACCGCGCCAAAGACCCGGGTTATCAATCCTGACCTTGGGTGCTGTCTGTGTGGAGTTTGCATGTTCTCTCTGGGACCGCGTGGGTTTCCTTTGGGTGGTCCGGTTTCCTCCCACACCCCAACGATGTCCAGGTTTGTAGCTTAATTGACCTCTGTAGATTGCCCCTTCATGTGTCGGAAGCGGACGTGTAAGTGGAATAACATAGAGCATAGAACTAATGTAAACGGGTGACCGATGGTGGGCATGGACTCCGTGGGCTGCAGGGCCTGCTTCCATGCTGTTTCGTGCAATCAATCAATAAATTCCCTGAATCTTCGGTGAGTCAGCATGTTGTGCAAAGTGTGGAGTCTGGAACTAAATCTTTCAACAAGACGGCTGGATGTGGCCCAGAGAGGTCAGATGGCGGAGGTGAAAGGGCATCATTCCAGCTGGAGCTCTATGACTACTGGTTGTTGGCAATATACATATTGATGACTTAAACGGTGGCAGAACTTGTGTAAAGTTGGATTTCCAGTAAGTACGTAAGTAAGTAAGTTTATTTTTCCAAGTATTCACATACAAAGAATTTGCCTTGGTGCTCCGCCCACATGCAGTGACAGTTACGAACGACTCAGAAAACACTAAACATTAATAATAATAAAACACTAATGATAAAAGTCAGGTCATTTGTAACCCCCGCGAGCCCCCTAATTGTTGACATTGTATGTGGATGCGCAGAGATGTGTAAAGATGGCCCGTAACGCTTTGGTCTTGGGTTTTAGGTTCACTGATGCGGACACGCTGATAATGGGTGACGTGACGTATGGAGCGTGTTGTGTGGACGACTTCACAGCCAGGGCCCTCGGAGCTGACTTCATGGTCCATTATGGCCACAGCTGTCTCGGTCGGTACTCCTTCCTTCTACTCGCATGGTTCCAATTCATGTCCCACTGTGAACTATTGTACCAGATGTGAATGAGCACGCCGGGGTAAAGTGCACCTTATGGAGGCACGCTTATAGTATCATTATAGAGTATCATAGATGGTATTATTATTATTATTTAGCAGGAATTGTGTTGCTTACTTTAGCTACAGTACTTTTAGTTTGATTGAATCAGCCCTCCCAACAGTTTGCTAATATAGTTACACAGTCATCGAGCTGTACAGCATGGAAACAGGCCTTGCTGGCCAACTCATCCACGCTGACTAAGCTGCTCAGCCCAACTAGTCTCACTTGCCTGCCCCCGGCCATTTCCCTCCAGACCTTGGATAGACACTCAGTGGGTCAGGCGGCATCTCAGGAGAAAAGGAACAGGTGATGTTTCAGGTCGGAACCCCACTTCAGTTCCGACCCGAAACGTCACCTATTCCTTTCCTCCAGATATGCAGCCTGAGTTACTCCAGCATTTTGTGTCCCTTTTTGGTATAGACCAACGTGTGCAGTTCCGTCCTACACATCCCCTCCAAACTTCCCCTAATAATTAATCTATACCAAGTGTCCTTTAAATGTCATTATTGTACTTGCCTCTACTATTTCTCTGCCAGTTCATTCAATTTACAAATAACCCTTGGTGTGAAAAAGATGCCCTTGGACACCCTTTTAAATCTTTCCCCTCCCAAACCTGTGCCTTCTTGTTTTAGACTCCCCCCCCCCCTTATTCTGGGGGAGAGACTTTGGCTATTCAACTTAACTATGACCCTCATGACTTTACAACCTCTGCAGGATCTCCCCTCAGCTTCCTACACTCCAGCCTATCCAGCCTCCCCTTTTAACTCAAACCCTCCAGACCCGGTAAATCTTTTTGTGCATCTTTTCCAGTTTAATGACCTCCTTCCTGTAACATGGTGATCTGAACACAGTTCTCCAGTTCCATCTCTCTCAACCCCTCCTGCAATCTCGGTTCCCATTTAAACCACTCTAATATATAGCATAATATATAGCATGCCTCTCCCCGTTAAGGTGGCACAGGTTGTTCCCACTTCTGAGGGTTTGAAACTCAAGATCATGTATGGTGGGAGATGGATCGTGTGCAGACAGAGATTAGTTTAACTTGGCATTGGATATTGTCGGCTGAAGGGCCTGTTCCTGTGTCATACTGCTTTGTGTTCTGTGCATATTTGGTTCAACCCTCTGCAGAATGTGGGGGAAATGCCTTGAGTTGAAATGTAATGTGAATGTGCAGCTCTTCAGCTCACAGAGTGTTTCAGGAATGTGAAGGAGTGAGTGAGCAGAGGGATGTGCACACAGGGCGAGTCGCCGTAGAGTAGAGGAGGTTTTTGTGGAGTATGAACTCTGTCCGGGAGCTGCCGCGGACATGGCCGGTGTGTGCGCTGTATGTGTTGGTCTCGAAGCTGGACAATGTCCTGGTTTTGGTCTCGGCCGGCGTGAGTCAAACCGGTGACGACTGTACTTCGCTGTCAAATAATAGCGCTGCCTTAAATGCTTGGCTCTGTTGGTAGCAAGTCGGAAGATCTTTGCATCAAGCCCCATTTTACGGTCGTAATTTAGGATTACCTCACGCTGCCTCAGCAAGGCCAGCAGCATCATCAAGGACAAGTCGCACCTCGGCCACTCCCTCTTCTCCCCTCTCCCATCGGGCAAAAGGTATAAAAGTGAGAAGACGCACACCACCAGATTCAGGGACAGTTTCTTCCCAGCTGTTGTCAGGCAACTGAACCATCCTACCATGACCAGAGAGCAGTCTTGAACTACTAGCTACCTAATTGAAGACCCTCGGACTATCTTTGATCGGACTTTGCCGTTTTTATTGTGCACTAAACGTTATTCACATTAGTCCCTTTATCACGTATCTACATTGTAATCATGTATAGTCTTTTCGCCGACTGGTTAGCTCGCAACAAAAGCTTTTCCTGCTCCTCGGTACACGTGACAATAAACTAGACGTAAACTGAACTCAAACTCATAATTGCATCACGGAGACCCTGTCTCGTTGCTCGCATTCAAACACAATATGCATGGGAGATAGACACAAAATGCTGGAGTCACTCAGCAGGACAGGCAGCACCTCTGGAGAGAAGGAATGGGTAACGTTTCAGGTCAATACCCTTTCATCAGACAGGTCAGACAGAAGAAGGGTCTCGACCCGAAACGTCACCCATTCCTTCTCTACAAAGATGCTGCCTGTCCCGCTGAGTTACTCCAGCATTTTGTGTCTAACTTAGATTTAAACCAGCATCTGCAGTTCCTTCCTACAGTATACATGGGACTCATTCAAGGACTTTTTTGGGGAGTATTTTAATGGACCTGGCCAATACAAACTCCTCAACTGCTGTAGAAACTGGTGACCTGTTCAATTATTTCACTGCTGCCTGTAGGTGTTGTTTGATTACCGTGTGTACCTACATGAATGAAGAATAAACGGCTTTTGATCATCCAATGGTCGTGTTGCATCGATGAATATTCTAAAAATGTATGTTTTTATGTATTAGTTGCAGTAGGCACGCTGGTGTCTTGGTCCCAATTGATATTTCAATTGGGAGGAGTGCACTGCCCAGAAGTGCCTCAGGATGTCAGTAAGTGTGATTCGCAATTGGCGCGCAGCTGTTTTTTACAGGGAAGCGTTCGATTTGGTCAAGGATTCAATCACCTCGTCTGAAACAGCCAATTTAGAATTTTGACTCCAGGCCCATTTAATAATTTATTTGGCAAATTAAACGGAACACATGTTACACGAATCCATTCCCGCCGGAACGAGATGGGACGTGGCTCAGCCCAGGCAGGGACCTGCTCTGCCGCCCTGCCGAGTTGACAAGGGGTGGCTTGCAGAGTGGAATATGACCCCCCCCCCCCCGCTGTGCCTCTGCCGTCTTTTGTCAGTCAATAACCAACAGAAGCTGCAAAAGGGACTGAAGTAAACGTGCAGCATCCGCAGTCATCCCGCAATATTGCACCGAACAGGCCATCAGTTTCCCGGAAGCCAACTCTCATTCTCTGTAGTATCTCGAGCAAGATTTGCATTGACTTGGCGCCTCACCCTCGAGAAGACACAGAGTGTCGAAGCAGCTCGACAGTTCAGGCAGCATCTCAAGAGGACATTTCGGATCGGGACCCTTCTTTTTTTGTATACTGGCATCTGCCTGAATGAGTGATACATTGCAGAAACAGACCCTTCGGCCCAACTTGCCCACACCAGCAACACTAGTCCCACCTGCCAGCATTTGGTCCATATCCCTCCAAACCTGTTCTATCCATGTACCTGTCGAACTGCTTCTTAAATGTTGGGATGGTCCCAGCCTCAACTACCTCCTCTGGCAGCGTGTTCCATGCACTCACCACCCTTTGTGTGAAAAAGTTACCCCTCAGATTCCTATTAAATCTTTTCCCGTAAATCTTCTCTTTCCAGCTTGACAACACACACGGTAGGCAGAACTGAACACAATACTCTAAATGCGGCCTCACCACCATCTTATACAACTGCAACATGACGTCCTAACTTTCATACTCATCACTCAGGCTGGTGAAGGCCAATGTGACAAAAGCCTTTTTGACCACCCGATCTACCTGTGACTCCACCTTCAGGAACTATGCACGTGCACTTTTAGATCCCTCTGCTCCACAACACTACCCAGAGCCTGGCCATTCACTGTGTAGGTCCTGCCAATGTTAGACTTCCCAAACTGCAACACCCCTCACATTTTTTCTGCATTAAATTCCACCAACCACCCCTCAGCCCACTTGGACAATTGATTGAGATCCTGCTGCAATTCCTCACTACCATCTTCACTATCTGCAAAATCATCCACTTTTGCATCATCTGCAAACTTGCTAATCTTGCCGTGTATGTTCTCGTCCAAATCACTGATGTGGATCTGCATTTCTTTGTTCCTACTATACCTTGCCCTAACTGTGGCAATAAACTCAATTTGACTTGACTTGACAAAGTAGTCTACCTTCACGTATGTAATAACAGCCTCACCAAACCAAACATCGATACTATTTTTACTCGTAGGTTTAGGCGTAGTAGGTCGTAGTAGGTCGGCATGTTAGTCGTAGGTAATCGAGCGTACTCGCAGGTAGTCGTAGATAGATTTCATCATAGTCGAAGGGAGGTCGAAAGGAGATCGAAGGAGGTCGTCTTCACTCTCCACTATTCGGTGTCCAATTTTCCCGAAGTTAGTCGTAGCTAGTCGAAGCTGGTCTTCAACATGGTCGAAGGAGGTCTTCAACACGTCATTTTTTCAAACTCTTCTAAACTCGCCAATTAGGTCGCCCAAGTGGGACAGCCGCTTTACAGAGCTATACAGCATGGTACAGATCCTCTCGTTCTTGACGGCCTATACTTAACTGAGCTAGTCCTACTTGCCAGCACCTCGCCCATATCTCTCCACATCATTCCTATCCATTTATCCGTCCAAGTGAATTTTAAATATCGTAATTGTACCTGCCTGTACCATTTTCTCCGGTTGTTGTTTCCTTGTACGCACCACCCTTTGTGTGAAAAAGTTGCCCCTCGGGTCTTAAAGGTAGGTAATCCTGATTAAGTGTGTCCTACGACATTGTGGGAAGACGAAGAAGAATTGTGGAACCTTTGGCAGATATTTGTATCATTATTAGCCATGGATTAGGTAGTTAATTATTCAGATTAGTTTATTGAATCTGAATAATAAATTAATCTGAATCTTTAGAAATCCAAGATTCTGATTTATTTATAATTATGATTCAGGAAACCTATCTGAATCTCCCCCAAGCCATACCACTGACCTACATACCACCATAATTTACAATGGCCAATTCACCTATCAACTGGCAGGCCCTTAGGACGTGAGAGGAAACTGGAGCATTTTGGGAAAAGCCACATGGTCACAGGATGAAAGTGTAAACGCACAAAGACAGCGCCGCAGGTCAGCATTGACTTTGGTTCTCAAACCCTATGAGGCAGCAACTCTGCAAGCTATGGCCAGATTACAGATTCCAACCACTGGCGGTGCAGCGGTAGAGTTGCTGTATTACAGCGCCAGAGACCCGGGTTCGATCCTAATTACAGGTGCTGTCTGTACGGAATGTGTACATTCTCCCCGTGACCTGCGTGGGTTTTCTCCGGGTACTCCGGGTTTCCACCCACACTCCAAAGACGTACAGGTTTGTAGGTTGATTGACTTCGGTAAAATTCTAACTTGACCCCAGTGTGTGTAGGATAGTGTTAGTGTGCGGAGATCGCCGGTCGGCGCAGACACGGTGGGCTGTTTCCACACTGTATCTCTAAACTAAACTAAACTATACTAAACCACTGTCTGAGTGAAAATATGCCTCCACATTTCCTCCAATTCACCTACCCCTTACCCTAAAGCCATTTCCTCTAGTTTTAGACACATCTGTTATGGAGAAAAGGTTCCTACTGTTTAAACATTTCCTACTATTAACAACAATGGGCCCAAAACTGATCCATGCGGCACACCATTAGTCACATGCCTCCTTTTCCATAAACAATCTTGCGCCATCACTCTCTGCTTCCTACCATCAAGCCAATTGTGTATCCAATTATGTTTACGAAGGGACTGCAGATGCTGGAAAATCGAAGGTAGAGCAAAATGCTGGGGAACTCAGCGGGTGAGGCAGCATTTATGGAGCGAAGGAAATAGGCAACAGTTTCTGGTCGAAACCTTTCTTCAGACTGATGTGAGGATTGGGGGGGGGGGAAGCGAGAAGAAGAAAGGAAGAGGTGGAGCCAGTGGGCTGTGGGAGAGCTGGGAAGGGGTGGAGAAAGTAGGGACTACCTGAAATTAGAGAAATCAACGTTCATACCTCTGGGGTGTAAACTGCCCAAGCGAAATATGAGTTGCTGCTCCTCCAATTTACGGTGGTCCTCACTCTGGCCATGGAGGAGGCCCAGGGCAGAACGGCCGGATTCGGAATGGGAGGGGGAGTTGAAGAGCTGAGCCACCGGGAGATCAGGTTGGTCATTGCGAACCAAGCGGAAGTGTCGGCGAAGCGATCGCCAAGCCTACACTTGGTCTCACCGATGTAGATCAGCTGACATCTAGAGTAGCGGAGACAATAGATGAGGTTGGAGGAGGTGCAGGTGAACCTCTGCCGCACCTGGAAAGACTGCTTGGGTCCTTGAATGGAGTCAATGGGGGGAGGTAAAACATAGCATTTCCTGCGGTTGTATCCAATTAACTAGTTCTCCCTGGATACCATGCAATCTAACCATCCATGCACAACTTTGACAAATGCCTTGTTAAAATCCATATGGACAACTTTCACCAACGTGCCCTAGTACTAGACTCTCCCACTAATGGAAACATCCTCTCCACATCCACTCTATCCAAGCCTTTCTCTATTCTGTATGTTTCAATGAGGTCCCTCCCTCATTCATCAAATCGCCAGGGAGTACAGGTCGTCATAGGTTAACCTATGACTCAGGCAAATGGGACCACTCAGATAGGCAACTTGGTTGGCATGGACTGGAAAGGTCGGAAAGGCTTGTGCCTTCAATAACGTTTCAACATTAGTCACCCTCCAATCTTCCAGAACCACCAATGGCTAACGATGCTGCATATATTTCTGCAAGGGCCTCTGTAATTTTGTTCCTAACTTCTCACAAAGCCCAGGGATTTGCGGGATTTTAAAGGGATTGGAGGGTTGATTTATAAGGAGAGGCTGGATAGGCTTGGACTATTTCCCCAGAGCGTAGGAAACAGAGGGGTGATGTTACAGAGTTTATGAAACCAGGAGGGGCATAAATAAAGTGAATAGCTACAGTCTTTGCCACATTTTTAGGGGCGTTCCAAACTAGTGGGCATAGGATTAAGGTGAGGGGCTACTTTTTCAAAGAGTGCGGTGCATCCATGGAACAAGCTAGCAGAAGAGGCGGGTACAATTATAACATTTGATAGACACTTGGACAGCTATATGTAGAGCAGGATAGGAGGGAGATTGGGCAGCTCAGTTAGGCAAATTGGTTGGTGTGGACAGGTTGGTCTGAAGGGCTTGTGCTTGTGCCGTATAGCTGTATGACTCAATGGCAAGACCTTGAAAGTGGGGGGGTTCATTGTAGTACGCGATAGAGATGCAGGTTTGGGGGAGGTTTTCAAGGAAATCTTGGCGAGCTGTGTTTCTTGTGGAGGGTGTATATTGTAAACTTACTGTGTTGGAGGCAAACTACCATCCGACCTTGTGTTGGGAGTTGGAGTGTTGTAGTGGGTGGAAATGGAGGAACTACGCAGTGGCAGCAAGAATGTACCTTTGAGTAATCCAGCCAGAGACAACGCAGGCCAGAAGATGCCAGTGACTTTCAGTTCTCTTAATTCACTGCTTCCTCAGCATTCGTAGAAGGCAATATTTGGCCCCTCAGGCCAAATGTCATGGGAAAAAAAAATTACCCGTTTCCACCAGCTGGCTTTTCAAAGTAATTTTTTTGATTGATTGATCGATTGATTGAAAGATACAGCATGGAAACAGGCCCTTCGATCAGTCCGCACTGACCCTCGTTCACCTGTTTGCATGGGTTCTATGTTATCCCACTTTCGCATCCACTCCCTACACTCAAGAGGCAATTTACAGAGGCCAATTAACCTATAAACCTGCATGTCTTTGAGAAACCAAAGCAACCTGAAGAAACCCACCCGCTCACAGGGAGAACATGCACACTCCACACAGACGGCACCAACGGTCAGCATCAAATCTGGGTCCCTCCACCAGCTGCGCCACTGTGCCACAGCAGGTTGTGGCACATAAATGGACATCCCGGGAATAGGAATAGGGAATAAATGGGAAGAAGATCTCTGCCCCCAGTGGCCTCTCAAGCCCTGAGTTCCACACCTCTATCATCCTCTCCCAGAGAGAAATACTCCCCTCAATGCCCTGCTAATCCTTCTTGTACTTCCTTTAACTTTCACCTATAGCAGGGTATTAGGATAAGAGCAGCAGACGGATGGTGATCAAAATGATTGGAGTCTGATGAAGGGTCTCGACCCGAAACATCACCTGTTCCTTTTCTCCAGAGATGCTGCCTGACCAGCATCTACGAACGCTGAGTTACTCCAGTATGTTGTGTCTATCTTTGGCATAAACCAGCATCTGCAGTTCCTTTCTACACAAAATAATTGGACAGTTCTTTATGAAGGTTAGTGTAGGCGTGATAGGCCAAATAGACTTTTCTCTCATCTAAGAAAATATAATTTCTTGAAGGTGGAAGAAATAGGTTCACTAAAAGCATTGTTGGACTATGGGTCGCCTAAATGTAAATTAAGTAAAAGAATGGACAAGCTGAATATAAAATTAGATTTGGACCCAGAGTTGAATTTCTTCCACAGGGTTAAGAGAATTTGTTCTAAATCCAAGAACACAACTGGTTTGCAGATGTCCTGTATGGTTGGTCATTTGTCACGCTTTCCCAGTCTAGCCGTGGGCGTGATCTTACCTTCTCCGGGTGATGAAGAATGGGCATAAATCCCAATAATATTCGGTCCATGGGAGAATACTAAAAAGGTTAGAAGTATTTTTTACACAAGGGTTGTCAGAACATGGAGTGACCGACCAGACACTGCTGGAAGCAAAATCTATAAAAGCTTTTAAGATGAAAGAGCTGAAAGGTCACAGGTAAAGGGCAACAGATTGAGAATTAGTGGAAGAGTTTTTCAGAGAGACAGCACCGATATGACGGGCCTTCGGTTGCCTTCGCTTCATTGTGTGTCTACTGAAGACAATTCAATTACAAGGTGCTTAGAATAATTATACAAAATATATGAGAGGTAAAACATTAAAGGTTACAAGGAAAGGGCAATAGAATTGTATTAGTCAAATTTGTGAAGAATATGGCATTAGGGAACTCATTAACGTCCCTATGCCCCTTATGTATAAAACTATATTTCCTTCATAAGTTCTAAGCCATTTGCTAGCAGTTCTAGGCCAATTCCCTCGCAGAATTAGCCATTCTGCCCATCAGGTCCACTCCATCATTTAATCATAGCTGATCTATCTTTCCCTCTCAACCCCATTCTTCTGCCTTCTCCCCATAACCCCTGACACCCGTACTAATCAAGAATCTATCAATCTCCGCCTTAAAAATATCCATTAACAGCCTCCACAGCCTTCTCGACACTAAGGTAAGGACATCAAATGACATGTAACTGCGATTGACAAGGGAAGTTCAGATTCCCTCCGCTCACCCCGCCCCTTCCACTTTTTTTTCTCTCGTTAATTATATTGTTTACAGTGTACAATGTTTACATATTCTGGTGTGCTCTCAGCAGGTAAGAATGTCATTGTTCTATCGGGGACACATGACAATGAAACACTCTTGACATATCCCTCCCTCTGCCTTTACATTTCCCGCCTCTTCAGTCTAAAGAAGGGTTTTGGCCTGAAACGTTGCCTATTTCCTTAGCTCCATAGATGCTGTTGCACCCGCTGAGTTTCTCCAGCACTTTTGCCATCCCTCTTCCCTTACGACATCCTTAATTTCATCTCTAGCCTTTGTCCACTCATCTGCCAATCCCTTCTCCCCTGTAGCCACCTATCACTTGCCATGCTTTTGTTACCCCCCCCCCCACCCCTCACCCACATCTCTGTCCAGCGCTCTCTCCCCCTACTATAATCAATCTGAAGAGGAGTCCAGATCCCACACGTCGACTCTCCATGTCCTCCAGAGATGCTGCCTGACCTGCTGAGTTACTCCAACATCTGCAGTTCCTCGAGTCTCCAAGTTAAGATGCAGATTAGCTGTCGCTAGAATGGGTCTGGAGCTGAATAGTTTATCAGTTTGCAGTTTAGTTGTATTGTCTTGCGTGCTGAAGTACAATTAAATGCTTTTTGTTGCCTGCTATCCAGTTAGCGGAAAGATTATAATCAAGACATTTACTGTGTAGATACATGGTAAGGAAATAACGTTTAGTGTCAAGAGAGTCAAGAGAGTCAAGAGAGTTTTATGTGTCCCAGATAGGACAATGAAATTCTTGCTTGCTGCAACACAACAGAATATGTAAACATAGTACAGAACAGGAGATAAAAGTTCAGTGTGTCTATAGATCAGGAGTGGGGAACCTGTGGCCTTAAGGCCACATGCGGCCTACTAGGCCATTAAGTGCGGCCTTTTGAATGAATCCAAATTTTGTAGAACAAATCCTTTTATTTTTATTGATATGTTTTTGTTCGTCTTTAATTATTTTTATTTTAATCTTAAAATGAACGTATTTAAAATACCAAAGAGTAAAAGAAGATTCAACTAAATAATCCTCCCCGACCTATGGCCACAATTAAAACATTAGTAAGTCATGAGGGCTATTTTAACAAAATAATGTACATTTTGAAGTATGTCTAATTGAAGTTGCTTGGATGTGGACTTATTAGATTACAGCTAACGTAATGTGGCATTCCCCACCCCAGTTATAGACCATAGACCATATATATACACAATAAATAAACAGATAAAGTGCAATAGCAATAATTGACTGTTATTGTTCACAGCTTGTTTGACGTTGTGTTTAATAGCCGGATGGCTGTGGGGAAGCAGCTGTTCCTGAACCTGGATGTTCCAGATTTCAAGCTCGTGTACCTTCTTCCCGACAACAACGGAGGGATGAGTGTGTGGCCAGGATGGTGTGGGTCTTTGATGATGTTGGCAGCCTTTTTGAGGCAGCGACTGCGATAGATCCCTTCGATGGTGGGGAGGTCAGAGCCGATGATGGACTGGGCAGTGGTCACAACTTTCTGCATTTAAAGCCAGCAATGTCCGATCAAGGATAGTCCGAGGGTCACCAATGAGGTAGACAGTAGTTCAGGACTGCTATCTGGTGGTGGTAGGATGATTGATTCAGTTGTCTGGTGACCTACGTGGGCAAATATTGTGGCCCAGGGACTACAAAGTTTGTCAACATGTGTGAGTGCCACAGGTGTGATAATATGTGCCTCTATGTAAGTCCTCTGTGTGTTTTCTCAGTAATGGGTTCTTTTGTAGGCCTCAATTACCCTGACAGCTGTCAGCTGCGTTGAATAGCATATGATCTCTCGCAAATAAATTCCATGCCGTTACAATAGCTGGAATTATTGGGTGAAAGAAAAATGCTACAATGAGTTACTAGTCAGCACTGCATTAGATGGCTGGCTCTATGAGTATTAGACATATGGGCAAGTTAACCTCTGAAACAAATTAGCTTTTCACTAGCTTGATTAGCCACAGCATGAGAACTGTCAGAGAAATGTAATCTTTGTATTGGTGGAGTTGTGTAAAGAGCCTTGACAATTCTGTGTATTTTTATACACGTCTGCATCTTCAGGTTTTCCAAGCACTCCCCACTGCTCATGAATTTACATCCACTTCTCTGACAGGTAGCTGCAGCTTTGATGCTGCACAGAACAGCAAATCAAAATTGAAGGGGAATTAGAGCTGGTTTTTCAGACTGTAGTCAGACTAATAAATGATTTTTTAAAAAGTATCGTCAATCTGGAATGGAAACGCAGCTTTCTGGAAGTGCCTGGCAAGGGGCCATCTGCTCACGGTGACAAGTGCTCAGTCCCAGCAGTGGATGGGGTCTGCCAAGAACGCTAACCTGTTCCAAAGACCCGCCTGTCCTCCTGCGGCACGACTTTGAAGCGGAGCAGGGGAGTTCTCCCCAGTGTCCTGACCCGATATTTATCTTGCAACCAGCGCCACTAAAAATAGATTATCTCCTCATTATCTCGTTACAATTTTTAGGATCCTGCTGTCTGCTAATTTGTTACAATAGTGGATGCAGTTCAAGTGTGTTGCATTGGGAGCAATGTTCATTGTGATATAGAGACATGGAGTTAGTTTAATTTTGTTTTGAGATAGATACAGCTTAGACACGGGCTGATTGAGCCAGCATCAAGCATCAATCATAAGTTCATACTAGTTCCACGTCATCCCACTTTCTCATCCATTGCCTACCCATCATGGACAATTTTAAAGAGGCCAATTAACCTATAAACCCGCACGCCTTCGGGATGTGGAGGAAACTGAATCACCCAGCGGAGACCCACGCGGTGACGGGGAGAACGTGCACACTCCACACAGACAGTACCCGAGGTGAGCATCAAAGCCGCTCTCCGGCACTGTGAGGGAGCAGCTCTACCAGCTGCGTCATTTAGGTGGCTCAGAAATAGGCCCTTCGGCCCAACCTGTCCATGCTGGCCAAGAGGCCGAGCTACACTAGACCCATTTGACCGCTATTGAACAATATCCTCCTAAACCTTACTTTATAGACATAGATTATATCTTGATATGCAGAGAGTTTGTAAAGTGCTGTATAAAGATAAGTTAACTCCATTGCTTTCTTCAGCCACAAGCAGGTCTTTTGGGAAGAAATGTAATGACCTTCAAAGGAAAGCCAACTGTACATGAAAGCTTTACTTTACACAAGTTTTATTTAAACTGCAGCTTATTGTTCAGCGCTGTGTTGTTGTTTGATTGATATTAAATCGGAGAAGAGATTTCGTCATCCTTTTATACCCAGAGCCTGTTCTCATCCCTTCTTTATATAATCCAGGGGTAAAGAATGTGAAAGCAGAGGAAGAAGAGTACAAAAGGCTAAAAATTAAATGCCATAAGAAAATGGATATAATAGTGATTGAAATGACTGTGGTTGAGAGAACGCATATGAATTAAACAGTCTCGGAAGGAACAGCAGATGCTGGTTTAAACCGAAGATAGACACAAAAAGCTGGAGTAACTCAGAGGGACAGTCTGAAGGAGGGTCTCGACCCAAAACGTCACCCATTTTTTCTCTGCAGCGATACTGCCTGTCGCGCTGAGGTACTCCAGCTTTTGTGTTTATTTATTAATTAAACAGGGTAGGAGGTATGAGAATGTTATAGTTGAGCCAAGGTGATAGTGAATGTCTACCTAATGTGGTTTGCTTTCCTCGGTTCGCCATAAATCTTGGTTTGCAGTCACATTTGTTTCTCACTCTCATAATGACGTCTTTAACCTACTTTCTACGTTGATTAGTGCGGGTGTCAGGGGTCACGGGGAGAAGGCAGGAGAATGGGGTTAGGAGGGATCAGCCATGATTGAATGGCGGAGTAGACTTGATAGGTCGAACAGCCTAATTCAGCTCCTATCACTTATGAAACAGGCTAAATCACTTATAACCTTATGAACCCACCCCACCCCCACCCTCTCACTGCATCTCCAAGTGGTGGACAAGACCTGACCAAGGACAAGGATGCTAAAGTTTAAAACTGCTGTCCACAGACAACAATAAATGTCTGTTCAATTGTTCATTTTTAATCAGTGATCGGTCTATTGGGATAAACAAAGGTATAGAGGAACTTGGAGGACAGATGAGATTCTCTCCATCCCTCCCACTTCCTAGTTCTGACTGTCATCTGATTACATTTTACATTGTATGCCTCGTCACTTTCTCCATCTAACAATGATCTATTCTACATTTCCTTAGACCTTAGTCCCCTTTGATCTCTCATTTTCACACCTTATCCTTTCATATCTGTCATTTTGCCTTTCCCCTGACTCTCAGCCCGGAACATCCCTCACTTCCTTCTGTCCAGATCTACTGCCTGTCCCGCTGAGTTACTCCAGCATTTTCTGTCTATCCTAGATGAGTTTAAAAGATGAGAGTTGGGGCACAGATTAGTTGGGACTTTCTTTAATGAGTAAACAGCTTCAAGCCGGGTTATATGCTTTCCCCATGTTCCTATAATCTAAACACTTACTTGATGTCTGCTCGATGACAGAGGAACTGGAGAAGAACAGAGGGACTGAGAGGAACTCAGGCCGTCCAGCTACAGAGCAACTCAAGGAATTCCAGATGCTGGAATCTTGTGTCGAAGATAAAGTGCTGGAGTAAGGTATCATCTCTGGAGGACATGGATGGGCAGCATTTCGGGTCGGGACCCTTCTTCATTACTTATTCAGGAGGGAGTAAGTTGGAGAAGTGAGGTGGGGGGGGGGGACCAAGGATAAACACCTATTACTTGCAAGGCTTTTGCCCTCCCCCCCCCCCCCCCCACTTCTCAACCAGTTTTCTCCTCCACTACTATAGTCAGTATGAAGATGGGTTCCGATCCTAAATGTCGCCTGTCCATGTCCTCTGGCGACCTGATCTCCCAGTTGCCAAACACTTTAATTCCCCTTCCCATTCCCAAACTGACCTTTCTGTCCAAGGCCTCCTCCATTGTCAGATTGAGGCTAAATGCAAATTGGAGGAACAGCATCCCATATTTCGCTTGGGCAGCTGACAACTCAGTGGTATGATAATGATTTATCTAACTTCAAATAACCCCTATATTCCCTCTCTCCATCCCACCCCCAACCCAAGTTGCACCAGTTTCTTGTTCTCACTTAGCAAACAGCTAATAATGGCCGGTTTCCTTTTATCGTCGTTTCTTTTTTGCAAATCTTTCATTTATTTGTTCTGTCTCCCTACACCACGGTCTATACCTCTCATTTCCCTTTCCCCTGACTCTAGCCTGAAGAAGGGTCTCGACCCGAAACGTCACCCATTCCATCTCGCCAGAGATGCAGCCTGTCCTGCTGAGTTACTCCAGCATTTAGTGTCTATCCTCCAGAGATGTTGCCTGACCCACCGAGTTACTGCAAGACTTGGTGATCTTCTCAGTGACATGGCCTTTATCTTCAGGTTAATATGCAGCAACAATTCTCTGCCACTGTGTCTGCACAAGTGATTTAGATGTTGATGTAAGGTCACCGCCAATTGAACACTTGTGATTGCTGAAGATCTTGCTGGAATATCCTCGAGTTAGAGAGAATTAAAAGCAAGAAACATTGCTCTTTCCAACAATATGAGATAAATGCTCTGTACAAACTCCCATGTACTAAGTTTGCTTTGTGTCACACAATTCTTTTGTTATGTCATTCCCTTGAATGTGTGATCTTCAACACTGCTTTCCAATGCAAAATGTAACAGGTCTGGCAATTTATACCTCTGTTCCACTTTAAACGACTGCATTAGCTTTCTATCATCTCTAATAGTGCAAGAGAAGTTAGAATCAATGTTTTCTATCTGTCTTGATGCATTTCTTAGGAATACTATACATCCTTAAAACACGCTGCCTCTCTCCTCCACATACACTGCCAAAGGCCTGCTTAACCATATAACCATATAACCATATAACAATTACAGCACGGAGACAGGCCCTCTCGGCCCTTCCAGTCCGTGCCGACCATTTGTTTTCCCCTAGTCCCATCTACCTGCACTCAGACCATACCCCTCCATTCCCTTCACGTCCATATACCTATCCACTTTACTTTTAAATGTTAAAATCGATCCTGCCTCCACCACTACTGCTGGAAGCTCATTCCACACAGCCACCACCCTCTGAGTAAAGAAGTTCCCCCTCACGTTACCCCTAAACATCTGTCCCTTAATTCTCATGTCATGCCCTCTTGTTTGAATCTTCCCTACCCTCAATGGGAAAAGCTTATCCACGTCAACTCTGTCTATCCCTTTCATCATTTTAAAGACCTCAATCAAGTCACCCCTTAACCTTCTGCGCTCCAAAGAATAAAGACCTAACTTGTTCAACCTTTCTCTGTAACATAGTTGCTGGAACCCTGGCAACATTCTAGTAAATCTCCTCTGTACTCTCTCTATTTTGTTGACATCCTTCCTATAACTAGGCGACCAAAATTGTACACCATACTCCAGAATTGGTCTTACCAATGCCTTGTACAATTTTAACATTACTTCCCTACTCCTATATTCAATGCTCTGATTTATAAAGGCCAGCACACCAAAGGCTTTCTTTACCACCCTATCTACATGCGATTCCACCTTCAGGGAACTATGCACAGTTATTCCTAGATCCCTCTGTTCCACAGCATTCCTCAATTCCCTACCATTTACCATCAGCAGATCCCAAAGCAGTATCACAACATTGTGCATGAGAAAGTTCCTATGGATACAGGAAATCTGAAATTCAAGTGGAAAGGCTAGAAATGTTCAGCAAGCATTGAAACAAGAGTTAATGTTTCAGATAACTTTAATCAGTTTTGGTTTGAAGAGGGGCCTCGACCCAAAACGTCACCCATTCCTTCTCTCCAGAGAAGCTGCCTGTCGCGCTGAGTTACTCCAGCATTTTGTGTCTACCTTCACACTCTTCCTGTGCTATCTCACTTTCGCATCCACACCCCACATCTGGAAGAAACCCTCATGGTCACAGGGAGAACTTGCAAACTCTGCACATTCAGCTCCCGAGGTCAGGATTGAATCTGGGTATTTGGCGCTGTGGGGCAGCAGCTGTGCCCCTTTGGCTGCCCACTGAGTTACTCTATCCTGAAAACCTCTATCTTGCACTCCTGCAATCTATAATTGCATTGGACAGCATGCTTCTACTTTACCCTCTTGAATGGCTCTCCAATTTGCCCTCCTCCACGGTCAGAGTGTGGCCACACGCAAATTGGAGGAACATCACCTCATATTTTGCTTGGGCAGCTTATACCCCAGCGGTATGAATATTGATTGCACTAATTTCAAGTAGCCCTTGCATTGCCTCTCTCTCCGCCCATCTCCCACCCAAATCATCCTAGTGCCACTGTTTGCATCCATATATCCCTTCGTTATCACCTCTTGCATAGCCAACAATGGACCATTGTGGGCTCCACCTTTCCTTGGTCATCAGTGGCGGCTTTGGTTTGTTCTGTACCTTTTCATACCTCTAGTTTTCCTCTCCCCCGGCTCTCAGTCTGAAGAAAGGTCTCGATACGAAAAGTCACCTATTCCTTTTCTCCAGAGATGCTGCCTGACCCGCTGAGTTACTCCAGCACTCTGTGTCTATCCTCTAAATCAGCATCTGCAGTTCCTTCCTACACAGGCCCTCTGATTGGAGATGATATTCCCTGAGCATTTGTTTGGCTCGCATGTGATTTGCTATTTCTCAAGCCACCTGTGTATGTTGTCTCAGCAGATTAAATTCATTCATGGAGTCATACAGCATGGAAACAGTTCTTTTGGCCAAACTTGCCAATGCCAGCCAAGATGCCCCATTAAGACGACTAGTCCCACTTGCATATATCTGGCTCATATCCCTCTGAATCTTCTGATATTCAATGGGCTCTTGTTTGGCTCAATCCTCAAATGCTCTCACTTAGGATGACCTTGCAATGGAGGCAGATGCCGTTGTTGTGGTCACTGAAGATTATTGGGCCTTCGGTCTGTGTTCGTTCGTTCCTTCTCATTCATGCTATTTCCCCATTTGTCTGACCCTGTGTGCGACTCCCTCCTTTCTCTTGCCAATCTCTGTCTCCTCTTCCTGGCTACGGAGAGGAGAAAGAGATCGAACGGAGCATAAATCAAAAATAAAATGAATGGCACCACCTTTCTTTGTAAATTGCCCCAGAAATTATAATCTACCTCAAAAAGATTCAACTTGCTTTGGACTGAACACTTCTGTCGTCTTGTGGTTAGTCACGACAATTGTACTGTGCGGTCGGAATATATTGGGCAGAGTGTTTAAAAGCTGTGATTTAAAATTTATTGTCGAAGGTTGACAGTGAATGAAGAGTCTTGCTCCAACCCCTGCGAAAAGGAATAGAGCATAACCAGTCAGTTCTTGCTCTTCTAATCGATTCAAAACAGCCTTTCACCAGAGGTCTCAGGAAATATTTCAAAAGTTAATAAACAGTAGTCCCACTCTGATGTGAGATGCACACAGATGCGAGATGTGCAAACAGCACAGATTGGGCTTGCTGTTTCTGAGCGTAATTCATGTTCACACCGCAGTGAATTAGATACAAAATGCAGGAGTAACTCAGCAGGTGAGGCTGCAACTCAGGAGAGAAGGAATGGCGATGTTTCAGGTCGAAACCCTTCTTCAGACTAGGAATCAACAACTAGAGGGCATGGGTTTAAGGTGAACGGGGTGAGATTTAATAGGTACCTGAGAGGCATCTTTTTTACACAAAGGGTGATCGTGTATGGAATGAGCTGCCTAGTTGAGGCCTATACAATTACAACATTTAAAGGACATTTGTACAGGTAGAGGTACGAAAGGTTTTAGAGGTATATGGGCCAAACACGAGCAAATGACTAGCTTAGATGGGTCTGAAGAAGGGTCTCGACCCGAAACGTCGCCCATTCCTTCTCTCCTGCGATGCTGCCTCACCCGCTTAGTTACTCCAGCATTTTGTGTCTACCTTCAATTTAAACCAACATCTGCAGTTCTTTCTTACGCAGTAAAGTCGAAACGGCTTTGCTCTTGTTGGTTTTGTTAAACGTAAGTGTTTTGGATTTTCGATTCTCGCTGTCCTGCCGATCCACGCTTGGCTGGTTAATGCGCGGAATGTGACAGAGATTCAGCAATGCTGCAGGTTACCAGGTGCTGCAGTGCAACGCAATAGTTGCAGTATTTTGAAGAAGATGCAGTGCTGCTGGTAACTTGCGTCGTGATCTACGAGGCTCTGCAGGGCTGCAGGACATGTGCAGTATTTTACTGAGACGGGGAAGTTGGGCTGTGTTTTACAGTGGGACACATAACTTGCAGGATTGTCCGGAGCCCACCTCTCTGCTTTCCTCCAATTCTCTTCCCTTGCCTCTCCCAGGTTTTTTCATCTTTGTTTATGTTTAGGTTTATTTTTGTCATGTGTATCGAATACAACCAAGCCCAAAGTCAAGTACAATACAGAGAGCGAAGGGTAAGGTACAGAGAGCAGAACATAGTTCTCAGCATTGTAGTGTAAAGCCCCTGTCCCACTTAGGAGACCTAAGCAGCAACCTCTGGTGACCTTGCCCACCACCCAAGGTTTCCATGAGGTCACCGGAGGTTTTGGCCACTCTCCCTAATGGTCGAAAGTGGTTTCCGCGTGGTCGAGGCTTCATCTAGGTTGCTGCTATTTTTTCATAATGATTAAAACCGGCCTCGACTAAAAATAGGTTGCCGTTTTAAAAATCGAGAATTTTTTAGTCGCAGGTCTAGTAGAAGCTGGTTTTCTTCATAGTCGAGGAAGGTTTTCAACATATGGGTGGGAGGTGGTAGGAGGTTGCAGGTCACCTCGACCTTGGTTTTTTTTTTTGGGTGAGGGCAAGGTCACCAGAGGTTGCTGTTTAGGTCTCCTAAGTGGGACAGGGGCATTACAGTTCGAGAGACAAAGTGCAATGTCCACATTGAGGTCGGTTGGTGAATCGGACAATACCCCAGCTTGCGAAAGGACCATTCAGAAGTCCGATAACAGAGGGGCAGAAGCTGTCCTGAGTCTGACGGTGTGCGCTTTCAGGCTTTCTAATCTTCTGCCTGACAAGAGCAGAGGGGTGAAGGGTGGACCGGAATGGGACAGGTCTTTGATACTGTTGGCTGCTTTCCAGAGGCAGAGTGACGTTGGGCTCAGCTTTCAACTCCCGAATTCCTTCCCGAATCCTCTCTTCGACTGGTTCTTTAAGCAGCTTCAAAATACACTGTTCTTTGATCAACGTTTTAATCACTTGTTCTGAAATATTCCTCTGTGACTTGATGCCAAGTCTTGTTTGATAACTGTTCTTTAAGAATTCCTTGGGTCATTTTACTTTGCCTAAGGCTTGAATGTTTTAGTCTTTTATTTTTGGTTCTGTTCTGGAGTATCTTTCAGTTACTATCATTGTGGGAATCAGATATTTTTGCTAACCAAAAAAAAAAATCTTTGTGTAAATCGTGGGTCTGAGATATAGGGAGAGGTTGAGCAGGCTGGGACTCTTTTCCCGGAGTGCAGGAGGATGAGGGGTGAACTTATAGATGTGTGTAAAATCATGAGAAGAATAGATCGGATAGATCCACAGTCACTTGCCCAGAGAAGGGGAATCAAGAACCAGAATGCATAGGTTTAAGGTGACGGGGAAAAGATTTTATAGGAATCTGAGGGGTCACGTTTTCACACATAGGGTGGTGGGTGAATGGAACGAGCTGCGGGAGGAGGCAGTTGAGGCAGGGACTGTTGCAATGTTTGAGAAGCAATTAGACAGGTACATGGATTGGACAGATTTAGAAGGGCATGGGGCAAATGCAGGAAAGCGGGGCTAGTGTAGATGGGACAGGTTGGTCGGTGTGGGCAAAGTGGGCCAAAGGGCCTGTTTCCACACTATGACTACGACTCCCAATGGTTTAATAGGTTTCTACAGTATATTTTAGCAAATTAGTAAGAATGACATTGATACCTGCATATCTATTACCATCCATAATTTTACCTTGCCTCTTTCATTTGTGGGGGAGGAGGGGTGTGGAGGAGGGGGGTTTCGGGGTGGTGTTGGGGCGGTGGGGTGGGGACAGAGGGGTGTGAGGGGTGTGTGGGTCTGTGTGGGGGGTGGGTGTGTGTGGGGGTGGTGGGTGCATGGGGGAGGGGGGGTTTTTGGGGCGAGGTTGTGGGGGCGGGGTGTGTGTGGGGGGTATGGGCGGGGGTGTGTGTGTGGGCAGGGGGTGTGGGTAGAGGAGCTTGTGGGGGGGAGGGGTGTGGGGGGAGGGGAGTAGGCTCGGAGAAAAGAGAGGGCAGGGCCATGGGGCAGAGGGGGGCATGACGGGGGAGGGGGACCTGAGGGTTAGTGCCTGGAGTTGGCGGTGCGGTGGGGACTCACAGCGGGCGCTGGTCGTTCTCCCAAGTCCCTTTGCACCTCCGATTTCTGGATTCTCTCCCCATTTAGAAAATAGTCTGCGCCTTTATTCCTACTACCAAAATGCATGACTCCACACTTTGCAACACTATATTCTATCTGCCTCTTCTTCGCCCACTCTCCCAACCTGTTCAAGTCCTTCTATAGAGTCCCTGCTTCCTCTACACTACCTGCCCCTCCACCTATTTTCACATCATCCGCAAACTTGGCCACAAAGCCTTCAATTCCCTCGTCCAAATCATTAATATGATGTGTGTTGCACTGCTCCCCGAGGGGGATTTTCTCTCATTTAGGGAGCACGGTGGAGCAGTGGTAGAGTTGCTGCCTTACAGCGCCAGAGACCCGGGTTCGGTCCTGACTACTGGTGCTGCCTGTACCATTTCCACGTGGCCACGTGGCTTTTCTCCCGATGATCCAGTATCCTCCCACACTCCAAAGATGTACAGGTTTGTAGGTTAATTGGCTTCAGTAAAAATTGTAAATTGATCCCAGTGTGTAGGATAGTACTGGCGTACGGGGATCCCTGGTCGGCGCGGGCTCAGTGGGCCGAATGGCCTGTTTCCACGCTGTGTCGCTAAGCTAAACTAAACTAAACTAAATCATCCAACACAACAACCCCACTCTTTTAAATCTCTATTCCATTTGGAAATGTATCAGTATTTCTAGCAGTACATACAATATTCTCCCTGGAACTGTAATGCTGTTGTTTCTGAAAAATTATACACTGCACTCTGGTAATTTTCTCTTTACTCTGCCTGTTATACATGCGCATGGCTTGATTGTACTCATGTATAGTACAATCTGATCTAATTTGATAGCACACAAACAAAAGCTTTTCACTGTATCTCAGTGCACGTGACTATAATAAATCAATACCAATGCTAATAGATAATGGAATAGAAAGCTAGGTAGCCCTGACGACAATGTGATGGGTAAAGTAGACGGAGGCATTAAATTACAAAGAGATTTTAGTTTAAGTACTTGTGAATAAATTTGTGATCATCCATTTTAGATCTAAAAAGGATTCAGTGAAAATGTATTTGCAGAAGAGAACCAGAGAAACCTAGAAACACATGGACAGGTGATCAAAAAGATGAATGGATGCCTGGCCGTTATATCTTGAGAACTGAAGTTCATGGTGTGCAGGAAGAAACTGCAGATGCTGGTTTAAACCGAAGATAGACGCAAAAAGCTGGAGTAACTCAGCGGGACAGGCAGCATCTCTGGAGAGAAGGATTGGGTGATGTTTCGGGTCGAGACCCTTCTTCAGACTGGAGATTCTTTATACTCTGAAGTACTGTATACTCTGCAGGTCTGAAGAAGGGCCTCGACCCGAAACATCACCCATTCCTTTTCATCCGGAGATGTCCCACTGAGTTATTCCAGCTTTCTGTGTCTATCTGAAGTTCATGGTGTAATGGTATGGCTGTACAAGGTCATAAGGTCACAAAGACTTGGATAGATCACGTCAGGAATAACATGAGCAGTTTTAGGGACTGTACCTGAGATACATCATGAAGACACAAAAGATTGCAAATGCACAAACAAACTCCGCAGGTCGAGCAGCTTCTATGGACGGAGAGGAATGGTCAACATTTTGGGTCAAAATCCTGCATAGCAAGGATATAGTAGCATTATGGTGCGAAATGATAATGGCAGTGTGATGCAGCTGGGTACAATCCTGACCTCGGCTGCCGTCTGTGTGGGGTTTGCACGTGTTCCCTGTGATTGCAAATGTTCCCCCCGGGTATTCCAGTTCCCACCCACATCCCAAAGACGCACGGGATTGTGGGTTTATTGGCCGCTGTAAATTGCCCTGAGCGTTTAGGGAGTGGTTGCAAAAGAACCATAGAACCAGTGTGACCAGGCGATCGACGGGGGGGCCTTGCATTTGTTGGACCAAAGGGCCTGTTTCCACGCTGCATCTTTCAATCAATCAATACTGGAGCTGCATTGGGCAATCTTTGAGTAGAGATTGCATTCCTTGGAATTTAGAAGAGGAATGTTAATTTAGAACATAGAACAGTAGTGCACAAGAACAGTAGAGCACTTTCTGCCCACAATGTCTATGCTAAACATGATGCCAAGACCATCACATAACCCATATCCCTCCATTCACTGCATATCCATATTAGATTAGATTAGATTAGATTAGATTAGATTAGATTCCTTTATTGTCATTCAGATCTTTCGGTCTGAACGAAATTTTGTTACCTTGCAGTCATAACATATAATAAATTAAAACAAAACACACAATAAACACATATATGCCCAGCCAAAAGTCTTTTAAACACCATTAACGTATCTGCTTCAACCACCACCTCCGGCAGTATGTTCCAGGCACTCACCATCCTCTGTTTAAAAAAATTGCCCCTGCATACCTCCTTTAAACTTGGCTCTCTCACCTTAAAGATATCTGATCAAAGCTTGGCAAGTACTAACTAAGGGTTAGAATCAGGGATTCCAAAGCATAAATAAAAACTATTTCTGTGGGTTAGCAAGTCAGGAGCAGGGTCTCGCCTCTTGAGGGGTAACGTTACCAAAAAAATGCAGTCAGAGGTAATACAATAGCATTGATGTAGATACGAGATGCAGGAAAAAGCATGTTCCAACTTCCCTGACACACAGATGTGCGAGTCTGGAGATGCATTAACCACACACAGACAGCTGGGATCTTTCATCCATCAAGAGGTGGAACGTGTGTGGGCGCATGTGTCAGAGTGAAGGGCAGATAAGGTGCCTCACCTTGATCACAGCTCCTTCGAAAGCATTAGTCTGGAGCTTACAACCAGTGATATCAGCAGCCAGTACTTAACACAATTATGTACAGTTGTAGATAACAATAAGTGTATGACAGAGCAGTTGCCTAAAGACACAATACAAAGAATTATCCTATAAATGAATTAAATATTAATCTGCTAAAAAGCTTTCCAATTTTAACGTTGTCCCTCAGCTTTCATTACCTCCCTGCTGTATGTTCCAGAGGTCAGTAAATAGCCTGGGCTAGAGGGAGAGGGGAAAGCAAATAAATATTTCAGCAGGTTAAAGTAATAAAACAAATTCTGTGCGTGAATCAATCATGGCTCCTTCCTGTAAAACACAGGCGTGTACAGTGATGGTAAAGAGGCCGGTATTATTCTGATAGACAGTGTTTAACCTTAGCTGCCTTGCAGTTGATGTAACTGACAGGGACCGTCAAAGCATCCTATTGCAATTCAGGCGATCTGCTTTTATTTAGCATACATTGGGAAATGCCACAGCCGTGCCTGAAGAGTCGTTTAGAAAATTCTATAAATACTATCTTGTCTCAAATGAACACGGTTCATGTGATATTGGGATTGGTTTATTACTATCATGTGCACCAAGAATCAGATAGTGCAAAGAGAAACATTTCAGAGTGCAGAATATAATGTTAGAGCATTGTAGTGTCACACCTTAAATCTTACAGAGTTACAGAGAACATTGCAACGTCCACATTGAGGTAGGTTGGAAAATCAGGACTGCACCCTAGCTTATGGGAGAATCATTCAGTAGTAGAAAGTGATTATGTTCAGAAACTACATCTTGGTATCAAAACAGAACAACAAAGGGGAAAGTTGGATTGTTTTCTCTGGACCGCCGGAGGCTGAGACATGATTGTGAGAGGCAGAGAACGAGTGGACAGTCAAAACCTTTTTCCGAGGGTGGGAATGTCAAAGACCAGAGGGCATAGGCTTAAGGTGAGAGGGGCAAGGGTTAAAGGTGATGTGCGGAGCAGGTTTTCTTATGAAGGGTATGGTTGGTGCCTGGAACGCGCTGCCCAGAGGTCGATACGATTATGGCATTTAAGAGGCTCATGGATGTACAGGGAATGAAGAGATGTGAATCGCATGCAGGCAGAGGGTATGAGTTTAACTTGGCATCATGTTCGGCATGCATTGTGGGCCGCAGGGCATGTTCCTGTGCTGTACTGTTCTATATTTTATGTTTTATTTAGCCCAGGTGCTTTTTCCTCCATTCATTAAGATTATGGCTTACCTTTTGTCTCTTCACAATTTGTGTGCACCAAGCCCATATTCTTTTCATTCTATTGATCTCTGCCTTGTGTATCTTCAAGAACTGAACCTCCACAGTCCTCTTCAGTAGAATTTTTTTTTTAAATCATTACTCTCGGTGAAGAACTTTCTTCTCAGTCTGTTTCCTGAATGCCCAACTGCTTATTTTTTAGTCGGTGCCTCCAGCCAAACGAGAAATATGAATTCCACGTCTATCTATCAAGCCCTTAAAGAATTTTGTATGTTTCATTGCAATCTTTTCTTATCCTCTAAACTCAATATTACTGGATTTATCTATTTAATCTCCCCACGTACAATAACTGCCACCCCCCATCCAAGGAATCAACCAGTGAACTCTTGCTGCTCTCCCATTGTCACTAGTATTTCTTTCATCGGTTAGAGAAAACAGACCTGACCATAATATTTGAAGGTTCCGACCCGAAACGTCACCCGTTCCTTCTCTCCAGAGATGCTGCGTGTCCCGCTGAGTCACTCCAGCATTTTGTGTCTATCTTCCTAATATTTGAGATGCAGCCTCTTCATGGCCCAGTAAAAGCCCTGTCCCACTGTACGAGTTCATTCAAGTGCTCTCCCAAGTTTAAAAAAAAATCAAACTCGTGGAAGCACATAGAATGTACGTAGCGGGTACGACGGAGCTCGGGGACGTCTCTTAGCGGCTCGTAACGCTAATTGCAGGTACTCGTGGTAAGCTCGGGAAGACTCGCGAAGACTCGTAGATCTCCGAGTTCGAATCAGGGCAAACTCGGGAGAACTCTTCAATGAATTTGTACAGTAGGACATGGCCTTTAAACTGAAGCAAGACACCTCTGCTCTTGTATTCAAACCCTGTTGCAATGAAGGCCAACATGCTCATTGCCTTGCTAATTGCTTGTTGGGAATTGTGAGGAAGAGCAAGTCTCACTTAGAAGGCAAAGAGCGTTAGGTAGTTAATCATCTGATTATTTTCCAAAAGGGAGAAGAGGAAACCAGAGGATCAAGATGAAACTAATCAACTTTTATTGCCCATTTCAGCCTTCCCTTAAAGCTATGGTGGATCTGAATCTGAACTTATTTTCCTGCTTTTGTTTCAAATCCTTTCATATTCTTCCCTAACCAAGAAGTGTCAGTCTCACTTTAATGCCCATATTTCAAGGGAAGTTAATGTTAACTTTTATGTAGTGTGTCTTGTTGGTTTTTTTCTGGTGGGACTGTATGGTGAATCCAACTTCACTGCACCTTAAATGGTACACGTGACAGCACGATATGAAAACCATTGACATGTTTCTGGTTTCCACTGCTCTGTGGGTTCAATCTCCAGGAAGAGAAAGCGAGAGAGTGGTGCAAGGAAGTTTGACTGCAAAGCCCTACTTCTTCTGCCAAGTCCATGAGCCTTGGATCTAGCCTCTCTAGCTGAAAGAAACGGTTTCTCATCATTCACCCTAACGATCCTTTTCAGAATTTGTTAACAATCAGATCACCTCTCATTATTCATAACTACAGTTAACACTGATAGACACAAAAGGCTGGAGTGACCCAGCGGGGCAGGCGGCATTCCGGAGAGAAGGAATGGGTGACATTTCGGGTCGAGACCCTTCTTCAGACGGTTCATCTTTGTTTTCCTTATTAACCTTCAACCTCAAAAGAACTCTATTCGATTTATCATTATCAGAAACTATGGTGACATCGGTTAATTATCACCATCTTTATAGGTCCAATGGCAAGATCCTTAACATGTGTTCCAGCATTTTGTCAACTTATGTCAGCCAATCTGATTGGCCCATAGTTTTGTCTGTGTTCTCGCCGTCTGTCATGAAATCTGTGTTGTCATGTGTGGACTTTCATTTGATTTTATGGAGGTGAATGTGATTATATGATTGAAATCATCTCTTCAATTTTGTATCTGTTTGAATGCTACAATGTCAGGGTATCCTGATGGGATCTACAAGGCTTAGGAAAATCTTTGGCAAGTTACACCTCACCTTTTTCTATCTGCTATCTCCCCACTACTCCATCACACCACCTGCACTCTTTAGTCTGCACCGCTTCCAGCTTTGGTTACACCACCCTTCTCTCTCCCACCTGACTCACCGGGCAATCAACCCTTCCTTACCTGGTTCCACCTATTACTTGCCTGCTGTTGCCCCACCCCTTCCCCTCACCTCTTTCCACCAACCATCTCCTCTCTACTCGGTCAGTCTGAAGGCGAGTCCCCCCTGAAGCGTTACCTGTCCATTTCTCACCAGAGATGCTGCCTGAAATGCTGAGTTACTCCAGCATTTTGTGTTTTCCTCAAGATTCCAGCATCTGCAGTAGTCTTTCCTGTCTCCATTGGACTGTTTAGTCCTTGTCAATTTAAGTCAAAGTCAAAGTCAAGAGAGTTTATTGTCATGTGTCCCTGACAGGACAATGACATTCTTTCTTTTCATAGCACAACAGAACATAGTAGGCATTGACTACAATTATACAAGTAAATACACACATTAATTAATAAATTAATAAAGTGCAAATAACAGATGGAGGGGTATTAATGTTCAGAGTTTTGTCCGAGCCAAGTTTAATAGCCTGATGGCTGTGGGGAAGTAGCTATTCCTGAACCGGGTCGTTGCAGTTCTCAGGCTCCTGTACCTTCTACCCGAAGGTAGCAGGGAGATGGGTGTGTGGCCAGGGTGGTGTGGGTCCTTGATGATGCTGCCAGCCTTTTTGAGGCAGTGACTGTGGTAGATCCCCTCGATGGAAGGGAGGTCAGAGCCGATAATGGATTGGGCAGTGTTTACTACTTTTTGTAGTCTTTTCCTCTCCAGGGCACTCAAGTTGCCGAACCAAGCCACGATGCAACCGGTCAGCAAGCTCTCTACTGTGCACCTGTAGAAGTTAGAGAGAGTCCTCCTTGATAGACCGACTCTCCGTAATCTTCTCAGGAAGTAGAGGCGCTGCTGAGCTTTCTTAATGATTGCATCTGTGTTCTCGGACCAGGAAAGATCTGCACGCCCAGGAATTTGAAGCTTTTGACCCTTTCAACCATCGACCCGTTGATATAAACGGGACTGTGGGTCCCCATCCTACTCCTTCCAAAGTCCACAATCAGTTCCTTGGTTTTGCTGGTGTTGAGGGCCAGGTTATTGTGCTGGCACCATATGGACAGTCGCTCGATCTCTCTTCTGTACTCCGACTCATCCCCATCAGTGATACGTCCCACAACAGTGGTGTCGTCAGCGAACTTGATGATGGAGTTCGCACTATGATTGGCTACGCAGTCATGAGTATAGAGTGAGTACAGCAGGGGGCTGAGCACGCAGCCTTGAGGTGCTCCCGTGCTGATTGTTATCGAGTCTGACACATTTCCACCAATACGAACAGACTATGGTCTGTGAATGAGGAAGTCGAGGATCCAATTGCAGAGGGATGCGCAGAGACCCAGTTCTGTGAGTTTGGTAACCAGCTTGGAGGGGATAATTGTGTTAAATGCCGAGCTGTAGTCAATGAATAACAGCCTGACATATGCGTTTTTGTTGTCCAAGTGGTCCAGAGTGGAGTGGAGAGCCAGTGAGATCGCATCCACCGTTGATCTGTTGTGGCGGAAAGCGAACTGCAGTGGGTCCAGGTTTTTGTCGAGGTAGGAGTTGATTTGCGCCATGATCAACCTCTCAAAGCACTTCATCACCACAGGCGTTAGTGCCACAGGTCGATAGTCATTGAGGCACGTCACCTTGCTCTTCTTGGGCACCGGTATTATTGATGCCTTTTTGAAGCAGGTGGGAACCTCAGACCTCAGAAGTGACAGGTTGAAAATGTCCGTAAAAACTCCAGCCAGTTGGTCCGCACAGGTTTTTAGAACACGACCAGGTATGCCATCAGGTCCAGACGCTTTTCGAGGGTTCACCCCTCTGAAGGATTTCCTGACGTCGGCCTCTGTGACTGAGACTGAAATACCATCACAGCGAATGGGGCTCGGGAAGGCACATCGGTGTTCTCCCTATCAAAGCGTGCGTAAAACGCATTGAGCTCATCAGGGAGTGATGTATCGCCGACATCCGAGCTGCCTCCTGGTTTCGCCTTGTAGGAGGTGATTGCATTCAGTCCCTGCCACAGCTGCCAAACATCTGTCTCATCCTCCAGTTTGGAGCAGAACTCCCTTTTGGCCTTTTTGATGGCCTTACCAAGGTCGTATCTGGACTTCGTGTAGACCACTGTATCATCAGACATGAATGCCCGGTGTCTGGTCTTCAGAAGAGTGCGGATCTCACAGTTCATCCAAGGTTTCTGATTGGGAAACACTCGGAAGGTTTTTGTAGGGATGCAGTCCTCCACACATTTCTTAATGAAGTCTGTAACGACTGTGGCTGTAACGACTGTGGCTGTAATGACTGTATTCATTCAAGTCTGTTGCCGAGTCCTTGAACATTGCCAGTCTACAGACTCCAAACAGTCCTGTAGTTGTTCCTCTGCCCCCCCCCCCCCCCCCCCCCCCGACCAGCTCTGTACTGTCCTCACCTCTGGGGGTGCGCTCTTTAATTGCTGCCTGTAGGCAGGAAGAAGCAGCACCGCGGTATGGTCGGATTTACCGAAGTGAGGGCGAGGGATAGAGCGGTAAGCATTCTTGATGGTGGTGTAGCAGTGGTCGAGGGTGTTTGGTCCTCTGGTGCAGCAGGAGACATGTTGGTGGAAGTTGGGGAACGATTTCTTGAGGTTTGCCTTATTGAAGTCCCCAGCAATGGTGGTAAAAGCCTCGGGGTAAGACGTCTGGTGTTTGTTGACCATGGTGTGCAGCTCCTCCAGTGCCAGACGGACGTCTGCCTGGGGTGGGATGTAGACCGCGGTCAGGATGATGGAGGTGAATTCCCTCGGAAGGTAGAAGGGACGGCACTTCACCGCCAGATGTTCGAGGTGTGGAGAGCAGGAGTTGGACAGGACTGCCACGTCTGAGCACCACGCAGAGTTGACCATGAGGCAGACGCCTCCTCCTCTCCCTCTCCCCGATGCCAGTGTACGGTCCATGCGGTGGATGGAGAACCCTTCAGGCTGAGTCTGGGGAGCTGGGGGTGAGCCATGTCTCTGTGAAACAGAACACAGAGCATTCCCTCAGCTCCCTTTGATAGAGCAGCCTTGCCCTTAAGTCCTCCACTTTATTTTCAAGGGACTGTACATTGGCCAGTAGGATAGTAGGGAGAAGGGGCAGAAGTCCCCTGCGCTTCAGTCTGACCTGAAGTCCTGCCCGCCGGCCACGTTTCCGGATTAAGGTTAAATTGACAGGAAAAGGACCTTTACATAAA
This sequence comes from Okamejei kenojei, assembly GCA_035221665.1. Taxonomy (NCBI): domain Eukaryota; kingdom Metazoa; phylum Chordata; class Chondrichthyes; order Rajiformes; family Rajidae; genus Okamejei; species Okamejei kenojei. The sequence goes on along the minus strand of CM069156.1, from coordinate 29,984,352 downwards.
TTCCTTTTCACTGCAATTCTGTTTAACTGTACACAGAAATTCCCGGTGCACAGATTTAATGAGGTTGGCAGGCCTTCAAAACATCAGTCCTTGTTGGTTTCCTGCCATCGCATGGAAGTCCAAGGTCACTGAAGCACAAAGTCAGTAGCAAACATGGTCAACTGAGCAACAAGCGGCAGTGAGATGCTGGTTAATTCCCATCAGGAATGGATGGGTCATTCATCCAAAATGACAAGCTTGCGATTGTTTCATTGTTTGTGGGGTTTTCAGATGCACCACCTACAACACAATACAATAATACTTTATTAGCCAAGTATGTTTTGCAACATATGAGGAATTTCATTTGCCAAGTCAGTCATACAAATAAAAAGCAACGGAACACACAAAATATATTTTAACATATACATGTAACATATAACATACAGCATTTGTGGAATTTCCTGCCACAGAGCGCAGTGGAGGCCAAGTCACTGGATGGATTTAAGAGAGAGTTAGGTAGAGCTCTCGGGGCTAGTGGAATCAACGGATATGGGGAGAAGGCAGGCACGGGTTATTGATTGGGGACGATCAGCCATGATCACAATGAATGGCGGTACTGGCTCGAAGGAAGGCGAAAAAATGGAAGAACTGTGATGGAAGGCGAAAAAAAGCTCAATCTCTTCCCTTCTTTGTTCTGCCGTGGTCGGGGGCCTCGAGTCCTCCGTTGATGGGACGATCTTGACTCCCATAGCCGGCGGCGTTCGGACCCTCCGTATCGGCGGGATCAGCTCCTACATCGGGGGGGGGGGGAAATCTCAGGTTGGGGTCGATCGGACCGCGGGTCGGGGCTGGTCCAAACCTTCGGCGTCGTTGGAACTACCCGACATTTAAGATCTGTACCCGAGACTGCAAGCTCTCGATGGTAAAGTCCGCAGGCCCGCGGTTGGAGCGATCCAAGGCAAGGGATCGGCTCCGATGCTAAGTCCCACGCCCCGCGGTGGGGCTCAAAGTCAGCCTGAGGAGGCCTCCATCTCCATGATGTTAGGCCGCAGAGCGACCAGAGGTACGACACAGAAAACAATCGCATCTCCGGCAGGGTAAGAGACTGAAAAACTTCCCTCGACCCCCTCCCCCACCCCCCCCCCCCCCACATAAAACAAACCGGAGAACATTTACACAAACTTTAAAACCACACTAAAAATAACAAAAAAAGACGAAAAAACAACATGCAGCGCCGTTAGTGGAATGAAGCATGTGGGCTCAGCAGCAGAGTTGCTGCCTTCCAGTCCTTGCATCGCCAGAGACCCGGGTTCAATCCCGACTACGGGCGCTGTCTGTACGGAGTTTATACGTTCTCCCCGTGGCCTGCGTGGGTTTTTCCTGAGATCTTCCGTTTCCTCCCACACTCCAAAGACGTACAGGTTTGAAGGTTAATTGGCTTGGAATAAGTGTGAATTCTCCCTTGTGTGTAGGATGGTGTTAATATGCGATGATTGCTGGTCAGTGTGGACGCGGTGGGCTGAAGCGCCCATTTCCACGCTGTATCGCTTAAAATAAATAAATAAATAAATATAAGGTGATGTGGTTGTGAAGAGTTTTCAACACTGATGGTCGGGAATTGGCCCAGGAATAATTGTTAAATTGTGGTTTGTTTGTACTTGTGTATAGTATGATCTAATTTGATTATATAGCACACAAACAAAAGCTTTGTCTCTCCCCGACTACAATTAGTCTGAAGAAGGGTCCCGACCCGAAACGTCACCTGTCCATGTCATCCGTAGATGCTGCCTGACCAGCTGAGTAAATTCTTCCTCCCACCCTGCTTCCTGGGATTAGGACCCTACTCCCAATCCCTCCGACTACGCCGCATCTGCAGCCAGGATGAGGTGTTCCAAACAAGGGCATCGGAGATGTCCTCATTCTTTAGGGAATGGGGGTTCCCCTCTTTGACTATAGATGAGGCTCTCACCAGGGTCTCCTCTATATCCCACAGCTCCGCTCTCACTCCCCATCCCCCCACTCATAACTAGGACAGTCCCCTTTGTCCTCACCTTCCACCCTACCAGCCCATCACATGTTTCGGGCTGAAACCAGTCTGAAGAAGGGTTTTGGCCCGAAACGTTGCCTATTTCCTTTGCTCCATAGATGGTGCCTCACTCGCTGAGTTTCTCCAGCACTTTTGTCTACCTTTGATTTTCCAGCATCTGCAGTTCCTTCTTAAACACATATAATAGATAATCCTCCTACAGTTTTGCCACCTCCTGCTTTTCGAATGGATCGTGTGCAGGTGGATGAGATCAGTTTATCTTGGCTTCACATTCTGCACAAACATTGTGGGCTGAAGGGCCTGTTCCTGTGCTGTACATTCAGTGCCAGGGAGTCACTTACATCCACTGGAGGGAGCAGACCTTGCCTTGGGTGGGCCTCTGGTCTGAGTGGTGCAGCATTCCACTGTCCCACATTAGAGAGAAAGCTTTCCCTTTGAATAGCTACAGTTACAACAAACCATGGTGCGTGAAATTTACTCTTGAATCTACATCCACACTATCCTGTGACCCCCTGCATCTACCATGTTATAACCTTTCCCGCGACATTCATTCATGAAGGATCATCGCTTGTACGATCCAGTCTTCCATATCACCCCTCTTTATGCTCCTGAAGACACTCTCTTCGTCACGGACACAGTAGACTCTGTGAAGGCTCACAACACCAGGTGACACTGTCACATTGACAGGATGAGCCGCAGGCAAGCGGGTGAGAGAGGTTATGAGCCCCTTGTGACAAGTGAAAGCTTTCGCTGCCGTGCAAATTGTATTTCACATAAAAACCCTCCGATTTAATATAGTTTAATCGAATTACCTTGTTGCAAAATCCCAGTGTAGCCGCTCCTCTGTACCTGTAATGACAGCTTAACTCCAGCGCTGGGGCTATGCTTATGATTTACATTCAACCTTTACAGCCTTCTCGCTGTGATGGATGGAGAAATGAACAGGTTTGCTGCCCCACCGCACTCATCTCCGTCTTTACCTTCGTTTTTCTTTCCTCTCTTTCCTTCCTGCTAGCTTCGCCCTGGCTCAGCTGTAATCCATTCCCACCATCTCCCTGTATAGTTGGAGTACTTAAAGTAGAAGAGCCAGCATTCATTCACTCAGCGAGAGGGTGAGAATAGCCAAATGCCATTCCTAGCCATCCACGTCCCATAATAAAAAATGGGCATTGGGGGTGAAAGACCTGGGAGAAGAGGCTTGTGACAAAGGAAAGCAAACAGCCAGCAAGCTGCATGTTTGATTTATCCCATCTTTCCAAACCCACCACTGGCATCTCAGTTAACTTGTATCTGGGCTTTCAAAAAGCCTTTGACAAGGTCCCACGCAAGAGATTAGTGTGCAAAATTAGAGCACATGGTATTGGGGGTAGGGTATTGACATGGATAGAGAACTGGTTGGCAGACAGGAAGCATAGAATAGGAATTAACGGGTCCTTTTCAAAATGGCAGGCAGTGACTAGTGGGGTGCTGCAAGGCTCGGTGCTGGGACCCCAGTTGTTTAAAATATATATTAACGATTTGGACAAGGGAATTAAATGTAACATCTCCAAGTTTGCGGATGACACAAAGCAAGGTGGCAGTGTGAGCTGCGATGAGGATGCTATGAGGCAGCAAGGTGACTTGGATAGGTTGGGTGAGTGGGCAGGTGCTTGGCAGATGCAGTACAATGTGGATAAATGTGAGGTTATCCACTTTGGTGGCAAGAACAAAAAGGCAGATGCTTATCTGAATGTTGTCAGATTAGGAAAAGGGGAGGTGGAATATGACCTGGGTGTGCTTGTACATCAGTCACTGAAAGTAAGCATGCAGGTACAACAGGTAGTGAAGAAAGCAAATGGCATGTTGGCCTTCATTGCGAGAGGATTTGAGTTTTGGAGCAAGGAGGTCCTCTCGCTGAGTGTATGCTGGCTCTTCTACTTTAAGTACTCCAACTATACAGGGCCCTGGTGAGACCAAACATGGAGTATTGTGTGCAATTTTGGTCTCCTAATTTGAGGAAGGACATTATTGCTCTTGAAGGAATGCAGCGTAGGTTCACCAGGTTAATACCCAGGATGGCGGGACTGACATATGATGAAAGAATGGGTTGACTGGGCTTGTATTCACTGGAATTTAGAAGGATGAGAGGGAACCTTATAGAAACATATAAAATTCTTAAAGGATTGGACAGGCTAGATGCAGAAAATTTTTCCCAATGTTGGGGAGTTCAGAAACAGGGGTCATAGTTTAAGAATAAGGAGTAGGCCATTTAAGACTGAGATGAGGAAAAATGTCTTCACCCAGGGAGTTGTGAATCTGTGGAATTCTCTGCCACAGAAGGCAGTGGATGCCAATTCACTGGATGTTTTCTAAAGAGTTAGATTTAGCTCTTAAGGCTAAAGGAGTCAAGGGATATGGGGAAAAAGCAGGAACGGGGTACTGATTTTAGATGATCAGCCATGATCATATTGAATGGCGGTGCTGGCTCGAAAGGCCGAATGGCCTACTGCAGCACCTATTTTTCCATGTTTCTATGCAAGGAACCCTGTCTTGAAAATGGTTAGCCTCAGATCGCAAGGTTGGCACATTCCACCATGCTGCCGCTCCCATCATAGATCGTCTGATTCACCCACGATGGTTCAGGGTGGCTTCATTCAGCCTTGAGCGCTTTGTAAATTGATGGCAAAGAGCGAGCTCACTGAACAGAGACTGCAGATTTGGTCCTCGCTCTGGAGACTGGAGCACACAGTCCAGGGAGATGTCCGTGAACATATGCGGAGAGGGAGTTGCCGTAGGGGTGGAAGTGGCCTCATCTTAACCTATCCGAATGAGGCAACCGAATTCTACTTGGTGGTCAAAGTTGGCTCCTCATTTAAGGTCAGCTGACCCGGCAGGTAATCGAGTCACTGGCGTAACGGTGGCCATGGGTGCTTGAACAACATTCCTGCTGTCTTTTTCCCATTACACCAGCGATTATGCTTCGGAGATACTCAGTGGGTTGTAAAATGCGTCTGCTGCTCAGAGCTGTCCGAAATAGTGACTTGCATTTCTATAGTGCCTTTCGCAACCTTTTCAGAATGACCCAAACAATTTTGCAGCCATCCACTCCCTGTAACACTACAGCCAATATGAAAACCGCATGACCACACAGTCTGCTTTGACGCTGCTGTTGGTCAGATGCTGCATAGCAGTGAATAGTTACCTTGCATTTCTTTGCAACCGTTATGGCAGAATCTTCCTACGTTACTGCAGCCACTCACATTCTGCTCGTCTCTCTCTCTCTCCCCCAGTTATTCCCTCAATCGCTTTAATGCCTGACAACTGCACCCCCCCCCCCCCCCCCCCCGCCACTGCAAACTTCCTCATTGGTTACTCTGAACAACCCTCCAGAAGTTTTAATAGCTCTATTAAATCACCCCTTAACCTTTTACCTCTGGGGAGAATCATTCCAGTCTCGACTGAAGTGAGTCCTCCTCCTCCTCCTCCTCACAGTTTTACAACATTTTCCAGTTTTGTGTTATGTGCGGACTTTGAAATCAAGCCCCAACCTCCGTCTTTAACACATATATTGGGCAGCATGGTGGTACAATGATTAACTCCGCTTCCCCACAGCACCAACACCTCGAGTTTGGTCCTGACCTCGGGAGCGGTCCAGACAAAGAACAGTACAGCACCAGAACAGGCCCTATAATCCACAATGTCTGTCCCAATCCATGATTGAGTCATACATCAAGCAACAGACTCTTAATCCTAACTAGACCATGCATACCCAGATGCCCCATCTACACTCATCCCACCTACCTGTGTTTGTTCCCTATCCCTCTAATCCCCTCCTATCCACATACTTGTCCAAATGTCTATTAAGTGTTGTTACAGTAGCTACCTCAACTATCTCCTCTGGTGGCTCAATCCCTGTACCCACCACCCTCTTTGTGAAAACATGGATAGGGTAGGTTTGGAGGGATATGGACCAAGTGCAGGCAAGTGGGTCTAGTGTAGCTGGGACATGTTGGCCGGTGTGGGCGAGTTGGGCCTGTTTTCACACTGTATCACTCTGTGACTCAAAAAGGTTGCCCCTCAGGTTCCTATTAAAATGTTTCCCTCTCACATTAAACCTATGTCCTCTGGTGCTTGATTCCCCCGCTCTGTGCATATACCTTATCTATTCCCCTCATGATGTTATACACCTCTACAAGATCACCCCTCTGCTCCAAGGAATATAGTCCTACCCTACCGAACCTCTCCTTATAGCTCGGCCCCTCAATCCTGGCAACATCCTCGTAAATCTTCTCAGCACTCTCTCAGCTTAAATGATGCCAAGTTGAACAAATCTCCTCTGCCTGCATATGATCCATATCCCCCCATTCCCTGCATGTCCATGTGCCTATCGAAAAGCCTCTGAAATACTACAATCGCATCTGCCTCCACCACCACCCCTGGCAGCATGTCCCAGGCACCCACCACTCTGTGTAAAAATAACTTGCCCTGCACATCGCTTTTAAACTTTGCCCCTCTCACCTTAACGCTCTGCCCTCTAGTCTTTGACATTTCCACCCCAGGAATAAGGTTCTGGCTAAGTCTATTCTCTGCTGCTCAATTTTATATACTTCTGTCGGGTCTCCCCTCAACCTCCGACGCTCCAGAGAAACAATCCAAGCTTGTCCAAACTCTTCCTATAGCTAACCCTCCTCTAATCCAGGCAGCATCCTGATCAGTCGGGTTTACGCTTTCTCCCTGAGAACACACGGGTTTCACCCAGGTCACCTGGATTCCTCCCACAGCCAAAGACGCGTTACTTGCTAACTGGTACGGATATCTGCTCCTTATGTTTGTAGGTCAATCAAAGTGAACCTAATGGGCCTGCATCGGAAAATGGTTGAGGGAATGAGATTGCTCTGAGAACTGCTTCAGACTAGATGGGCCAAACATCCTCCTATGCTGTGAGCAACAGGGCTTCTTATTCCAGGCCCTGGGGGATATATCTCTGAAAACCTCAATCCAGTCAGAAGACCTACATCTCTCTCTTTTCTATTTCTGAGTCAATTTTGTATCCACTTGACATTTTTGCATATTATTCTTACTTGGCAGACCTAACATAATGGAATCAGTACAGCTATCTCAAGAGGACTGTTGCAATTCTCTTTAAATTATTCAGCGCTGTTCATTTATAAACAGTGCAGTGCATAAGCTTCTACCTACAAGGGCTAGATAACTACACGGCACATGGCATTTACACTGGGATGCTGCGTGAGTTCAAGGTTAATCAAAAAACTAGTTACTGACTGTACATTTCCTCTGTCGGAGGACCAGGTACCACCCTGTGCTTGGGCAGTTATGTTGAGAGGCATCAGTGGGTAGCACTGAGCCACAGGGCTTGGTACATGTTCATCCACCCCCCAGAACCATGAACATTGTTCCATTGCCACAGAGAGACCACAAGCAAATTGGATGAACAGCACCTCATGTTCCACTTGGATAGCTTATAACCCAATGGTATAAATATTGAATTCCTCAATTTTAGGTAACGAACCCACAAACAGGCCCCTTCCCCCTCTCCTTTCTTTCCCCACGGCCACCCACCCCTCCTTCTTCCCCTATCCCCAACTCTCTTCCCCTGAACCTTAGCTGACCTTGCACTGGTTTCTCCCCTTCACCTCCGTCCCCCTCCCCTTTAACCCCCATCCAACCCCCCTTAATGTTGCTTATCCATGTTCTCCTGAGATGCTGCCTGACTCGCCGAATTACTCCAGCACTTTGTGCCCTACACTGCACGTAGTTCTGAGGAAGTGCTGCGCTATTAAACATGCTGCCATTTCGTGCATTGGTCCTGTTTGCTGTTAGATACTTTCACATGGGATTCTTGTCAAATAGAGATTAATTAATTGTGGCTGTACTGATCAGCAGTCCATCCCCTTTCTGCTGTTAATATCTTTCCTATAAGAGAAAGGGGGAAGGAAAGTCGATGTGGACTACATTAAAGATGGACTAAAGATCATGTGGCACTGTTTTAGCTATTGTGTTCAGTACTGTTTAATCTTTCTATACCACATTGCTATTACAGATTATGGAGTCCTTAAGCTTTTTATCGTGGAAACCCTATGACAAAATAAATGTAATACTTCCTACATTATATCAGGAGCTACACTTTGAAAGTATTTTGTTGACCGTTCAATGTGTTGAGAAGTTCCACACATTATAAAAATACATGTCTTTGATTTCTTTGTCACTATGATTGGCCATTTTAGCTCACGGCTGATATCTGTGTTGGCTTGTCGAGATGAGCACTGATTTTTACGTTGCCTGGATACATGGCTTCACGGTTCGCACTAGCAGGTAAAAAGGTGCAGGATGTTGGAAAGGGATGAGAGCAGATTTACGAGGATGTTGCCAGTGCTAGAGGGTGTGCGCTAGAGGGAGCGGTTGAGTAGGCTGAGTCTCTATTGGAGCGCAGGAGCATGAGGGGTAATCTTATTGAGGTGTATAAAATCATGAGAGGAATAGATGCACAGAGTCTCTTGCCCAGAATAGGTAAATTGAGGACCAGAGGACAAAGGTTTAAGGTGAAGGGCAAAAGATTTAATAGGAAGCTGAAGGGTAACTTTTTCAAACAAAGGGTGGTGGGTGTATGGAACAAGTTGGCAGAAGAGGTGGTTAAGGCAGGGTCTATCCCAACATTTAAGAAGCAGTTAGACAGGTCTTCTTCTTGCATTTGAGGCAGCAGAATTCAGCTGCAGCAGGGTGATGCCAGCCGGTTCGACATCCGTAGGTGCCCGCTCTAAAAAGGGCGCACGCTCCGGGTTGGCGCCAAGCTGGGCGCTGCTGCTGTCTCTGTTTGTCGTCATTCAGCTGACTGAGGTCAGTTGACAGGGCTCACCGCGGGGAGGTCGACAACATGAGCCCCAGTTAGACAGGTACGTGGGTATGGACAGGTTTGGAGGGATATGGACCAAACATGGGCAGATGGGACTAGTGTAGCTGGGGCATGTTGGTCGGTGTGCGCAAGTTGGGCCGAAGGGCCTGTTTCCACACTGTATCACTCTATGACTCGATGTGTAGAATGGAACTGCAGATGCTGATTTATACCGAAGATATAGACACAAAGTGCTGGAGTAACTCAGCGGGTCAGGCAGCATCTCTGGAGGAAAAGGGTGGGTGACATTATGGGTCAGAACACTTCTTTAGACAAACAGCTGCAGGATTATGCCTGGGATCAGGTGTGAGGCTGCGATAGCGAGAGGTCCTGTGAAATACAGGCCTCCATATACAGGTACCTTTTGAAGTTAAACATGAATTTAATCCAGAACAAAACACAATTGACCTGTGGAGGCCAAGTCAACGGATATTTTTAAGGCAGAGATAGATTCTTGATTAGTACGGGTTGTGAGGAGAAGACAGGAGAGTGGGGTTATGAAGGAGAGACAGATCAGCCATGATGGAGTAAACTTGATGAGCCAAATGGCCTAATTCTGCTCCTATCACTCATGAGCTTATGAAAAACATCCCACCCTCTACTCCTCCATGGAGTAAATAAATCATCTGCATCTTGTTCCCTTCTGCACGTTTGGAAGTAACGCTCAACATTGAACCACTGTTTACAATATTTTTTCACGCATGGGATTTAACACCCAGGTTTATAAACTAAATGCAACCCCACCCCGCCCTTGACTATGTGTTCAGGCAGCCAAATGTTAAAGTGCATCTCAAAAAAGAAATCCCTATCCTAGTCTGAATAATCAATCTCTATCCATTAAACCCGCAATTAAGATTAATTTGATACACATGCGCTCACTCACCCACATACCTGTGCTCACTCCCACTCACACACACCTGGGCTCGCTCCCACCCACACACACACCTGTGCTCACTCCCACTCACACACCTGGGCTCACTCCCATCCATACACACACCTGTGCTCACTCCCATGCTCACACACCTGGGCTCGCTCCCACCCACACACACACCTGGGCTCACTCCCATCCACATACACACCTGTGCTCACTCCCATGCTCACACACCTGGGCTCACTCCCAACCACACACACCTGTGCTCACTCACACACCTGGGCCCGCTCACACACCTGGGCTCACTCCCACCCACACACACACCTGTGCTCACTCCCATGCTCACACACCTGGGCTCACTCCCACCCACACACACACCTGTGCTCACTCCCATGCTCACCCCCCTGGGCTCACTCACACACATCTGCGTTCACTCACACACACCTGCGTTCACTCACACACACCTGCGTTCACTCACACACACCTGCGTTCACTCACACATACGAGTGCTCACTCACACACACCTGTGCTCACTCACACATACACTCGCGCTCGCACACTTGGGCTCACTCACACACACCTGCGTTCACTCACACACACACCTGGGCTCACTCACACACACACCTGCGTTCACTCACACACACACCTGGGCTCACTCACACACACACCTGTGCTCACTCACACACACACCTGCGTTCACTCACACACTCACTCACACACACCTGCGTTCACTCACACACACACCTGGGCTCACTCACACACACACCTGGGCTCACTCACACACACCTGCGTTCACTCACACACACACCTGTGCTCACTCACACACACACCTGTGCTCACTCACACACACACCTGCGTTCACTCACACACACACCTGCGTTCACTCACACACACACCTGCGTTCACTCACACACACACCTGTGCTCACTCACACACACACCTGGGCTCACTCACACACACACACACCTGCGTTCACTCACCCACACCTGGGCTCACTCACACACACCTGAACTCTTTCACGCGACCACCATGGGTTTCCATCCCGGCGCTGTGTGTGTGGACCTCCCCAAACCTGAGCTCAATCTCCTTGAGCGAGCAGGTGATGGTATTTCTAATGTACCTGTGTGAATCTCTCAGACGTATCAATAATGTACGAGTGCGGGCTGTTTATCTGTGTCTGTGTCTGTGTGTGTCTGTGTCTGTGTCTGTGCGGGCTGGGCTCTGCGCTGTGAACCAGTCGGGCTGCGCCTCACACACTCCACCCGCTCCCCGAGCCTCGGCAAGACCAAGACCACGTTACCATTGCGCGGACACATTTGGGGGGGGGAGAGTACAAACGGCTGTTGCCCTCCGGCTACAGATGAGCGCGCAGTCAGAGCCCATGGATGTGTGATGGGACCCCCGAAGCGAAGCAGCAGCGCCGAGCCGATGGCAGCAGGTGACCGCAGGCTCATGTTTCATTCAGCTCAAGCTGGCGCTGCTGCTGCTGCTGCTGCTGCTGCTGTGGAGGTGCCAAGTCGCGTCCTTTATTTCCGATACCCTTCGCAGCATCTTTGGGGGGTGGACTGCGGTGCAAAGTCACCGTGGGGCCACCTTTTGAGTTGCTGTGGGGGTTTGTTTTTCTTTAACCCCCCCCCCCCTGGCCGGGTGCTCCAGGCCGGGTGCTCCAGGCCGGGGTTTGCGCTCCGCTCAGTGTTGGCCGCTTCAATGTATCCGCGAGGGAGCGGAGCGCTGCTGTGGTCGGTGGCAAATGCGGAGTGGATTCAAAGGGGTGGAGTGAGCGGGTGGGGAAACTGCTGCTCTGCTGCTGGGGGAAATGACGAACTGCAGATAGTGGTTTGTACCAACGATTGACATAAAGTGCTGGGGTAACTCAGCGGGACAGGCAGCATCTCTGGAGAGAAGGAATGGGTGACAAGATACACTTGGCACAGTGAAATGTGATCGCCATACAATAAAATAAAGAACACAACGCACGAAAGAGTTCAACATAAAACATCCCCACACAGCAGAATCAAAGTTTCCCACTGTGAGGGAAGGCACCAAAGTCCGTCCCTTCCTCTGATGTTCACCCGTGGTCGGGGCCTCCGGAGCCATCGCAGTCGGCGCTACGGGCAGCCCGCCGCTCAGGCCCGCTCGCCGACGTCGGAACGGGAGGCCAACCTCAGCGGCTTGGACCTCCGAATCGGCCACTTCCCACCGGAGTCCGCAGCCCCCGACGTCCCCAGGCCGCGCCGGGCGGAGATTCAATGCTGGCGGCCCTCGGCAAAGGGCCCCAGGACCCCGCAATGTCGGTCGGCGCCGCCCGCGGTGGGAGCTCCGTGAACACAGTCCCGCGATGTTGGAGCGGCGGGCCCAACGCTTCGGAAGGCATCGCCCGCTCCACGCTGAATCCAGCGCCGCGCTGCCGAAGCTTTGGTCCGGTCCCCGGTCCCCGGTAGGAAAGGCCGCTCCGATCCAGCTGGTAGGCCGCGAGGTGGGGAAGCGATTGGGAAGCGGTTTCCCTCTTACCACTCCCCCCTCCCCAACATAGAAAAACTAAAGAATCCACAAACAAAACTATTTAGACAAACTAAAATTTAAAAAAAGATTGAAAAAGCAGACAGGCTGTAGGCAGAGGCACCTTCAATACAGCGCCCCTAGTGGACATTTTTTGCCCCTAGTCGAGACCGTTCTTCAGACTGAGCGTCTTGGGGGGGGAGGGAGTCCAGAAATATGGAAGGATGAGGTGTGAAAATGACAGATCAAAGGAGACGATGATCAGGAGACCGGAAGAGCAGGAGGAGTAATAGAGGGGGAGCAGCAAGGCTTTTTAACCTTGTCTCCGCATCTGGACGCCCGCAGCGACGGCTGAGGAGGGTGGAGGTCCCGACCACGGGGGGAAATGGAGGAGGACTGGCTACTTTTTGTGCCTTCCACCACAATGATGAATGTGGTGGATGTTTGTGTTAAATCTTTATTGTGTATTGTGTGTTCTTTATCGTTGTACCGCTGCTGGCAAATTCATTTCAATTTTACTTGCACTTTATGTGCAATGTGACGAATAAAACTGTATTGTATTGTATTGCAAGAGAGGGCGTTGCAGAACTCTCGTTGGAGTGAGGAAAAGTAAACTTACCTTGAGGAGATTTTGCAGTAACTTAGCAGGTCAAGCAGCATCTCTGGAGGAAAAGGATCGGTGACATTTTGGGTCCCGATCTGACTTTGTGTTTATCTCTGCAGTTGGTAACTTGAGAAGGGTGACACAGGGAACTGCAGGTGCTGGTTTACAAAAAAAAACCTACAAAGTGCTCCAGACACTCAGCGGGTCCGGCAGCATGTGAACACAAGGAACTGCAGATGCTGGTTTCACAAAATTGACGCAAAGTGCTGGAGTAACTCAGTGGTTCAGACAACATCTCAGGAGATCTTGGTTAGGCTACCTTTTGGGTCGGGATCTTTCTTCAGCCCCACTCGAGTCGCCCTTATTTTGAATGAACAGCCCTCTGTTCGCTCAGTAAACCATCGCAGTATTGTGATCAAACCAGCCGATGAGGAGGTGCTGTTGTAGTCGGTCAGGCTGACCGCTAACATGCTGGGGCCGGACGGCAGCTCTCGGACACCTACACGTACCTACACTTTGACCATGACACCACAGGCAAACACCAAGCTACCATCTCCCAGTCCGTTACCAATCTCATCACTTCTGGCAATCTCCCCTCCACAGCCTCCAACCTTCTGAGTTCCCCAACCACGTACAGTCCCTTTCTATCTCCTCCAATCAGTCTGAAGGATCCAGACCTGATCCATCGCCTATCCGTCTCCAGAGATGACCTGCTGAGTTACTCCAGTTTAGTTTAGTTTAGCAGTACAGTTTTGGTCTCCTAATTTGAGAAAGGACATTCTTGCTCTTGAGGGAGTGCAGCGTAGGTGCACCAGGTTAATTCCTAGGATGGCAGGTCAGACATGATGAAGGAATGGATCGACTGGGCTCATATTCACTGGTATTTAGATGGATGAGAGGGGATCTTAGAAACATATAAAATTCTTAGGCGATTGGACAGGCTAGATGCAGGAAAAATGTTCCCGATTTTGGGGGAGTCCAGAACCAGGGGTCACTATTCAAGAATAAGGGGTAGGCCATTTAGGTCTGAGATAAGGAAAAACGTTTTTGCCCAGAGAGTTGTGAATCTGTGGAATTCTCTGTCACAGAAGGCAGTGGAGGCCAATTCACTGGATGTATTCAAGAGCGTTAGATATAGCTCTTAGGGCTAACGGAATCACGGGAAATGGGAAGGAAGAAGGTAACAGGATACAGATTTGGATGATCAGCCATGATCATATTGAATGGCGGTGCTAACTCGAAGGGCCGAATGGCCTACTCCTGCACCTGGTTTCTATGTTTCTATGTTTAGAGATACAGTGTGGAAGTAGGCCCTTCGGTTCAGCAAGTCCACATCGACCAACAATCACCTGTACACTAGTTCCAGTTGTGCATCTTGGCATTATTTGATATCTGTCCCAGGGCCTTCCTACCACTTCCAGTTGCTCACATTATTATTCCCTCTTTCCTTACATGAATTTCTTCATGTCCACTTTGTCTCTCGCTCCACTGAGCCGGCCAGGTCGTTAGAAGAGGCATCACACTCGTGTTGCCAGCGTTACTAGGGGAGTCCTTGTGTTTGATTGCGGGGAAGCACTTTTGTTCATGAGCTTCCTTGATATTTGGCCCTGTTATGCCTGTACTTCCCCTTGCCTCCCTCCCTCCCTCCACCCTCATCCCCTATAGTAAGGCTCGAACATGCATGTTATAGAGTCATGCAACACGGAAACTGGCCCTTTAGCCCAACTCATAAATGCCGACCAAGATGACCCATTTAATCTAGTCCCATTTGAATGCATTTGGGGAAAATTCCTCTAAAATGTTCCTATCTATGTACCTGTCCAATAGTACCTGCATCAACTCCCTCCTCTGGCAGCTCTTTCCATATGCCTGCCACCCTCTGAGTGAAAGAGTTGACCCTCAGGTTCCTATTAAATCTTTCCCCTCTCACCTTAAACCTATGCCTTCTAGGGACACAATGTGCTGGAGCAGCTCAGCGGGTCTGGCAGCATCTCTGGAGAATATGGATAGGTGTCATTTCAGGTCAGGGCACTTCTTCAGGCTGATTGCCAGGACCCTACACCAGACCCTCTCTCCCATCTTTCATTCCCACCCCCCCACCCCCTACAATCAGTCTGAAGAAGGGTCACAAACCAAGACATCATCTATCCATGTTCTCCAGAGATGCTGCCAAACCCGCTGAGTTACTCCAGCATTTTGTGTCCTTTTGTGTAAACCAGCATTTGCATTTCCTTGTTTCTACCTATGCTGTGTAGTTCTTTATTCCCCTATCCTGGGAAAAAGACTATGTGCATTCATCCGATCTATTCCCATCAAGATTTTATAGACCTCTTTAAGATCATCCCTCGGCCATCTGCATTGAGAGATAATCTGATAGAGGCTGGTATTTTGGTCTCTGTAAATGTTTCGTTAAAATGATCATAATGACCCAAAACATAGTTTAGTTTAGAGATACAGTGGGGAAACAGGCCCTTCGACACACTGAGTCTGTGCCGACCTGCGATCCCCGCACATTAACACTATCCTACACACACTAGGGACAATTTTACATTTATATCAAGCCAATTAACATACTAATCTGTACATCTTTGGAGTGTGGGAGGAAACCGTTGATCTCGGAGAAAACCCCATGCGGTCACAGGGAGAATGTACAAACTCTATACAGACGCACCTGTAGTCGGCATCGAACCTTGTAAGCGCTGTAAGTCAGCTGTGCCACCGTGATTATTCATCAAAATGGTCTCATCTGGTACAGAATTGCTCACTGTAAACGAGAATTACAGTGGGCAACTCTCTGTATTCCCCACTTCTGAAAAAAGCGATAATAGATTCTTGTCGTTCCGTCAACCTCCCTTCAGCAACCACTGTTTGACCCTCTGTTTAGGGAACTTTGCTTTTAAAAGCGGTATTTTGAAATAGTCCAAACACCCCAAGTGCAAGAGTCGGGGAATCTCAACCAGCCAACAGGCAGATCTTAATTGTGAAACAGCAAGTGCCATTGTGCTGCATTATGTTAATAATTAGGCCAGTGCTGATGCATTATTGATGGGGGAGCCATGTAATTGGCACAATATGCTAATGCTCCTCATTACACCACAGCGAGGGAGCGTCGCTCAATCAGAGTGCCGCCATGGCAGTCAGATGACAGGGTTCCCCTTGCTTGGCCGAACCCACTGCTTCTCCTGTCCCTCCAGTCAGCCGCTCGCCGACGTGTCTCGACATCTCCTGATTGTGCCCAAGCACCAGCGATGGGTTCAGCTCAACAACTAAATTATCTCAATGTATTCCAACATTGCTCCTGTTGAATATCACTGCTTGAGATAACACATCTGCTGATCTCACAGCTGTAGCTACCCCTGACTCTTTTAAACTGTTGAGGATAAAACTCTTTGGCGATCCAATACATTTCATCTGACACAGATTTTAAGAGGCCACTTGACATTATGGTCTTGGACTGACCCACGGGAATAGATTTTCTTTAACTACTGTTGGACAAACACAACTTCTGCATTCTCCCTGTACCCGTTGATACCTTTTTGCCTCAAAATTAAGGGCAGCACACTGGCGCAGCTGCCAGAGACCCGGGTTCGATCCTGACCTCGGGTACTGTGGCGTTTGCATGTGGCGTTTGCATGTTCTCCCTGTAACCCACATCCCAAAGATGTGTAGGTTTGTAGATGAATTGATCTCTGTAAGTTGTGCAGGGAGTGGATGTGAAGGTGGGATAATTCAGAGCTGGTGTGAGCGGCTGATTGACGGTCGGTGTGGACTCGGTGGGCCAAAGGGCCCATTTCCATGCTGTATCAGTCAAGCAAGCCACAAATCTATCTGCTCAAATAACTCTCTGCAGTAGACAATTCCAGAGATCCACTGCTCAACGAGTGTAGAAATATTTCCTTGTCTCAGTCCTAAATGGTCTGTCATAAGATCGTATGTTATAGGAGCAGAATTAGGCCATTTGGCCCATCAAGTCTACTCCGCCATCCAATCATGGCTGATCTAACTTTCCCTCTGAACCCCATTCTCCTGCCTTCTCCCCATGACCCCTGACAACTTGACACCATCTTGAGACAGTGATAACCAGTTCTCGATCTTCCAGCCGAGGGGAACATCTTCCCTGCATCCAGCCTGTCAGAACTGTGTTCACTTCAAGTCTTGTTCACTTGGAATTATAAACAGGTCACAATTCCCTTTCCCTGCTGTTTGTGGAGAGTAAAGATATTAAATAGCAGCCAACACGAGGAAGCCACTCGGCCCATTGTTTTTGTGAGACTCATGGCAAAGTTCAATGCCACACCCACCTGGTTAGGGCAAGGCCTAGGTTTATTCTATACTATACTACACTATTCTATACTACACACTATCGTAAATATTAACAATTATAATGTCCACAAGGACTGGATAAAGTGGATGTAGAGAGGATGTTTACACTCGTGGGAGAGTCTAGGGCGAGAGATTATATCCTCAGAATAAAAGGGCGTTCCTTTAGGAAGATGAGAAGGAATTTCTTTAGACAGAGTGGTGAAGCTGTGGAATTCATTGCCACATAAGGCTGTGGAGGCAAAGTCAATGGATATTTTTAAAGCAGAGATAGATATATTCTTCATTAGTACGGGTGTCAGGGGTTATGGGGATGAGGCAGGAGAATGGGGTTGAGAGGGAAAGATACATCAGCCATGATTGAATGGCGGAGTAGACTTGATGGGCCGAATACTATCACTTATGAACATTAAAACATAGAAACAGAAAATAAGTACAGGAGTATGCCATCCAAAATCAGTACCCCATTCCTGCTTTTTCCCCATATCCTTTGATTCCATTAGCCCTAAGAGCTAAATCAAAAGCCCCTGTCCCACGATGCAAGTTTACTCAAGAGCTCTCCCGAGTTTAAAAAAAAAAATCAAACTCTTGGTACTTCATCACGAGTATTTTTTTTATTCTTGGAAATTTTTCACACTGTTGAAAAAACTTCACGAGTTTCCGCGTTTCCCGAGTACCTGCCGTTAGCATTACGAGCCGCTACGAGACATCCACGAGCTCCGACGTACCCGCTACGTGCATTCTACGTACTTACCACGAGTTTGATTTTTTTTTTAAACTCGGGAGAGCTCTTGGGTAAACTCGCATCATGGGACAGGGCCTTAACTCTCTTAAAAACATCCAGTGAATTGGTCTCCACTGCCTTATGTGGCTGAGAATTCCACAGATTCACAACTCTCTAGGTGAAAATGTTTTTCCTCATCTCAGTCCTAAATGGCCTACCCCTGATTCTTAAACTGTGACCCCTGGTTCTGGAGTCCCCCAATATCGGAAACATTTTTCCTTCATCTAGCCTGTCCAATCCTTAAGAATTTTTATATGTTTCCATAAGATCCTATTCTCATCGTTCTAAATTCCAGCAAATACAGGCCCATTTGACCCATTCTTTCATCATATGTCAGTCTCGCCATCCCGGGAATTAACCTGGTGAACCTACGCTGCACTCCCTCAATAGCAAGAATGTCCTCCCTCAAATTAAGAGACCAAAATTGCACACAATACTCCAGGTGTGGTCTCACCAAGACCCTGTACAACTTGAGTAGGACCTCTTTGCTCCTAAACTCAAAGTTCCATTATCTTTCTTCACTGCCTGCTGATCCTGTATGTTTACTATCAGTGACTGATGTACAGGGGCACCCAGGTCTCGTTGCGCCTCCCCTTTACATAATCTGACACCATTCAGATAATAATCTACTGCCTTGTTCTTGCCACCAAAGTGGATAACCTCACATTTATCCACATTATACTGCATCTGCCACGCATCTGCCCACTCACCCAACCTATCCAAGTCACCTTGCAGCCTCATAGCATCCTCCTCGCAGCTCACACTGCTACCCAACTTTGTGTCATCCGCAAACTTGGAGATGTTACATTTAATTCCCTCGTCTAAATCGTTAATATATATTATAAATAGCTGGGGTCCCAGCACTGAGCCTTGCAGCACCCCACTAGTTGCTGCCTGCCATTCTGAAAAGGACCCATTAATTCCTACTCTTTGCTTCCTGTCTACCAACCAGTTCTCTATCCATGTCAATACCATACCCCCAAAACCATGTGGTCTAATTTTACACACTAATCTCTTGTGTGGAACATGTCAAAGGCTTTTT
This sequence comes from Okamejei kenojei, assembly GCA_035221665.1. NCBI lineage: Eukaryota > Metazoa > Chordata > Chondrichthyes > Rajiformes > Rajidae > Okamejei > Okamejei kenojei. The sequence goes on along the minus strand of CM069156.1, from coordinate 29,965,317 downwards.
CAAAGTCCAGATACACCACATCCACTGGCCCTCCCTTATCCATTCTACGTATTACATCCACAAAAAATTCCAGAAGATTAGTCAAGTATGATTTCCCCTTCATAAGTCCATGCTGACTTTGACCGATTCTGTCACTGCTTTCCAAATGCGCTGCTATTACATCTTTAATAATTGACTCAAGCATCTTCCCCACTACCGATGTAGGCTAACATCTATAATTCTCCCTTTTCCCTCTCCCTCCTTTCTTAAAAAGTGGGGTTACATTGGCTACCCTCCAATCCACAGGAATTGATCCAGAGTGTATAGAACATTGGAAAATGATCACCAATGCATCCATGATTTCTAAGGCCACCTCCTCGAGTGCTCTGGGCTGCAGGCCATCAGTCCCTGGGGATTTATCTGCCTTCCGTCCCAATCGTTTACCTAACACCATTTCCTGACTAATGTGGATTCCCTTCAGTTCCTCCCTCTCAGTAGAACCTCGGTCCCCTAGTATTTCTGGGAGATTGTTTGTATCTACCTTAGTGAAGACAGAACCAATGTACTCGTTTAACTGCTCTGCCATTTCCTTGTTTCCCATTATAATTTCACATGTCTCTGACTGAAAGGGACCTACATTTGTCCTCACTAATCTTTTGCTCTTCACATATCTAAAGAAACTTTTACAGTCCGTTTTTATATTCCCCGCTAGCTTTCTTTCATGCTCTTTTATCTCCCCCCCCCCTTAATTAACGCCTTTGTCCTCCTCTGTTGAATTCCAAATTTCTCCCAGTTCTCCGGTTTGCGCTTTCTCTAGCCAATGTATATGCCTCTTCCTTGGATTTAACATCATCCTTAATTTTCTTCGTTAGCCACGGTTGAGCCACCTTCCCCGTTTGATTTTTTTCCGCCAGACAGGGATGAACAATTTTTGTCATTCATCCGTGCGATCTTTGAATCGTTGCCATTGCATCTCCACCGTCAACCCTTTAAGTATTATTTGCCAGTTTATCCTAGCCAATTCCCATCTCATACCATCAAAGTTGAGGACCCTAGTCTCTGAATTAACCGTGTTACTCTTCATCTTAATGCTGAATTCCACCATATTATGGTCACTGTTGCCCAAGGGGCTTTGCACAACAAGATCGCTAACTAATCCTTCCTCATTGCACAGTACCCAGTCTAGGATAGCCTGCCCTCCAGTTGGTTCCTCTACATATTGGCATAGAAAACCATCCCGTATACACTCCAGGAAATCCTCCTCTTCAGCGTTGTTACCAATTTGGTTGTCCTAATCTATACGCATCCCTAATTTCCCTAATTTCCTGTTTGATGCTATCCCCTACCTCCCTACTGCTGTTTGGTGGTCTGTATACAACTCCAACAAGCGTTTTCTGCCCTTGGCTATTTCGCAGTTCTTGCCATACAAATTCTAGACCATCCATGTGAATGTCTCCCCTTACTATTGCATTAATCTCCTCTTTAACCAGCAATGCCACGCCACCTCCTCTTCCATTCTGTCTATCCTTCCTGAATATTGAATACCCCTGCATATTGAGTTCCCAGCCTTGGTCACCCTGGAGCCATGTCTCCGTAATCGCAACTACATCATATCTGTTAACTGCTAACCACGCCTTCAATTCATTCACCTTATTACAAATGCTCCTCGTATTAAGGCACAAAGCTTTAAGGTTTGTTTTTCTTTACTCCCTTCTACCTTTTGCTTCTGTCCTCATTTTACGGCACTCTTTCCCGTTAACGTATGCGTACGCTTCCATTGTTCTTGACATGAACTAACTGGAACTACTGTTTGCAAGGAATGCAGCTCAAATCCATCAGCTGTGCTGGTGTTACATTCATATTTTCCAAAGTCCAGGAGTTCACAGGAGCCAAGTCCCATTTTCTGCAGTCACCCAGGAGATATGTTTCTACCCAGCTGTTATGATGACAAGACCAGATAGAGAAGGAATTGAAAAATAACCGGGTTCCTCCCCGCTTTACCTGGGAGAAAGGCAACCTAATGAGGCGAGAGGAATACATTTTTGAGAGGCGGCAGGTCAGACTCATTACTCTGTGCCTGCCGACAGCTCACCTGGCTTCTTGGAGCTCGACCATCCTAACGACGAGGGTGAACTGGTGGAATATCCAGTGTGTAGGAGGGAACAGCAGATGCTGGTTTTTATGCTGCCTTTCCCGCTCAGTTACTCCAGCATTTTGTGTCTTTCCACCCTAGCTGGGGCCTCCTTGATATCCTGCAGCTCCGCTCTTGCTCCCCTTCCCCCCCAGTTGCAACAGGGATAGAGTCCCATCTCCCCCCCCCACCCACCAGTCCTCACCTTTCACCCCATCAGCCGTCGCATACAGCACATAATCCTCCGACATTTTCGTCACCTCCAACAGGATCCCACCACTGGCCACATCATCCCATCTCCATCCCTTTCTGCTTTCCGCTGAGACCATTCCCTCCGCAACTCCCTAGTTAACTTGTCCCTTCCCACCCAAACCACCCCCTCTGCGGGTACATTCTCCTGCAACTGCAGGAGATGCAACACCTGTCCCTTTACCTCCCCCCTCGACTCCGTCCAAGGTCACAGACAGTCTTTTAAGATGAGGCAGAGGTTCACTTGCACCTCCTCCGACTTCATCTACTGTTTCCGCTGTTCCGGGTGTGGACGCCTGTATATCGGCGAGACCAAGCGCTGGCTTGGTGATTGTTTCGCTGAACACCCCTGCTCAGCTGTCTAAACCTACCTGATCTCCCGGCTGCTAAACACTTTAACTTCCCCTCCCATGCCCACACTGACCTTTGTATCCTGGGCCTCAGAGTGAGGCCCAGCGCAAATTGGAGCAACAGAACCTCATATTTCGCTTGGCAGCTTACACCCCAGCAGTATGAATATTGACTTCTCTAACTTCAAGTAACCCTTACTTTCCTTCTATCGCCATCCCTCCCCCTTCCCAGTTCTCTGACCAGTCTGACTGTCCTCTGATCACATTGTATCTCTGTTTGCTTTGATGTCACCTAGCTAACAATGGTCTATTATACATTTCCCTTGATTATCTCCACATTTCTCTTCATCTCTTTTGATCTCTTAGGTCTCGCTAACTCCCTCTACCCTGACATTCAGTCTGAAGAAGGGTCTATTCCCGAAACGCCACCCATTCCTTCTATCCACAGATGCTGCCTGTCCTGCGGAGTTACTCCAGCATTTTGTGTCTATCCACCCAGGCATCATCTCCCCACTCGCCAGGCTCCCGGCACTTGGCAGCTCTCTTAAACGCCTATCGCTCTGCAAGCAACGTTATCAATCACAGCAGACAATTCAACGCAGCAGACAATTATCTATAATGAGGGCTTTGCATGATGCTGAGGTATTCAATATAAGCACTGAAGGGAGAGAAGGCTTGATTACAAGCATGAGGAAATTGAAAGGTTTTGTTATCAGTGTGGCATCTCCTTTTGTCAAGGAGAGACTGATGCAAATCCTGCAGAGCAGAGTTGTGTCCTGATGACTGGACGGCTTCAACACCATCTCGTTCCTTCATTAATCCCTCGTGAGGTATTTAACGGTGGTTGCTTACGCCGCATGAGGCTTTTACACTGATTAACATTTATGGAACATGCAATGTGGAACGGTACAGCACATGAACAGGCCCTTTGGCCCACATGTCCATGCTAAACAAGATGCCAAGTTTAACTAATTCACTCTGCCTTGCCCCCTCTCCATATCCCTGCATTCTCTGCATATCCAGGAATATATCTCTGGGAGCGTCGGAAGGGTGAGGGGACGATGGAAAGATGAGAGGTTTTGATAGGGTATAAGGTCAGAACCTTTTTCCCGGAATGGAAATATCTAACGTTAGAGGGCAGAGGTATGTGAGAGGGGGAGATGTGAGGGGCATGTTTTTTACACAGGCAGTAGGGACCTGGAGCACACTGCCAGGTGTGGTGGTGAAGGCAGACATGATGGTGGTGTTTAAGAGGCTTTTAGATAGCCATGTGGAAGTGCAAGGAATAGAGGGATGTAGATCATGTGCAGGCAGATGGGATCAGTTTAACTAGGCGTCATGTTCGGCCGAAGGGCCTGTTCGAAGCTGTACTGCTCTATGTTTTGTCCAGACATCAGTGATCATTCTGGCGTCTCTTCCTGTGTTAGTTTGACCAGTCTATCTTGTCGTCAAAGCTCAAGGGCCACTGGCACTACCTAAGGGAGGGGAGGGATTCATGTAATGGTCAGTCTTTGGGCTGCAGGACCATAGTACACAGTAGATGCAGTACAGCACAGGAATAGGACTGTCAGCCCACAATGGCCATGCTGAACATGATGCCAAGTTAAACTAATCTCCTCTGCCTGCACATCATCCATATCCCTCCATTCCCTGCATTTCCATATGCCAATCTGAAAGCTTGCTAAATGCCACTTTAAGTCATATCTGCCGACATCAACACCCCTGCTCACCACTCAACTTATAATAGAACTTGCCCCACATCTTTTCTTTAAAATTTACCTCGCTCTCCTTAAAGCTATGCCCTGTAGAATTCAACATTTCCACCTTGGGAATAAGTTCTGACTGCCTGCCCCATAATGTTTGAAGTGGCATTAGCATTGCATTTTCATCATAGTAAATTGTTATTGTCACTTCAAAAATACAGAAGTGTTATTGGACATTATTTGACAATGCGTCATGCAAGGGAGGCTTGCTTCAAAGGGGGACCTGAATATAGGTCACACTGGAGCCTGGAACTCCAGGGCACATGTTTAACGTGAGAGGGGAGAGGAGATGGGGAAAGTGAGGGAGGCAGTTCCAGAGCACTGTGAGAACTGAAGGTACATTCATCTGTGGCGGAGACCAAGTATCACAGATGCTGAAGATAGCAGAGTAGAAGGTTGGTAGAGGACCTAAGATAGGGAGAGACCAAGACTTGAAGAAAGCTAAAGTCAAGGGTGAGGAACAATCTTTTAAAATAATTAAATAGAATATAAAAGCAGGGATGTAATGCTGAGGCTTTGTAAGGCACTGGTCAGACCGCATTTGGAGTATTGTGAGCAGTTTAGGGGCTCATATCTGAGGAAGGATGTGCTGGCGTTGGAGAGGGTCCAGAGGAGGTTTACGAGAATGGTCCCAGGAATGATTGGGTTAGCATATGATGAGCGTTTAGCGGCACTGGGCCCGTACTCGCTGGAGTTTAGAAGTATGAGGGGGGACCTCATTGAAACTTCCCGAATAGTGAAAGGCTTGGAGAGAATGAATGAGGAGAGGATGTTTCCACTAGTGGGAGAATCTAAGACCAGAGGCCATAGACTCAGAATAAAAGGATGTACCTTTAGAAAGGAGATGAGAAGGAATTTATTTAGTCAGAGAGTGGTGAATTTGTGGAATTCACTGCCACTGACGGCTGTGGAGGCCAAGTCAGTGTATATTTTAAAGGCAGAGATTTACAGAGTCTTGATGAGTAAGGGTGTCAGGAGTTATGGGGAGCAGGCAGGAGAATGGGGCTGATGGATCAATCATGATTGAATGCAGGAGTAGACCTGATGAGATGAATGACTTAATTCTGCTCCTATCACTAATGACATTTACATTCAAAGGATTTTAAACAAAAATATTATTGTAATGTCCCGGAGAGTAGCACATTATTGCCCGTCGTTTTGCTCGTTCTGAAAGGTGCTGGCGTTGTGTAATGCCATCCCTTGGTAAAATCCTGCGCCAGGTTTCCTAACCCACTCTCTTCCCCCCATCTCCCCTCCACTTGAACTCGGGAACCATCAGTTCAAATCCACGGCTGTGTTGATCGTACATTTATAGTGTGTGTATAATAAATATTCCATCCCATTACTTTGCCTGTTTTTTGCAGCAAGTCCATTGCAACCAGACCGACATTGTCCTTGCCTTCCAGAGTTAGTTGAGTGAATAATAAAAGGCCAAGTGTGTGAGCTTCTTCAGTGTCAGCGGGGTGTGCCATTGGGGAGAAACGTTGGTCTATCAGCCGGAGCAGCTGTTGTGAACTGTCTGCTTGCCTGAGTATCTACCATGAGAGCCGAGACATTAACATCCCCCTCAGGTGGATATGAAAGATTGCATGCCACTATTTCAAAGAAGTCTGAATGAGTTCTCAGCAGTATCCCGATCAAAATAACTTGCCGCGCAACACTCACTAACTTCCCACAATGCTGCCATTAAATCAGTCGGGGGTGTCCTGAAAGACATTCCAGGCATTTGTTTCCTTCTTGCCCTGCTGAGGTCTAAGCGGAGTGGGCAGTGGAGGGGATCAGGAGCAGAATGGGAAAGGGGAGGGCACGATGTCGCTGGGTGGGAAACCTCGGTCAAGACCAAGCTATTGGTCGGAATAGTAAAACAAGTAATAACTTCACCTAACATTTTTAACAAGCCACGGATGTCCCAAAGTGTTTTGCAGCCAATGAATGACCACTTTGAGGTTTGGGCTCTGCAGTAATTGAGGGTCCATTACAGCAACCTTGCACACGGCCAAGGTCCACACTTAATTTTGTGTCAATTACAGAATTATTGTTTTGTAGGTGTCTAAGGAACCTTTGCATGAAGTGGTGTTTATGACTATGAAGTCTGTTCAAGTAGTTGACAGCAGAAGGACTCAGTGTCCAGTTTCCTCCAACATCTCAAACTAAACTAAACTAAACAATGCATTTTGGTGCCACGCTCAGTCAAATGCTGCCTCGATGTCAAGAGCAGTCACTTGTATCGTGCCTCTGGAATTTGGCTCTCTTGTCCATGTTTGGGCCAAGGCTTTAATGAGCCATGCCAAAGCCTGGTCTTCCCGAATACCTCAAACTAAGGAGTTGAATTTCATGCCTCAGTCCTCTCCTCCTTCTCCTTCTCCTTCTTGGTTCCTTTTGTGTGTCTTCATCCAGTTGGAGGACATACGTGTGTGCAGTGGAGAGACAACAGGACCCAGGTGTGCAGAGTGGAGCCCTGGGCACTTGACAGGGCTGGCTGGGTTTCTGGTTTAAGTGCCTGTCGTTAGAACGATTCGTTTCCAGGGGCCATTCATCCTGCTGTGCCCTCCAGCCCGTTGTTTTTGACTTCTCGATTTCCTGTTGCTTGGAGGACAAAGGACGGAGTGGAGAACAGGCAAGTGGTGGAAACAAATCGAACAGCCAAAGTGTGAGGAACAGGTCTGCGCAGCAGTACATTGATTTCCTTTCAGGGACAGTTGTCAGTCAGCTGCACAGATCATCTTCTCCATGGGGCCTCTGAGACACGAACGCAAAGTCTGGTGATTGCCAGCTCTGAAGAAACGTACGTTTCAACTAATCAGCCCAGCCTTCCCCAAAAGGTCAGTGTCACTAATGATCCAGAAGCATGAGTGTGGGCAGCTTCACGATGGTGGAACATCTCCTAGGCCGGTTCCCAATGTCAAAGGGGTGTGGGACTTCACATGGAGAGGTTAGAGAATTGAGAGGTTGTTCTCTGAAGCAGGTTTGAGGAGGATTTAAAGAGGTGTTTGAAAATGTGGAGGGCTCTGATGGTGTAAATAAAGGAGAAACTGTTGCCAGTGCACAGTGGTTGGTAACAGAAAGACAAACTACACGGGTTTAGCTCAGACCACAGCCAATGGAGATAGTCTTGGACAGACACAAAATGCTGGAGTAAGTCAACGGGACAAGCAGCATCTCTGGATAGAAGGAATGGATGACGTTTCGGGTCGAGACCCTTCTTTTGAGGAAGGGTTTCAACCCGAGACATCGCCCATTCCTTCTCTCCAGAGTTGCTGCCTGTCCCGCTGAGTTACTCCAGCATTTTGTGTCTGTCTTCAGTTTAAACCAGCATCTGCAGTCCCTTCCTACGTGGAGATCATCTTGATTTCTGTTGAATTTAGTAGTTATCATTAGAGCAGCACAGTGGCACATCTGCTGGAGCTGCTACTGGAGGGCTCCAGAAGCCCCGACCACGGGAGAACATCAGGAACATTAGAGGACGAGACTGACTTTGGTGCCTTCCTTCACAATGGGAAACTTTGATTCTGCTGTGTGGGGATGTTTTATGTTAAACTCTATCGTGTGTTGTGTTCTTTATTTTTACTGTATGGCTATTTGGTGATCACATTTCACTGTGCCAACTGGCACATGTGACAAATAAATGTATCCTGTATCTTGTACTTCACGGCACAGGGGACCCATGTTCGATCCTGACCTTGGGGGATGTGGTGTGGTGTTTGCACGTTCTCCCCGTGACTGCGTGGGGTTCTTTAGGGTTTCAGGGTCAGGTTTCCTCCAACATCTCAAACTATACTAAACTAAATACTTTGGTGCCACATTCGGTCACATGCTGCCTCCATGTCAAGTCCAGTCACTCCCATTATGCTTCTGCAATTCAGCTCTCATCCATGTTCGGACCAAAGCTTTAATGAGGCCTGCCAAAGTCTGGCACTCACATTTGAAAGCGCGGAGGACTGGCTATGAAATGTCTGGTTGAGGAGCTCAGTCTGTTGACGAGCCACAGGCCCAAGGCTACAGGCTAAGTGTGTGACAGTCGCTGCTCACTGATTTCAACCTGCTGCCAAATCAGCAGAGCCCGAGGATCTCACATGGCTGCAAAGTAAACACATCCAAAGCGAGATTCACAAGAGGAGACAGTGCGGTGCAGCTGGTAGAGCTGCTGCCTCACAGCTCCAGAAACCTGGGTACGATCCTGACTATGGGTGTTGTCTGTGTGGAGTTTGCACGTCTTCCCTGTGACTATGTGGGTTTCCTCCCACATCACAAAGATGTGTGGTTTTGTGGTTTATAGTCATTGGCCCATGCACATTGTCCCTAATACTTCAGAGTAGATGCACAGTAGGATAACATAGTACTAGCGTGAATGGGTGACTTGATCATCAGCATGGATTTGATGGGCCAAAGGGCCTGTTTCCATGCTGTATCGTTCAGTTCAATCAATTCAAGTCATAGAATCTTCCATTCTTTAATTTCTTTTGACAGGAGTTCCCTAATATTTTTTTAATTTGCCGTAGTTTATTTTTCTGGTGTGATTGATGAAGACACATCTGTGTGTAACACAGTGCGTAAATGTGCACACCGAACAGTTTTGATTGAATGGGTGGGTCCCTTGAATCTAACCCAGTGGCAGTGTCCTCCGTTGACAAGTTATAGGAGTAGAATTAGGCCATTCGGCCCATCGAGTCTACTCTGCCATTCAATCATGGCTGCTCTCTGCCTCCTAATCCCATTTTCCTGCCTTCTCCCCATAACCCTTGACATAGAATGTATCTATTTCTGCCTTAAAAATATCCACTGACTTGGCTAAGTGTGGATCGTGGTATCCATTGGGACGATGGTTCTCTTCAGCCCTGTCGTTAGATCGGCCTACCTCTATATCTGACCCAGGTCAGACTCTCCTCTTCTCCTCATCTCCTTCACGTGACTAAAACACCATCTGTTTTGAGATCTCCAGTTGCCCTCGCCCAAGCTCGTAAGGCTACAAGAGAGAAAGAGAGAAAGTTGCAGCGTTCCACCTGACAAGAACCTGGCTCTAATTTTAAGGTTAATCTATTTCAAGTCTACTCCAGGAAATAAAGGGCAGATGTTAAGCCTGTCGCTGTGGCATGAATCTGATATTTTTATTTGTGTACCTGTGGACAGCCAAGTGCCTGTTTAACCCATAACACCAGATGCAGCAGCTTGACTCCTCCTCAAACTGCCTGTTCACATCGCCTTGCTCAGTCAGATTGTTAAATTACTGTCAAACCTGTAGCCGCGAAGTGCAGTTCAGTTCAGTCGTTTGTCTGCCAGCTCATGGGAGATAACTGCACAGAGACTCATCTCCAGAAGCATGATCTGTCTTGTCAGCCTGGTCTGAATACAAGTGGCCCACCCTCGTCACCCAGTGTGTTTCTGCCAGCTCCTGGGAGCTAACTGTACCGAGATTCATATCCTGAACCATGAGTTGTCTTGTCGGCCCACTCCAAATACAATGAGAACCCGGCATGGGGGGGGGGGGGGGGCTGCTATGAGGGAGGGGGGGGAGGGGGGGGGGGGGGGAGGGGGGGGGGGGGGAGGGGTATACCTTGGGTATGCAAAACAAAGAATTTCACTGTGACTTTACAAGTATCCATTCATTCATTCATTCAAACCCCTGTCTCACGGTGCGAGTCGACCGACAAGTGACCCCGAGTTTTCACTCGCAGTAATCACGTACAATTAACGTAGCGGGAACGTCGGAACTCGCGCGAGCAACTTAGCGACTCACGGCGCTAACGGCAGGTACCCGTGAAACTTGTGAACTCTTAAAAAAAAAATTCAAACATGTTTGAGGTTTTCCACGAGTCAAATTTACTGTTCAAGTTAAAAATTGAAACATTTAAACTCATTGTAATAACGTAGTGGCCCGTGCGTTTACCTTAGTGACTCGTGAGTCTACCGTAGGCACTCTTTAACTCAGCGGGCAGGCAGCGTCTCTGGAGAGAAGGAAAGGGTGACGGGATGTCGTTTCCAAATTGCTGCTGCATCTTTGTGTAACTCCAGCACCGTGTGTTCACTTTTTGTCAACCAGCATCTGCCCTTGTGTATGACATTATTTGTATCCGTGGCAGTTGATTGTCGCTCCCTTCAGTTTCCCAAGGGGTCGGGACGGGACTGAAGTTGGGAGGGAAAGGTGGGAGGGGAGGGGGAGGTTGGGGTGATTTAGTACGGGACACAAGTGTACTGACTGTGTGAGCAGACACTTTGGTAGTGATTCCCATGGGGTTCACTGTCAAGGACTTCATAATGCAGAGAGCATTATAAACAGTGGAGCGATTAACCCTGGAAAGGGGGGAGACCTCTCTCTGAGTTGGACCCAGGAAACTGAAGCAGGGATTTTCTTGAGGTTATTAACAACAGATAAATGGATGGGAAGTGTTTAGAGGGCTATGGGCCACATGCAGGCAAATAGGACTACCCCTAGACACCAAATTGGACGGCACGGCCAAGCTGGGCCGAAGGACCTGTTTCTGTGTTGTACAGCACCATGACTAAGGCCTATCCAGTGGGATTGACGTATTTTGTATTTTTCCTTTCTAAAGATGCAGTGTATTTTGGTGACCATCGCACACTGCAGACCAGAAGCGTTATGGCGGGTGATTGTCGCCTGCCCGCTGTTTCTGTTTCTATTGTGCTGTTTGATCGCCCCCTGCTATCCCAGTGACAGGGAGACACAGCGGCCTTTGAGACTGGTGGGCAATCACTACCAAAGTGTCTGCCCTCTCCTACACTTGTCTCCCGCACTATGATCATCCCGCAGAAAATGATCCCAGCCTAACCCAAGAGCCTTGTCACCCCAGACAGATTAATGACGCCCGCGCACCCCCCACCCTCCACCTCAACTCACGCCTGGGCACCAAAGCAGCTGAGGAGGCGAACCCTGAGCTCCGTCTGCCAACAATCTGATGTGCAACTGATGTGAAAGAACAGCGGCTGCGGCCGGCTGGCCGGCACCCGGCATGGACTTCTCACACCCTCACACACGAAAAGCGTTTGCGGATAAACAAAAACAAGGAATAAAACCAAAGGCCGGCTTGAAAGGCAACTAAAAATATATTCCGCTTAGAACGAGCAGGCGCGGAGACGTCCGTCCACATTCAAAGATTTCATCTCCCGTCTCCCCGCAGTGTGTAGACCTGGCAGTAAATTCAATTAAAATATAACAAACCTCCGCCCGCTGGTCTTCTAACTACGTGATGTGTGTTTCAAACAAATCATAAGTATAACTGCGCTGGCGCTGGACGGTGCGCATTTTCCCTTTGTAGGTCATATCAATGGATGCGGCCGCGCTGAATTCTATCTTTAACTCAAAGCCGCAGGATGGAGATGTCTTCTTTAACACTGTTGCTTATTAAAACAGACCTTCATTCACGGTTGGCTCAAGAGTAACGGGAGAGGAACTTGGTAACTCGGGAGAGGAACTTGGAACATCGCAGAAATGACATACCCGTGGGAACTCGGTTAAACTCTTGAACATAAACTAGGAATCTCGTACACAACCACGAGTCTGTTTTTTTTCTTTCACTTGGGGTCACTCGTGGGTGGACTCGCACCGTGAGACAGGGCTTTCATTCATTCAGTAGCCCACCCTCATCACCCAGACACAGCAAAACCTGTATTTATATAGAGACACAAGGAGCTGCAGACATTGGCATCCTCAGTAAAACACAAAGTGCTGGAAGAGCTCAGCGGGTCAGGCAGCATCTGTGGAAGGAATGGATAGGTGACATTTCGAGTCGGGACCCTTCTTCAGACTGATTCAATGGGGGGGGGGGGGTACTGTAAAAGTGGTGAGAGTAGGACAAAGCCTGCCAATTGATAGGTGTATGCAGTTGAGGGCGATATTTATATAGCCCCTTTTGTGAACCTTTAAGAAATTTGCAGAATGCTTTGTGGCCAAGTATAGTTATTATTGTAACACAATCTTCTTATATCGAGGTGGGCATGATTGCTTTAGAAATGTTGCCTGCCATTGATTTCTAGGATGTGTGGTTTTCCTACGTGGAATAACTAAGCAGAATTAGCCTATACCTTCTGGAGTTTGGAAGGGTGAGATGAGATCTCATTGTAATAAGGTTGTGAAGGGACTCTGTTTTTGTGAAGTTGTTTGTTTTTTGGGGGAATGTGGAACCGGGGTGCATCATCATGGGACAGTAGATGAACTGAAGCAGTCCCCCTTGCTTAGAACTCTGCACCATTGGAAGCTGCATTATTATATGTCCAAGACTAAAGTGAATAGATTTTTGATCGAAAGGGAAGTTTCAGAGTTATGGGGATCGAGTAGGAAAGATGATTGTTCAGATCAGATTATCCATTGTACAACTGAATGCTGGAAGGGGCTGAAGGAGATATCTGGTGTATTCCTTCTGTTGCTATGGTCTTGTGATTTGGTATGACAATGGAAATGTATCCAGTTTACACACACAAGGTAGTGCAGTCTTATCCTTGTTATTGCAGACCATTTTGTAATAGGTTCTAGCGGTCGGAGTATCCCAACACTAATCACTCACCACTGTCTTGAGAACACAGGCTGGAGGTCATTGAAATTGACAAGCAATTGTGTCGATCGACACTTGTGCAGTGATAATCTATTAAACAATGTAGCAAACAGCCTTCAGTATTTTTGTAGTAACAAAAATAAATTTTTATCTGTTAAAAATAACTTTGTATTTGAAAACAACCCGTTGTTCCATCGAGTGATCACTAGGTGATTGGAGCCAATCTCTTACTTGGTTATAATCGACTATTGGCAATAACAGACAGCATTCCTCACCCCCCCCACCCCCCTCCCCCCCAACACCCATTGTAACGAGGGTGATCTGCATAGCAAATACGTGACTTTGGTCAGATAATCTGCTTTAGTGCTTGAAAAGCAAGGTGCTGGAGAAACTCAGTGAGTCAGGCAGCATCTCTGGACGGATTGCACGGAAGACATTTCAGGTTGGGATAAAGAACTGCAGATAGTGGTGTACACCAAAGATAGACACAAAGTGCTAGAGTAAAAAGGATTCTCTCGTCCTGAAGCATCGCCTATCCTTGTTCTCCAGAGATGCTGCCTGACCCGCTGTGTTATTCCAGCACTTTGTGTCTATATTTCAGGTTGATCATTCTGAAGAAGGGTCCTGATCCAAACCATTATTCGTGTAGGAAAGAACTGCAGATGCTGGTTTAAATCGAAGACAGACACAAAATGCTGGAGTAACTCAGCAGGACAGGCAGCATCTCTGCAGAGAAGGAATGGGTGACGTTTCAGGATCAAGACCCTTCTTCAGACTGATAGTGCCAAACCATTATTTGTTCATTTCCCTCCACAGATGCTGCCTGACCCCCTTGAGTTCTTCCACCACTTTATTTACTCAAGTTTCCAACATTTGCAGTCTCTTGTGTCTCCATCTGCTTTAACCATGGTGATTGGGAAATAAATATCGATGGGACCCCTATTGTTCAAAATAGTGCTTCAGGAATCTTTTAATCCGTGAAAAGAGAAGAGAGCTTACCTTCTTGTCCATACAATGTTGTACAGGAATACCAATCCAGATATCTGTGTCAGGTGTTTACACTGAGTCTTGAACCTACAATTTCAGAGTGCGAGCCCCCAGGTCACACTGAACTCCAGTTTATTGAGGGCTGTGGATGACAGTTCTGCTTGCAGCTCACTGCAAGGGAGTGTTGGGGTGGAGGGGGAAGAGGGACAGGATTTTGTGTTTCACTCAAGATTCCAGCATCTGTAGTTTGTCGTGTCTCCTGTTCATTGGGGTGTTGCAATTCTCTTCCATGCGGTTAAAACATTTGTGTAAACGTATCAAATTAGAGTTGCCTAATGTGAGATTTCAAGCCACCATCCACTTTGTGCGGCCAAGGTTCCTCATACTTCATGATTACTTGCTGGTTGACAGAAACAGATGATCCCGTTATCTCAGCTGGACACTGTACTTAATCACAATTACACAATCATTACATCCTCGATAATTCATTGGGTTTGGTTCATCTGCCCCTGTTTTTAGTGAGGCTGATAGGACTTAACATGTATTAAGTGTTGCTTTTCAGCAAGCTTGTGCTTCAGAGTAACATTGATGCATGTACAATTGGTATTGGTAATGACTGGCAATTGTTGGTGTCTCTCCCCCTCCCCCTCCCCCTCCCACCTCCCCCTCCACCTCCCCTCCCCCTCCCCTCCCCTTCCCCCCTCCCTCCCCCCCTCTTCTCCCCTCTCTTCCTCCCCTCTCTTCCTCCCCTCTCTTCCTCCCCTCTCTCCCCACTCTCTCTCTCCCCTCCCCCCCTCTCCCCATCTCCCCCCTCCTCTCCCCACCCTCTCTCCCCCCTCTCCCCCCTCCCCTCTCTCCCCCCCCACCCTCTCTCTCCCCACCCTCTCTCTCCCACCCTCTCTCTCCCTTCTCTCCCCCTCTCTCCCCCTCCCCCCCCCCACTCTCTCTCCCCACCCTCTCTCTCCCCCCCCCTCTCCCCCGCTCTCTCCCCCTCTCTCCCCCCCTCTCTCCCCCCCTCTCCCCCCTCTCTCCCCCTCTCTCTCCCACCCTCTCTCCCCACCCTCTCTCTCGCCCCTCGCTCTCGCCCCTCGCTCTCTCCCCCTCGCTCTCTCCCCCCTCTCTCCCCCCTCTCTCCCCCCACTCTCCCCCCCCTCTCCCCCCCCGCCTCGCTTCGTCTCTGCCTCCCTCTCTTTCTCTCGTTCTCAATCATTTAGCCGTCGACCTTTCCCCCTGTAAACTCCGAGCATTGGATCAGATCTGACTGAGAGGAGCAAAGGCTCATCTGAACGTATTTCTAGTATTTCTAGACAATGATTGAAATACTCAACAACTCAGGTGGCATTTGTGGCAAAAACCAAGCACTAATAGTATTAGTATTGATTTGTTATTGTCATGTATGCTGAAATATAGTGAAAGGATGTGTTTGAATGCTATCGAATCAAATCATAGTATTCATGAATACTGTCAAGCCATACCCCAGTACAACAGGTAGTGCAAAGAGAAAAATACCAGAGGGCAGAATATAGTTTTTCAGCATTATAATGTTACACATACGGAAAAAGTACAGAAATGTTAGTGAGCTGACCAGTTTCTGATCAAAGATCCGATGTATTGAAGAGAGAGTTAGATTTAGCTCTTAGAGCTGACGGAATCAAGGGATATGGGGAGAAGGCAGGAACGGGGCACTGATTTTGGATGATCAGCCATGATCATATTGAATGGCAGTGCTGGCTCGAAGGGCCGAATGGGCTGCTCCTGCACCTATTTTCCATGTTTCTGTTTCCATCCTTATTCTGACAGGTTAATTTTTTTCAGCACCTTCTGTATTTTGCGTTAGAAATACTGCGTGTCATATTTAGTGCGTGGGGTCTGAACCAAGGCATCATTTTCTTGTGACAGTGGATTTGTAGATAAGTAGGTCTATCAGCCCATCGAACTACGCTGACTATTGACCACCCATTCACACACGTTCCATATTATGCCACTTTCGCATCCACTCCCTACAAACTGGAAACAATTTACAGAGGCCAATTAACCTTATTTTGGATTTTGGATGATCAGGCCCAACCATGATCATATTGAATGGCCGTGCTGGCTGGAAGGGCCGAATGGCCCACTCCTGCACCTATTTTCTATGTTTCTAACCTACAAACCCATAAGTACTTTGGATGTGGGAAAAAACTGGAACACCGGGAGGAAACCCACTTGGTCACGAGGAGAAGGTGCAGCTGAGATCAGGATTGAACTTGGGTCACTGGAGCTGTGAGGCAGCAGCTCTACCAGTTTGGCTGGACAAGGAGCAGTTCACTATCCCAACATCCTAGCTGCCATTCTACTCCAGCCAAAACAGATTCATGACCTGGCCTTTTATATGGCTGCTGTTTGTGACTCTCGACCCGCATTCAAGTTAGCTGCTTGCTGCATGTGACCACAGCACGTTAACCCAACAGAGAACTTATACCAACTCCAGAGTAACTCCAGAAACAACTTTGGAATAATTGGAAGAAAATGCATGATGCATGCCCAAAGTATATAATTTATCGTAGATGGAATTCAACAAAGGTTCTCCATATTGACTCCTTGGTAGAGAAGGTTGTCCAATGAGGAGCCAATGTGTAGAATGAGAGGCGTCTATGAGATTTAGATAAATGAGAGATGTACTTCTTGAAGCGCATAAAATATCTAAGGTCTTGACAAGGTGATTGTTGAGAGTGAGGTTCACTGGCTGGGAGTGTGAGATAAGACATCATAGTCTTGGGGTAAAGAGTTGATTATTCAGGACTGAGATGAAAAACAAAAATTATCTTCATTCAAAGATAAGTGAATAATGCAGTTTTCTTCCTCAGAAGGTTGGAAATGTATAGTTGATGAACAGCAAGAGATGTTAACAGATTGTGTACAATAAGGGAATCTGGGAGCGTGGGCATCAAGCAAAAAAGACTTGCAATAGATTAGCCCGGATCTGACTCAAAACGGAACAACCCTCGGGACTTTGCGGCCTATTTCTCTGATTTCTTTTGTTCTTGCATAAATACAAGATTTTTCAACCAGCTAATTATGTAAAATCTGCAGCATCTTCCTTTCATTCTTTACAGAGCTAACTGTGGTTGGGAGCTGAAGGAAGGACTTGTGTGACATAATTTTCTTGGCAACAGTGCATGGAGCTTAGCAACCAGCTTGGGTTGAAGAATTGGGTGCGTTTGCCTGGGGAAGCAGCGAGATTGAAATATCCTGCAGGATGCCTCGAAGGCAGCACTGACCTTACAGGTGTGGGGAGGTGGGAATTATTTTTAAAATCTCCAAATCTGATTATTAATTGAAGTCAATTCCACTTCCCAATTTGCAGCAATGCCTTGTATATCTAGAAGTGCTTCACTTTGCTAGATAAAAATGTTCTAGAAGGCTGTCAGCTACCTTAACAATAACTCAGAACTTAGGTTAGGAACTTAAGTTTTCTTTGAAAGATTGGTAATTATTGTGATGTAGGAAACATGGCATTCAGATCAGGTAGGTGGCGTGAAATCGGGACCAGTCAATCTGGCTTAATGATGGTGGCTAAAGGACAAACATAAAGAAATATACTAATAGATTCTCTACTCACCTTCAAACCAATGCTTCATGCATTCCTAAAGGGGTGGATGGTGACTCTAACAGAGGTTGGCACCTCAGATTATTCCGCTCTCCCTTGGTGTTGCAGTGGGATTTTTAGCTTGAATGATGCCTCTGGTCTTTGGAGTGGGACTTCAACGTCAAATCTTCCAACTCCTCTGAGAGGCTAGTCATTGAGCCACAGCCAACAATGAATGATGTTGCTGTTGGAGGCTTCAGCATTAAGAGGATGGGAGATTTTAAGGGAAATAACATCAGAACTGTTTAAACAGTGAATGTATGAGTTTACTAAATAGGTCTGCTCATTAGTCAGTATCTAAGGTGAGCGAATATCTCTGTACCAAGATGTCTGGAGATGAAACCTATAGCTCTGTTTGTGCGTACACCCTTGCGCCTCCAACGTCCAATGTTGGTTGTCCAACATATCTGTTATGCCTTGCCTTGCCTTCCCTCCCTGTTGATCTGGAGACGAGGGTTCATACATGATTAGTGAAATAAATTTGAGTTTCAAAGGAAAGTGTCGGTTATGATAACCATGTGTAAAGGGAAGTGTATGATTGATGGCAACATCCATAACAGCACTAACGTGCAGAGGGATCTTAGATCCATAGCTCCCTGAAAGTGGCAACACAAGGAGATAGAGTGGCAAAGAATGCTCACTTTCATTGAGTATAAGAGTTGGGAAGTCCTGATGCAGCTTTATGGGACTTTGATTAGGAGTATTGTGTCAGTTGACGTTGCCCCATTACACAAAGAGGGTGGTGGGTGCCTGGAACACACTGCCAAGAGTGGTGGTGAAGGCAGACATAATAGTGGTGTTTAAGAGGCTTCTAGATAGGCTCATGGATAGGTGGGAATGGAGGGATATGGATCATGTGTAGGCAGATGACATTAGTCTATCTTGACATCACGTTTAGTACAGACATCAGGGGCCGAAGGGCCTGTTCCTGTGTCTACGTTCTGTGTTCTATCCAGTGGACAGATAGTTGTGAAAACCCATCTGATTCGCTGATGTCCTATCTGCTATAGTCTACATGTAATAGCTCCCAGAAAATTGTCATCAATACTCATATTTCATGAGCGAATAATAAAATGTTTCCTTATGGGATTGAATGATTCTTGGCTGCCAGTCAAATGATCCCTTCTTAATCCATATGCATGAAATTTTAAATTCCCGGCACACAATTTTTCATTACCCTTGCGATGTTTGTTCTGTGACATGCGTTTGCTTGTGTCAGTAACCCAGAGATTTAGAGACTTCAGATCAGTCCGATATAGGGTAGCGGCCCAAAACGTCACCTCCACAGACGCTGCCTGACCTGACCCACTGAGTTCCTCCAGCACTTTGTGTTTTACCCAGTGATTAACCTTCGGTTCCTGGAGACTCCAGCCCGTTCCTGCAGAGTTGGCAGTCTCTGGTGGATCGTTCTGTCTGTTTGTGTGGTTTATTATATGCTCATAGAGGGGATGGAAAATATATATATTTTTTTTAAACTGGTTTAAAGATAATCCAGTAGACAAGCCTTTTTATCCTTTAGCTGGTGAGTGTCAGGAGTTCCATTATTTGCCCACAACTTTGACGGCTGAGAGCAAATTTACTGATGCAGTTTGATGTAGCTGGTAATTTCTGCAAAATTCTCCGAAATGACAGCTTGTTTGATAGTCGAAATATTTCTGCCCTTTACATGTGAGACAGATGGGTCCTGCAGCTGATTGCTGCGAGGTGAAAGTGGGAAGAATGTTTAGCTGTAAAGGAATGGCCAATCCGTAGTCAGGCCTCCTCTCTCTCTTAATTATTCATCAATTGCCATTGACAAAGCAAGGCATTTTTTTGAGATCATTTTATTTTTTTTATTGCTCGCTTGTTTTAACAGGCAGGCTGAGCGCAATTTATCTTTTCTTTCATGCCTGGAATTTGCTCGTTGCTTAATGTTTGTCTTACCCCCTGCCACGTGGAGATCTTGGAGCCACTCAGATCATTGTTTCCCTGCTAGCTTTTCAAAAACATTATCCAATTTAGCATCATTCCCACAGCTCACTCTTATTGATAAGATGACACAAAATGCTGGAGAAACTCAGCGGGTCAGGCAGCATCACTGGTGACGTTTCGGGTCGGGACCCTTCTTCATACTGATTATAGTCGGGCAGGATAGAAAGCTGGGAGAGAGCAGGGGCAGGACTGAGCATAGCTGGCAATAGGCGAACATAGGCAAGGGAGGTATTTGATAGGCAGAATGTTGGACAAAGGCCAGAGATGAAGCGGCAGGTGTGAGCCAAAAGGACAATGAGTTGCAAATTGTTAAACTCGGGAAAAGAAAGTTGCAACGTGTGTATCCAGTGTAAACGGCACAAGGATTTAATTATCCGTCCCCTCTATGAGGACATAATAAACCACACAAACAGACAGAACGAACGATCCACCCGCTGCAGGAACGGGCTGGAGTCTCCAGGAAACAAAGGTTGATCACTGGGTAAACGGATTTAAGAGAGAGTTAGATGGATTTAAGAGAGAGTTAGATAGAGCTCTAGGGGCTAGTGGAGTCAAGGGATATGGGGAGAAGGCAGGCACGAGTTATTGATAGCGGACGATCAGCCATGATCACAATGAATGGCGGTGCTGGCTCGAAGGGCCGAATGGCCTCCTCCTGCACCTATTTTCTATGTTTCTGAGTGGAAGGCACTGTTATTCAATCTGGTTCCACTGCCTTTCCTAATCATTACAACAATCTGCATTTTTTTATTAAATATCGTTCTCACTGGATATTTTTCCAATTCTTGGTTTGCGAACAGCTCTGCCCAAGACCACAAGAAATTGTAGAGAAATGTGGCTGTGGCCGTCAAGTCAAGAGAGTTTTGTTGTCATGTGCCCCAGATAGGACAATGACATTCTTACTTGCTGCAGCACAACAGAATAGGTAAACTTAATACAAAACGGAAGATAAAAGTTCAATGTAGACCATAGACCATATATAGACAATAAATCCATCAAGCAGATCGGACTTCTCCCCATTGACTCCATCTGCACGTCATGCTGTTTCAGGAAAGCAGCCAACATAATCAAGGACCTTTATTTACCACGGTCATTCCTTCTTCTCCCCACTCCCATCAGGCGGAAAATACGAAAGTTTGAAAGCACGTGGCATCAGACTCAGGCACAGCTTCTCCCCCTCTAGTGTCAGATTACTGAACAATCCTTCCATAGGTTAGGGTCATAAGGTCATAAGTGATAGAAGCAGAATTAGGCCATTTGGCCCATAAAGTCTACTCCGTCATTCAATCATGGCCGTTCTATCTCTCCCACGTAACTCCATTTCTCCTGACTTCTCCCCAAAACCCCTGACACCCGTACTGATCAAGAATATTATCTATCTCTGCTTTAAAAATATCCATTGACTCGGCCTCCACAACCTTCTGTGACAAGGTTCTCCACAGATTCACCACCCTCTGACTAAATGAATTCCTTTGCATGTCCTTCTAAAAGGAACGTCCTTTAACTCTGAAGCTGTGACCTCTGGTTCTAGACTCTCCCACTAGTGGAAACATCCTCTCCGCATCCACTCTATCCAAGCTTTTCACTATTTTGTACGTTTCAATGAGGTCCCCCCTCATTCTTCTAAACTCCAGCGAGTACAGGCCCAGTGCCGTCAAACACTCATCATACGTTAATCCACTAATTCCTGGGATTATTCTTGTAAACCTCCTCTGGTCTCTCTTCAGGGCCAGCACATCCTTCCAACCTACCTCATTAGGAACATTGGACTTCTTCTCTGGAACTGAAACACTATAAATGCTGGAAAATTATATTCTACCCTCTGATATTTTTCTCCTTGCTCTACCTGTTGTTCTTGCGCATGGCTTTATTGTATTCAAGTAGAGTCTTCTCTGATTTAATTGGATAGCACGTATACAAAAGCTTTTCACTGCACCTGGACAATTATGAACCAATACCTAAACCACTTATATTTTCCCATTGACTGCTAAGCTAAAAAATTCCACTTCAGATCTCGCTCCATCCACCCCTGCCCCGACCACCATCTCAAGAGTTGTGAATGCACAGAATTCTCTTCCCTGGAGGACTGTCTAAGATAGATAAAGCAGCGTTGCAGTGGCATTTGACTAGCTTGCTACTTTAGGCACTGCTGTTTCTGCCTTAATATTCTCCCAGCCAATGTAGGCAACATTTTTCAGGCAATTATTGAATTGTTCAGATGCCATATTGAGGTGGGCAGGTTGCATTAGTAATGTGGCACCCTGCTGGGAGAGAAGCGTGAAAATACACTTACTGGAAATGTATTTTTAATAAGGAGCAAATATTTTTTAAATCAAATTTTGAATATCTGTGGGCGCAGGAATGAATTTCAACTCCTCGTGTATTGGGAGTGGAAAAGAAAACCTGGTTTTACATAAAAGCAGCCTCAAAGAACAGGAGGTGCACTTTGTGGTCCTTCGCAATCTCTAAATGAAGGCCAAGCACAGATCCTCTCTTTTGCCTATCGAAAAACCCTCTCACCAGTCTTCATCTACTACTAGCCATGCTCTGTCCTGCCCCTCCACTCATCCAGCTTTGTTTCCTGCCCACCCCCTGCAATGAAGGAGGGTCCCGACCAAAAACGTCGCCCTTCCATGTTCTCTGAAGAACGTTCCCCATGTTCTCTTGGGGGCGCAGCACAGTGGCGCTGCCTTGCAGTGCCAGACACCCGGGTTTCATCAGGTTTGACCACGGGTGCTGTCTGAACGGCGTTTGTACCGTGTGGGTTTTCACCAAGGTGCTCCTTCTCCTTCTTCTTCTTGCGTATGGCGTGCACAGCCTAAAGTTGTAGGCCAACTTGTTCTATTTGATCTTAGTTGATTGTGCACGCCGGGTTGATTGCATTCATCGAAACGGGGCGGACCACGTGAAGATTGCAACCTCCCACCCCTCCAGGTGCTCCAGTTTACTCCCACACTCCAAAGATGTACAGGTTTGTAAGTTAATTGGCTTCAGGGAGTTGTTCTCAGTACGTAGGATAGTGCGAGTGTCAGCGTGGACCAGATCGGAAACAGGGCTTGTTTACAGGCTGGATCTCTAACGACTGAAGTCAAAAGATGCTGCCTGGCCCGCGAACTTACTCCAGCACTTTCTGTTTTCTTTCACAAATCCTCTCTCACGGCCTCCTCCCCAGCTACTGGGTTACTGGTTCTGTGCAGCTACACAATGGGCTGAACTTAGACTTAAACTCAAAATGCTGCAGGAACGCAGTGCGTCAGGCAGCATCTGTGGTGAGAATGGACAGGCGACGTTTTGGGTCGGGGCTCTTCACCCATCCGCAGATGCTGCCTCACCCACTGAATTACTCCGGCACTTTGTGTTTTATTCAAGATCCCAGCATTTGCAGTTCCTTGTTTCTGAACTTTGACTGAGTTTGCTTTCCTTTTAAGACCAACCATTGAAGTCCCCCCCCCCTCCCATCGCTCCCCACTGCTTATACATGGTATATCCACACACATATATGGCCGGTGTTTATACAGAAAGATCAGAATTTCCAGCCATTCAGTGGAATCACACTTAGGCTGAATCTGACAACCCTGTCGTTGATCACAAATTGATTGATTAATTAGTTGAAAGATACAGCATGGAAACAGGCTCATCGATGCTCCAGGCCCACAGCCATCGATCACCCACTCACGCTACTCCATGCTATCTCACTTTCACAATTTTCGCCGTTCATTTCCTACACACTAGGGGTAATTAACAGGACAATTAGCCTCCAAACCCGTACATCTTTGGGATGTGGGAGGAAACCAGAGCACCCGGAGGAACCCAGGTGCAAACTCCGCGCAGACAGCATTCAACCAGGGTCTCTGGCGCCGTGAGGCAGCAGATCTACCAGCTGCACCATTGCTTACTGCTTGTAAGCTTTACTGCTGGTGCATAGATAATAATTGCACTGAAAAGTATAAATATTTGGAATACAAAAAGATGTGGGCATCTTCATTTGTGAAGCTTGCAGAAAAGGATGTTTTTTTTTTTCCTTTCGGGCAATTGCGATATACTTAACCTCCAGTCTTTGTCTCTCAATATTCTGCTCTAATTTCTGTTGTAAACTCGAAGGTCATAGAATTGGCATGATAAAATGAGGCGGGGGTTGGGAGGGAGGAGGAGAAGGAGTGTGGCATGAGGTGGTGGCTGGGTCGCTGCAGAGTGCTGGGTGTGTGTGTGCGTGTGCATGTCCGTGTGCGTGTGTGTGTGTTGTCCTTCACCGCTTGCCCCCGCAAGCTCAGACAGCTCCTTATGAAGTGTCATTAAATGCAGATGGCAGGCAGGCAGAGGTAACCAGCTGCTTCAGTGTGAAGGTTACCGACCCCCACATGAAAGATTCTTGAACTTTGTTTGTGACGCGCCGATTGGAAGAGCCTTCTTTTACATGTGTGTTGGCTAGCGGGGAGCATTAAAGCACCTCTCGGCGACCTCTGCCTCCTTAGCTTCATATTCAGCGCAGGCCAAAGGGGAATTATGGATTCCTGTCTCCTGACAGCTCCTTAGCATCCTAAGTGAAATGCGTTGCGGCAGCTACAGAGTATTTCCCAGCGGGGCCGGGCGGTGGTACAGTCGCTGCCCTCAAACCTGACACTAATTCCTGCAGATCTTTCCCGGAGACCACGAGGCTGGAATGAAAATGTCCTGTCTGGAAATAGCCGACATGTAACATGCCCCACGGCAGAGCTGAGGTAGAAGTTGCATTTCAGTAGCGCCTTTCACCACCTCCGTGTTTACCGCCTACCTTTCTGAATCAAGATTGAATAGAAATCTGAGGGGTAACTTTTTCACTTTTTCACACAGAGGGTATGGAACAAGCTGCCAGAGGAGGTGGTTGAGGCAGGGACTACCCCAACATTTAAGATGCAGTTAGACAATTACACGATAGGACAGGTTTGGAGGGATATGGACCAAATATTGGCAGGTGGGACTAGTGTCGCTGGGACATGTTGGCTGGTGTGGGCAAGTTGGGCCGAAGGGCCTGTTTCCACACTGTATCACTCTATGACTATGACTCTAAGATCATTAATAATGGAGCACATCCAACAGACAAGTTAAGGTTCCAAAATGGGAATTAAATAAATGACTGGGCAACCTTTTTTATTTATGATTTTCTTTGGACTGTGAGTGAAAGCCAGGAATTTTTCGAATACAGAAAAATGTGGGTAACTTCTTTGGGGATGCTGACAGAAAAGCATGATTTTTTTTCTTTCAGGCTGTTGCAATATATTTAGCCACCAGTCATTGGGCCTCAAGATTTGTCAGCAATTTTTTGCCGCTTCCTCAAAGCCCTTGGGGAAGTGGCGGCGAGCCATTTTCTCGAGCTACCTCCAAAGAAGGAAGACCAAGGATTTTGATTCACTGGAATGGGACATGGAGGTGGGAGGTGGTGACACTCACTGTTCCTGCCGGTTTGAAAGGTAGAGATTGCCGGCCCTCGAGATGGAGATGATGAGAGTAAATACTGAGTAAAAGGGAGACTGCAGATGCTGGAACCCTGAGCAAAACACAAAGTGCTGGAGGAACTCAGCGGCTCAGGCAGCATCTGTGGAGGGAATGGACAGAAGACGTTAGGGGTCTGTCCCCACGGCCATCAGGCTATTAAACTCAACCCAAACAAAACAGACAATTAATAGACAATTGCACTTTATCTGTTTATTTATGTGTGCATGTGTATATATATATATTCATTGGTATATGGTCACACTGATCTGCTATGTATTTATTTATGCCTACTATATTCTGTTGTGCTGAAGCAAAGCAAGATTTTCATTGTCCTATCTGGGACACATGACAATTAACTCCCTTGAATCTTCTTCAGACTGATTGCAATGGGGGGGAAACTGGGAAAGAGAGGTGGAGGCAGACAAAGTCTGGCAAGTGATAGGTGGGTAGGGTTTTATTAACCGCCCTCTCTCCTCTCCCTTTCCCCCCCCTCCCCTTCCATTCCCTTCCACCTATATCCCTCCCACTGGCATTAGATTTCACCCCTCCTCTCCTTATCGGACATACTTTTATCTCCTTTTCACCTCTAACCTTGTCAAGGACGAACCTCCCTCTTCTCCCCTCTCCCATCAGGCAACAGGTATAGGAATGTGAAAATGCACACCTCCAGATTCCGGGACTGTTTCTTCCCAGCTGTTATCCAGCAACTGAACCATCCCATCACCAACTAGATTATCTTGCATGAAACTTTTATTCCCTTTATCGTGTGTCTGTACAATGTGGGCGGTTTAATTGTAATCATGCATAGTCTTTCCACTGACTGAAGAGGACGAAACAAAAATGCTTTTCACTACCTCAGTGCAGGTGACAATAAACTAAACTAAATGAACTTAAACCTTTATCACTTACTCCAGCCATCTGCCAGTCAAACCCCCCCTCACCTGTATCCGCCTGTCACTTCTGAAGAAGGGTCTCGACCCGAAATGTCACCCAGTTTTTCTATCCAGAGATGCTGCCATTCCCGCTGAGTTACACCAGCTTTTTGTGTCTTTCCTCCTGTCGCTTGCTAAGCTTTGGCCTGCCTCCATCTCTTCACATCACCGCCTATATGTCTCGTTTCCCTGATCCCTGACCAGTCTGAAGAAGGGTCTCGACCCGAAACGTCGCCTATCTCCTTCGCTCCTTAGATGCTGCTGCACCCGCTGAGTTTCTCCAGCTTTTGTGTACCCTCCATCTCTCTCTTGCAGCTTTCTCCTCACTCCATCCATCCAGTCTGAAGAAGGGTCATGACCCAAAACGCCACCTACCGATGTTCTCTAGAGATGCTGTCTGACTTGCCGTGATAATCCAGCTCTTTGTGTTTTGCTCAAATATTGAACAAGGATCGCTGGGAGAATTCACCTGTTGTTCTTCAGATTAGTGTCTGGGATTTTTAAAAATTTGACTGAGAGCAGAGAAGGCCTTAATTTTCGGCGTTTTCCATCGGATATCACATCCGACAGTGCAACGCTGCTATTAACTCTACAGAGATTGCCGTCCCCAGCTAGTGTAGCTGGGCTGAGGCGTGAGCACAAGGCCTGACTCTGAGACGTCCCGTTTACTTGGGGGACACTGTCAATGTAGGTTGTGGTCTATCATTGGCGCAGACCCTCCTTCATGCAATGTTGTTCTCCTTGCGATGGATGATGACTTGCTTTAGATTCTGGGCTGGGTGATGAGGCTATTGTAAGGCCAACCGGGGGGGGTTTACCTTCTTGGCCCTCACGGTCGGTTGCAGGAGGTGCCCCCGAGGGGCAGCGGCTGAAGGCCGGGTGAGAGAGTGATGACGGTTCGCTGGCGATCAGGGCAAGGAGATGGAGGTGAGAGCTGCCACGGGCCTTTATGGCCAGCTGCAGTTGGCACTGCGAAAACGGTGCCAAAACCTGGTGACTCGTGCAAATGACTCAGTGGGTTGTTTCTGTGCATTCTGTATTTAATCGGGTGTGGTACTTATGTATAAAAATAAGCTCATAGAAAAATAATTTCACTGTACCTTGGTACACGGGCAGCACAGTGACACAGTGGTAGAGTTGCTGCCTCACAGCGCTGGGACCCGGGTTCGATCCTGACTGCGGGTGCTGTCTGTATAGAGAGTGTATGTTCTCCCCGTGACCACTTGGGTTTTCACCGGGTGCTCCAGTTTTCTGCGATACTCCAAAGACGTAATTGGCTTTGGTAAAAATTGTAAATTGTCCCTAAAGTGTAGGATAGTGCTCGTGTAGCGGGGGATTGCTGGTCCACTCGGACTCGGAGGGCCGAAGGGCCTGTTTCCATGCTGTATCTCTAAACTAAACCAAGCCAAACGTTATAATAAAGAACCGTTGAACCATTAATGTGGGATCTCCACATTCTACCAGACCTTGAGCTAGGGGATCTGCTGTGATGGATTGAACGGTGAAGCATTCCCAAAAGACCGAATGGCCAACTCCTGTTGATACTTTCTATGTGCCTCTATGTCGTAAGTGTAGCAAGAGGTGCTCAATGAGACGGGTGGGCGGGTTGATCGAGAGGTGGTGTGATTCTTCCACTGTTTCTCTGCAGGGCTTCTGCGCACATCTGACGCAAGGCCCTGAGGTTTCTGGACCAGGATATTCCTACAGGTTAATTTAGTTTAGTGTAGAGACTAACTAAATCCTCAAAGTTTCTCAACATCATCCTAAGCGTTTCTTCTCCATTCTGGACCAGGGTATTCCTACAGGTTAAACACATTATCAAACCTTTTCTCTGCCCCCCCTGATCATATCATGCCCTGGTGGTACTTGCAGTATTTATTTCAAGAGTCTGCTGACAGGCATGGAAGTGGTGATCTGCCCAATGTTGCCAACTGACTGTCATTAGGGCCATAGTGCTGAGAAAGCTGGCAAAGGAGGCATCACTAGCATTGGCTTAAAATAAATTTGGTGGATTTTGCAGAGACGACGTTGATGATCTTTTTCCTGTGCCTTCGTTTCTGCTGTTGATAGCCTGTGTTTCGGAAGACGGCGGGCAAGGGATCATAGGTGCCTCATGTTTTGTGCAAAGTTTAAAGTCAGTCTTCAAACGTGACATAGAACATAGATCAGTACAGCACAGGAACAGGCCCTGCAGCGGGCCATGCCTGTGCCAAACATGATGAAAAGTTCAACTAATTTCCTCTGCCTGCTCGTAATCCCTATCCCACCATTCCCTGCATACCCATGTGCCTGTCTACAAGCCTCTACCATCACCCCTGGCATTGTGCTCCAAGCACCCACCACTGTCTGTTAAAAAAACTTGCCCCACACATCTCTAAACTCGTCTTAAAGCTCTGCCCTCTGGTGTTGGATATTTCCACCCCCGAGGAAAAAGGATCTGACTGTGTACCCTCTCATAATTCTCTATATTTCTATTCGGCTACTCATTTACTCAGATGGACAAAAGAGGAATGAGCACTTTGAAGGCGATTCTGAATTTCCTGCATCATTGAGAGGTGCCTTCTGCCATTGGTGATGTGGGCTACGCTCTCCAGAGTTGTGGACCATTATTATTGGAGGATGATTTAGTTTAGTTTATTGCTGGCGCATGAACCGAGGTACAGTGAAAAAGCTTTTGTCTGTGCGCCATCCAGTCAAAGAAAACACTATACATAATTACAATGAAGTTTAAGAAGGAACTGCAGATGCTGGAAAATCGAAGGTAGTAAAAAAATGCTGGAGAAACTCAGCGGGTGAGGCAGCATCTATGGAGCGAAGGAAATAGGCAACGTTTCGAAATGAAACCCTTCCTCAGACTCAATAATTACAATTAAGCTGTATACAGCGCACAGATAAAGGGCGCAACATTTAGTGCAAGATAAAGTCCAATTAAAGATAGTTCAAAGGTCTCCAATGAGGTCGATGGGAGGTCAGGACCACATTCAAGCTAATGAGAGCACTGCTAACAGTTGGGAAGAAACTGTTCCTGAATCTGGATGTATGCATTTTCAAACTTCTGTATCGCTTATCTGACTAGAGAGGGGAGAAGAGGGACCTTGATTATGCCAGAGGCCTTGCTGAGGCAGCATGAAGTGTACATGGAGACAATGGAAGCGAGGTAGGTTTTGCGTGATGGTCTGAGCTGCGTCCACAACTCTGCAATTCCCTGCGGCCGTGGACGGCACTATTCCCAAACCATGCTGTGATGCATCCTGATTAAATGTTTTTTAACGACGCATCTGTACAAATTGGTAAGGGTTGTTAGGGACATGCTGAACTTCCTGATTCTTGTACGGAAGTCAAGGTGTTGGTGTGCTTCTCTTGACCATAAGGCAACAACAAGCCTCCTTTATTTGGTGAGGAAGTGAACATATGAACTCTGGTCGTCGTTTGCCAACCATAGCTTGCATCCCGATACACTCTCTCTGTGTCGAGCAATTTCAACACTTCTTTTCTTCCAACTCATTGAACCCACCTTCCATCTGCGTTGGGCTCTACATTGATTCGTGCCCTGGCAGTACTTTGTAGGTTTACTAATGCAGTAATGAGAAGTTAATGGGGCCCTTGGCGTTTCTCTGTATTGACTAGCCGATCCATTACGTCCCCTACGTGAGGTCCAAGAAGCTTTGCAGGACTGTGCATTCAGTAATGTTAAACCCAGATTGCCAGACCAAGTCTTATCTGCTACATTGCAGTCCTGCCCTGTTGCATTCCATAACCAGAGGTTGATCAATTACCTGCCTGGTTTTCTGTGACCTGATGGCAGACTCGCAATAATTGTCCAAGGTTTGGACAAAGCAGAATTGCTGTGAGAATTGATCCAACGCCTTTTCTTCCTTCCTGCGTACGGTGATGAACAAACAGGTCTCAAAGAGGATCAATCTGGGGAACTCCAGGTGGAGTTTGTGCAAACAGCTAGCAATGGCCTGTTCCCTTTATCATCGTTACTTTTTTGCATATCTTTCATGCATTGTTCTTTATCTCTCTACATCACAGTCTATATCTCTCGTTTCCCTTATCCCTAACCAGACTGAAGAAAGGTCTCGACCCCAAACATCACCCATTCCTTCTCTCCAGAGATGCTGCCTGTCCCACTGTGTCTATCTGTGGTTTAAAGCAGTATCTGCAGCTCCTTCCTACACAATCAGTACAGTAAACTCCTCCTCCTCCTCGCCCTCCATCCATCACACTGCTTTTAAGAGGTTGCCAAAACCATCCCAGAGGTTTGGTCACCTGGTGTTGAGCACAGTCCTCTTCCCCACTTTCTGCTGTGTAAAGCACTCCTCTAAACCAACCTCTCTATACAAGCATTGTTTCAAATCTTTGTTGTTAGAGAAGGAACAGCAGATGCTGGAGAATCGAGGGTACACAAAAGGCTGGAGAAACTCAGCGGGTGCAGCAGCATCTAAGGAGCGAAGGAGATAGGCGACGTTTCGGGCTGAAACGTCGCCTATCTCCTTCGCTCCTTAGATGCTGCTCAGTTGTTAAATAACTCTCCTCTTAATCACCTTGCGATCTTGTTTTAAGGCACAATAAACATGAATTGCAACAAGATACAAAGTGCTGGAGTAACTCAGCGGCTCAGTGGCATCTCTGGAGAAAAAGGATGTGATCGCCTCTTCCCCATCCAACAATGGACCATTATGGGCTCCACCCTTCCTAAGTCATCTGGTGCCAACCCTGCTTTGTTCTGGCCTTTTCTTACCTCCAGTGCCCTCCCCTATACTTACAGACTGAAGAAGGGTCCCGACCCGAAACGTCATCCATCCTTTTTCTCCAGAGATGCTGACTGACCCGCTGAGTTACTCCAGCATTTTGTATCTATCTTCGTTAACTACAATAGACTGCTGGAAGAATTGAATGGGTCAATCAGCAACAGTGGGAGAGAAAGGTGCAGGTGAACATTTGACCCCGCATCAGATACTTGTTTCTATGTTCTAGCTTCTGTAGTCTTATTTGCTTCAGACAATCAAAATAAAAGTTGTTTCGTCTGCCTCTTTCTCAATCTATACTTTCCTCCCGAACATCCCTCCCTTTCTTTCCTTTCCCTCCTTCCTCTTTTTCTGCTTTCTCTCTTATCTTCTCTTCCTCTCTCCCCTTCATCGTCTCTCCCTACCAAATCCTTCTCTCTTCCTCCATCTTTCTGCGATTCCCCTCCCAGTCCCCCCTTCTCAATCCACTGCCTCTCCACCTCCTTGTAAAGCTGCCAGTCTCCTTTCTAAACTCTATCTGACCAGATAGATTCCTAGGTAGACCTAGTAGACCGAAGGGTCGATTTCCACGCTGTCTTTCTAAACTAAACTAAACAACTGTAAGTGCAATAGAAGTTGTTGACTACCATAGCCACATCTCCTGTACCTCACACAAAGGCCAACTCCTCTCAAGTTTCTCAAATGGTCCTTGCAGGGTCCTCCCATAAGCTGGAGCACAGTCCTGATTTTTCCAACCTGCTTGATCGTGGAAATTGGACATTTTCTCTGGAGCCATCACATTACAACACTGAGCGACTATATTCTGCACTTTCTCTTCAATCTGCCTTATGTACTCCGTGGGGTTTGGTTGTATTCATGTCTAGTATCTCTTTTGACTGAATAGCATGCAAAGAAAAGCTTCTCTCTGTATCTCAGTACATGTGAACAATGAGCATAAACCTAGATCTTCTCCTTGTGGCAGACGTATGTGTGGGTGGATGTGTCTGTGTGTCTTTCTGCTTAATTCTCTGTGAGAAATGTCTCTCATTTGGTGCCCCTTCAACCGATTAATATACGGCCGATATTTTCTAACTTAAATCAGAAATGATTTATCGGAGTGTTTTTATTCACATCCCATTAGTGTGAACGTAATTAAAACTGCAAAGGTTAGGGCAGTTCACATTTATTTACTATAAACTAGACACTGCTGCTGCCTGAGTCCCTCCATAATACATATGGGTCTTGCTCCATTAGGAACAGACCCCTCTCCCATCAGCATGGTCGCACAGTTGCTGCCTTAGAGCGCCAGAGACCCGGGTTTGATCGTGACCATGCTGTCCGTACGGAGTTTGTACACTGTCCCCGTGACCACGTGGGTTTTCTCTGGGTGCTCCGGTTTCCTCCCACATTCCAAAGACGTACAGGTTTACAGGTTAATTGGCTTCGGTAAAATTGTAAATTGTCCCTAATGTGTAGGAGCGTACGGGTTCCGCTGGTCGGCGTGCACTCGGTGGGCCGAAGGGGATGTTCCTCTGCTGTGTCTTGAAACTAATCAACAACTTCCAGAGCAGTAGAGGAATAAACGTCCTCATCTCAGCCCCGCACCTGTCTGAGTTGGAAATGTATTGCATTCCTTTATTATATGCTGATCATTTTCTGAATCTCCTTACATCAAATTATTTTCACCATCTTCTTTCCGAGAGCAGCTAGTGATAGAAATGAAATAGTGGCCTTGACAACATCATCTGCACTCTGCCAAGTAATACCAGTAAACTTCGCCCAACTAATCATACTTAATGAGTACCTTCAGGCGAATGGGTCGATGGCATGGAGAGTTTGTGTCTCATCTTCAAACTTCTAGCACGGCGCAGTGACGTACCTGGTAGAGCTACTGCCTCACAGCACCAGAGACCCGGGATCAATCCTGACCTCGGGTGCTATCTGTGTGTGGGATAACTAGTGTGAACGGGTGGTTGAGGGTCAGCACGGACTCAGTGGGCTGAAGGGCCTGTTTCCCTGCTGCATTTCTAAATTAAACTAAACTGAGTACCACTATCCAAGTTGACGCACTGTGGAGACTATGTAGGAAGGAACTGCAGATGCTGGTTTAAACCGCAGATAGACAAAATGCTGGAGTAAGTCAGCGGGCCAGGCAGCATCTCTGTAGAGAAGGAATGGGTGACGTTTCAGGTCGAGAATAGTCTGAAGAAGGGTCTCGACCCGAAACGTCACGCATTCCTTCTCTCCAGAGGTGCTGCCTTTGGCACTGTTGAGCTGGTTTTACACTGACACAACAGCATGTAATTGGGGAAGTATTATGTCTGCTGAGTATTATAAATCCCACAGAATTAACCAGTGTGAATGAACGATCGATGGTTGATGTGAACTCGAGGGGTTGAAGGGCCTGTTTCCAAGCGGTTTCCACGGCTACACTGTGTGGCAGCGGTAGTGTTGCCTCTTTACAAGTGTTGTCTGTACTGACTTTGTACGTTCTCTCTGTGACCGCATGCGTTTATTCCGAGATCTTCGATTTCCACCAGACGTACAGGTTTGCAGCTTAATTGGCTTGGTATAAGTGTAAATTGTCCCTGGTGTGTGTGTGTGTAGGGTAGTGTTAGTGTGCTGGGATCGCTGGTTGACAACTAAACTAAATTCAATTCAATGACGCAGAAATTAAATACCTCAGGGGCTGAAGATCAGAACCATATTCAGGGAAGGCGGGAGCGGGCTATGGGTCTGTTCCTTGTGTTCACTCTCTGGTCAGTGGGCTGACTTTCACTGTTCTTCACCCTTTCAGTTCCCATTGACGCCACGGCCGGAATAAAGATGCTCTACGTGTTTGTGGACGTCAAGATCGACAGCGCACACTTTGTGGACACGGTTCGCCACAATTTCCCTCAGGGCTCGGCCCTAGCTCTGGTCAGCACCATCCAGTTTGTGGCAGCGTTGCAGGTAACTCCAGCATCATCCCAGTTACTCCACACGCCTTTTACTTTGGAGATACAGGGCGCCACAGTGGCACGGAGCTGGCAGGGTGGGGCAGCGGTGGGGTTGTGAAAGTGGGATAACATGCGAGTGAGAATGAATAATCGATGGTCAACTCAATTATACTTAGCATCAGTTAAATTTTTTGTTTTTGCAAAATCATACAGCAGTGGTATACAATCACCTAAGTAGTACGCCACAGAAATTGAATCATATAGTCTATATCTCCTCGCAGCAGTGAGGTGCCCTCTGCTGGGTCCCCTTCCATCAAGCTGGACTCAGTTGTGGAGAGGCCTGTTTCCATGCTAAAGTCTCTGTGCAGGCAAAGTCCCACATCCTAAATTCCCCCCCCCCCCCCCCAAATCCTTGTTTTCCCGCAATAAAACCAATGAAGTGCTGTTGTCAGTAAAACAAACACAACATTTATTTTATTTATTAGCTGGGAACCTGACACCTTTTGTGTTAAATTTAAAAAAAAACGTGAGCAGGAGTTGCTGCCAGTACCCGAGGCAGACTCGCAGCGTCTTTCAGTCTAAACCATTTAAAAAGTCTACTGCGTCTGACTCTTTGATCAATTGTTTCAGTAATTGATGACCAAAGTGAAAGATTTGTTACAGCACAATTCTTCCAGTCCCTCAGCTTGCTCTGTTCAGCCTTCCTGGGTCTTGTGCAATGACTCACTAGGTTTAAGCAACCCAGCTGGATTTCTGTCGGGTGCCAAGTGAATAGAATAATCCTAAGCGCATAAAATTGAGGAGTACCTCAGCGGGACAGGCAACACCTCTGGAGAGAAGGAATGGGTGACGTTTCGGCACGAGAACCTTCTTCAGTGAGAGTCAGGGGAGAGGGAGTCTTGAGATATGGAGGGGTAAATTGTGAAAACAACGCTTCAAAACAGATGATAAGGAAATGTTGCTAAACACTTTATCTCCCACTCCCATTCCCACATTGACCTTTCTGACTTGGGCCTCCTCCACTGTCAGAGTGAGGCCCAACACAAATTGGGAGGAACAGCACCTCATATTTTGCTTGGGCAGCTTACAACCCAGTGGTATGATATTTGAATTCTCCAAGTTCAAGTATCCCTTGCTTTGCCTCTCTCTCTGTCCTTCCTCCACCCTAGTTCTCAGACTAGTTTCACCGTCCTTCTGATTAATTTTACTGATTG
The DNA here is from genome assembly GCA_035221665.1 of Okamejei kenojei. NCBI lineage: Eukaryota > Metazoa > Chordata > Chondrichthyes > Rajiformes > Rajidae > Okamejei > Okamejei kenojei. Next base: position 29,930,468 of record CM069156.1, on the reverse strand, counting down.
TATGCCTCCTTGTTTCCTTCCCCGCAGCTCACAATGAACTATTCTATGTGTAGGAAGGAACTGCCGATGCTGGTTTAAACCAAAGATAGACACAAAAAGCTGGAGTAACTCAGCAGGACAGGCAGCATCTCTGGAGAGAAGGAATGGGTGACGTTTCGGGCCGAGACCCTTCTTCAGACTAACTATTCTAAATATCCTTATCATTGTCTGCTTTGAACTGTTGTTTTCACACCTTACCCCTCCATATCTCTAGTCCCTCTCCCCTGACTCAGTCTGAAGAAGGGTCTCTCCACAGATGCTGCCTGTCCCGCTGAGTTACATCAGCATTTTGTGTCTATTTTCAGTGTAAACCAGCATGTGCAGTTCCTTCCAACAAATCCTATACGCATGTTTAGTTTAGTGTTGAGATGCAATCCACAGAGTCTGCGCCAACTAGCAATCCCCACACACTAACACTATCCTACATACACCAGGGTTAATTTACAATTTTCCCATTCCAATTAACCTGTCTTTGGAGTTTGGGAGTAAACCGGAGCTGCTGGGAAAAACCATGCAGGTCATGGGAAGAACGTACAAGTTCCACATAGGCAGCACCCACAGTCAGGATCGAACCCGGGTCTCCTGCGCTTTAAGGCAGCAACTCTACCGCTGCGCCACCAAGCCGCATGTGCTACTGCTTATGAATGCGCAGTATTACCGCGTATTAATGCGCAGTAAAATAAAGGCACTCGCCTGTGAGAGCAGCGACTGAAAGCTAAGAAGGTTACACAGCAAAGATTAGATTGCCGGGATTAGACTTTGCGTTCCTTTGAGTCCAGTAGAGTAAGGGGTGATTTATGCGAGCTGCATTGCTTCATGAAAGAATTGGCGCACACTTAGTGAGCCAGGTGACCCCTCGTGCTGCATGGCTCTGTAGCCCTGGGGTAGTTAATGCATTGGAGAGGGTAGATGGAGAAAAACTATTTTCTCTAGAAACCAGAACTACGAGTTAAACGCTAGAGCCAGCCCGTTGTCACCAGGAAGGCTGGGAGAAATCGGGCTGGGGTCTGGGGTCAATGAAAAAATGCTGACTGGAGGTGTCGGGTTAGAATGTCGGCGAGATTGCGGGCAAACTTAACATTCAGCACGCAGAACCATGGCAAGGTTACAAAGTTTAGTTGCAGTAATGTGTGATTTAATTGAATGGTTATTCAAGTTGAAGAAGCAAAATTACCACTCTAGCCAGATCCTCCTATCTCCAGGTCCAGGTTTCCAAAGGTACCCTGGTTTCTTCCCATTCCCTAAAGCAATGCTGGTAGATTAATTGGCCGCTGCAAATGATCTCTCATATGGGTGGGTGGTAGGAAAATCAGGGAGGATTTAACAGGGTGCATGAAGGAGAATGGGTTGCAGGGACATAAGTGGGATTGCACTGGGGATCTGTGGGACTGAATGGCCCAGTTTTATCTTGCCTGGAAGTGCAGAAACTCATCTGCACTTGTACTCCACCACACCAATTGCTGCCGATCCATCACTTACTGACTGCACAGAATCAGGTCTCAGCTCTGCTATTCAGGGTTTCCCCTTCTGACACACCTCTGGGCCAATCTGTACCTGCATGCTCACTTTCAGTGACTGATGTACAAGCACACCCAGGTCTCGTTGCACCTCCGTTTTTCCTAATCTGACACCATTCAAATAATAATCTGCCTTCCTGTTCTTGACACCAAATTGAATATCCTCTCATTTATCCACATTATACTATATCTGCCCACTCACCCAACCTATCCAAGCCACCCTGCAAACTTACAGATGTCACATTTAATTCCCTCGTCTAAATCATTAACATATATTATAAATAACTGGGGTCCCAGCACAGAGCCTTGCGGCACCCCACTAGTCACTGCCTGCCATTCTGAAAAGGACCCATTAATTCCTACTCTTTGCTTCCTGTCTGCCAACCAGTTCTCTATCCATGTCAATACCCTACCCCCAATACCTTGTGCTCTAATTTTGCACACTAATCTCTTGTGTGGGACCTTGTCAAAGGCTTTTTTAAAGTCCAGATACACCACATCCACAGGCTCTCCCTTATCCGTTCTACTTGTTACTTCCTCAAAAAATTCCAGAAGATTAGTCAAGCATGATTTCTGCTTCATGAATCCATGCCGATCCTGTCACTGCTTTCTAAATGTGTTGCTATAACATCTTTAACAATTGACTCAAGCAGCTTCCCCACTACCGATGTAAGGATAACTGGTCTATAATTCCCCGTTTTCTCTCTCTCCCTCCTTCCTTAAAAAGTGGAGTTACATTGGCTACCCTCCAGTCCACAGGAACTGGTCTAAGGTCAAGAGAACATTGGAAAATGATCATCAGTGCAGCCACGATTACTAAGGGCCACCTTCTTAAGTACCCTGGGATGCAGACCATCAGACCTTGGGGATTTATCTGCTTTCAGTCCCAGAGGTTTACCTAACGGCATTTTGTGATTAATGTGGATTCCCTTCAGTTCCACCCTCCCACTAGATCCTCGGTCCCCGAGTACTTTTGGGAGCTTGTTTGTGTCTTCCTTAGTGAAGACAGAACCAAAGTACTTGTTTAACTGTTCTGCTATTTCCTTGTTTCCCATTATAATTGCACCTGTCTCGGATTGTAAGGGTCCTACATTTGTCTCCACTAATCTTTTCCTTTTTGCATATCTGAAGAAGTTAAAAGTCTGTTTTATATTCCGCAAAAGCATTCTTTCATGCTCTCCCCCCCACCCCCCTAATTTCTCCCAGTCCTCCAGTTTGCTGCATTTTCTGGCCAATTTATATGCCTTTTCCTTGGATTTAACACTATTCTTGATTTCCCTCGTTAGCCACGGTTGAGTCGCCTCCCCCGTTTTATTTTTTCGCCAGATGAACAATTTTTGTAATTCTTCCATGAGGTCTTTAAATGTTGGCCATTGCATCTCCACCTTCAAGTATAATTTGCCAGTCTATCCTAGACAATTCCCATCTCATACCTTCAAAGTCTCCTTTCTTTAAGTTCAAGACCCTTGTATCCGAATTAACCTTGTCACTCTCCATCCTAATGCAGAATTCCACCATATAAGATGCTTTGCACATCAAGATCGCTAACTAATCCTTCCTCATTACACAATACCCAGTCTAGGATGGCCAGTTCTCTGGTCGTATCTTCTACATATTGGTTTAAAAAACCATCCCGTTTACATTACAGGAAATCCTCCTCCTCTTCCATTGTTGGAGTGAGGCCCAGCACAAATTGGAAGAACAGCACTTCATAATTGGCATGGGTAGCTTACACCCCAGCGGTATGAACATTGATTTCTCCAATTTCAAATAACCTTTGCTTTCTCTCTCTCTCCATCCCCTCCCCTTCCCAGCTCTCCCACCAGCTTTACTGTCTCCGATTACATTCTAACTCTGTCCGGCCCAATCCCCTGACATCAGTCTGAAGGGTCTTAACCCGAAACATCACCCATTCCTTCTCTCCAGAGATGCTGCCTGCCCCGTTGAGTTACTCCAGCATTTTGTGTCTAAGCGTTTTCTGCCCTTGGCTATTTCACAGTTCCACCCATATAGATTCTACAGCATCCAAGCTAATGTCCCTCCTTGCTATTGCATTAATCTCCTCTTTAACCAGCAATGCCACCCCACCTCCTCTTTCTTTCTGTCTATCCTTCCTGCATATCGAATACCCCTGCATGTTTAGCTCCAGTCTTGGTCAACCTGGAGCCATGTCTCCGTAATACCAACTATATCATATTCCTTAACTACTAGCTGCACATTCAATTCATTCACCTTATTACAAATGCTCCTCGCATTAAGGCACAAAGCTTTCAGGTTTGTTTTTCTTTTCTCCCTTCTACCTTTTGCTTATGTCCTCCTTTTATGTCCCTCTGTCTCCTTGCATTGGTCCCCATCCCCCTGTCCTGTTAGTTTAAACGTGACCTTTCCTACACTCTCTTTGCCGTTAAATACACGCATACGCTTTCACGTTGTTGACGCCACCCCCCCACTGTTTAGTTTAAACCCACCCGTGTAGCACTAGCAAACCTGCCTGCACAATCTCGGTCCCCCTCCAATTAAGGTGCAACCCATCCAATATGCACAGGTCACCCCTGCCCCAGAAGAGATCCCAGTGATCTAGAAATCTAAATCCCTGCCCCAACTCCTCAGCCACACTTTCAGATCCCCCATCTCCCTGATCCCTGTCCTCACTAGCACGAGGTACTGGAAGCAACCCAGAGATAACCACCCTAGAAGTTCTGCTTTTCAGCCTCCCACCTAGTTCTCTATATTCACTTTGCAGAACCTCCTTCCTCTTCTTAGCCACACCATTTGTGCCTACATGCACAACTACTTCCGGCTGTTCAGCTTCCATCACGAGGATGTTCTTATGTCGATCTGAGACATCTTGAACCCTGGCACCAGGGAGGCAACAAACCATCCTCGAGTCTCGCCTGTTGCCACAGAATCTCCGGTCCACACCTCTGACAGTGGAGTCACCCACCACTATGGCTCTGCCCCACGCCGGTCTCGCCAGTCGAGCCTCAGTGGCAGGTTTTGAATCAGAGACCTGACCGCCGCTCGGACTGGAAGCGTCGTCTGCCCCGACAGCTCCCAAGACGGTGTACCTGTTTTCATCGAGGTCTCCTGCACTCGCTTCATCCCCATTCTTTCCCTCCCTTCCCGTCGCACCTCTTGTACTCCTGGAGTGACGACCTGACTAGGTCCTGTCCAGGAAGCTTTCGTCCACCCAGATGGACATCCAGCCGCTGCTCCAGTTCCCTAACTCGGCCCTTGAGGAGCTGCATCTGAACACAGTTCCCACAGATGTAGTGGTCAGTGACACCAGCAGTTCCCCTGACACCCTACATCCTGCAGCAAACGCACAGCAGTAATGTTCATGCCATCACGCCAATAAGTTTAAATATTTATATTAAGTACACAGCCGAATAACCAGCCTCCTCGGCTAAGACCCTTGAGCCAAAGACTTACACGTTACCTCTACAAGGCACTTCGCCTCAACCAGGCTGCTCCCTGAAACGGAGCCGTACTTTTATTTGCTGATCAATGAACTAATTTATCAATTAATAACTTACCAATTAACTAATTTAGATTCTGCAGCCGATCCCCGCACTCGCTCCTTCAAGTGCTGCTCCTCTGCCGACCTTGCAGCTGAGTGAGGCGAGTCATGCGTAAAGCAGGTTATTTTCTGTTCTGGAATATCATGATATATTTTGGAAATTCAAAAATCTTTTGAGAATGGAGCAGGAGACGCGGACTCCCAGACATCGTCTCATGTTTGACGGACTCTGAGGAGATGCCGGTGGGAGGCCTGGTCTGATGTTATTCTTCAGTGAGCACATTAAATATTTACTGAGAATTGTACAAGGCAAGATCAGCCCAACCAGCCCACATCTGGTTTATGGTCCCATGAGTTTCTTCTAATTCTATTTGCTACGTCTTACTTTCTCCAGTGTGTTTATCCAGCCTTCAGCACTCCTTTTGAGAGGGAGGTCATAATGATAGGAGAGGATTAGGCCATTCGGCCCATCAAGTCTACTCCGCCATTCCATCATGGCTGATCTGTCTTCCCCTCTTAACCCCATTCTCCTCCCCATAACACCAGGCACCCGTACTAATCAAGAATCTATTTCTCTGCCTTAAAAATATCCACTGACTTGGCCTCCACGGCCTTCTGTGGCAAAGAATTCCACCGTGTGGAGTGTGGCAAAGAGTGCCACAGTCTCCACATGGTCTGCTTAAGGAAGGCACAGAGGTGCAGTTGGTAGAGCTTCTGCCTCACAACGCCAGAGACCCAAGTTTGATCCTGGCTACGAGTGCTGTCTGTACAGAGTTTGCACGTTCTCCCTGTGACTGCAGGACATAGAACTTTTATACGGATGTCAATGGTCGCACGGGCATGGTGGGCCGAAGGGCCTGTTTCTACGCTGAATCTCAAACCTAAGCTAAGCTAAGATATTTCTCCCAAATTCCTGACTGGATTTATTCATGAGCATACATGGGTGGAAAGCTTTAGAGAGATATCGGGCAAATGGATCTAGCTTAGATGGCCATTTTGGTCAGCATGTCCAAGTTGGACTGAAGGGCCTTTGTCCGTGCGTATGACTGTATATTTTATCTATGGCCACTGGATTTAGCCTGGCTCGCAGTTATAGGGGCAGCACAGTGGCACTGGTAGAGCTACTGCCACACAGTGCCCGAGACCCGGGTTCAATCCTGACCTCAGGTGCCATCTCTGTGGAGTTTGCACGTTCTAGGTTTCCTCCAGCTGTTACAGTTTCCTCCCACATGCCAAAGACGTGCGGCTTTGTAGGTTACTTGGCCGCTGTAAGTTTCCCCGAGTGCGTAGGGAGTGGATGAAAAAGTGAGTTAACATAAAAAGAGTGTGAATGGGTGAGTGATAGTTGGCGTAGATTTGGTGGGCCGAAGAGCCTGTTTCCATGCTGCAGGTTTCAATCAGTCAACCAACGGTGTGTGGATATTGAAGGTAGACACAAAAAGCTGGAGAAACTCAGCGGGTGAGACAGCAGCTAAGGAGAGATGGAATTGTCTGTGGAATTCTCTGCCTCAGGTTATCTGGATGCATTCAAGAGAGAGCTAGATAGGGCTCTTAAAAATAGCAGAGTCGGGGAGAAGGTAGGAACGGGGTACTGGCTGGGGATGATCAGCCATGATCACATTGAATGGCGGTGCTGGCTCGAAGGACCAAATGGCCTACTCCTGCACCTATTGTCTATTGTCTATTGAATTGGCGAAGTTTCGGGTCGAGACCAGGGTTCTCCAACACTTTGTGGGTCTGAAGAAAAGTCTCGACCCAAAACGTCACCAATTCCTACTCTTCATAGATGCTCGATTTGATTGATTTGATTCCATTTTATTGTCATTGTCTTCAAGTAAGAGGCAACGAAATGCTATTTCCCACACAGTCATATGAATAAAAATAACAAAAACACAGAACACAATAGTCCACAACACAAACATCCCCACAGCGGCACCAAAGTTCCCCACCGTGAGGGAAGGAACCAAAGTCCAGTCAACGTCCTCGCTGATGTTCCCCAATGTTCAATCATGGTCGTGGCCTCCCGAGCCCCCCCGCAGTCGCCGCTACGGGCAGCCTGATGTTCAGGCCCTCTCGCCGGGATGATGGAACATCCTCAGCGGCCTGGACCTCTGAATCGGCCACCTCCCACCGGAGTCCGCGGCTTCCGAAGTCCACAGGCCAAGCTGGGCGGAGATTCAATGCTGGCGGCCCCGGCAAAGGGTCCCAGGACTCCGCGATGTTGGGCAGCCCCACCTACGCCCGCTCCGGGATGTATCCAGCGTTGCGCCGCCGCTGCTGAAGCTCTGGTCCGGTCCCGGCAGGAAAGGCCGCGCCAATCCAGTCGGTAGGCCGCGAGGATGGGGGCGAGGGCGTGACTCGGATAATAGTCGCATCCTCGCCAGGAAGTGACTGAAGGACGGTTTCCCCCTTACCCTACCCCCCTCCTCCACATAAAATACTAAAAAAAACATACTTTAATCAAACTAAAAATAAAAAAGATAAAAAGACAAACAGACTGCAGGAGGAGGCAGCCATCAACACCGCCACCGGATGTCCTCACCCGCGGAGTTTCTCCAGGTGTGTGGATATCTATGTATTAAATCATTCCAGAATATTAAGGACTTTCCTTGCTTCTTCCTCTTCTTCTTGCGTATGCGTGCGCAGCCTAAACTTGTAGCACAACTTGTTCTATTTGATCTTATTTGATTGTGCACGCCAGGTTGATTGCATTCGTCGAAACAGGGCGGACCACGTGAAGGTTGCAATCTTCCACCCTTGCGACTCTTGCTTTCTTCTGCCTCTATTTTTCCCTTGGCCTTATTTTTATATTCCTGCTGAACTCCCAAAGGCATTTTGATCCAAAGACGTTTGCTGGAGTGCAATTGAAATGCTTGCCCTCTGGATGTGTTGGAGGTCAGCTGGTCATTACAGAGAGTGAGCCTGTGCTGCTCGTTTCCAGAAATGGTTCCAAGTGAAGCCTCTGCCTTTGTCATCATAAGAATGCAGCAGTGGTGTTTGCAATAATTGCGACAAAGTTTCATTCTGTTTGTTCCAGTGCGCTGATGCAGAGTTGCTGCTGAACCGTGGCAGGAGGCCGGGTGGCTGGATTCGAGGCTGCTCCTCCTTTGAATGCCAGAACCGCAGCTATCCAGCACTTCACACAAGACAGGCTGATAGATTGCCTAGACAAGTTTAAACTGACCTTATTGAATGGAAACTGGGAGAGCTGAATGAATATTACTCAAAACTCTCCTGGTGATGTTAGGCATTTATCAGCTGTCTGCTTTGTATCTTGATGAAGTCCATTATTTTCACGCTTCATTTGACAGGTGATAATTTGGAGGTTACCCCACTGATGATGAGTAGGCTTAGGTTTATCAGTGAACGCTGTAGCAGTGGCTGTTAGAGCAACATTATTGCTTACTTTATAATTCTGTCCCACTACCAGCAGTGTCTAATAGAAGCACAGTGGCGCAGCTGGTAGAGCCGCTGTCCACAGCGACAGAGACCCGGGTTCAATCCTGACCTCGGGTGCTGTCTGTGTGGAATTTGCATGTTCTCGCTATTACCGTGCGGGCTTCCTCCAGGTGCTCCAGTTTCCTCCCGCATCCCAAAGACGTGCGGGTTTGTAGGTTAATTGGCCTCTGAAATTTGCTGTGTGTGTGTGTAGGGAATGAAAGGGGAATAGCAATGTGGACAGGTGATCAACGGTTGGTAGACACAAAATGCTGGAGTAACTCAGCGGGGACAGGTGGCATCTCTGGAGAGAAGGAATGGGTGACGATTCAGGTCGAGACCCTTCGTCAGACTGATGTCAGGGGAGTGGGAGGGACAGAGATAGAATGTAGTTGGAGATAGTAAGACTGGTGGGAGAACTGGGAAGGAGGAGGGGATGCAGAGAGAGGGAAAGCAAGGGCTACTTGAAGTTAGAGAAGTCAATGTTCATACCGCTGGGTTGATCAATGGTTGGTGTGGAATTGGCATTCAATCATTCATTCAATCAATCAATCAAACTTCACTTTTGAAAACTTTGACTTCCTCACCAGAGTAGTGGAAGAGGAGAACTGTATTCTACTTTTCCCTCTGGCAGCGGCCTTTGTTCAAACAAGCTTCAGGTGACATTAAAGGCATCGTCAAGTGATGTGGAGGCGGATATGATAGTAGTTCATAGTTTAGTTTAGAGACACAGCGTGGAAACATGCCCTTCGGCCCACTGAGCCCGTGCCAACCAGCGATCCCCGCACGCTAACACTGTCCTACACACACTAGGGACAATTTACAATTTTGCCAGGCCAATTAATCTACAAACCTGTACGCCCACCGTGCTTGCTGCCAGTTTACACTAGTTCCACCTGCCTGCACACAATCCATATCCCCGCATTCCCTGCAGGTGACCAGGGTGTCAGAGGTTATGGGGAGAAGGCAGGAGAATGGGGTTAGGAGGGAGAGATAGATTAGCCATGATTGAACAGAGTAGACTTGATGGGCCAAATGGCCTAATTCTACCCCTTTGCCCATCCCCCATTCACTGTTGCTTTCATCTCTGTCTCTGATGGAAAGCCTCTGAAGAGAGGTAGGGAAGCAGCTGAGGTTTCTGGTCAGTGCCCCATCAGTGGAAGGTCGAGTGACCTTGGCCCCAGTTGATGTTCACAACCGCGCTTTTACTGTTGCCGTCGGATTGCAGTCAGAAGTAGGGACCTGGGCAAATTGTGGTTCAATTCTTCCCTCATCCCTGATGGAGAAAGCCTTCAGGAAAGTATGCTGCTCACTAACACGTTATTGCAATGAAGTACGGTGAAAGCATCGACACTGTTTTGTCGGAAACACGGCTCTCAATTTGCACACAGCAAGATGTCACAAACGTCCATGAAAATAAATGAACAGATAAAGGGTTTTTATTGATTTTGGGTGAGTGTTTTATGTTTCTCAATACTCCGAGGAGAACTTCTGCCCTGTTACAGTGCGACAAGAATCTTTATGCCAAACAGAGATGGCAGACAGTCGTAGGTTTAAAGTTTCACCTGATAGACAGATTTTCCAACCGCAACATTCCCTTCACAGTGTCGGCCAGAATTTCATCTCAAAATCATTGGTGTGGGAAGTAAATACACAACCTTCTGGCTCACGAGCTGGAATCAAGGCAAAGCCCCCTCGGCCCACAATGTCTGTGCCCACCGTGCTTGCTGCCAGTTTACACTAGTTCCACCTGCCTGCACATAATCCATATCCCCACATCCCCTGCAGGTGACCAGGGTGTCAGAGGTTATGGGGAGAAGGCAGGAGAATGGGGTTAGGAGGGAGAGATAGATTAGCCATGATTGAACAGAGTAGACTTGATGGGCCAAATGGCCTAATTCTATCCCGATCACTTATAAATGCTCCGGGAATAAGTTCATAACTAACTTGAAGCAGAATTAGGCCATTCGGCCCATCGAGTCTACTCTGCCATTTAATTATGGCTGATCTATCTTTCCTTCTCAACCTTGTTTTCTTGTCTTCTCCACATAACCATGTGACCATGACTAATCAGGGGCGCAGCGGTAGAGTTGCTGCCTTACAGCGCTTGCAGCGCCGGTGACCCGGGTTCGATCCCGACTATGGACGCTGTCTGTACGGAGTTTGTACGTTCTCCTCGTGACCTGCGTGCGTTTTCTCCGAGATCTTTGGTTTCCTCCCACACTCCAAAGACGTACATGTTTGTAGGTTAATTGGCTTGGTAAATGTAAAAATGGTCCCCAGTGTGTGTGTAGGATGGTGTTAATGTGCGGGGTACGCCGGTCGGCGCGGAAGGGCCTGTTTCCGCGCTGTACCTCTAAAACTAAAACCTGACAATCTTTCAAAATACCAAATGATTGAAGGGATATGGATCACGTGCAGGCAGAGGAGATTAGTTTAACCTCGCATCATGATTGGTTCGGACTTGGTGGGCCGAAGGGACTGTAAGTCTGCTGTACTATGTTTTATCTGCTGTTTTGTGTTTTCTTTTAGAATGCCACTCTAAATGCCTCTTAAATGTTGCTGTAGGAGGTTGTAGTGACCAGTCTACCAGGTTGTAGTTGACTCGCATTATATACTGGCCAGCAGGTAGCTCAGGTAGAGAAGTTACAATGACATGGCTTGCCACCATTCTGTTGGAAAGAAATACATTTTACGCACAAGTAGTGAGGTACAGGCAGAATGAAAATTCTTGCTTGCAGCAGCATTGCAGGCATGTATATTCAGACAACAGAAGAATATGTTATAGATAAACTACACAAAAATGATCCAAGGCAGTGAAAAAAAAGAGTATGCAACTCATTCCCTGATTTGATTACTCCCTGAGCATTAGTGCAAAGGAGCAATTATAAAACAACTACATGGTAGTGTAAGAGGTGGTCCAGAGTGTTCCGTTTCTGAGGTAGGATGTCGGGCAAGAGCCTGATGCTTGTAGGAAAGTAGCTGTTCCTGAACCTGGTGACTGGGACTTCAGGCTTTTGCACTTCCTAAACGATGGTAACTGTGAGAAGAGGTCACGACCTAGATAGTGGGGATCCTTGATGATAGACGCCACCTTCTCGAAGCTGAACGTGTAGATGTAACCAAAAATAAATTTTATCAATTATTTACAAAACAATAATTTGTAATAACCAATCCACCACTGTAATTCAAGTAAAATAAATATTCTTAAAACTGAAGATTAAATAACTATTTTTCCATCCTTATTAAGAATACATTCCACCTCCGCGGTGCCCAGCGGTCCCGGAAATCCCCCAGGGATCCCATCCTTTGATGGTGGGGTGGGATGTGCCCGTGATGGGCCTGGCTGAGTCCACCATTCTGTGCAGCCCCTTGCGATCCTGTATGTTGGAATTGCTGTGTCAGGCCTTGATGCAACTAATCAGGATACTTTCAACAGCACATCTGCAGAAGTTTAATAGAGTTCTCGGTCATAAGGGATAGTAGAATCAGGCCATTTGGCCTATCAACTCTTCCATTCAATCATGGCTGATCTATCTCTTCCTCCTAACCCCATTCTCCTGTCTTCTCCCCAGAACCTATGAAACCTGTACTAATCAAAAATCTATCTCTGCCTTAAAAATATCCACTCACTTGACCTCCACAGCCTTCTGTGGCAAAGAATTCCACAGATTCACCACCCTCTGATTAAATAAATTTCTCCTCATCCCCTTCCTAAAAGATCGTCCTTTAATTCTGAGGCTATGACCTCTCGTCCTAGACTCACCCGCTAGCGGAAACATCCTCTCCACATCCACTCTATCCAAGCCTTTGACTATTCTGTGAATAGTTGAATCGGTGTCAAATCTCTGGAAGCTTCTAAGAAATTAGAGGCGCTGGTTCACCCTACTTGTGACTGCATCTGTGTGCTGGGTCCAGGACAGGTCATCCAACATGTTAACGCCCAAGATTTTGAAGCTGCCAGCTCTCTCGGCCACCGCCGACCCACTGGTGAAAACTGGCGCGTAGTCTTCTCCCCTCTTCGTATCTCTCATTTCCTCAAGTTAAATAAAAGCCCAGCTGGCTTTCCCATGTTTATAGTTTCTTAAATACAGAGCGGGATCCCTGCGTTGCAATCAACAGCAGGTTTATTAAAGGAAGAGTCCTCCCACTGTAATAATCATTAAGCAATGCATTGCTGAAGGGTGAAGAAAAGAATTACTATCTAATTGGCTGTAAAATTTAGGGAATGGCTGATGTGATGTTGGAAACAGTCTCTGGGTGTTGTGGGGGTTGGCATTGATGGCCCATATTTAGTTTCTCCCAGCGGGAAGGAGCTAATGAGGTTTGACTGTACTTTATCTCTTTCTCTGGGTGATTTTTCACTCGTACTGTTTATTCCCGACTGCTGCCTCTTAATGTGTCTTTGGCTTTCTCTTCCTCTCCCGCCAACTCCTCGCCCAGTCCACCAGCCAGGAGTTACGATCGGAATATGACGTGTGCGTCCCTCAGTGCAAGCCGCTGTCACCGGGCGAGATCCTCGGTTGCACCTCGCCGCACATTGGAAAGCCGGTGGCTGCCATCATGTGAGTACCGACTGATTGCTCTTTTACAAGTCATTGCCACAACAGAAGCAGTCCAGCTGCGTAATGTAAATTGTCACACTTCATGTGAGATCTCATTCACCTGTGATTTCCCCTGTCGCAGTCAAAGGCTCGGGGGTGAATGAGCGTTCAGGTGAGTTGCTGGAAGAAGCCGGTGAAGAGATTGTCATCAAATCTCATTTGTACTGGATTAGTGTTCTTTTTTGTTGAAGTACACTTATGAGGTAAATCGTCATAAATGTGTAAAGGAAAACTTTTTACTGGTATTACTTCTGTGTCTATACTCAATGTGAAGAGGTTGGGACAGTTTCTCCTTAGATCAAAGAAGAAGAATGGAAGACTTAACAGCTGTTTAACATTATATTGTACTGTATTCTTTATTATTGTCACAGGTACCTTGAAACAGTGAAAGGCTTTGTTTGAATTGCTATTCAGTCACAGGCAAATTAAATCATACTATACATGAGTACAATCAAGCCATATACAAGTATAATGGGTCATGCTAAGAGAAAAACAACAGTGCGCAGAATATAGTGTTATAGCATTACAGTGTTGTAGTTACTGGGAAAGTGCATGGTCCACAGTGAGGTAGGTTGGAAGATCAGGACAACAACCTAGTTTGTGGGAGGACTGTTCAGCAATCTGATAACAGAGGGGAAGAGGCTGATCTTGAATCTGGTACTGTGTGTACGGTACTTTATTCATCACATGTGCGGAGGTGCAGTGAAATTCATTTTGTATACAGTTCAGTACAAGTGTCGCTGTACATAAGCACGGAGATGCATATTAGATAAGCATCTCAGATACAATATGTGTGTAATAGCAGTACACTGAGGCAGTATACAGAATCGCCAAGTCCCAGTTGTAAGTGCAGGGATCCTGATCTGACCATGAAGGTCTGTTGTCATGGCGGATTGTAGGGTCAGCCTGGCCAAGCCAATTAACCTGCAAACCTGTACGTCTTTGGAGGATGGGAGGAAGCCGGAGCATCCGGGGAAAGCCGACACAGATTACGGGGAGAACGTACAAACTCCGTACAAACAAGCACCCGTAGTCAAGATGGAACCCAGTTCTCTGGCGCTGTGAGGCAGCAACTCTATCGCTGCACCACCGTGCCACTCTACGATTGGGTGCACAAGGAACTGCAGAATGCTGGAATCTTGAGCAAAACACAATGTGCTGGAGGAACTCCGTGGGTCAGGCAGCATCGGTGGAAGGAACGGACAGACGACTTTTCAGGCCAGACTGATTGGAATAAGGGAGGGGGGTGTGCAAGCAGGAAAAGGGAGATAATGATTTGACAAAGCTTGGCAAGTGATGGATGGATGCACAGGGCATTGGCAGATGGGTTGAGTAAATGACAAAGGCTGGAGGTGAAAAGGAAACAAAAAATTCTCAGATTGGGTGATATTCTATCAAGCTTGGTACCACACTGCTTTAAGTGACTGAGATTTTTTCTGCATGGAATTTATTTGAATTAAATAGCCTCCACTTATTGCCCTGTTTTTACTGGGAGAAATGACTTTGAGTTGGTCATCTCTGCTCTTTCAGTAGACTGTTCTTTGTTAATATATACTCTGTTTAAGCAGTTTGCGGTTTTTGAGTGTAGGAAAGAACTGCAGATGCTGTTTACATCGAAGATAGACACAAAATGTTGGAGTTATTAAGTGAGACAGGCAGCATCTCTGGATAGAAGGACTGGGTGACGTTCCGGGTCATGATCCTTCTTCAAACTGAGTCTGACGTCAGTCTGAAGAAGGGTATCGACCGGAAATGGCACCCTTTCTATCCAGAGATGCTGCCTGGCCCACTGAGTTACTCCAGCATTTTGTGTCTATCTGCGGTTTTAGAGTAATAGGGAAGAAATCAGGGAAGGTAGTGCATCCGTGGATAACAAGGGAAATCAGGGATAGTGTCAAAACTAAAGATGAAGCATACAAATTAGCCAGAAAAAGCAGCCTACCAGAGGACTGGGAGAAATTCACAGTCCAGCAGAGGAGGACAAAGTGCTTAATTAGGAAAGGGAAAATAGATTATGAAAGAAAACTGGCATGGAACATAAAAACGGACTGCAAACGTTTTTATAGATATGTGAAGAGAAAAAGGTTAGTTGAAACAAATGTTGGTCCCTTGCAGTCAGAAATTGGTGAATTGATCATGGGGAACAAGGACATGGCAGACCAATTGAATAACTACTTTGGTTCTGTCTTCACAAAGGAAGACATAAATAATCTGCTGGAAATAGCAGGGGACTGGGGGTCAAATGAGATGGAGGAACTGAGTGAAATCCAGGTTTGCCGGGAAGTGATGTTAGGTAAATTGAATGGATTAAAGGCCGATAGATCCCCAGGGCCAGATAGGCTGCATCCCTGAGTACTTAAGGAAGTAGCCCCAGAAATAGTGGATGCATTAGTGATAATTTTTCAAAACTCTTTAGATTCTGGAGTAGTTCCTGAGGATTGGAGGGTAGCTAATGTAACCCCACTTTTTAAAAAGGGAGGGAGAGAGAAAACGGGGAATTACAGACCAATTAGTCTAACATCGGTAGTGGGGAAAATGCTAGAGTCAGTTATTAAAGATGGGATAGCAGCACATTTGGAAAGCGGTGAAATCATTGGACAAAGTCAGCATGGATTTATGAAAGGTAAATCATGTCTGACGAATCTTATAGAATTTTTTGAGGATGTAACTAGTAGAGTGGATAAGGGAGAACCTGTGGATGTGTTATATCTGGACTTTCAGAAGGCTTTCGACAAGGTCCCACATAAGAGATTAGCATACAAACTTAAAGCACACGGTATTGGGGGTTCAGTATTGATGTGGATAGAGAACTGGCTGGCAGACAGGAAGCAAAGAGTAGGAGTAAACGGGTCCTTTCAGAATAGCAGGCAGTGACTAGTGGGGTACCGCAAGGCTCAGTGCTGGGACCCCAGCATTTACAATATATATTAATGATCTGGATGAGGGAATTGAATGCCACATCTCCAAGTTTGCGGATGACACAAAGCTGGGGGGCAGTGTTAGCTGTGAGGAGGATGCTAGGAGGCTGCAAGGTGACTTGGATAGGTTGGGTGAGTGGGCAAATGCATGGCAGATGCAGTATAATGTGGATAAATATGAGGTTATCCACTTTGGCGGCAAAAACAGGAGGGTAGATTATTATGTGAATGGTGGCCGATTAGGAAAAGGGGAGATGCAACGAGACCTGGGTGTCATGGTACACCAGTCATTGAAAGTAGGCATGCAGGTGCAGCAGGCTATGAAGAAAGCGAATGGTATGTTGGCATTCATAGCTAAAGGATTGGAGTACAAGAGCAGGGAGGTTCTACTGCAGTTCTACAAGGTCTTGGTGAGGTCACACCTGGGGTATTGCAACCAGTTTTGGTCTCCTAATCTGAGGAAAGACATTCTTACCATAGAGGGAGTACAGAGAAGGTTCACCAGACTGATTCCTGGGATGGCAGGACTTCCATATGAAGAAATACTGGATAGACTCGGCTTGTACTCGCTGGAATTTAGGAGATTGAGGGGGTATCTTATAGCTTACAAAATTCTTAAGGGGTTGGACAGGCTAGATGCAGGAAGATTGTTCCCAATGTTGGGGAAGTCCAGAACAATGGGTCACAGTTTAAGGATAAGGAGGAAGTCTTTTAGGACCAAGATGAGAAGATCATTTTTCACACAGAGTGGTGAGTCTGTGGAATTCTCTGCCACAGAAGGTAGTTGAGGCCAGTTCCTTGGCTATATTTAAGAGAGAGTTAGATGTGGCCCTTGTGGCTAAAGGGATCAGAGGGTATGGAGAGAAGGCAGGTACGGGATACTGAGTTGGATGATCAGCCATGATCATATTGAATGGTGGTGTAGGCTCGAAGGGCCGAATGGCCTACTCCTGCACCTATTTTCTATGATTCTATGAAACTGAATTTGTTGTTGGGAGATGCCAGTCATCAGAGAGTTTGCAGAATATACAGAAAGGTAGATGAGGGAAAACTGTGTGTTGTGGTGCTGTAAGGGTGGTGAAAAAAAGATTTAATACCGATTTTCAGAAGGATATGGGACCTCGGGTGTGTCTGTGTGGAGTTAGCCCTGTGACTGCGTGAGTTTCCTCTGGTTTTCTCCTACGCCCCAGAGGTGTGCGGGTTTGGAGATACATTGACCTCCATGAATCGCCCGTAGTGTGTCGGGAGTGGATGAGCAAGTTGGATAACGTAGATCTAGGGTGAACGGGAGATTGATAGTCGGTGTGGGCTGAAGGGCCTGTTTCCATGCTGTATCTTTCAACCATTCAATCAGAATGCATGTTTTAAGGAAATATTTGTAGGGCATTGGATTTGGATGAACTGGATTGGTCTTTCAAAGAACAGGCATGGTCACACTGGTCGAATTGTTTTCTCAGGTGCTGTGTTGTTCAGTGTCCCAATTTGTCAAACATGTTGTCACAACAATGGGCATCACAAATCCAGCCATGTCCGCTCAGCAAAAATGTATATCCTTGCGGAGTGGTTAGTGGATAGAAGTCTATTCCACAAGGAACAGTTGAGGAAAATAGCATTATGTGCGTAAAAGAATCCTGGATAAGCATTTGTGGGAGAAATGAAGTAAAAAGATATATTTGTGGGAGAGGATCAGTTAACATTTCAAGTATTTCATTGATTTGAATCATGCTGCATGGAAACAGGTCCTTCGGCCCACAAAGTCCACGCCGACCATCGATCACCTGTTCACATTAGTTCTATATTATTCCGCTTTCGCATCCACTCCCTTCAAACTAGGGATGTGGGAGGAAATTGCCCCATACCAGGGGCAACTTGCAGCGGCCAAACTCGCGCATCTCTGGCATGTGGGAGGAAACCCACGCGGTCACACGAGGAACCTGCAAACTCCACACAGACAGAACCCGAGGTCAGAATCGAACCAGGGTCGCTGGTGCTGTAAGGCAGCAACTCTACCGCTGCACCACCGTGCCGCTAACCTGCAGTCCCTTGTTTCTACTGGATGGAGGTGCAACGTGAGGTTAATACTGGTGACCTTGAACAGCCTTTCTAGTGGTGTGTCTTGCCATACAGCAAGTGACGCTAAGGGATGGCCTGTCCGTTTGCTGCGCAGCAAGTCCATGTGCGGGTGTGGACGGGCTGTGTGTCTGCTGCTGCAAGTCTGCTCCGTAGAATGAGGATCATTAAATGATACAGTATACAATAATTAATCTTGCTGTCATATTACACGGTATTCGCCCCTACAATGATAACCACAGAGGTTCTTGTACCACATTACAGAATTTGAACATTGCAAGCTTTGCTATTTCATTTGATTAATTACCTGATATTCGATGGGTTTGACTCTCATTTCTGCTCTTGGTCTCCCAGGATTATTATCAGGCGCCAATGTTATTGCGTGCAGATATTAATTGCACATTGTCATTCTTGCCGTTGCTATCCCTGCTGTAAAAAATATGTTTGATGGATTCAGGGGCATTATTAATTAACAATACCTGTGTATTTTCTTCCAGTTTATTTTTTGCTAAAGTCTCTAACGTCTGCTCAGCCACAATAATGTTACCAACCATTCTGGCATATCTTCTCTTTATAAAATGGCTTCAAACACACACTGGGACTGGCGTTTGCTTGACAGTCTAACAGTGGTGATATTAGCAGGTCAGGCGGCAGAAAGATACATCTAGTGTTTCAGCTTGCTCGTCTTTGTCAGAACTGGAATGTGTTTGTGACGTAGGAGGCATGAAGAAAGAGGCAATGAAAAGAGAGGGGGAGAAAATAAATAAAAGGGAAGGTCTGTAGTAATGTAAAGAGTACAACTGATGGTAAAGGGACAGGTAAACCGACAAAAGTTGTCAAAGAGAGACTGTAATTGCCATTATAAGTATACTTCTCGGCAGTCACTGTTTAAAAAATGGTTATATTGTGAAATAGTTGAACTGATCTTGTGTCCAATATACTATTCCTTCTGCCTCTGCTCCTTCCTCTGTCTCATTACCTACTTAAAGCCTGTAACATTTTAAAGTTCTAACAGAGAGCTAAAGACCTGACAATATGTTTATTTCCTGCTGCCTGGTCTGCTCTGTGTCTCCAATAAGGGCACAGAATCAAACTGCCTCACAGCGGCAGAAATCCTGGTTCGATCCTGACCTCGGGTGTAGTCCGTGTGGAGTTTGCACGTTCTCCCTGTAACCATGTGAGATTCCACTGAATGCTTCAGTTTCCTCCCACATTCCAAAGTTTGTAGATTAATTGGCCTCTGTAAGTTTCCCCCAGTGTGTCGGACATGGCTGACAAAGTGAGATATCATGGAACTAGTGTGAACTGGTGATCAATGGTCACTATGAATACCAGTTTCCAAGAGTGAAAGATACAGCTTGGCCGCATGTACTTAGTAGGGATGTTGCCTGACTGTCCAAACAACGGCACCCTACCCCCCAACCCTAATTAATCGTCTTATGCAAAGAAACAAGTGAGAAAGAGATGCAGAGGAAGAGAGATTGCAGAGATAGTGAGAGAGATCACAGAGAAAGAGAAGTGAAATCACATGGAGATAGACTGGAGTAATTGTTTTTTGCTGGTGAAAAAGTGCAAGTCAAACAGTTCAGTTTAAAATACATCACAGCCTTACTGTGAGTAATGCTGACACAAAGTGCTGGAGTAACTCAGCGGATCAGGCAGCATCTCTGGAGAACATGGATAGGTAACATTTCGAGTTGGGACCCTTCTTCAGGGTGAAGAGATGACAACTCCTTCTCCCGTCTCCAACATTCCTCCTGCATGGCCTTCCCATGCCGGCCGTTACCCTATTTGGATCTATTTAATACAGTCTGAAGAAGACTGACTGATGTTCACCTCTGTTCCATATTCTCCAGAGATGCTGCCTGACCCGCTGAGTTACTCCAGAACTTTGCGTCTTTTGTTGTAAACCATCATCTGCAGTTCCTTTGTTTCTACTCTGAGTGCTCACGATTGGACTTTACATTAGGAAAAAAAATTTAACATTATTTTTATTATACAATGATTAAGACTCATATTGTGAGAAATAGAACATTGAGAGAAAAGACTGGACTTTTATTCATTGTCCTAGTAAAGGTCTGCAGGCAAACCCAGGGACTAACACAAAATAGACATTGAAAGCTGGAGGAGCTCAGTGGGCAGGCAGCATCTCTGGAGAGAAGGAATGGTACTCCAGCACCTTTGTCCCCAGGGTACCATGTTGTTGAATGTTTATTGCAGATGGATGCTTGATAAGGTTTCGCAGGTCTTTTATTGTCATGTGTACCAATTAACATACAGTGATATTCAAAGTACCATACAGCCATACTAAAAAAAAGCAACAAGACACACAGCTACATAAAAGTTGTAGATTGGTTACTTCTTACTAACCAATTGTAGTGCTTGTTAGTAGAAGCTCCGCCTACTATGCAGTTTATATTATCAGAAGTCTGCTTATGTAATTAGTTTGAGTAATTGCAAACTTACTGTAACACCATGTAGACGTATGCTGTGAGAAGACTTTAAGAAACATGTGTTGTACTCGGACGTGCGTATGACTCGCCGCATTACATGGTGTCAGAAGTGGGATTCAAACCCACGCCTCCAATTGGAGACCAGAATCGCTCCTGTGGTCCGAACCCCACACCGTATTCCGCATGCCATGTGCGACAGAGAACACAATGAGCTCCAACGAATGGTCTCCCTGGGTGTCATAGCTGCAGATACTGACCCATCTGACTGGGTTTCCACCATGGTGGTAGCAACGAGAAAAAAACAAGGAAGAAATCCGAATCTGCATCAAACCCAGAGACCTAAACACAGCGATCAAACACCCGCATTGCCCGATGCGAACGGTAGAGGAAGTTGCTGCTCAGATAGGCAACGCATCCGTGTTCTCTGTTCTGGATGCCAAAAGCTCGTTTTGGCAGATCCCGCTGGACCCCGACTCGTCCAACCTCACTACGTTTGGCACCCCCTTTGGCCGTTACAAATTCCTGAGAATGCCCTTCGGCATCAACTCTGCCAGAGAGGTTTTCCAGCGCACAATGGTACAACTGTTTGCAGGGTATCCGTGCGCCATCATTGTCGATGACATTCTCGTTTATGGACACGACATGGCTGAGCACGACGCCAATCTGGACCATGCCAAAGACATTCATCTCAAGCTCAATCCCCTGAAATGTAATTTTCAGGTCCCGGAAGTTACCTATGTTGGGCATATTTTCACTAGTGATGGTCTCAGACCGGACCCATCCAAAACTGCTGCCATCGACGAGATGTCGGTTCCTACTGACTTTACGAGTTTATAAAGATTCCTTGGAATGGTCAAATACCTGGGAAAATTCATTCCCAACCTCAGCGATATATATTTTCCCCCCCTGCGGAAACTGACACATAAAGACACTGAATGGTCCTGGTATTCACAGCACCAGAGAGCTTTTGAGATCCTCAACTTGCAGCTGGCCAGCGCTCCCACCCTCGCTTATTTCACTTTAGAGTTGCCAGTGATGCTCACATGCGATGCATCCCAGTACGGACTTGGCGCTGCCTGCCTGCAAACCACCACCGGTGGCGAGCTCAAGCCTGTTGCATACGCCTCCCGCACCCTGACTGATACTGAACAACGTTACGCCCAAATTGAAAAAGGGTTACTTGCAGTGGTTTTCACCTGCACGAAATTCAAGGACTTTATTTTTGGAAAGTCTGTGACTGTATAAAAAGACCACCAGCCGCTGGTCACTATCTTGAACAAACCCATCCACGCCACCCCGGCTCGCCTGCAGCGGATGATGACGCAGCTGCAGGGTTTCGATTTCAACATAGTCTACAAAAAGGGCAAGGGCATGCACATGGCTGACAAGGGCCCCACGCAAAACCAGAGAACATCAGCCCTCTGAACAGGACCAGTTCTCGGTAATGAAAGTATCGTATGTTCCCACTGAATGCCTAAGCAGCCTGGCAGAGCACACGGCTGCTGACGAGACTTTACAATTGTCGTCTTCCACCAGCCGGCATGGCTGGCCGGATAGACAACACAGTACCCCACTGGCGATTCACCCATGATACCTGGTTCACGATGAACTGGTGATACAGGATGGGATTATAGTCAAGGGTCACAAGGCAGTCATCACAGCTGTTCTTCGGGACAAATACTACGATGCCATCCACAGGTGCCACCCCGGTGTAGAGGCAACCTTACACCAGGCGCAGAGCATGTTTTACATGTATGACTAAGTATATACGAGAAAAAGCTAAAGCCATCAGCAACAGCCTAGCACCACACCAGCAGAAACAACCCTTACTATCGCACCCGGTTCCTCCTCTGCCGTGGTCCACGGTAGCCACCAAAATATTCGAATGGCATGGGAAACACTAGCTGGTTCTCATCGACTCATATTCGGGCTGGTTCCAAATTAACCTGCTCCAAACCATCACATCTGAAGCAGTTATCCAGAAGTTGTCTCGCCACTTCTCAGTGCGCGGTTCCCCTGCACGCCTCCTATCCGCCAACGGCAGTCAGTTCACCAGCCAGCTGTTCAGAAACTTTGTTCACCGATGGGACTTTCGACATATCACCAGCAACCCTGAGTTTCCGCAGTCCAACGGACTCTCCGAACGGGCCGTCCGGAGCACAAAACAATTAATGGGGCGTTCATACCTTGCCAAATCCAACGTCTACCTGGACCTGCTCAAGTTAAGGAACATTGCCCGCGATCCCATACTGGGTTCCCCATACTGATGTCTCGCCAAACCCGTGCTGCCCTGCCTGTACCCCAGCAGCTGTTGCAGCCACAGGTCCGTTCACCTCCCGTGGTCCAGAAACAACTCCAAATGAAGCGTTATGCACAAAAACGGTCTTTTGACGTCCAGCAAACCACTTAAACCTCTCTCCAGTGGACAGGTTGGCCTTTGCAGACGCAACTGTTAACATCTTCCTGTGAAGGAACCATGTCCTGAGACTCTGTATCCAGAGGTCACACGTTTTATATACCCTGCCACTGCCGGGCCGACTGCTCAACAACCAGAGACTGTGTCCCCCGCGGCCTCTCCATGGCGTTCGGTGCCCTGCTCGCCTACTTCGCCACCTCCACTCTGCGGGTCTCCGGTGCCGTCCCCGGTCACTTCCCCGATGAAAAGGAGGAGACGCAAATTTATACCGCACGTGTGCCGGACGGGTCTGTAGGCCACCCCTTCGATACGGAGATTTTGTGTAACCATCTATATTCCCCGTAAGCGTTATTTGCGTTCCGGCTGCTGTATTATTTAGCCACCGTGTATCCATGCTTTATTTTGTTTCTAGAAGGAAAGAACACTTACTAACCAATTGTAGTGCTTGTTCGTAGAAGCTCCGCCTACTATGCGGTTTATATTATCAGAAGTGTGCTTATGTAATTAGTCTCAGTAGTTGCTAGCTTACTGTAATACCATGCAGAAGAAGTATGCTGTAGGTAGACTTTAATAAACATGTGTTGTACTCTGACTCGTCTCATTACAAAAGTTAATGTAAACATCCACCACAGTGGATTCCCCACATTCCTCACTGTGATGGAAGGCAATAAAGTCTAATCTTCTTCACTCATTATTCTCCGAACCATCCGTCGGGGCGATCGAAGCCCCCGGGTCGGGGCGATCGCAGCGATAAGGGGCGAAAGGTTACAATATGTTGATGGAAATACAGATTTGAGGTTACAATTAGCCTACCACAATGATCTGAAGGACAGAGAAGGAACGAGATCCTAGTGTGACACAAAAAGCTGGAGTAACTCAGCGGGACAGGCAGCATCTCTGGAGAGAAGGAATGGGTGACGTTTTGGTTCGCGACCCTTCTTCAGAGTGGTTTGTGATATGGGAAACGAGATATAGACGGTGAAGTGGAGAGATAAAGAACAATGAATGAAAGATAGGCAAAAAAAGTTACAATGATAAAGGAAACAGGCCATTGTTAGCTGTTTGTTGGGTGAAAACAAGAAGCTAGTGCGACCTGGGTGGGGGAAGGATAGAGAGAGAGAGAGAATGCCAATGCTACCTGAAGTTAGAGAAATCAACATTGATACCACTGCCAGAGCGAAATGTAAGATGTTGTTCCACCAGTTTGCGTTTAGCCTCACTCTGACAATGGAGGAGACCAAAGGTTTTTGTGGGAATGGGAAAGGTAATTAAAATGTTTAGCAACTGCGAGATCAGGTAGGTTCAGGTGGACTGAGCGAAGGTGTTCAGCGAAACGATCGGCAAGACTTTCATTTTGGTCTCGACGATGTATTAGAGTCCACATCTTGAACCAGGGATTAACACGTCTGGTTCTCTTGATCCTGGAGTCTTTAGCCATTTTATACTCTGTTTCCATTTGCAAGAACACTGTGGCAAAATTGAACAATCCCATTAGAAAGGGGGCTTTAGATTCCACAATCTAGTTCATAAAATAATTTCAGAGTTCCAGCTGTGGAGTGTAAAATTCTAGAATTAGTCACTTGTAAGGGCATAGTGGAGGTTTTCTTGCTGAGTTGCCACAATAGAATGGAGCTCATGACATTGATGAAGTACCTTTTTAAAAAGGCTCCTTTTAATTATAAAGAAAGTATTGGGCAATTTGTTTTTTCAGCCTGGAAGGAAGTAACTAGAGGGATGATCTTATAGAGGCATATAAAGTAATAACTGCTGTTGGAAAGTACTTCTTCAATCAGAATCCCGTGAATAGGTTTAAATTAACCTACGGAAATTTGGGATTAGGCCCAAGTGCTTAAGTGGTGCTTTGAACAGAAGGAAACAATCTTTAAAACTTTCACAAGAGGTTTACCAAATAAAATTTGACCCTGAACCACAGTAAATGAGTAAGGCAATGACTAAATGCTTGTTTAGAGAGTAGCTTTTAGGGAGCATTCAATGGAATTGGTGGAATCTACATATCTCGGTTAGTTTTTAAACCACAGACTGTTACAGAGAAAGGGAAGTGGCGAGATAACAAGGAGTTGAAAATAAAGGAGAGAATTTTGCATGTTACAAAACCAGGAGTAGTATAAGTTTAAGGCTTGAGCTAGACACAAAAACTCAGCAGGATAGGCAGCATCTCTGGAGAGAAGGAATGGGTGACTTTTTGGGTCCAGACCCTTCTTCAGACTGGTTAGGGATAAGGGAAATGGGAGATATAGATTATGATGTGGAGAGATAAAGAACGATGAATGAAAGATGCGCAAACAAGTAACGATGATAAGGGAAACAGGCCATTGTTAGCAGTTTGTAGGGTGAAAATGAGAAGCTAGTGCGATTTGGGCGGGGGAGGGATAGAGAGAGGTAATGCTGGGGCTACCTGAATTGAGAGAAATCAATATTCATACCACTGTGGAGGAATGGGAAGGAGAATTAAAGTGTTCCAGCAACCGAGAGATCGGGTAATTTCAGGCGGGCTGAGCGAAGGTGTTCCACAACACGATCGTCCAGTGTATATTTGGTCTCGCCGATGTATAAGAGTCCACATCTTGAGCAACGGATACAGCAGATGAGGTTGGAGGAGATGCAAGTGAACCTCTGCCTAACCTGAAAGGAGGGTCGGAGTCCCGAGACAGTCGAGGGCGGAGGAGGAGGTATAGGGGCTGGTGTTGCATCTTATGCGGTTGCAGGGGAAGGTACCTGGGGAGCGGGTGGTTTTGGTGGGAAGGGATGAGTTAACCAGGGAGTTGCGGGGGGAACGGTCTCTGCACAAGGCTGAAAGGGGTGGAGATGGGGAAAAATGGTGGCTAGTGGTGGGATCCAGGGCTCTCACTTAACTTTTTTTCCCTGTTGCCAGCCGGGCAACCTTGACAGCTTTTTAGGTTGCCAAATGACAGTTTAGGTGGTCATTTAAGACGGTTTGCACGACGCGTGCGATAATGTGCTCGGACGAAGTGCGCAGTTACCAGTCGAAATTATGCTCAATGAAGCATTCACATATTATATTCAAGAAGGAACTGCAGATGCTGGAAAATCGAAGGTAGACAAAAGTGCTGGAGAAACTCAGCGGGTGCGGCAGCATCAATGGAGCGAAGGAAATAGGCAACGTTTCAGGCCGAAACCCATCAGTCTGGTACCTCACTGGTTGGTGCAGACTCGGAGGGCCGAATGGCCTGTTTCAGCGCTGTATCTTTAAATTACACTAAAACTTGCTAATAGAGATACTTCCATTAAAACCCCAGTCGATTGGTTGTGATATTGATTTTATATTCTAACATAGAAAAGGAGCAAAACAAAATGTACATCTATGCAGGTTTTCATTGATTCCATATGACCTCTGGGTGTTTACTGATGGCTAACTGAAAGACATGTGTGAAAATATGACAAAGATAGACAAAAAATGCAGTGAGTCAGGTAGTATCTCTGGAGAACATGGATTTGTGACGTTGACGGTCGGGACTCTTCTTCAGACTCAAATCGCCCTTCAATCTGTAGAAGGGTCCCGAGCAGAAACGTCACCTATCCATTTTCTCCAGAGATGCTGCCTGACCCACTGAGTTACTCCAGCATTGTTTGTCTGTCTTTGCCATATTTTCATATCTGCAGTTTCTTTTTTTATTACGTGAAAATATGGCACTCTATTGTGCCCCTTGCTAAAAAAGTGAAAGTTGCAGTCAAGGTTAGAACCACTGGAGCTCACTTTAAGGCAGGTCACAGCTTTCCTCTGCGCGATGGTCGGGGTTTGCATGCGTAAATGAATCAAACATTATTGTTATTGTACTCCAGACATGGTAATCAAACCATTGAATCTGAATGGACCAATCTTCCCCATTGGCTCCTGTATAGAGTCCCAGTGGACAAATCTATTTTTATTCAAAGGATCTCAATAGAACAAAGCCCACTCTCTTCATTCCCCTGTATGAGAATTCCAATGGGAAAAAAAATCCCTTACTTTGCATGTCACTGTCGGGAATGCCAATAGACAAAATCTTTTTGCATTAGCTCTCAGCACAGTCTCCGTGGACCATAACCTTTTCTCTTCACTACCATGTATAGAATTATAATGAACAGTTCAGCTGCTTGTCGCTCCTCTACATGGAATTGCAATTGACCAAACCTTTTCTCATTGACTTCCTACCTGCAGAAATCTATTTCCTGTTTGCCTTGAGGTTTGTAGCATTGAAATGGTCAACAGTCCAAGCCTGGCCTTCGCCCACCATATTTCTCGCATGTCACTAAAGTACCCTATGGCTCCCTTCTCCTTCATCTTTATCCATTTACCGCTTGGATGTTCACCGCATCCGCTGCCTGTAGTGGCGAGATCCACTGGGTAAAGATGTTTCGCCCGAACTGTATTCATTAGTGACAATCATAGAGCTTTGGACTTCATCCTGCACAAGTGAAATATCCTCTCTCTGTCTTCTTTGAACTAATTCAGAATCTTAAAGACCTCCAGCAGCTTGCATTATTTTTCTTGCTCTTGTTTTGCAACTTGCAGTCACTGTGCAGTCGAACCAGTGAATCACTATTCCATTGTACAGGAGTTCAGTACAATAATAACTGCTGAAGGTCTAATTTTAGGCAAAAAAACACCATGCACAAACATAATCAACTTACTTATTCAGGCTGCTGCCGCTCAGTAAGCTCGCATCATTCATTTTATTACCCACTCTCAGCTTGCTTGGCCAATCCCTCATTATGTGCAATGATGTGCTTTTAATTCAGATCTTCCTGCATTTAGAGCGAGGTGCAAACACTACAAAATGGGTCACTTACTTTCTTTACAAGCAGTGCAAATGAAGTCCCCAGTCGAGCATAACCTTTCTTGTGAAGGCAATGATGGTTTTACCGGTGTGGAGATGCACCTGAAAGGGACAGAAGCCTGTGATATGTGTAGAAGCTGAATATTCCCTTGTGTCAAAAGTCAACAGAGCACAAAGCTATATATTATTTTCATGTTAAGGAACACATGGAAAATTTACAAGTCTTCCAATTTCAAAAATTGGAAGACTTGTATATTTTCTATGTGAATATTATTATTTTTTTGTCTCAAGGAACAATGCTCAACAAGGGTGGCATGGTGGCATTGCGGTAAAGTTGCTGCCTTACAGCGCCAGAGACCCGGGTTTGATTCTCACTATGGGTGTTGGCTGTACAGAGTTTTGTATGTTTTTCTCCGTGACCTGCATGGGTTTTCTCCGGGCGCTCCGCTTTTCTACCACACTTAAAAATACGTACAGGTTTGTAGGTTAATTGGCTTGGTAAAATTGTAAAGTTGTCCCTAATGTGTATAGGATGGTGTTAGCTGGTCAGCACGGATTCGGTAGGCCGAAGGGCCTGTTTCCGCGCTGTATCTCTAAATTAATTGAAATTTTATTTCCGATGAAGCTACGTTGCTATAGGCCCAAATGAAAATTTGCTGTCGACAGAAAAAGGAGATTTTATTAACAGATGCGCTTTGTTATTTATGTGCATTCATTTTCATTAGGCATTGCCATCTTCTGTTCGTGATGTGTTCTAGGGAAATTTTTTATTCCACGCAATCATGGGCTACCTGGGCCCAGTAAATACCCTCACCGACCCAGGGAGCTGCGGGTTTACATCCTCCCACCATAAGCCTGATCCCACGATGTCAACACCTTGGTGCAGTACCTGAGGAAGTGCTGCACTCCAGTGAAGACTGGTCTTGACCCGAAACGTCTCCAGCGATGCTGCCTGTTCCGTTGCATTACTCCAGCACTTTGTGTCTATATTTGTTAAACCAGCATCTGCAGTTCCTTCCTACAAAATTTGTGATTCATCAGAAGGGTATTTATGAAGATACCATGGTATGGCAGCAATATTCAACACGTGAATATGCTTGAATTGAATTGAATGAAATGGAATGGAAGTGAATGAGATTGGATTGGATTTTAATTGAATTGCAAGGTGCATCAACAGGCTCTTCAGCCCACTGAGTCCACACCAATTATTGATCACCCATTCACACTAGTTCTATGTTATCCCTCTATTACATCCACTCCCTGCACACTAGGGGCAATTTACAGAGGTCAATTATCCTACAAACCAATACGTCTTCGGGATGTGGGAGGAAACCCATGCGGTTACGGGGAGAACGTACAAAGTCCACACACAGCACCCGAGGTCAGAATCGAACACGATCTCTGGCGCTGTGAGACAGCAGATCTCCCAGCTGTACATCTGCCAGGACTAGTAGCGTCCTGAACGTTTTATACCCCGCAGTCGAGTAAGTTAAGGTCTTCTATCCATAGGGAGGAACTGCAGTTGTTGGCTTACACTAAAGATAGACACAAAATTCTGGAGTAACTCAGAGGGACAGGCAACATCTCTGGATGGAAGGAATGGGTGACGTTTCGGGTCTAGACCCTTCTGCAGACCGATGAAGGGTCTCGACCCGAAACGTCACCCGTTCCTTTAATTCAGAGATGCTGCCTGACCCGCTAAGTTATTCCAGCATTTTGTGTCTCTCTTCAAGATCTTCTATCTCATTGCTAGATGTGGGATCTTGCTGTGTTTAACTTGGTCCATCTGCCTGCAAAGCAATGGGGGCTTTGTAGGTGAATGGGCTGGTTGTATGTGCAGCGTTTTGCTCTATTCTGTATGTGGGAAGGGCTGTATCATAAATAATTTCTTCTTAATAAATTGTTCATTTTGAGTATATATTATGCATGAATATATAAATTATCTGCATGGCCTGGTTTTATCAAGAGAATGTAAAATTATCTTGAAAATTCCACCCTGCCATTTTTGTGTTTGCAAAATCTCTCCAGCATCTCACTGTAATGTAAAATAGTGCAGCAAGGGAATGTGTGGATGGATAGTGTTTTGCTTTTCAGAAAGGATTTACATTCATAAATTGCCCTTTCACTTTGTCGAAATATCCCAAAGTGCTTTGTATATAATCCCATTGCCTTGACGCATAGGCATTGTTGTTTTGTAGACAATTGTTGCGATTCTTCAGTGCCAGCATTGCCCCAGAAACATCAGTGAGATTATTTAACCAGTTTGTCTGATTAATTGTTGACCAAGACACTTGAAGGATTCCTTCCTCCTTGTCAATTAATTCTGTGGGATTTCTAATACTCAGCAGAAACAACACTTCCAATTACATCGCACGGTGTCAGGGCAAAACTGTCTCCACACCGAATAGTGGTGGAGAGTAGAGTTTAGTTTAGAGATACAGCATTCAATAAGGCTATTAGTCCCACCTAGTCCTTGCCGGCCATTGATCACTAGTTCTATGTTATCCCACTTTCTCAAGCACTCCCTACACACCAGGAGCAATTTACAGACACAAATTAAACTACAACCTGCACGTCTTTGGGATGTGGGAGGAAACTGGAGCATCCGGAGGAAACCCACGTGACCACACAGTGAACATGCAAACTCCACACAAACTGCACCCGAGGTCAGGATTGAAGCTGGATCTCTGGCGCTGTGTAAGCAGCAGCTCTGCTAGCTGCACCACTGTGCCTCCCTACTGAGTTCTTGCTCTCATTATTTATCACCAGTAAATTAATTCAGCTATGATTTGAAGTTTCATAACATGCTGCTGTTTCTCTTTCAAACGGCAGTAATGACAGCAAAGCTTGTGAAGGAATAGAAGTGAAATAAGATATGGTGTTGGGAAGTCTCAAACTGCTTTGTAACAAATGGAGTAGTTCTGAACTTCACTGGGATATTGGGGTTCAAGTCCACAGCTCCTGCACGCGGCAACATAAGTAGATAGAGTGGGAAAGAAAGGGTGTTGTTTGCTTGCATTCAAGGATCGGGGCATTGAGTATAAGAGTCAGGAAGTCATGTTGCAGCTTTAGAGGACTCTGGGTAGGCTGCACTTGGAGTACTGTGTGCGTTTCTGGTTGCCCCTTTATGGGTGGGACGTGGATTTGCAGAAGAAATTGACCAGAATAATGCCAGGATTAGAGAGTATTAGCTGGAAGATGTTGGACAAACATGGATTGTTTTATGTGGAGCTTTGAGGCTGAGGGCAGACCTGACAGAAGGATAGGAAATGATGTGAGGCACAGATAAGGAAGACAGTCAGAACCTCTTTCCTCGAGTGGAAGTGTCAATGACTAGAGTGATAGGGGCAAACTTTAATGGAGAGGTATGGCATGTTTGTTTTACATAGAGTGTGATGCGTGGCTGGAACGCACTACAAGAGGTGGTGGTGAAGACAGATACCATCGTGGCATTTAGGAGGCTTTTGGATAGGCACATGTAAATGCATGGAATGGAGGGATATGGATCATATATAAGCAGTGGAAATTAGTCTTACTTGACACCATATTGAGCACGGACATTGTGGGCCGATGGGCATGTTCTGCGCTGTACCTTACTACGTTCTATGTTCCAAGTGTTCCAACTCTGAAGAAGGGTTTCGGCCCGAAACGTTGCCTATTTCCTTCGCTCCATAGATGCTGCCGCACCCGCTGAGTTTCTCCAGCACTTTTGTCTACCTTCCAAGTGTGTTATGTTTAATGCAATAACCATGGCAACTAGTTGCACAGGGAAAGGTGCCACCAGCAGCAATGTGATAATGACCAAATAATATGTTTTTAGTGATGCCTGATGAGGGATAAATAGAGCCAGGACAACAGGGAGAAGTTTTCTCTTTTTCAAAATAGGACCTTTACGGGTATCGTAGACGAACACATCTGATCTGAAAGGTTGCACTCCATTGGTAACACAAGTAGATAAGTGGGAAAGAAAACGTACGGTTTGCTTGCCTTCATAGGTCAGGACATTGAGTATAAAAGTCAAGACGTGTTGCAGCTTTATTGAACTTTGGTTAAACTGCATTTGTAGTATTGTATGCACTGATAGTGAAGCACTCCCTTTGATGACACCGTACTGCTTTGGCTGGGCAATAGTGTAGCGTTCTCCCTCTAATGCCCCATCAACAGTGCGACTCTCCTTCAGTAGCGTCCCGTCACTGCCAAAATCCCTCACTGTTACCTCCCACGCACTGCTGCCCTCTCCTAATGCTGCGCTTTTTGAGTGCCAGCCTATTTTACATGCTCAATCATGTTTTATATCTCCACCATCGCCTAAAAATGGAACTCATTATCTATTTGAGAATAAGGGCCCGATTTCAGGCAGTCCTGTCACCTTTTGTTTTACTCAGCTGCTTATGCTTTTTCCTCTTGCGAGCTTGGAGGAGATGCACTGTTTTGCAGAGCCTCTTGGCTGACATGATCTGTGTCTTATGATTATACTGAGCAATATTCAGCTGTACAGCATCCGTCTCCACAGTGCGTTCCCACCACACATGTCAAAGATGATCCCTACCCAATTATGTGCCTACAATGGCTTCAAATTTCCAACTCAATTTTTAATTGCTTATCATCAACATTGGACATTGCAGTCCAAGTGTTGGTCATACTCTTGTTTGGAAATGTAGATTTGGCCATAGAAAAGCTGCACCTATGTATCTCAGTCGGTCTCTCCAGTGTTTAGTTTAGTTTAGTTTAGGATCACCCTGCTCACACTAGTTTTATGTCGTCAGACTTTCACATCCACTCCCTACACACTAGGGGCGATTTACAGAGGGCCAAACACATACATCTTTTGGATGTGAGAGGAAATCGGAGCTCTCAGAGGAAGCCCACGCGGTCACAGGGAGAACGTGCAAACTCCACACAGACAGCATCCGAGGTCAGGATAGAACCCAGGTCTCTGCGACTGTGAGGCAGCAGCTCTACCATTTGCACCACTGTTTTCGATGTTAGGATTGTTAACATATTTATTTTAAACAGATGCAAATCTCATTAAATTAGCAGGCAGAGGAATTTGGTGCTATTGAGTGACTTTCAAACACTAACTACTTTTTTCGTGTGGCGTGCACAGCCTAAAGTTGTAGGACAACTTGTTCTATTTGATCTTCCGTTTTTGCACGTCGAGTTGATTGCATTAGTCGAAACAGGGCGGACCACGTGAAGGTTGCAATCTCCCACCCCAAACACTAACTTTTCTATCATTTATGCTGACTTATTTGCCAATTAAATATTGGCATTTTGTTTTATTACTGTTACATGTACTGAGATACAGTGAAAAACTGTTTTGTGTGGTATCCAGGTAAATCATCCACTCAAGCAAAAGATAGACACAAAAAACTGGAGTAACTCAGCGGGACAGGCAGCATCTCTGGAGAGAAGGAATGGTCTCAACCCGAAACGTCACCCATTCCTTCTCTCCAGAGATGCTGCCTGTCCCGCTGAGTTACTCCAGCCTTTTGTGTCTATTTTTGGTTTAAACCAGCATCTGCAGTTCCTTCCTGCACACCATGAACTTCAGTTCTCAAGATATAACGGCCAGGCATCCATTCATCTTTTTGATGAATTCCTTCCTATCCATACAAACAAACCTA
This sequence comes from Okamejei kenojei, assembly GCA_035221665.1. Classification (NCBI taxonomy): domain Eukaryota; kingdom Metazoa; phylum Chordata; class Chondrichthyes; order Rajiformes; family Rajidae; genus Okamejei; species Okamejei kenojei. The sequence goes on along the minus strand of CM069156.1, from coordinate 29,897,067 downwards.
CTTGAGTACAACAGGTAATACAAGAAGAGAAGAGGTCCAGAGTGAAGAATGTAGTGTTACGGGTACTGACTTTGGAGATTGGACAAGAGTTTAGGCTCAGCTGTTTTGCATGTAGGCTGAACAAATGTGCATGTGCATATAGTTTAATTTAGTTTAGAGATACAGCATGGAAGCAGGCCCTTCGGCCCACTGAGTCTGTGCTGGCCAGTGACCGCCGTACACTAACACTATCCTACAAACTAGGGACAATTTACAATCTTTACCGAAGCCAATCAACCTACAAACCTGTACATCTTCAGAGTACGGGAGGAAACCAGAGCACACGTAGTCACGTGGAGAACGTACAAACTCCGTACTGGCAGCACTCGTAGTCAGGGTTGAACCCGGATCTCTGGCGCTGTAAGGCAGCAACTCTACCGCTGCGCCACCGTGCCGTCCTTTTGCAAACATCAATAGACTTCTTTCGACATTGGGCATTCAGCGAATGAGCCGTTCCTTCCCTGCTGATCGTTTTTGGAAAGCCCATTTCCCATGGCGTTGTGCCTGAGTCTGAGACTGGAATTCACCGATTCCCACTCGAAGCTCACTACCCCGTTCAGTGTCTGCAGTTGGTAAACAAAAGGGGGCTCGCCAATTTGATGCCATAATTATATGAAAAGCATGTGTTCTTTATAATCTGTTGAATAATGACGGGTTGCCTGGTAGCAAGTGAAAGCTTTGCAATTTACAAATTTAGTTGTTGACTAATTGAGGACTCCCAATAAAATCTATCAACAGGCAGTCCTGCTGTCACAGGGCTGTGAGCAGGATTTGTGTGAGATTTAACCAGTTATCTCTCTGACAGAAAATAATTAGAAATGTGACATCTGTGCACAGTTCCGATCAAATTTATTTTTCATCATAAGCTCCTACATTCAGATTCATCTCAATTATACCAGCAGGAATCCAATTTTGTCCAATCATGCTCCATAGGAATATAAGAAATAGAAGCAGGAGTAGGCTATTCTGCCCCTCTTGCTTGCTATCCCTTTCAATAAGGGCATTGGTGTCGGGGGTTATGGAGAGAAGGCAGCAGAATGGGGTTCGGAGGGAGAGATAGATTAGTCATGATCAAATGGCAGCGAAGACTTGATGGGCCGAATGGCCTAATTCTGCTCCTATCACTTATGAACGGCTCAACTCTTCCTCAACATCGTGGTCTTGCACTAACTCCAACCCCTCGGGTCCCTTCATGGCCTTTATGACTGACCAATGGGATAGATGTTGGAATGGGATGCAGGATGGTGGTTTTTCGGAGTCATTCCCAACCTTGGTGAATTGTGCTCGGGGGCGCTGCACACACATCGCTGTATCTTCAACAACTGAGCAAGTTCCACGGCGAAGTTACTTATGCTGGGCAATAAGGGGAGGAAAGAGCCGCCATGAGATCTCCAGAGAGCTACATTTACATAGAAAATGTCAGCACAGGCCTTACAGCCCACAACGTCTGTGCTGAACATGATGCACAGGTAAACTAATGTCTCTGCCGACGTGTTCCGTATCCCTCCCTCCCTGCACATCCACGTGCCTGTCTAAACGCCTCCTAAACGCCACCATCACCAGCACCACCCCTGGCAGTGCATTGCCAGGCACCCACCTCCATCGGTGTAAGAAACTTCCCTCGCTCACCCCCGTTAAATTCTCTCCTCTCATCCTAAACCTATGCCTCTAGTCTTTGACATTTCCATGCTGGGAAAAATGTCCTGTCGACCCGACCTATGCCGGGATCTCCGGTTTCCTCCCACACTCCAAAGACATACAGGTTTGGAGGTTAATTGGCTCGATATAATTGTTAGTGTGTGGGAAGCGCTGGTCGGCATGGTGGGCCGGACACTGTGTCTCTCAACTAAACAAAGCAAATCCAAATTTGCACCAATGTGTAGTTTTAATGAGAGACCATGGATCGTCCCTGTGTCGCTCCCAGACTGAGCTGAGTTCCACCGTTGTATGTAAGAAACTTTCACCTTATCCAAAACTTACAAGGGCAGGATAGCTGTAACATCTCTATACTATATGCAAATATTGAACTACAACCTTTATGCAAAGATTGAACTAAAAGGATACAAAAATGAGCGAGCAATATTAACAAGTGTTGAATCGTGATTCTCGTGGGATTTTGTAGATTAATATTGTTAATGTTCATATCCATCTTTGGTAATGGAGAGAGGCTGTTCTCATTTGATTGATGTTACCTAGAAAAAACCTCTCACAACTTTTCAATCTCAGTGGGGTTGCTCGGATGTTAGTCAAGTGTGTGTGGAATTCTTATCCGAGGATCATTTCAGCTGTGAATGACCAAGCAATGCACTTCCATGCTGCCTGACCCGCTAAGTTCATCCAGCCAGCTTTGTGTTTAAGAAGAAATTGCAGATGCTAATTTACTCTGAAGATAGACACAAAATGCTGGAGAAACACGGCAGGTCAGGCAGCTTCAGGTAGAGACCTTTTTTCAGACTCACATTTCGGGTCGACACCCTTGCTGATGGACACCCTTCCTGATGGACACAACACATGTCCAGCATTTTGTGTCCTTCAGCTTTGTGTTTAGACTGATTCATTGTTTGGTTCAATTAGCAACATTCTTGCTCGTGAATCATAAGATGTCAAGATCGAGACTGACACTTGTTCCAACCTGAGGGATTTAAGGGCCTGTCCCACTTGGGCGTAATTTGCGCGTAATTTACGCAACATCATTTAAGCGTTGTGCCGTGCACGTGAAGCGCTCATGGCGCGCATTATGCTTGCATGGTGTGGGGAGACGTAGGCAGTGATGGGCGGTCACGCGCCGCGCACCAGGATTTTGGGATGTACAAAATATCTGTGCGCCAAAATGACACGCATATGACACCCAAGTGAGACAGGCCCTTTAGTTTAGTTTAGTTTAGTGAGAACAGGCACCTCTGCCTATCAAATTTACACCTGTTCACATAAGTTCTATGTCCTACATACTAGGGGCATTTGAAAGAGGGCAATTAACCTACAACCCACACGCTTTTGGTATGTGGGAGGAAACCAGAGAACCCGGAGGTCACAGGGAGAACGTACAAACTCCACGCAGACAGCCTGCACCCGAGGTTAGGGTTGAACCCGGATATCTAGCGCTATGGGGCTGCAACTGTATTGCTGCGCCCTCATAGTTGGAGACTTAGACTTCAGATTTCAGATTAGTTTATCATCAAGTACATCAGAGTACGATAAAATTCCGCGTTCAAAATGCTTTGAATTGTAGGAATTGAATTGAATAGTTTATGACAAGTCACAGTGAAATTCTTTGCTAGCATACCCAAGGTTTACAAATAGTCGCCCATAAAGAGTGCTTACACAGTTACAAATCTCCCCCCCCCCCCCCTCACCTGAGTCAGTTCCCCCTTTGTTCTTCCCCCCTCACGGAGGTCCCCCCACGCCAGGTCCTAGATTGTCCATTGTTCTACCCCCTCCCCTATGCCGGGTCCTCCATTCTTCCTTCCCTCGGCTTTGGGCCCTGTGACATCAAACCAGGCCGGGTCCAGTAGATCAGGCAGATTTCTCACAGACATTCTGGCATCCATCGCAGAGTTGTCTCATCGTATCTGGACCAAGACCTCTTCAAAGAGCCACTCATAAAAATACAGGAACCCTTGATGAAAGCTTTCAGTATGAAAATAGTTAGATTACTCCACTTGCCTTCTTCAAAATGACTGCACTTTAGAGTAAATAATTGTATGCTAAATACTTTGCATGTTTTCAAAAGACAAAATTGGGTGCTAACTGAAAGCTGTTTTTGGATGATGATGACAACTGCTGTACTATCAGAATAAAGAGCCTGGTATGTACACATCTATTACTGGTGATGTTTGTAGTGGGAGCTCTTTGTAGTGATTAGTGATTAATTAGGAATATTGGACCAGGAGTGTATTGTTACATCGGTTTAAGTGCTTATACTGTAGCTTTCTAGTGCTGAACTGCTTTGAAGAGCTGGAACTGTTTTGAGGATATTCTGGCTCCCAAAAAGGTACAAGGAGATGGAAAAGACACAGAGTGCAAGGCTGTCCCAAACTCAGTCTGAAGAAAGGTCCCAACCCGAAACATGGTTGTTCCATTCCCAGCACAGGTGCTGCATGACCTCCTGAGTTCCTCCAGTACTTTTTTTTACATCTCAATATCCTTGCCAAGATTGCTGGATCTTTCCATCACTGTTTCTCCTGCAACAGAATTGTGCTGAATTTGTAGACCGTTCAACTCAAGAGGCTGTGCCAGTGATCAGACATACCTGCTCCCAGCATGCTACATCTCACCTCATCAGCATGTTCTTCTGTTCAAAAAGTACCGGAAGAACTCAGCAGGTCAGGCATCGTCTGGGGAGAGAAATGGATCGGCGACATTTCAAATTGGGATTCTTCTTCTCTTCCTTTGTCTTCCATGTAGGGGAACCGAGAACGAGGGGAGGGTTTTCACACACGGAGGGTGATGGGCTTATGGAACAAGCTGCCAGGGGAAGTAGTTGAGGCAGGTACAATATCAACACTGAAAAGGCATTTACATGGATCAAAAATGTTTAGAGGGCCAAATGTGGGTGAATGGGACGAGCAAAGAAGGGACATCTCAGACAGCAAGACCGCATTGGGCTTAAGGGACTGTTTCCATGCTGCACGACTCAATGTCTGTGTGTGTTTAACCTGAAGTGCTGCTTGTCTGAACCACTCTCAGTGGCAGTCAGCTCCATATTTTTTCCACCCTCAAAACAATATTATTTCTCCTAAATTTCTCATTGGATATATTGATGGTTGGAGTTTCATCTAAGTTGTAGCCTCCCATCGTGAGGAAACCGGTAACCTAGTAAACAGACTGACTGCTATGACACCCACACACTAATCATTCCTCATCCAACAATTGAGTGTTCTGGTGAACATTTGGTGGGTATATGGTGGACTTATGGTGGTTATATGGTGAGCTTATGGTGGGCATGTGGTGGGTATTTGGTGGGCATATGATGGGCTGTAATTATTAATGGAGCCGTTGACCACTCTTTCTCACCTGGTCCACAAGGAATTAGGAACATTTTGCTAGGGTTTGAAATAGCAGTTCTCCTGAGCACTCAGTACTCAGACACATAGTTGAAACCCGGTGAAGTGAACTTAATTTAGTTTATTAATTTAGTGAAAAGTGTGCTACCTTAGCATAGCCCACATTTAATTCCAGCCCCTAACTTCCCTAGCTTTGGCCATTTCTGAGGAATAGATAAGAATCGACTGCATCGCTGTACCTGGAGTTTCCCATGGACCAGAATGGGTGTAGAATCATTCGTATTGGTGTATTATTGTCAAGTGTACTGAGATATAGTTTAAAACTTTGTTTTACGTGCCATCATGGCAAATCATACCATGCACGAGTGCATCAGGTCGTGCAAAGAAGAATATAAACAACGTGCAGAATATAGTGTGACAGCTACAGAGAAAGTGCAGATAAATAAAAAATGCAAGGCCTGCAGCAAGGCAGATTGGAAGATCAGGAACTCATCCTCAGCATATGGATTTCCTCATATAAAGAACATTAGTGAGTTTGTGCAACACTCCAGTTGTTTAATAGTACTAGAATATTTGATCAGAATAGTGCTCAAAATATTTGATTAGCTGAACTTAAATGACCCTGGTGCTCTGTGGGATTTGAATTCATGTCTCCAAATTATTGTTGCAGAATTGCTGGTCCAGTTACTTAACCATAATGCTACATTTTCCTTGATTCCAACTCATTGATGCAGCTTATTATCTGTTCTCTTTGAAAGCAAGGTGGGTTGGGGGAAGAGGCTGTTCCTAGAAAGCCCTCCAGATATGGAGAATTGCGTGGATTCAACACTGAGACAAGAACAGTTGCACAATAGCTTCTCGTTTCCCTGCATGGCTGTTAATTCACCTCTCCATTTGAGAGCTCAGCATGCACACTTTACAAAATCTCTCGGCTCTAACAATAAAGCTTTATTAAACTGCACCGTTGAAGAAGCAGACTAATCCTGTATTGTAGGTGAAATAAAGTGAAAATCCGATAACTGCTCGCAAGTTGAAGTGGCAACTTTGAGTGCTTTTTTTGTGTGGCATCAGTGGAAAATCCAATCAACAGATATTAACGCCTATTGCAGATCTCTAGAAAGAATTTTGAAAATAGAGTAAATGGGAAGGAACTGTTTCAACTCGCTGGGTTAGTTGCTAACCAGACCACATAGATCTAAAACATTTGAAACAAACCAGAAGAGAGGGAAGTAAAATGTTGTAATTCAGCAGATTGTTATAATATGGTTTACTTAATATGAAAATGGGGGTAGATAGGGTGGTCAAGAAGGCTTTTGGTACATTGGCCTTCATTAGTCAGTGTATTGTGTAAGACCCAAAATGCTTGAGTAACTCAGCGGGACAGGCAGCATCTCTGGAGAGAAGGAATGGGTGATGTTTCGGGTCGAGACCCTTCTTTGGACTCTGAAGGGAAAAGATAGGCTGAATGCTCAGAGTCTTTTACAAAAGTAGGGGAATCAAGAACCAGAGGACATAGGTTTAAGGTGGGAGAGATCCTTCTTCATAAACTGAAGGTGAAAGAAGGCACTGATAGCAGCAGTGTCTTGGCCCCAAAATGTGACCTCTTGAAAGAAAAGTGCATGAATGGGGAAGTATCTAGCACAAGGAACTGCAATTATCAGTGTATTTTTTAATCCACATATTGATTGGACAAACCAAACTGACAAGAGTATTGGAAAATAAGAATTTGTGGAATTTGTAGAATGTGTCAGGCTTTGCTTCATATGACGATATGTCACAGAATCTACCTCGGACCTAGCTATTGTACATTTGGTCATGAGTAACAAGGAAGGATTAATTAGAGATATTGTGGTTAAAGATCCCTGAGGAGGTCATGACCACAGTATGATTGAATTCCCAAAACAATTTAAGGATGAACACTTCACCAACAAAACCACACGTCTTTAACTTAAATCAGGGAAATTATAATGGTATGAAGTTGTTCTGGGAAAATAATTGAAGAGACAGATGATTAAATAAATAGAGAAGACATTCAAATAGTGGGTCTATAACACTCAGTTGTAATTTATTGCAATTAGACAGAGGGACTCAATGAGAAAGAGTCACAATCTGTGCTTAGCAAAGGAGATCAAGGACAACATTACATTGATAAGTAGGACACACAAAGTGCTAGTGGCCAGAGGACTGGGAGATTTTTAGGATCCAGCAGCAAATGTCTAAAAAGTCCAGCAAAAGGAAGAAAATTGATTTCAAGATGGAATGTGTGTAATATTAAAGGAAATAATGTATCTATGGATATACAGTTTAAATAGGAAGACAGCAGCTAAGGTAGTTGTGGGTAGGTGTGGGTCCACTCGATGATGGGGCTGGGGAATTATAAGAGGAAACGAAGAAATGGCAGATATGTTAAATCACATTTTTGCATCAGTCTTCAGTGTACAAAACACCGCAAATATTCCGACAGGAACAGATGGATCAATTTCAAGTAACGTGGAGAAATGTAAAAATCTCAATTACGAGGGATAGTCACCTGAAACTTATGGGGGTAATGATGGACAAATGGTTAGGAATGGATGGCCTGAATTTAAAGAAAAGGTTTGAAAGAAAATGACTGAAGAATTCGTGGACCTGCTGGTTGAAATATTTCCAAACTCGCTAAATTCACAGAGGGTACCAGAAGATTAGAAAGATGAGACCTTTGTTCAAAAACTGAGGCAAACAGTAGGCGGGAATGAAAGACCAGTTAGTTTAATATCTATTGAGAGGATGCTAGAGTCAGTCATCAAAGAGGAACTAAATAATAATTTTGGTGAGCTGAATATAATCAAATCTTGTCAAAATGATTTTATAAAAGTAAAATCATGTTTGACCAACTTTGCTCCAATTCTTTGAAGATGTGGCAGGCAATGCTGATGGAGGAGAACCTGTTGATGTAATATATTTCAATTTCCAAAAGGGATTTGGCAAGCTGCCATAAAAGTGGTTAAGAACCCAAGGTACGAGAGGAGGTGTAGCAGCATTGACTAAAAACTAGCTACACATAGAATTGGAATACATTGATTCTTCTCAGGCTGGAGGGTTATAACGTGATGTACCCGAGGGATCTGTTCTGGGCTTTTGATTGTGTACTATTTATATTAATGACGCAAAGGAAGGAACAAAATGTAACATTTCCAAATTTGCCAATGATGCGAAAATAGATAGAAGTGCATTTTGTGATGAGGGCACTTGTGATTCTGCAATGGGATGGAGATAGATTGGCTGACTGAGTGAAAACCTGGAGTTTAATGTGGGGAAGTGTGATATATTACACATTGGTAAGAGGAATCAAAAGGTAGGCTGTTATATAAATGGAGAGAGATTGCAAATAAGTGATCTAAAGAGGAATCTAGGTGTCTAGCAAGCAAATCCAGCAAGTATTTAAGAAACCAAATAGCTTAGTTTGGCTTAAAGACACAGCACAGAAAACAGGCCCTTTGTCTTACTGAGCCAACGCCAACCGTCAATCATCCGTTCACACTATATTATATATTATACAGGCAGATTCATATAGGCCAATTAACCTACAAACCTGAAGATAGACACAGACAGCTGGAGTAACTCAGCGGGTCAGGCAGCATCTCTGGATAGAAGGAATGGGTGACATTTCGGGTCAAGACCTTTACTCCAGCATTTTGTGTCTATCTTTGGTTTAAACCAGCATCTGCAGTTCCTTCTGACAACATAACCAACAAATCCGCACATCTTTGGAATGTGGGAGGAAACTAGAACACCCGAAGGAAACCCACGCGGCCACAGGGAGAACATGCAAACTCCACACAAACAGCACCTGAGGTCAGGATCGAACCAGCGTCTCTGGCGCTGTGAGCGTGGGCTGAAATCCCGGGGAGGGGGTGACAGCGGGCACGTCCACCCCCCCCCAGGTTTTGAGAGGTAGGGGACAATTCTTCCCCCCCCCCCCATGTTTTGTAATCCGGATTTTGAAATTCAATGTTAAAAAAACTCTATTAAAAATCTCCACTTTCCGCGAGACAGTGGGGGTGGGACTGATGGTCGAGGGCACCGATTGGACGAGAGAGACATCGGTATGCAGGCAGTGGAGGGGGGGCGGGACATAATGATTCAGCGCGATGATTGGAGGAGGGAGGTGTCGGTCAGAGGCGGAAGTAGGGGGGTGAGACTGAGGATAGAGCACGGTGAATGGAGGAGATGTTCTGGTGGAGCAAAGATCATAGAGCGGAGCTTGAATCGGCCCATTCTCGGGACCTTTCATCGCCTGGCGCGGCTTAAAATCAGCCACGGGATCTTCCATCGACCCGCGGTCAAATTGCTGCGTCGAGGCGATCGAGGTTCCCGATGTTGAAGCCCCCGCCGGGCGATGGAAGATCCCGTGGCCGGTTTTAAGCCGCGCCGGGCGATGAAAGGTCCCGCGAACGGGCCGATTGAAGACCCATGATTCGGGGCGGACGAAGCTGCTGGAGTTCGGATTCGGTCACCAACCAGGTCAGCTCCCGATGTTACCGTCCACAGGGCCCACGGCCGAAGCCTCGCATGTGTGTCTGCGTGCGCATGTGCGTGCGCGTGGACACCAAGAAATTGTGTGTCCCCCCCATGGTTTGATAGCGATTTCCACCACTGGCTGTGAGGAAGGAGTTTTACCACCTGCAGCACCTGTTGCAAAGGACCTGAAGTTGAAGAATAGAGAGGTTTTGTTACAGTTGTACAGGGTGTAAGTGAGGCTTCAGCTTCAAAATTGCCCAGCTTTGGTCCCCCTTTGCTTGCTAAACGATGAAATAGTATTGGCGACAGTCCAAAGGAGATTCACCAGGTTGATTCATGGGATGAGAGGGTTGTCCTTATCAAGAGAGAGTAGACAGCTTGTGTCTGTAGTGTTTGGAGTGCAGATGAATGAGGGGTGACATTAAATATATCAGATCCTTTGGGACTTGACTGGGTAAACATAATAAATACAAATAAATATTTTTTCTCCTGGGAGAATCACAAATATGGGAACATATCCACAAAATAAGTGCCTGATCATTTAAAATTGATGTGCATCAAAATTTCCCCGAGTGGGTTGTTAATCTCTGGAATCCTGTCCCTGCAGGGGCTAGAGGCCAGATCATTAGAAATATTTAACTATTAGATAGATAAATATTTGAAAGATCAAGGAATTGAGGGTTGTGGGAAACTGGCACAGAAGAGGTGATGTTGAATGGTGGGGCAGGCTTGAGGGGCCTACTCCTACTCCGATTTCCTTGTGTTCTTGAGTTTTCCCTCCGTGTGATTCCCGATAGCCATGTTGTCTTTTGTTGCTCTGATCCTAGAGAGGAGCCACGAGTCAGACCTGTCAATTTTAGGGAATTTTAGTTTCTGAATGTTGATTTTAAAGCATGAGCCTTGAAGCTAAACTATTCAAAGCTGTTGAACTGCACTTTTGTTCCATGGAAGCTAGTATTGTATTAATTCAATTTATACTTTTAATATTCACCTGTGAGATTGGTTTTAAAGAAACTTAATTTCCCTGCTCTTAGTTCTATAAAAGAAAATACACTTTTAAAATTACTAATACCTTTATCCAGTTCCACACATTGACTGAGTAAAATAGATCTTCTGTTGAGAGGAGGAGTAAAATAACAATTGAGCAGCTTTAAGGAATACATTCATTCTGGCACACAGGAGTAGGAGTAATTGGATATCTCTTTTAAAGAGCCTACACAAGGAAGATGGGCCAAATGGCACCTGCTGTGCTGTGTAATTCGGTTTCATTTTAATGCTTCTAACTTTAAAGAAGAGGCTGTGGTCCGTGCATTTGACAATAATGACAATAAATTGGCATTAAATATATTGGCCGGGACTTTCTAGTTAGTGCCACTGACTATGACAAAACCTTGCCAAAACATTTAGCCAGATATCTGACATAGATTTCACTTCCCTGACATGCAATTGTTGCTGTGGGAACTGTGGCACCTAGTAGCTGAGGTAGTGCCAAGCTGGTGAAACAGCCAGTCGCACTGAAAACTCCTACAGGCAGCAAACCAGGTAGTAAAAAATCCAATAATTTTATAACTTTTTAAACACTTTGCTACAATCAAAATAGCAACTGAATCAGCACAGATTGATATGGAACACAAAACCATTACGTACAGGCTTTTAAGAAAATAATAAGGCAAACTTTTTATTCTTGTACACTCTTTAGAATTTTGACATAACTACTCCGAGTGAAGAAGACTCCACACATATGACGTTAGTTTATCATTGTAAGAGAATCTGGTCATAATTTTGGCTACGATTTTGTTAAAACATCATGCAAGAAAACATTTTGTTTAAGAAGGAACTGCAGATGCTGGAAAATCGAAGGTAGACAAAAAAACAGAATGCAAGAAAACATAATGTTTTTAGTGAATTTTGCAGCAACAGTTTAGTTTAGTTTGGTGACAGCATGAAAACAGGCCTTTCGGCCCACCGAACCGACCAACGATCTCTGCACACCTACACTATCCCACACACACACTGGGGACAATTTACATTTATAACTCGCAATTAACCTACAAACTTGCAAGTTTTTGGAATGCGGGAGGAAACCAGAGATCCAGGCGAAAACCCACACGGTCACAGGAAGAACGTACAAACTCCATACAGACAACACCCGTAGTCAGGATTGAACCCTGGCCTCAGGCACTGTAAGGCAGCAACTCTACCACCGTGCCACCCTAAATAATGTTTTCTTTTAAGTTAATCGTGAATTTTGATGTGCACTCTTCATAGTAACCGGATTTCTTTGATTAACTGTTCATGTGTGAATTCCAGATATTCTGTCAGCGCCCCTCTATCATAGCAGTGAGTGCCGGTAAACATCCCCTTATAGTCAGAGCACATTTGAGCCTTTGTTTTCCCCTGAAGGTTGCCATGTCTCATTAGGGAAGGTCGCAGGGGTGATGGTGAGGTGGAATGTAGATATGGTTACTCAGTATGTGAACGATTGTTCATCTGAGATTAGCGGCAGTGACTGAGCGGAGTGATCCCTAAGGGGAAGGGAGCCTTAAGGGCCTGTCCCACTTGGGCATCATTTGCGTGTCTTTTACGCGACAGGCCAGTAGTGACTGACATGCGACAAATAATGCGCATCATGCGTCATCATGCGTTAGCATAGCCGTCTGGTGCGCGTGACGTCATTAGAATACCCTGCTTCCATATTCTGCATCACGACCATCATGGAAGAACTACAGATTTTATTGCTACAGCAACAACAGAGACTTCTGTTAGCAGCAGCCTCATACTAACAGATCAGCCAGGCAGGTGTACAACAAGAAAGGCTAGCAAGAAACCCAGGAAGAGGTCTGTGTGGACGAGGTTAGTGGTTACATGACGCGTAAAAGGCGGGCCGACTGCGTATGGGCGTCCCGCGGCGTCGCATGTTTACGGACATTGACGCACTGTGATGTCACGCGACACACGTGCGACGTTGGGACGTCAGCGTGCGACGCCAATGCGTCAGCGTGCGTAGCCAATGCGTCAGCGATACATCAAACAGGTGGCACCCGAGGATTTTGTTACACTACTAAATCCTGGAGCTCCGCGTGATACCGCGCGCCACTACATTCGAATCCATGCCTCACCATGCGCTATGCACGCGTCACCCACGCGCCCTCTACGCGTCACGACGCGTCGACCAATTTTCTGCATGAAGCGTAAATGAGGCGCAAATTACGTCCAAGTGGGACAGCCCCTTTATTGATCAATTGGTTGTGTTGTAGCTGGCCCATGTGTGGTCCATGCCAGTACTGTGCCAAGAGTCAAGAATGTTTAATTGTCAGATGTACTGAAAAGGGAACAATGAAATTCTTACTTGCAGCAACTTAATAAGTCTGTAAACACAGTAGTCATAGATATCTTAATAAACAAAAGTCAGTTTGTTAAAATAAAATAATATTAGTGCAATATTTGTGCTCGGTCAAAACAGGAATTAATATCTCATCAAAACAGAAAGTTCTGGAATAACTCAGCAAGTCAGGCAACATCTGTGGAAGGAATGGACAGACGACGTCTCGGGTCAGAATCTGTCTTCAGACTAGTGTTCAGCTTTTTCTCCGCCCACCTCTCTTTTCCTTTCTGCCCCTTACTACAATCAGTCAGAAGAAGAGAAAGAAGACCCGAAATGTCGTCATTCCATTCCTTCGACAGAGGCTGCCTGACCCGCTGAGTTCCTCCAGCACATTGCATTTCACCTGTTATACTGTCAACTGCAGCTTGTGCAGGGAATGGAGACAAAGCAGGGTAACTGAGTTAAGATGCAAACCAGCCGACATCAATTGGCAGAGCCACTCAAGGCACTGAACAATTGACTTTTGCTCTGTTCCTCTTCCTGACTCACCATTATAGTGGGCAGTGAATTTGGAGCTGGTCTAGGAGATATAAATAGCACAAGATAGATCCATCAAGTTGACACTGATGAGGCGCGATACAATAATGGTCTTCTCATGTCTGAACCCTTCTTGTCATTTTGAATTAACTAATTTCCCTGTTCATACGGAGTCTAACGGTAATGGAGATAAAAAGTTTAATCATTCTGGGGGTCTACTGGGTAAAGGAAGGCTTTGCTTAAAGGATAGATGAGCCAGGAAAGCATGAATGACTCTGCTCATAACCATGCTGAACGGACACAGGGGGCCAATGGCCCATTCCTGGCGCTGAGACTGTAGCTGGAGAAAGAGAGCGCTGTTGAAGTGGATGTAACAGGCCAGCAATGAATTGACTGGCAACGTCCAATGTTCATCATTATTCTCCTTACTCAAGAGAGTCAAGAGTGTTTAATTGCCATACTGTATGTTCCAGCAACTGAACAAGAAATTCTTACTTGCAGCAGCTTAACAGGCCCATACACACAACGCGCACCTATATCCATATATACTGGCTTTTAAATTTCAATAAATTAATAACAGTAATACTAATGCAAAAAAAACAAAGGCCTTGGTGACCAAAGGAAGTTCATATTTGCTGAGGTTAGTGTTGTGCAGTGTTCAAGAGTCTGACGGTGTGCTGGGAAGGCACTATTTTTGACCTAGTTGTCGTGGTTTTCAGGCTCCTGTACCTTTTTGCTGATGGTCGCATGTGATGAGAGCATGGCCAAGGTGGTGTGGGTATTTTTGAGACAGTTTCTCCTCTACATTTTATTTGTTGATGTTATGGCTACGCCGACCATTGGTCACCTGTTCACTCCAGTTCGATGTTATCCTCACTTTCACATCCATTCTTGACACACTAGGGACCATTTACAGAGGCCAAGTAACCTACAAACCTTCAACACTAAGAAGGGATTGAAAACAAGGATTGAGTGGTTGGAGAAAACTGGGCCCGTGAAAATGTCTCTGGGAGAATGTGCAAACTCCACACAGACAGCACCCAAGCTCAGGATCATATCCACCAGGCCTCTGGCACTGTGAGCAACAGCTCTACCAGCTGCACCATTGTGCTGCCCTCGGTATAAGCATTGTAGCAAATGGTTCAAAGCGAAGTGAGCATTATTTGGGAGAGAATTGTGCAGAGAAAATAATGGTAATGTTTAAGATAGTTAAATTGGGATGAAAATAGGCAAATGGGTTATTTATACTGACATTTGTATCAGATATTATTTGAAGAAGTCAATGACAAATAAATGTAGTGAGTTGGTTTAGTGGGATAGATCAGTACTGTCTCTACTTGGTCAAACTATTCCACATAACCAGGATATACTAACATGAAGAAACCTACATTTATGTCTTGGTAAAATATCACAAAAACTTTGCAGGAATGTAATCAAATAAAATGGATACCAAACTACTGACAGACATTTAGATTTGTGGGTGCGTAGAAAAAAGGTTTTGATTAGTACAGTGAAGGTGAACAGTGAGATGGAGAGATTTAGAGAGGAAATTCCACAGCAAAGAGTCTTGGCCATCGGTGCTGAGGTGATTAAAATCAGAGTTACACTGGAGGCCAGACCTGGAAAAGCCCAGACTTGTTGGAGGGTTGCAAGCCTAGAGAAGATTAGAGCTAGAGGCAGGCAACACTAAGAAGGGATTGAAAACAAGGATTGACTTTTAAAAAACAGAAGTGTTCTCAGACCAGTGGTTCAGATATGGTTAAGATTTGCCGTGTGGGACTCTCAGAGCCATTACTGAATAATAAGACTCACCTCGTGAACACCTTAAGGAAAGATTGCTTGTGATCTACTTTCTCCATTGTTGAAGCACCTGTAATAAGGCGAGGTTATCAGAGGTCACAGGGAAAGGATGGTTTCTGTGTTTCCGAGGAAGGGATTATGTTAATCAGTTGTATGACTTCCTCCCTCTGTGGCTTCATTTTCTTAATGATGGATGTATGTCATGACCATGAAAAACAAATTAATTCCCCATTGGACTGCCATAATGTGGCTTATCCAGGCCGCTCATTTTCACATTTCACATTGAATTTTGAATTCAATTGTAAGATACACCGTGGGAACAGGCTCTTTGCCCCACCGAGTCCAAACCGACCATCGATCACCCATTCGCACTAGCTCTATATTAACCAACTTTGATATCCGCTCCCCACACACTAGGGGCAACTTCAGAGGGCAATTAACCTACAAACCCACACATATTAAAGGTGTGGGAGGAAACCAGAGCACCCGGAGGAAACCCTTGGAAGAACGTGCACACAGACAGCATCTGAGGTTAGGATCTAACCTGGGTCTCTGGCAGTAATAGGCAGCAGCTCTACCGCTGTGCCACCGTGCCTCCCACTTGCTGATGGACATTCCTAATAGGAGGCTGTATAGTCCCTACATCACCTTCTTATTTCTTTACTGCGTCAATGTTTCAATGTTACTGTTCAATGTTTCTTCCGTGCCATCACCTTCCCACAAAGACACCACAGCCCCAACCTCGATCGATCCCACAATAACACTCGTCCCACACCAAACATCTCCCAATGTTTTGTGTGGGGAAGAGTACATGGACTGCCAGACTGGGCAGAATGGAGACTGGCTTCCCTTGGTGAACAGAATTGAGCTGATACTTTGAACCTCCATTTACGCCCAGGCTACACCAAGGTTGCAAGCTCTCGGGATTTGCTGCGTTGAGTCTTCCACCTCCCGCACACCTTCCTTCTTGATCAAAACTCTTGATCATCTGTCCTCGCATTCCCGATGTGGCTCGGTGTTAAATTTTAGATTTCTATTCTTCCAAAATTTCTGAAGCACCTCGGGACAATTTGTCACATTATACACTGTGTATAAAGTTAAGTTAAACACAAAGTGCTGGAGGAACACTGCTGGGCAGGCAGCATCTGTGGAGGGGGGGGTGGCATATTTTGGGTTTGGACCACTCTTCAGACTGATTGTAAATGTGGAAGGAGACCAGAGGACTAAAAGGAACCCCACACGATCAGAGGGAGAACGTGCAAACTCTACACAGACAGCATACATGGAGGTACTTGATTAGTAAGGGTGTCAAAGGTTAAGGGGCGAAGGCAGGAGAATCTGGTTAAGAGAGAAAGATAGATCAGCCATGATTGTATTATGGACATGAACTTATAAGAGAAGTGAAATGTAAAGTTAGAGGGAGGGTGTATACGTGGAACGGGACTGGGGGAGGGGAGAGAGGGGAGATAAAAAGGAAATGAGGAACTTGGGATGGGAGATAGACACAAAATGCTGGAGTAACTCAGCAGGACAGGCAGCATCTCTGGAGTGAAGGAATGGGTGACGTCTCGGGTCGGACCTCGTCACCCATTCCTTCTCTCCAGAGATGCTGCCTGCCCCACTGAGTTACTCCAGCTTCTTGTGTGTATCTTCGGTTTAATCCAGTATCTGCAGTTCCTTCATACACATTTGGGATGGGAGATGAATGGACAAAGGTGGGGAGTGGGACAGGGTTTAAATTTACTGTATAATGAAAGGCCTTGACTCTTCAAGCCATTGCAGTGTGCATGGGGGATGGGTCAGAGGTCATGCCTTCCAATGCCCACGATGTGGGAGTCAGCCACTAAAATGGTGAACTGTTGTTATTTCTTTCCACGAACCCTGTGTTTGAGAGGACAACTGCTTGCCAGTTTGACTTCCTGTTGTGAATTTGTCATGGCATTTTGTCACAACGAGCCCCATGTTACAGTTCGTTAGAGCAAAGGGCAGCCTGCATTAATGAAGCAGCTCCATAACGGAACACCCCAACGGGCCTTGGTAGAAGTAGTTTTTAAACCCAACTGGACTTTCATCAGCCGCTGCGCACTTCTTAACGTCCAGAAGTGGGCAGATGAGTTTAGTTTATCTTTGACATTGTGGGCCGAAGGCCCTGCTCCCGTACTGCACTGTTGTGTGTTCTAAACACTGATCCTTGTCATGATTAAATTCACGGGGAGGTTTGCCAAGGCTGGAGATTAAATGCCACCTCTGGTATCTCTGGCCTGGAGGCTGACTGTAGATTGCAATACTGTGCCCACAGCGTGCAGAGTTAATTATCTTCCTGTTATCTGCAGGATTTGGCGTGTCGCTTACGTCAGCAGCGTTATGAATAGGTTCGAGCAAAGTGCCTCTGGGATAGCATTAACCCGCAATGCCACAAGATCGGAATCTCCGTCTCCCTCCTGTCACTTTCTCACATTGTTTTCTTATGCAATGGAAAGGTTCTGTGATTGATGAGCAGAATATATCTGGTGGCACTCTTCATCTCCTTTGACCCACTGTGTGAAAGTGGGTGGGATAGCGAGGGGTGAAATCCAACTATAGGGTTATCGGAAGGAATGGCAGAGCGCGTTGCACAAGTAACCGCAGGTCTATTTTAGAGATACAGCATGGAAAGAAGCCCTTCGGCCCACCGAGTCCAGGCCGACCATCGATCACCCGTTCTCATCCACTGCCTATGTACTAAGCGCAATTGTGCAGAGGCCATTTAACCTATAAACTCACTGGTCTAAGGGATGTGGGAGGAAATTGGCACACCCGGAGAAAACCCATGCAGGCACAGGGAAAACATGCAAACTCCACACAGACAACACCCGAGGTCAGGATTGAACACAGGTCTCCGTCACTGTCAGGCAACGGCTCTACCAGCTGCACCACTGTGCCACCAATGCAGGAATCCTGGGCAAACCACAAAATGCTGATGTAACTCAGCGGGTCAGGCAGCATCTGAGGAGGGAATGGACAGGTGACCTTTTGGGTAAGCGTTAAAAGCCCTAACACTCATTCTCACAGTCACACACTCTCGTGCAACAACACCTACATCCCTCTCTGCTTAGGTTGTCCTTAGGGATCTAAGAGGATCCGCATCCTCCACTAGTTCGAGGGATTCTAAGGTGACAGCTGAGACCAACGTGAAAACTACTCTGTCAAACCTGTAAGAATCAGTAAGTTTCAATTAAGTCATCTCTCATTCACGAAAACTCCAGAGAGTATTAGCTCAATCTGCTTCATCTCTCTTCATCATCCTACAAAAATCAACCTGGTGAACATTCACTACACTCTTGCTGTTGTAAATATGTCTATCTTTTAGTAGGGAGACCAGATCTACACACTATTTCAGACAATGTCTCACTGGGGCATGATATAATTGGAGCAAAATGTCAGTTGCCTTCCTGCCTATTAACTTGCAGTGATACACAGATGCCCACGACCTTTTGAACATCAATGCCTTTCTATCTCACCATTTGTAAAAAGATGCTCTGCCTTTCCACGACTAGAAGCTCGTGTTCCCAACGTGCACACATGCAAACATTGTTTGCGTGCTGCCGCTCAATAGCTTGTGAACTTGTGAGATGCGTGCACGGAGGACAGTCCCTCTGGGCTGCAGCAGAAGGATGGACACAGGGGCCAACTTGAAGGTGGGGTTCAGTTGGATGAGGTGAGAGGCAGCAGAGGGCCAAAGGAACAAAAAGTAATTGGGGTACAATGCAAAGAAAGGAAGAGAGGAGTGGTATGATGCAGGAGAAATGGAGGGCTAGCAAGGTCAGAAACACAAATGCAAACTCTTTCATGGCATAATCTCACTCTCGTTCTCTTTACTAATCTATCACTCTCACACATGTAAGTCATTTTATAAAGACGTTAAACCCTTTAAAGAGATTGAAATGGATTTACATTTTGTGCGCGCTCATGTCAATTCTCAGGGCTGACCTGCGATCTTGTTCCTCTTGTAGGAAAGAGTTCAGGCGATTGTCACACAGATAAATTCCTCTGTGTTTTGGCTTTAATTTGCACCAGCTCGAAAACGTCCCAATCTGCAGCTGGGCTTCTTGCAGGTTGTGAGGGAATTGTGAGACCTGTTCTCTTCCAACTGCTTTGCGTTCCACCAACAGTTGCCACCTGGTAGGGTCAGAGGGCGCCAGGAGTGCCTCACAGAGCGTTGAGAATTTGCATTGCATTACACTTCAATGAGCTTGCATTGGCATCGAGGGAGCACATTTGTGCAGAAGCAAATCTGCAGTCTCCCATCGCTGGATGGGGCAGCAGACGGACACAGATGGTTGAATGTCTCTCCTGTGCCGACAGCGCTCTGATCCAGCTTCTGATGTGTGGTGGACTTGTGACCTGCGGCAGTGCACACAGTGTAATAGAAAGCAGCCATAAACAAGTGAAGGATCGCACAATCGTCAGATGGAAGCAGTGACTACAACTGTATCTAATGGGGTGGAAATTACCACAGTCAGCTCTTATGATGGCTCAGTAAACTAACAGACGGACCAGTAAAATCCCATCTTCAAGTCCTATAAAAGGGATAACGTCAAGTTGAAGTTCAACAGAGAGCGATCCCATCTGGAAAGTGCATCAGTTTCCAGGCTGCGTAGCCGGGAATGACTGGGTTGTGATGATTCCAACCCTTGTCATGATGCCAATCCTGCCTCGCACATTTACACAACGGTGCCAATGGTATCCCGGCAACAGTTGGTTCATTCATGGGAGCGACGGAAGACGGTAGGTGAGAAAATATTCTTGCGGCTACATAAAGAGCACAGAAGAAAGCCATTTGGCCCATCGTGCCTGTGTTGGCTCTGGGAATGAGCAAAACCACAAGGCTGCACGCCTCTGCTCTTTTTCCAGGTCCCTGCATATTTTTTCTTACAATTATGAGCAATTATATGAACAATTATAAAAGCAACAGAGCCACGTGGCAATAAACTAAACTCAACTAAACTAATGAGTAATTTTCTTTCAAATTTTCTTCCCATCCCCTTTTAGGCAATGCATTCAAGAACAAAATTCACTGCTCAAAAAGTCACCTCTCTTGTTCTTTCCCTTTCTCCCAAAAGCGGGTGCTCTACTTAACACTACCTCCTGCCAATAGGGACACTAGATACGACAGCAGATGGTAGAAACTTGCGCAAAACACTAAGTGCTGGAGGAGCTCAGTGGTTCGTGCAGAATCTGGGGAGGGAATTGTCAGGTGATGTTTCGGTGAAGGGTCTTGATCTGAAACATCCCCTGTTCATTCCCTTCCCAGTTGTTACCTGACCCACTGAGTTTGTCCAGCACTTTGTTTTTCTCCTGCCAATGAAAATGATTTCCCCGTTTCCAATTGGATATTGCAGGGATAAGGATCATGGTCCATCTAAGACACAAGTGAGAATGTCAGTGTCCTGCCTAGGACATATGACAATAAAACACTCTTGACTCTTGACTACTGATTCAGGTGACCATCCAGCTCCTGGTCTGAGTGGTATTTTTAAAAGTGCTTCTCAACCTAAACCCTCTATGCTGCAATTGATCTGCCCTGTACAACTCTTCCAGTACTTATCTCATGGAATGTTTCTGCCTCTACCACTCCGTCAGACAGCGAGTTCCAGAGTCTGCTATCCTCTTGGTATAGAAAATGTATTATTTGTCTCTCTTCTCGCTCCACCAATTACTTTAAATCACTGTCCTTGTTGTCTAAGTCTTCTGCCAAAGAAAATAGGTCCCTTTTATTTACTCTATCTGGGCCCATCATATTTTTTTCCATCTCAGTTAAGGGTCCTTTCAGTTTTCTTTGTTCTTTCAATAAACGGCCGTGCCTGCCCAGTCTTACCTGAACGTTACAATTTTCTAGTCCTTGTAACAACCTCATAAACTGTCCCTGCACCCTGTACATGATGATTACTATTTTCCGGTAATGTGGTGACCCAAAGAAAATGCTATATTCAAGTTGTGGTGTAACTAAGGTCACACACATTCTGAAGAAGGGTCCTGAATCGAAACATCACCTGGCCATATTCTCCAGAGATGCTGCTTGACCTGCTGAGTTACTCCAGAATATCATATCTTTTGTTTTTGTAAACTGACATCTGCAGTTCCTTCTTTCTACATTTTATTGCTCCTCTACAAAATCTCCTCAAGATATGCCTACATTGAAGAGGTTCTCTCTCCAATGAGGGTTCTGTGAGACCCTGTCACTGCTCCCCCTTTGTGATTCCTGCTGTTCACCTGCTCTATGACTGTCCGGAGAAGGGTCCCAATCCGAAACATCATCTGTCCATGTTCTCCAGAGATGCTGCCTGACCCACTAATCTACTCCAACACTTTATGTCTTTTTAAAAAAACTCACCACCTGCAGTTCCCTGTTTCTAATGTTATCTACAGTTCTGGCTTCACCTCCGTGCTTTTATATTCTATGCCTTGACCAATAAAGACAAGCATTTCAGTTGCGAGCGGCAGAGCTTAAAGGAGATGTGCAATGCAATTTTTTTACACCGAGGGTAGTGCGTTCCTGGAACGCCCTGCCAGGAGTGGTGGTGGAGGCAGATGCAATAGATGCAACATGGATATGCTGGGAATGGAGGGGTATGGATCAGGCAGATAGGGTCAATTTAACTTGGTATTGTGATCGGCACAGACATTGTGGGCTCAAGGGCCGGTGTCTGAATTGTACTTTTCTATTTTCTACCCTGTGTACCTTTCCCAATTAATTTTTTCTCTTGTCCAACTATCTTCAAGCATCTCTGGTCACTTCAAATCCCCCCATTTACTGTTTATTACTTTACTTTGTATTTTCCCCATTTGCATTTTCTTTTACTTGCCACGATTAAAATCCATTTGCCACTTTTCCTCAAGTGACCAAACCATCTATACTTTCCTACATCTTCAGTTTTCTTCCTCACAGTCAGGCACAGCACTCATTTATTTATCATCCACAAACCTCTTTGTCATCCCCGCTGTATTTAGTTCTTATGTTAATGGCTTCACCAGTCACAGATTCTAAGAGGAGAGAGTGTCATCACTACTTACATTCCCACTTAGTTTTGACACGTAATGAAGTGGAAATGTGAGCAGTGGAAACCATGCAAAGATGCTTCAAGGGGCATAAACAAACTAGATGAACAGACAGATGGAGTACATTGTGAGATTATACAATTTGGTGGAAAACATAGATGATGAGTATTTTTTAAACGGTGTGAGATTGGGAGATTTTATTATTCAAAGGGACCCGACTGCTCGTGTGCCTAGACACGGGGAACTGCTGATGCTGGTTTACAAAAAAAAGACAAATTGCTGGAGTAACTCAGCAGGTCAGGCAGCATCTCTGGAGAACATGGACAGGTGCCATTTTTGGTCAGGACCCAAGAAAGGCTCTGCCCTAAATGCCAAATATGCATTTCTTCAGAGATGCTGCCGTGACATGCTACATTACTCCAGCACTTTGTGTCTGCTCTTGTATGTAAGTCACCAAAGGCTACTTGCAGATACAGCAGACTTTTTGAAAGGTGGATTGTATGTTGCCCTCTATGGCAAATAGAATTGAATACAAGACCTAAGCTATATTACTACAAATTTGTGTGGCCTTGGTGAGATTACTTCGAGTATTCTGTACAGTTCTGTACAAAGAAAGGATGGACCTGTTTGGCAAGGAGTGCAGTGATGATTCTTGGGATGTGAGGCCATGTGAGAGTGCCTGAGAAGGCTGACTTTATGTCCCAGAGTTCGGAATAATAGATGATTTAATTGAAACATAGAAGGATTGATAAGGTGGATATGGAGATTATGCTTCTCTTAGCCATTGACCATGTTGATTACCAAGCTCCCTTGATGAGGACAGGACAGGGTTGTGTTCACCACCTCACTTCCTTTGGCCAACATTTTCTGTACCCTCTCTAAAACCATCATACCTTCACATTTTTACCTGCCTCTTTACCAGTCTATCTTCTTGTGTTGTATTATTCTTTCCATAGATTTGTTCTGCGGAGGTGGAGAATCGGTTCAGAGCGAGGGTTGACTGGACCGTTTCTAAGCCACTAACTGAATCAAAGTAAGATGCCAAGAATGTCTCATACAGTAAAAGAGCAATTCGGAGCGTTTTTATTCACTTCTCATAATCCTCTCGTGGTGTGGGCCATTAAAAAACATTGTTGTGTTTGCCTCTGATGCCTCGTGAACTGTCTGCCATTTTCAAACAAAATGTAATATCCAATTTAGTTGACACTTTGAGTGGCTAATGGTTTCTGATGGCAGGTATTAAACTGTAATGTAGTTTCTCCAGTGGCCGGTTTTATTTCAACCGAAGCTGGAGAGAGGTCCCAACGTGTGGGCTGGAGGAGTCCACCCACAAAGCAGTCCTTGGCAACCTTGTGCACATTACCCAGAGACCAGCCCAAACCCCTTCCCCCCCCCCCCCCCCCTGCCCTCAGTCACAAGCCACCGCACTGGTCAATGACGCATTAATTCATATCTACAGCCAGAAAAAGCAATGTTGTTCAAATGCAATAAATCTCCAAGCCACCAGCAACACCGATAAAACAAATTACATATTGAATATTTTATAATATGATCCAATTTAGATGAGAGTATTGTATTTTACTGGAGCATAAAAGGCAACAAAAAAGGCTGGAGAGGAGAGTGGGGGATGGAAGTCTCAGCAGATAACACTGCCAGAATTTTCAGTCATTTTGTTAACCCCTCTTGTGTTCTTTTTGCATCGAAGATCTCAGTGATAAAATATTTAAACATCCCGCATTCCTCCCGACTGCTCTGCTGGGCGATGCAGTTTGTACTCTAAATATACCAGATGCTCCACGTAGCATTTGATTGAAAAAATGTGTCCTAAATTTATCCCCCGGTTCCTCGTACAGGTTCTGCGTCATTCAGCCATCTCTTGCTTTCCTCTTTGCGTCTTTCCGTACATACCTCTCGCTTCTTTCAGACATCAGGCATGACGCAGGGCACTCTTTCCTCTGGAGTCAGCAGGTTGTGGCTTTTATTGGCACTCCAAAGATGAGCTCAACAAATGAAGTCCTGCGTCCCTGGAGTGCTGTCGTTCAAATGTTACACCCAGTTCCATCTGTCCCCTCAGCAGGACGCAGCAGATCTAAAGGCACTGTTCGGAGGAAGTGCAGAGGAGATCTCCCCGAATCCCCTGGCCAAAATCTAAACTCAAACAACAAGGCTTTGGCATTTAGTTTACTTTATTGTCACGTGTCCCAAGTTACAGTGAAACTCTTTTGTTGCGTGCTAACCAGTCAGTGGAAAGACTACACATGATTGCAATCAAGCCACCCACGGTGTACAGATACAGGGTAAAGGGAATATCACAGCGCAAGGTAAAATCCAGCAAAGTCCGATTTAAGATAATCTGAGGGTCTCCAATGAGGTACCTCAGGACCGGTCTCTGATTGATGATGAGATGGTTCAGTTGCTGGATAGCAGCTGGGAAGAAACTGGAGGTGTGCCTTTTCACACTTCTGTACCTCTTGCCTGATGGGAGACGGAGTGGGCAGGGTGAGACCCATCCTTGATTATGTTGGTGGTCTAGCCAAGGCAGCATGGTCAATGGAAGCGAGGTTGGTTTGCGTGGTGATCTGGGCTACAGCCACAATTCTCTGCAATTTCTTGCGGTCTTGGGTGGAGCTTTTCCCAAACCATGCTGTGATGACAAGATGCCTTCTGTGGCACATCTGTAGAAGCCGGTGAGAGTTGTTGGGACATGCCGAACTTCCAAACGGAGAGGGTGGAGAGGAGGTTAACCAAATGGTTTCAGTGACAGGGAGAAATAGAGTAGACATGGACTGTTTTCTCTGGAAAGTCAGAGGCGGAGGAGAGACTTGATAGAAGTACGGTATTTCCCGGCAATGAAGACGCACCTGCGTCAAAGACGCCCCCCCAATTTAGGTTACTAAATTTTGAAAAAAGGATGGCGGGACAGGATCAAGGGTTTGGTTTAGTCCAGAGGTCGGCAACATCGCCTGCGTGCCCCGGGATTGGCTGCAGTTCCCAGATCTCTCGCGTCCCCGCGACTGGCTGTAGTGCCCAGGTCGCCTGCCCCGGGACTAGTAGAGAGAAGGTGATTCCGGGCCACCCGAGCTATTTCCCTCCCCGGGCCAGACTCCCCACACGCTGTGAAAGGAACCCTCCCCCCTCAGTGGCGCTGTCCTTTTACAACCACCTCCCACTTTACAGCCGCTTCCCATCAGCTGCCGGCAGTGCGGGGTACACTTGGCCATCCCTCAGTACAGCAGCGTCCTTGATGTAGCGGCACTGACGGATAGCCAAGTCTCTCTTTCTTGGCTATCAACCTAACCTTCAGCCTCCAAGATGCAGGTAAATTATCGTGTCTTACTTTTGGGTAAAAAATAGCGTCTTCATTGCCGGGAAATACGGTGTATAAAATGATGAGAGGCATGGATAAGGGTAGACAATCAGAACCTTTTTCCAAAGTTGGAAATGTCCCACACTAGAGGGCATAGCTATAAGGTGAGAGGGGGAGAGTTTAATGGAGATGTGTGGGGCAAGTCTTTTACACAGAGTGGTCGGGCCAGAACACACTGTCAGAGTTGGTGGTGAAGGCAAAGCATTGATATTTAAGAGGCTTTTGGCTAGTCACGTGGAAGTGCAGGGAGGAGAAGGATACGGATCATGTACAGGTAAATGAGATCAGCTTAACGACGTCACGTTTGCCACTAACTTTCCTGTGCGAAGACAATGTTCATCAGACACCTATTATATCACTTGTACATGAACCATCTGCTGCATTTCTTATAATATTAACAACAATTGAAAAACAATGTGTTTTGGGTCATCTGGTGTTTATATAAAGTGCCATGTAATCACATCTTCCTGTCTATTTCTGAACAGGAATGGCTGCTTCCCCACTATTATCAGTAATGAATTGTAATCACATAAACCAAGGGTTTGGTCCCAATCTCCTGACCCACCCTTACCCTTTTATTTTGATCTGTACTTTCTCTGTCGCTGTTATATTATATTTTGCACGCTGGTTATTTTCCTCTTTGCACATCCTGTTGTACTTGTGTATGTCTTGATTGTGCACATACAGGATCTGATTTGAACC
This sequence comes from Okamejei kenojei, assembly GCA_035221665.1. Classification (NCBI taxonomy): domain Eukaryota; kingdom Metazoa; phylum Chordata; class Chondrichthyes; order Rajiformes; family Rajidae; genus Okamejei; species Okamejei kenojei. Next base: position 29,870,756 of record CM069156.1, on the reverse strand, counting down.
GGAGAGCGTTGAAAACAACGCTTATCACTGTATCCAAGTACTCATGACAATAATAATGAACCAAAACTAGAAATTAAATATGTTTAAGAAGGAACATACGAAGGTAGACAAAAATGCTGGAGAAACTCAGCGGGTGCGGCAGCATCTATGGAGCGAAGGAAATAGGCAACGTTTCAGGTCTGAAGAAGGGTTTTGACCCGAAACATTGCCTATTTCCTTCGCTCCATAGATGCTGCCTCACCCGCTGAGTTTCTCCAGCATTTTTGTCTACCTTAGAAATTATATATCGTGACTGTCTGGTTCAGAGGCGGACTGACCTGTCTCACCTGGGGAAGGGTGCATTATCTATTACTTCGCCTGTCCATCCTGTATACCCTCTCTCACCCACCACCTCTCATTCTCCTGGTCCTCTTCCCTTGTCCCATCAAACCACCTCCAAGGTTAGACCGAGGCACAGTGTCCCACTGCTGGTTGTTGATGGATGTCATCCGCTCTTACATTTTCAAGGCCTTTCCCGAAGGAGTCTCGCCCTTCCATGAATCTTGGTCATAGATATAGAGTCGTACAGCATGGAAACAGGCCCTTTGACCCATCTTGCCCATACTGTCCTGGATGCCTCATCTACACGCACCACATGCCCATGTTTGACCCATATCCCTCTAAACCTTTCCTATCCTTATATCCGTTCAAATGTCTTTTAAATGTTGTACTGGGATACAGGGATAAACATTGCTTTGCATGCTATCCAGTCAAATCATATCAACTGTTTTGGAGAGGGCCATTAATTGGAAGCTCCACAGGACCAAGCTTATAAATACTGCAATGATCGGAACAGGTCAAGAAACTGACCTCTCAGATTAACAAAGCACTCCCACCATCGTCAGTGCACAAGTGAGTCACTTCTACTTGAATCACAGCATCGTTAGGCATGTGGCCAGGCGGGTCCTGCTAATTTGAACATGTCAGTGAAAGGGACAGTCACTGAGCCTGACAGCATGACTGTGGAAGCTGAATCAAGGATGACAGATTCTGCCATTAACTAAGCAGCCACCGTCAGTTATGCTTGCACTGGTTCACCGTAACTGAATAAAAAAAACCTTTCCTAACCATTCGTTACGGGCAGCAAAGTGGCGCAGCTGGTAGTACCGCAGCCTCACAGTGGCAGAGTCGCAGGTTCAATCCTGACCTCAGGTCCTGTCTGCGTGTGGAGTTTGCGTGTTCTTCCTGTGACCATGTCGATTTCCTCTGGGTGCTCCGGTTTCCTTCCACTTCCCAAAGATATGTGGGTCTGTAGGTTTACTGGTCTCTGTAAATCGCCGCTAATGTGTAGGGAAAGTGCGACAACATAAAACTGGTGTAAACGGGTGATCGAAGGTCGACGTGGACTCGATGGGCCGAAGGGCCGGTTTCCATGCTGTAACTCTAAACTAAACTAAACCAGTGACCTGCCTTCACTGTACCCTCTCCCCTCAACTGCCAATAAAACATTATCTGCACTCTCAACCCAGTCAAACAAAATGAATTTTGAATAACAAAATCCCAAGAAGGTTACATTTAACAAAGCACGTTGATGGCAAGTTTTATTCTTCGACAGGCACTGCTCACACAGTAATTACGCTTCATAATATTATTGGAGTATATTATTATTACAATGGCACTCAAATACTGAGTACAAGTTCTGTGCAAACACATGTAACAGGCATTGGCATCTTCTAGTGCTTTGCATATGTTGTGTAGCTAATGTTCTCTGTGCAGCTCTATGCTTGACAAGCCATTCCTTACGTTGTCACGGTCTTGCTTTAGCAATGACCTGAGGCACTGGCCTTGGGCACTTTCAAGGCTGTTGGAGATGGTGTGTAGTTCATCGAGTGCAAGCTTAACATCAACAAGGGGTGTGATGTAGACTGTTGTCAGGATAGCCACGGCAAGTAGTATGGACAGCATAGGGCAGCACAGTAGTGCAGCTGGTAGACCTGCTGCTCACAGCACGGGACACCCGGGTTTCATCCTGACCTTGGGTGCTGTCTGCGTGGAATTTGCACGTCCTCCCTGAAACTGCGCGGGTTTCCTCCGGGTGCTCCGGTTACCTCCCACATCCCAAAGGCACGTGGGATTGTAAATTAATTATCGTCTGTAAATTGCCCCGAGTGTGTAGGGAGTGGATGTGGAAATAGAACAAAATAGAACCAGTGCGAACAGGCGATCAGTGGTCTGTGTGGACTCGACGGGCCGAAGGGCCTGTTTACAGGCTGTATCTCTAAACTAAACACTTCACCATGACTGGAGCACAGGGTCAGAAATGAACTGGTCCTTTGATGTTTTGGCAGAGTTAAGGGCCTGTCCCACATGGGTCGTCACTTACGCGACAGGCCGGTAGTGACGGTCGCGCGATGGTCCCGCGAGAGTCGCGCGCGTCATCATGCGTCCGCACAGCCATCCGGAGCGTGTGACGTCATTTGAAGATGGACACAAAATACTGGAGTTAAACCCCTGTCTCACTGTGCGAGTTGGCCCACGAGTGACCCCGAGTTTTCACTCGTGGTGATCACGTAGCGGGAACGTCGGAACTCGCGCGTTCAACTTGTCCACTCGTGGCGCTAACGGCAGGTACTCGGGAAACTTGTTAACTCGTGAAAAAAATCAAACATGTTTGATTTTTTCCACGAGTCAAATTAACTGTTGCTCGTAACGTTTAAACTCGTTGCAGTAACGTAACATTTAAACTCGTCACTAATAAAGGAAGAAGGGTCTCGACCCGAAACGTCGCCTATCTCCTTCGCTCCTTAGATGCTGCTGCACCCGCTGAGTTTCTCCAGCTTTTTGTGTACCCTCGATTCTCCAGCATCTGCAGTTCCTTCTTTAAATCCTATATATGGACCTCGCTCGCTCGCAACTGTATGAACGCTCGATCAACCAGACATCGGCCAACACGGAGGCCTGATTACTGAAAACAAAGTCAACTTGTACCAGACCTCATCATCTTCCTTCCGACAACCCGTAACCACGGCACCACACTTTCAACAGAAAACTTAATATTTAAAGAATATATTATGGGACATTGGATTGTCTGAAGAAGGGTCCCGAGCAGAAACGCCACATATGTGTGTGTGTGTGTGTGTGTGTGTGGCTGTGTGTGTGGCTGTGTGTGTGTCTGTGTGTGTGTCTGTGTGTGTGTCTGTGTGTGTGTGTGTGTTTGTGTGTGTGTCTGTGTGTGTTTGTGTGTGTGTATCTGTGTGTATCTGTGTGTGTGTCTGCTGTCGGGTCCCGGCGGCCGCTCAAAGTCACCCGAGCTGCTTCCTCTGAAGTGGTGGCCAGCTGCTGTCTGTGTGTATCTCTCTCTCTATGTGTGTGTGTGTGTGTGTGTGTGTGTATGTGTGTGTGTGTGTCTCTCTCTCCCTCTCTGTCTATCTGTTTGTATCTGTGTGTGTGTCTGCTGTCGGGTCCCGGCGGCCGCTCAAAGTCACCCGAGCTGCTTCCTTCCTCTGAAGTGGCGGCCAGTCCTGCTGTCTGTGTGTATCTGTGTGTGTGTGTGTGTGTGTGTGTGTGTCTCTGTCTGTCTGTGTGTATCTGTGTGTGTGTGTGTGTGTGTGTGTCTCTGTCTGTCTGTGTGTATCTGTGTGTGTGTGTGTGTGTGTGTCTCTCTCTCTCTCCCTCTCTGTCTATCTGTGTGTATCTGTGTGTGTGTGTGGTCTGTCTATCTGTGTGTGTGTGTGTGTCTGCTGTCACCCGAGCTGCTTCCTTCCTCTGAAGTGGCGGCCAGTCCTGCTGTCTGTGTGTATCTGTGTGTGTGTGTGTGTGTGTGTGTGTGTGTCTCTGTCTGTCTGTATCTGTGTGTGTGTGTGTGTGTGTGTGTGTCTCTGTCTGTCTGTGTGTATCTGTGTGTGTGTGTGTGTGTCTCTCTCTCTCTCCCTCTCTGTCTATCTGTGTGTATCTGTGTGTCTCTCTCTCTCCCTCTCTGTCTATCTGTGTGTATCTGTGTATGCTGAAGTGGTGGCCAGCTGCTGTCTGTGTGTATCTGTGTGTGTGTGTGTGTGTGTGTGTGTGTGTGTGTGTGTGTGTGTGTGTGTCTCTCTCTCTCCCTCTCTGTCTATCTGTTTGTATCTGTGTGTGTGTCTGCTGTCGGGTCCCGGCGGCCGCTCAAAGTCACCCGAGCTGCTTCCTTCCTCTGAAGTGGCGGCCAGTCCTGCTGTCTGTGTGTATCTGTGTGTGTGTGTGTGTGTGTGTGTGTGTGTGTGTGTGTGTGTGTGTGTGTGTGTGTGTGTGTGTGTGTGTGTGTGTGTGTGTCTGCTGTCGGGTCCCGGCGGCCGCTCAATGTCAGTCACCCGAGCTGCTTCCTTTTTAAAAATTATTTAAAATAGAGATCCATTGCAAAAAAGTATTTAAAAACATAAAACAACAAGAAATGCTTGGTTACTGGAGGATGCGCATTTTCCCATTGTAGGTCATATCAATAGATGCCGCCGCGCTGAAATAACTCAAAACCACAGGATGGAGATGTATTTTAACATTGTTGCTTTATTAAAACATACCTTCATTCACGGTTGGCTCAAGAGTAACGGGAGAGGAACTTGGTAACTCGGGAGAGGAAGTTGGAACATCGCAGCAATGACATACCCGTGGGAACTCGGTTACACACTTGATCATAAACTTGAAGTCTCGTGCACAGCCACGAGTCTGTCACTCGGGGTACCTCGTGGGTCAACTCGCACAGTGAGACAGGGCCATAACTCAGCGGGACCAGCAGCATCTCTGGAGAGAAGGAATGGGTGATGTTTCGGGTCGAGACTCTTCTTCAGTCTGAAAGAATGGTCTTGAACCGAAAAACGTCATCCATTCCCTCTCTCCAGAGATGTTGCCGGTCCCGCTGAGTTACTCCAGCATTTTGTGTCTATCTTCAATTTTCTTGGCCTCACTCTGGTAGTAGGAGTGGGGACGGAACCGGATCCGCAACGGCCGTGAGCCCCAGGCCGAGCTCGGCGATCGTTTGCCCGCTTCTGCTGTTGTCGGAGGTGAGACGTTGCGTCGTGCCAGGGTCTTGGGCCTGTCCCACTTTGGCCCTCGGTTACGCGACAGGCAGGTGGAGCGCAAAGATTTCGTGCAGGACGAAGTCCACACTCATCCACGCCGCTCCATACGCCCGTCCCGCACTACCCACACGCTGCCCACACGCTAGCAGGTCGTGTAAATAGCGCGCGAAAGACGGCCAAATGGGACAGGCCCTTTGCGTTGCTGACCTGACTTTGACAAATCATTATAACTGCTCAATTGACACATCAGTTGGTTCTGTCGCCTTGTGTTCAGGGACCCAACATGCTGGCTGGAGGGTCACTAACACTGAGTTCCTAGGCTCCTGTGTGCTGATCACAGGCCGTGAGCTGGAAGACCATACACTGGGCAGGAAATTAATTGCTGGATCACTGCTGACTCTTAAAGCAGGATTTACATTCACATAGTCACTACCTGCCTATTCATGAGTTTCAGACATCCCCACACATTTTACAGCCCATGAAAAACGTGTTGCCACGTGAGAGCTGCACAGATCTCCTACAAATGTTTCCATGATAATAACCAAGTACTTTTCACATGGGTGATATTGAGTGAAAAATATATTAAGTTGGGCGGCATTGCGCAGCTGATGGAGCTGCTGCCTCACAGCGCCCGGGACCCGGGTTTGATCCCAATCTTGGATGCTGTCTGTGTGGAGTTTGCGCTCCCTGTGACCATGTGGCTTTGCTCCAGGTGCTCTGGTTGCCAAAGATGCGCAGATTAGTAGGTTAATTGGCCTCCGTAAAATTGCCTGTAATGTGTAGGGAGTGGACAAAAAATGGAATAGCAGAAGTCAAGTCAACGTTATTTGTCACACACACATACAAGATGTGCAGTGAAATGAAAGCGGCAATGCCTGCAGGTTGTGCAAAGCAACAGAACAGAACTAGTATTTACATTTTAGAGAAAAAAGACACAACAGTAAATTAGTCCCTGATGAGATTAGAGTTTACAGTCCTAATGGCCAGTGGGAAGAAACTCCGTCTCATCCTCTCTGTTTTCGCAACGTGACAGCGGAGACGCTTGCCTGACCGTAGCAGCTGGAACAGTCCGTTGCTGGGGTGGTCGGGCTCCTTCATGATCTTGCTGGCTCTGGATCTGCACCTCCTGGCGTATAGGTCTTGCAGGGGGGTGAGTGTAGTTCCCATAGTGCGTTTGGCCGAGCGCACTACTCTCTGCAGAGCCTTCCTGTCCTGGGCAGAACTGTTCCCAAACCAGATTGAGATGTTACCGGACAAGATGCTTTCTACAGCCCCAGAGTAAAAGGACTGAAGGATCCTCAGAGAGACTCTGAATTTCCTCAGCTGCCTGAGGTGATAAAGGCGCTGCAACGTGTGATGTCCATGTCAGATCCTCTGTGATGTGGACTCCCAGGTATTTAAAGCTGCTCACCCTATCCACAGTAGTCCCTTTTATCTCCAGTGGCGGGTACGTCCTCGGTTGTTGTGCCCTTCTAAAGTCCACAATCAGCTCCTTAGTTTTAGTGACATTCAAAAGGAGGCTGTTGTCCTGACACCAGAGTGGCAGATCAGCCACCTCCTCCCGGTAGGCTCCCATTGTTATCGGAGATCAGGCCCACCACCACAGTGTCATCAGCAAACCTGATGATGGAGTTGGAGCTGAACTTAGCCACACAGTCGTGTGTACAGGGTGTACAGTAGGGGGCTGAGGACGCAACCCTGGGGGGATCCTGCGTTCAGGGTGAGGGGTTGGAGGTATGTCTCCCCATCTTGACTACCTGGGGCTGGCGGTGAGAAAGTCCAGGACCCAGGCACACAGGGGAATGTTCAGCCCCAGATCTAGCAGCTTCTCGGCAAGTCTGGTGGGGACTATGGTGTTGAAAACTGAATAGAAATTAATGGACAGCATCCTCACATAGTCCCCCTTCTGGCTGTCGAGGTGAGAGAGAGCGGTGTGCAGAACCTGGGAGACCGCATCATCCGTGGATCTGTTCGGATGGTATGCGAACTGCCGCAGGTCCATGGTGGGAGGGAGGAAGGCGCAGATGTGGTTCTTCATCAGTCTCTCAGAGCATTTCATGACTACTGAGGTGAGGGCCACCGGTTGGTAGTCATTCAAGCAGGCTGGAGAGGCATTATCAGTCACAGGCACAATGGTCGATCTTTTGAAGCAGGCAGGGACCGCGGACTTGGCCAGGGAGAGGTTGAATATTGCCGTGAGCAGTGGAGCAAGCTGATTAGCACAAGACTTTAGTACTCACCCAGATATACCATCTGGGCCTGGTGTGAACAGGTGATTGATGGTCAGTGTGGATTCAATGGGCCTAAGAGCCTATTTCTATGCAGTATCTCAGTATTTCTATGCGGTATCCTGATGTTAGATGTTGTCTGTGTGGAGTTTGCATGTTCTCCCTGTGACTGTGTGGGTTTTGCCCGGTTGCTCTAGTTTCCTCACATATCCCAAAGACCTGTAGGTACGAAGGTTAATTGGCTTCTGTACATTGCCCCTAGTGCGTAGGTTGCAAAAGTGGGATAACATGGAACTAGTGTGCGGGTGATCAATAGTCGCGTGGACTGGTGGGCCAAAGGTCATTTTTCCATGCTGTATATCTAAACTATGCAAAACTAAACAGTCAGAAGGGCACACAAAGCTGGAGTAACTCAGCGGGTCAGATAGCATCTCTGGAGAAAAAGAAATGATAAGGCTTTGGGTCGGGACCCTTCTTCAGACTCTGAAGTCTCAGAGTCTGAAGAGAGGTCTCGACCCGAAATGTCACGCATTCCTTTTTCTCCAGAGATGTTGCCTGTCCCGCCGAGTTACTCCAGCATTTTGTGTCTATCTTCGGTGTAAACCAGCATCTGCTGTTCCTTCCTGCACAGTCAGAAGAAGGGTCCTGACCCAAAACATCGTCTGTCCATTCCCTGCAGAGATAATGCCTGACCTTCTGATTTACTCCAGCACTCTGTGTTTTGTCTCAAGATTCCAGCATCTGCAGTTCCTTGTATTTCTAGATTTTTATTTTACGCCCAAGGAAAACCTCTTGCAGGCCGAGAATTTGTGCCTTGGGAGTGGGGCTTTCTGGTTCACTTGAAAAAGTGCTGCTGCTGACAACCTTATCCACATTTGCCAAGGAGACGGCGATCTCAGGGGACAGGGACAAATGCATTCCCTTAAAGGGTGGGAATGGAAAGGTGAAGATTAAATATTAAAAGCATGGGGAAAACAAAGCGCAGCATCTTTAATATAAACACGTTGCCTTTTTATTTGAATTGCAGATGAGTGGATTTGACATATTTATAAAGTGTCCTGGTGTTTCTCTTGCTTCTGATACTGTGCAGAATTCCTCAGGGCACTGTGCAGGGATGTGACAGAACTGCAAAAGCCACTTTCCAATGATTTACTCGTGAGTTTCAGGTCAATTTCACAAATTCAGAATCATTCATCTCAACACTGGTGCTGATTTGGAAGAGAAATGGTCAGTAAATCAATTGAAACAACACAAATGGAATGAATTTCTTCACCTTTCTCCTTCCTCTGATCATTTCCTCCCCTCTGCCTTCTTTCCCTCCACTCCTTCTCACCCGCACACTCATCTCTCTTTCACCTTTCCTCATCTCTATTCTTGCCACAATGTCCTCTACCCATTCCCACTCTCTCTCCACCCTTCATTCTCTCACTCACCTCTTTGTCATCTCGAGTTGCGTCAAGTGTTTTAATCATAATAATCATAATCATAATAGTACTTTATTAGCCAAGTATGTTTGGCAACATACGAGGAATTTGATTTGAAGTACAGTCATACCAATAAAGAGCAGCAAGACACCCAAATAATTAGATAGTTCAAAGGTCTCCAATGAGGTAGATGGGAGGTCAGGACCACACTAGCTGATGAGAGGGCTGTTCACTTGCCTGATAACAGCTGGGAAAAAACTGTTCCTGAATCTGGAGGTATGCTTTTTCAAACCTCTGCACCTCTTGTCCTATGGGAGTGGGGAGAAGAAGCTGTTACTGGGGTGAGACTGGTCCTTGATTATGCTGGTGGCCTTGCCGAGGCAGCGTGAAGTGTAGATGGATCTATGGAAGGGAGGCTGGTTTGTGTGATGGTCTGGGCTATGTCCACAACTCTAAGCAATTTTGTTTCGATCTTCGATGGATCTGTTCCCAAACCAGGCGTTGATGCATTCCGATAAGATGGTTTCTCTGGTCAGGGTATGCAAGGTAGGCACTGCCTCCCCTGACTAAAATTATAAAATGGTAATTATTAAATATAAATAGGAAAAGGCATGGGAGAATTATGCCTAGTAGGCATAATTCTCCATGCCCTACATCCGCAGTACATGTAACACGCAAAGGTCTGTGCAGCCCACGTGCGTCGATGATGCTTCAAGCCGTCAATTTCCAGGGTACTGAAGGCAGCTGAAATTCTGCCTTTGCAGTGCTGTGCATGCGTAGCAGCATACAGCGCATGCGCAGGGCAGGTTTCTTGGCGGGTTTTTCAAACATGGATTGCCATTACCTTAAGAATATCTTAAGAAACAAAGAGAGAAGAATGGAGTTTGTGTACAGATGATGTGGTAAGTAGATTTCTTGGTGCTATATGTTTATAATACCGTATTTCCCGGCAATGAAGATGCTATTTTTTACCCAAACATAAGGCACGAAAATTTACATGTGTCTTGGAAGCCGAAGTTGGAAGGTTGTTAGCCAAGAAAGATAGACTTGGCTATCCGTCAGTGCAGCAACATCAAGAACGATGCTGTTGTACTGATGGACAGCCAAGTCTATCCCTCATTGCTGGCAGCTAATGGGAAGCAGCTTTAAAGGACAGCGCCACTGGGGAGGGGAGAAGGAGGGGGTCGGGGATCATGCCAGCAACTCACTTGCCGCGTCACTCCGGGCGCAGAGCCACCGCATTGTGCCGGGGGGAGAAGTAGCTTGGGTGGCTGCGAGCAGTTGCCGGGACAGGACAGCTCGGGTGGCTGCGAGCGGCCGCACCGCAACTCCTTGTGCCGGCCCCCGCTCACCTCTGGCAGTGCTCTCCGTCTGAAAACCTCTCCCCTGCCGCTCGCCGGCCTCACTCATGTCAGCCGCTTTCTGCAAATCCTTAAATTCTGACAGCGCGATCAAGGGACCAATTGAGGTTACTTGGCTGTCGGAATTTATGGATTTGCGAGAAGCGGCTGACATGAGCGTAGCCGGCAAGCGGCAGGTGAGAGATGTTCAGATGATTCAGCACTGCCAGCGGTGAGCAGGCCGGTAGAAGGCGCTGAGGTTGTGTCCGCTGTCCGGTCCCAGCAGCCGCTCGCAGCCACCTGAGCCACTTCCCTCCCCGGCCACAATGCGGTGGCTCCGCGCCCGGAGCGCCGCGGCAGCCGTGAGTGAGTGAGTTACTGGCATGATCCCCGACCCCCTCCTTCTCAATGCTCCTGCCCTCCCCGCAACTTTACCCATGACCAGACTCCCCACACGCTGTGAAAGGAACTCTCCCCCCAATTGGTCCCTTGAACAAGTATTGTCATTCAATAAGATCACAACTGATTCAACTTGTCCCGGTGTGCTCCCGTTTTTCCCACCATCTCTCCACCTGCCATCACTCTCCACCCCCCACCCATTGAGTAATTCAGAATGAAGGAGATTTGGAAGCCTTGGCCAAATTGCTTTCTTTATTTTTATTTTTTTTAGCGTGAGTAATACTATGTCCCACCGGCCTTCTTTCAAAATTTAGCAACTCAAAATGGGGGTGCGTTTTCATTGCCGGGAAATATGGTACTTTATTAAGGGATTTGGCTTTTGAAGACTGACAGCTTACGTAGAGAACAATCTGCGCATGCGTGGTATAAGATTTTTTTTAAGCCGACTAACTGCCTGCCCTGAGTAATTACTCATGGCACGTGCCTGGGTCAATGGTACTTCATTTTTCACATATATAGTGAAATTCATTTTTGTATACAGTTCAGTACAAGTATCGTTGTACATAAGTATCTCAGATACAGTACAAGTGTATGTCGTAGACTGAGGCAATATACAGAGTCACCAGATGTATACACAGTGTACTACACCTATACACTTGTACAAGTCCCAGGTGTAGGGTTCTTAACCTGACCATGTTGGCGGCGTTGGAGGGTCGGCCTGGCTCGGGTGCCACTGCAGGCCATGTCCAGTCCATTGGCTAGTCCTTTCGGACCGATTCAGCCGAGTCCAGGCTGCTGCGGTGCCTCCAGCGGCCCACTCAAGCGTCGGGGCACGGCACTGCCTGCCGCAGCCAGTCTGCTTATCGGCCCTCCGTCCAATTCCCTCCCCTCCCCTCCGGCCCACGGGGTGAGCAGGGGCTGAGCTAGGCGGCCTCCCTCTGCAGCAGACGAACCAGGCTCAATGTCAGGCATCACCAGGGCCGACCAACGGCGCATCTGTAGAAGTTGGTGAAGCAAGTCAGGGACATGCCGAACATCCCAGACGGCTGTGGGGGCCAAGTCATTGGGTATTTTTCAGGTGCAGATTAACAGATTCTTGATTATTAAAGGAGTCAAATGTTACAGGGAGAAGGCAGGAGAATGGGATTGAGAGGGAAAGAAAGATCAGCCATGATTGAATGGCGGAGTAGACTTGATGGCCCGAATGGCCTAATTCTGCTCCTATGACGTTTGATCTTATGATGCCTTCAAAGGAGGTTGGTGTGGGGCTTGAGAGTGCGATGAGCTGATCAAATCTGAGCTGGCTGAGGGACATGCCACTCGCAGGCAAGATGGCAGAGTGTGGAGCCCTCCCGCGGATTCCAACCGCAGTCTGCCGAGCTCTCACGCTGAACACAGTATCCCGCGTGACATAAACCAATATCAGAGCACAATTAAATAAAATGACAGGAAGGGAGGATGGAAGTCATCACAGCCAATGTGAGATGGCTCTCTGGGCACCAGTGGGACAGGAGCTGAAAATAAATACATGATAATTAAAAATGATAAACCAGAACTAATCCGCCAGCTTCAATATCCTTTGCTTTTTAGTGGAACAAATTAGTTTTGCTGCTTATTTCCAGCGGCAGATTGTTTTATAATGCAGCAACAGCAGTCCATCTCTGAGTGCAGCTGTTCCGGCATGTTAGTTATTTTTGATTTGTTTTTGGGATGTGGGGGATGAACCGCTGGGGCCAATATTCACTGCTGCTCCGTGGTCGATATACGACTGGGTCACTTGCCGGGCTGCTTCAGAGGGCAGCTCAGAGTCAGGCAGATTAGCACCGTTCTGGAGGCCGACCCGGGCAGGACTCCTTCTCCGAAGGACATACACGTGGCAGCACAGTTGAATTTGTGTAACAACCCGTCACCTTGCTGGTTATTTTCGCTGACAGCTGCTCTGTAAATTATAACTCGATAAAAGAAAAACTTCCACGTCCACGGTGCCTCACATCGTACCTTCAAGATGTCAGTAAGTACTTTAGAGACAATTAAGTGATTGTGAAGTAGAGATGCTCCTGTAATGCAGTAAAGGAGGCAGCCAGTTTGTTACATAGCCAGCACCCAAAAGCATCTTCCAATTGCGGCTCCATTGATATAACTACAACCGGCTGGTGACGTCTGATGTCAAGATGAAGAGGAAAGGGAAAAGCCACCTGTTCGCAGGTATTGCAGCTGCCCTAAAGGGAGCCGGTGGTATCAGAGGGTGATACCAGTTTTGATTTTCGTCATGCGTCCCGTCGTGGGTTTTGGTCTTCCTACCATCCAAGGGATCTACTGGAAGTGCTACCTCAAGAAGGCAACGGATATCACCCCTCCCACACCACTCTGGCAACGCTCTCATCGCAGAAAGAAGGAGCCTGAGAACCAGGTTCAAGAACAGCTTCCTCACATCAACCATCACATTCTTGAACCACACTGTGCGATCCTATAAAATAAGCCGAGCTCAGCACCAAACTACTGAGGACTTTGTTTAACTTTACACCACGCATTTCAGTTTGCACTTTTTATGATCTGGTTACTTAGTATAACCAGCATACCAGTCTGAAAAAAGCTTACCCACCTGAAACGGCACCTCTCCACGTCCTCCAGAGATGCTGCCTGACCTGCTGAGTTACACCTGTGGTTTGTTGTTTTTTTGCAAAATAGCATTTGCATTTCCTCGTGTGAGTCTACTATAACTGATCATTTGGAGGAACTGCAGATGCTGGAATCTTGAGAAAAACACTGAACAACTCTGCGGGTCAGGCAGCATCTGCGGAAGGCCTGAAGAACGGTCCCGACCCAAAACGTCTCCGATCCATTTCCCTCCACGGATACTGCCTGACCCACTGTTATTCCAACGCTTTGTGTTCTAACTGATAATCTATTGCATGATTGTTTATCGTGTATATATTTGTTGTATTACTATGTTAATTTGCCTGTGAAGTTGCAGCACATAAGAATTCCATTGCTCCATTCCCACTGCGTACGACAATTAAACACTCTTGACCTTCTTGACTTGACAGTGGATTGGGATTTGAAGCCAGGATCCATAAATAGTTTCAGATTGCAACTGTGAACAGGAATCAACACTTGCTGTGTTCTTTTTACAGCTCTGGGTAAAATTACGTGGAATTGTATGGAGTACACTGCACAGAATTACTACAAACATCTATTCCATATTCCTCTCTGGCGTTCAGCATCTTTCTATCCTCACATAAATTCCTTTGGACGCCCTCGAAGCTATTGTCCTCGATCACTTTCTGTGACAGCATGTTCGTATTTTTTTGATTGAAAGATTAAGCGTGAAAACAGGCCCTTTGGCTCGCCGACCATTGATCACCCGTTTACAGTACTTCAGTGTTATCCCACTTTCACATCCATTCCCTACACTAGGAGCAATTTACAGAGGGTCAATTAACCTACAAATCAGCACCGTCTTTGGGATGTGGGAGAAAAGCAGAGCCCTCGGAAAGATCACACACAGTTACAAGGATGTCATGCAAACTCCACGCAGACAGCACCCAAGGTCAGGTTCAAACCCTGGACTCTGGTGCTGTGAGGCAGCAGCTCTACACGCTGCCCCATTTGTGCCGCCCAATATGCGAACCAGTGTTGGTTTATTGAAAAGCAACTTGCATCCATGATGATACATGGAACTGCAGATGTGAGAATCTTGAAGCCAGGAGCCATAAAAAGTATCAGATTGCAATTGGGAATAGGAACCAACCCCGTGCCTTCCCTCCAGAGATGCTGCCTAACCCGCTGAGTTCCTCCAGCACTTTGAATTTTTCATTTATGACCTCTAGTTTCAGATTTGTTGAAACTAAATTTGGCAGATATCTGAAAGACTAGCCTTTGATTATTTTGCCTGAGCAGAGAATCATATTTTTTTGTACAGTTTTCCAATCTATATGTCTCACTTGAGGTCATTTGATAGCACTTGTTTCTGAGTTGGATGCTTGTGTTCAGCTAGTCTGAGACAAGAGCATGTAATCTAGGTTATCACACAAATTGTTCATGTTGCTGAACTCCCTGTTCAGGTAGGGTGCACTCAAACTGTTCCCAGGAGAGTCAAGCAAGGTGTTAAGGACTCTATGGATGGGAGTGTACGATGAGATGAAGGAACTCATTGTGCTATTTTCACAAGAACAAGGTGTTCTCTCTCTTATTCCCATATGCAATATGTCAAGTTGGGCAAGGTTGACATTTGTTGCCCTTGAATAGGATGGGAGGGCAACACAACGGCACATCTGGTTAAGCTGCTGCCCCACTGTGCCGGATACCCAGGTTTGATCCTGACCTCAGGTGCTGTCTATGTGAAGCTTATACATTCTCCCTGTGACTGCATGGGTTTCCACCAACATTCCAAAAGTGCGCGGGTTTGTAGGTTACCCTCTGTAACCTTTCCATTCCTGTATCTTTCAACTCAATTCCACCTTCGTGAGCCGCTGTACTCAGTGTGGTGAAGTGGTCCTGCACCTCACCATGTAATATAGGTGTCTTTCTCGCTGTTGCAGATTAAATCCGCCCAACTCTCACCTCCTCCCCCCCCCCCCCCCCCCCCCGCCCAAACCCAGCCAACATCACCTCTTTGTCAATTCGCAGAGGATGCCCACCTTTCCTTCAGGAAACCAATGGAGGACATTTGTCACAAGCTTTCCTCAACAGCCAGATATGGTGAAGAATGGATCAGTGTGCCTTGTTACCCTGTAGGTGTCACATCCGCAGAGTGTTGTTTGTGTGAAGTCAGCTAACGTTTCCGACACCCTGCCTGTCTTGTTTGATCAACTCCCAGAGTGCTAGTCATCCTCACTACATCTGCTAACCACCTATTAGTGGGGCAGCACAGTCACGGCTCAATGGGTGGCACTCTCACCTCTGAATGCAATGGTTGTGGCTTTACATCCCTTCAGGAGCCACCACCACCAACTCTGAGTCATGCTCTCAGGTGATACAGAGACATCCTCTCCTTAGGCAGTGCCTTCAGCTGGAGGTTGACTGACTGCCGCAGGGCTGAGGCTTCACAGGACACTGACGATTCCAATGTGGGAACTGCAGATATCTCCTCCACTGTGTGATGCCTGGCAGGGGGGGGGGGGGGTCGTAGTTTGTGAGTCTGTGCTCTCCTTCTGTCACTTACACAAGGCTTCCGACGCACAAATCCAATTCAACGATACTTTATGGTCACATGGACCTAGGTACAGAGAGTTGCTTTGTTTTGCATACAACCCTGTAACATCATGTCACAGACCCCACCCAGGCAGTCCACAAGTGTCGCCACGTTTTGGCGCGGACAAAGTTACAAAAGTTCATAAGGTCATAAGTGATTGGAGTAGAATTAGGCCAGTCAGCCCATCAAATCTACTCCGCCATTCTATCATGGCTGATCTATCTCTCCCTCCGAATGTTCACCGAACATTCCTATCAACTGCCTGCCGCCACACAAAATCAGGATTGTCAATCCCACCTCAGCTGCTCTTGCTCCTCTTTTGAGATTCATGGGCTTGAGATTCCCAGGAGATCATGAAGAGATTGCATTTATTCAAGGAAGTTTTGAGTACTCCTTTAATCATTTCCTCTGCCCCCTTGATAATCTTTTCCCGCGACAGAGCTCAGAGTAGAGTTGTTTTGGGAGTCTGGGGCTGGGCATGGATACATCATGACCTGGCCAACATGAGTCGCGTGAGCTAGGGCCTCCGTGCTGGCCATGTGGTCTGGGGGAGGACACTGACGTTGGTTCCTCCACCCTTCCAGTGAACATGATGTGGAGCCTCCGTGCTGGCCATGTGGTCTATTTCCTGGGACTTTGAGGTGTAGTACATAGTCCAGGTCTCCGAAATGGAGGACAAGGATTGCTTGTGCCCCGTCTAGTATAAATCTTGTGCCAGGTCTGAGCTTTTGGTCTTCAAGCACCCTGTTCGTCAATCAACGGCAATCTGGCACATCGGAGGGAATGATGAATTTTGTGATTGTCGTCTGCCTTGGCCAAGAGCTGGCTCCCAAGATATGGGGAATGGTCCATATAGACCCGAGCAACGTGGTCATCATAGAGCAGTAGTACATTGAAAGGATGAGGGAACCAACGTCAGTGTCCTCTCCCAGGTCCATATCGCCAGCACATGCCCTTCAGCCCGCAATGTCTGTGCCGAGGTCTCTTAGATAGATTCTTGATTAGTATGGGTGTCGGAGGTTATGGGGAGAAGGCAGGAGAATGGGGTTAGGAGGGAGAGATTGATCAGCCATGATTGAATGGCGGAGTAGTCTTGATGTGCCGAATGGCCTAATTCTACGCCTATTACATTTATGACCTTATGATTAACTCTTATTCGCCTTCAAATATTCCATTTACCCTCCATTCCCTGTATATCAGTGGCTGTCCAAGAGTCTCTTAAATGCCACCATTGTATATCAGCGATAAACTGCATTCCCTGGCTCCTCACCTCCTCCCAGCGCAGAAACTGTGACCACGGCTTACGTCCTTCGTTGTCAGATGTGAAGAAGACCCACTCTCTTGTAAGCTTCAGTGAAGACATCAATGATGACAGGATGAGATGGCAAAATGGGAGGTGGCTCATGTGGAGAATAAGCAGCACCATAGATGTGTTGAACAAAGCAGCTGACCTCTGTGCTGATCGTGCTGCGCTGTATCGATTAATGTTTGTGTGAAGTATTTGAAATGGAGTGCTCAGGGAGGAGATCAAGTGTAATAACATCAAGCATTTTGGGAAAGATTTCTACAGGCATTTGGTGACAAATTAAATCAATGTTATAGGTAGTGAGCTTTGGAGATAGCAAAGTCAATTCTAACAAATAGAAAACACTAGAATATGTGTGAATGTGACTGTAATGGATTTATTAATGTCAGTAAGACTAGGTTCTGATTTATTTCAAGTGTCTGTAACTTTGATGAGCAACGTTCTGAACCGTGAATTTGATTTCCACCTATCCCCACTTCTGTTAGAGTCTTTAAAGAAGAGAGCATGGCACCCTACCCAGTCTGGTCTGTGCGTGATCACTCATGCTAACTAATCCCGCTCCCCGCACGCATTCTAGTGATTTGCGAATTGGGTTCTTCAGGTTTTTTGTTGCATGTTTCTGTAGCCCTAAGACCATCCATCTTACTGCATTGCGGAAGTCCACGTTGAATTACTTCATGCATAGTGATCACATTGAATGGCATTGTCATTTGTGTAGAAACAAGGGACTGCAGACGCTGGTTAATACACGAAGGGCACATGTGTGCTGGCAGCATCTCTGGAGAACATGGACACGGGACGATTTGGGTCGGGACCCTTCTTCAGTCTGAAGAAGGGCCTCGACCTGAAACGTCACTTATCCATGTTCTCCAGAGATAGTCACAAAATACTGGAGTGACGCAGCAGGTCAAGCTACATCTCTGGAGGAAAGGAATAGGTGATGTTTCGGGTCGAGAATCTTCTTCAGACTGAGAGTCAGGGGAGAGGGTAACTAGAGCTTTGAAAAGGTACAGAACAAATCAGAGCCGGCACTGATGAATCAGGAAAGGTGGAGCCCACAATGGTCTAGTGTTGGCTGCGGAAGAGGTGACTGAGATGCCGCCTGACCTAAGTTTGTGTCCTTTTGTTGTTTGTGTTGTCAGGTTGAGGTGCGAGGCTTCTCCACGGTAAATAAAGCAAGTTGGGCCGAATGTTAAAACTTGTCTCAGTCATTTACTTTGATGCCAATAGCACCGACTTGCAGGAATACAATGGAGTCTTCCTTCCCCCGTCTCCAAGGCAACACTGATAGCCATGAAATTAACAGTGCGATGATGAAATAGAAAATGATGGCAGCACTCAGCAGGTCAGGCAGCACCTGCAGAGATGGAAAACAAAGTAAATAGTTTGAGTCGATGATAGTTTAACTGAACTTCTTTTAGTTTAGTTTAGTTTAGTTTAGTTTAGAGATACAGCGCAGAAACAGGCCCTTCGGCCTAGCGAGTCTGCGCCGACCAGCGATCCCCGCAACTTAATGCTGCCCTACACAAACTAGGGACAATTGACAATTAGACCAAGCCAATTAACCTACAAACCTGTACATCTTTGTAGTGTGGGGGGAAACCGGAGCTCCCGGAGAAAACCCAGAAGGAGAACATGCAAACTCCATACAGACAGCACCTGTAGTCAGGATCGAACCGGGTCTCTGGCGCTGTAAGGCAGCAACCCTACCGCTGCGCCACTGTGCCGCCTGTAGATTGGCTATCTCATCCTCCATTGTCCATTGCGCAAGCAGCCCTCTCACAGGAACGCAAAGCACTGCTATGAAGAAGAACCATTGCCCTGGACAATACTTATCACCTCTACTGACAACGATAAAAAGCCATTCAGCTCAATCGCACTGGCTAATATTGGCACTTTTGAACACACTAACAGCAGTAAACTGTCAAACGCTGAATTTGTCAGATGCTCGCCATTATGTCTTTTGAGTCTTAAACTAGAGGGCATAGGTTTATGGGGAGAGGAGAAAGATTTAAAAGGGACCTCAGGGGGACGTTTTACAGAGGAAGTGGTAAGAGCAGATACTGTTACTATGTGTAAAAAACATTAGGACAGGTTCATGGTTAGGAAAGGTGGGGGGATATGGGCCATATGCAGGTAAACGGGACTAGGTCAAGATGGCACCTGGCTTAGCACGGGTGAGATGGTCCGAATGGCCAGTTTCTGCGCTGAATAACTCTAAGACTCAATAACTCCCTGTCAGTGACACCGCTCAGATCTGCGATTCTTTTAATTTTGACGGTAATTACAGGTCAAAGAATGATGGAAGCAAGAGGAGAAAGAGAGGGGAAGATAAATTCCTTCCTTCTTAAGTTTATTCTTTTTGTTTGCTGCTCTTAATCATTTATGTTTTTAATGAACTTTTACATTTTAAATAATTTTTTATTTATAAATTATTTTTTAATATTTTAATAAGTTTATGTCAAAATTGATTGGTTGATTGATTGATTGAATGGAAGGTACAGCATGGAAACAGGCACTGCGAGTCCACACTGAGCTGTTCACACTAGTTCACACTAGTTCTATGTTATTCCACTTTCACATCCATACCCCACACACTAGCGCCAATTTACGGAGGCCAACAAACCTACAAGCCAAAACATCTTTGGGATGTGGGAGGAAACCGATGTGGTTACAGGAGTAACGTGCAAACTCCACACAGACAGCGTCCGAGGTTAGGATTGAACCCAGGTGTCTAATGCTGTACGGCAGCAGCTCTACCAGCTGTGCACTGTGCCAGAGACATTAAAAAAATATTGAGTTTGTGTGGTGATTTTCATTGCCAGTGGAGGTGTGGATAGGGCTTTGCCTTCTGTCAAAGCTTCCGTGGGCATTCAGGTGCTTGGCACCCTCACAGTGCCAGCCCTCGCCAATGCCATCCAGGGTGTTCTGGGCCCACAAAATGGAACCTCCCCATCTGCACCTGGTTCTTGGGCATCAGTAAACAGTGGGCAGTAATCCCGAGAGGTGGAGGTGGAGGGAGAATCCTGGCCTGCAATAGTCACAAACAGGCCCTTCGGCCCACCATGTCCATGCCAACCATCAAGTGCTCATCGCTACCAATCTTGCTACCCTGCACTTGGCCAACATCTGCCCCTTAATGACTGTACATTATTGGACACAAATTGCTGGAGTAACTAAGCGGGTCAGGCGGTATATCTGGAAACAAAAGATGAGAGACCCTTCTTCCCGACACGGAACGTCACCCATCCTTTTTCTCCAGACACACGGCCTGGCCTTCTGAGTTACTCCAGCACTTTGTGTCTACTTTTAGTATAAACCAGCATCTGCAGTTCTTTGTTTCCACTGTTTGTGGAGCCTGCTGTATATAAATTGCTTAATTTCTTGCTTACAAAACTGTACATAAAAAACATGCTTTATATGAAAACTTTCCTTTCAATTTTTCCTTTTCAGTTTGTTATTCCCTTCCTTTTCCTCCCTCATTCTACATGTTCTGTCCGCTTAAAATGTTAAATGTTGTGAGGGTGCGTTTCTGAATGAAGTGGTGAATATGTTGCTGATAGACAACTCCCCCTTCCCCCGTCCCGACTTTCTGAAAATGCCACTACAGTTGAAATCTTCAGCGGGTTTTTGGTGACAACCCGAACTTTGGTAACAGTAAGATTCAGCTCAATCCCCAGTCGCCTTGTGGAGGTTAAAATACACCAGAACCTTTCCAGCTGCACTTCTCTTGTTTGCCATCCATCACATTAATGGCTTTATGTTTTTAAGTGGCTTTGGTGTCACATTAAAAATTGTGAAGGTGCTGATTTGGGACTGGCCCAGTGTTACTGGAACAAGTAATTGCTACATACTGTATATCAAATTTACACCCAGCGAGAAGAAGGCAGGCTAATTGGTTGTTGGAACATTGGGGAACTATGTTTCGAGAACCATTTGTTTGGGGAAAGGACCTTGGAAGTGAAATATATATTTATATTTTTTGTCGTTTAATTGTAAGTGGGAATTGGGAAGTTTAATGCAGGAGAGATTTCTGCAGAAAATTAAAATGATTGATTGGAAAATACAGCATGGAAACAGGCCCATTGGCCCACCGTCTGCACGGCGACCACTCATAACCCGTTCACACTCGTTCTATGTTATCCCACTTTTGCATTACACCCCCCCCCACTTACACACACACTAGAGGCAATGTCACAGGGTCCAGTTAACCGACTTTCCCGCACACCATTGTGATGTGAGAGGATACCGGAGGAAGCCCACAGGGTCATAGGGAGAACGTGTAAACTCTACGCAGACAGCACCTGAGGTTAGGATGGAACCCGGGTCTCTGGTGCTGTGAGGTAGCAGCTCTACCTGCTGCGCTACTCTGCCAACCTTCACAGATACAGGACATCACTTTCATTTGCATCTTCTAGATCCTACACTTATTATTAAAATAAAATGGGAGCACAGATTACTGAGCTCTGAAACCCATTCTGGTTAAGACATTTGTGTGGTTTTGAGATTTAATGGTATTTATTAAAATTAGTTTTATGTGCATGCTCTAGGTAGAACTGCACCGATTGCCCATGACATACCTTAAAATTGGCCACAATTTGCATGTAGATGCCAAAGTATTAATAAGTGCCCAGCAAGTTCCCGCAGAGAGCAGTGTGAAGATGGTCCGATATTGTGCTTTCGTGATGTGAATTGAGGAATTATTTTTAGAGATACAGCAATGAAACAGATCCTTCAGCCCACCGAGTACACGCCAACCATCGATCGCCCGTTCGCACGGTTCTATGTTATCCCACTTTTTCATCCACTCCCTGCACATTAGGGGCAATTTTTCAGAGGCCAATTAACCTATAAACCCGTGCGTCTTTGGGATGTGGGCGGAAACCGGAGCACCCGAGGGAGGCCCAAGCATTCACAGGGATATCGTGCAAACTTCACACAGACAGCTCCCGAGGTCAGAATCAAACCCGGCTTCCTGGCTCTGTGAGGCAGCAGCTCGACCAGCTGCACCTCTTGCAATGTCAATTTTGAGGAGATGGAAATTTTGCAGATTTTTGAAATAGTACCCTGGGCTATTTTATATCCACTTGAGAAGGCGGCAGTGCCTCAATTTAACATCCCATCTGAAAGAAGACACCTTCGGCAGTGGAAGCCACGCTGGTTTACTGCACGTCAGCTAAGGTTTATATGCTCCAGTCTAAACTGTTGGATCTTGACCCATCTTTCATCATGAATGGCACAGAACAATTGAAAGCCAAACACAGTCCTCGCTCTAATCTAGAATGTTAGAAACAGTGTGGTCATAGGCTATGTAGGTTGGGAGAAAATGGAATAGAAATAAAGCAATCTGGATAGGAAAATGAATTCTTTAGGATAGAATCCTCTCATCCATCTCTTCAGTCATGATTAGATGTTTCATTTGTACCTTTACAGTCGGAGGCCATCTGAATTTAGCTCCCAGCAGTTTGGAATGGGCAGCACATGTTTGCTGTGAACATATCAATTGGCTCCAAGACATTGTGTGATTAGCAATTTCCACATTGCAGCCTGGAATTGGAGACGCTGAAACCCCGGCCTCACACAGTTATTCCATCAGCAAAGACGCTAACGATACATTGATCCCATCCCCAAGGCTTCCACTCTCATAATCAATGGAATGGTTTACTTCACTCAACTGTGTTTGCCTCCCACCAGGAGTCAACACTGTTTAAGAAGGGTCTCAACCCGAAACGTCGCCTATCTCCCTCGCTCCTTAGATGCTGCTGCACCCACTGAGTTTCTCCAGCCTTTTGTGTACCTCGATTCTCCAGCACTGTTTAATTGTCAGTGGTGTAGAAAGGAACTGCAGATGCATATATAGAAACATAAAATTCTTAAGGGATTGGACAGGCTAGAAGCAGGAAAAATGATTCCTATGTTGCGGGAGTCCAGAACCAGGGGTCACAGTTTAAGAATAAGGGATAGGCCATTTAGGACTGAGATCAGGATAATTTTCTTCACCCAGAGAGTTGCGAATCCGTGGAATTTACTGCCACAGAAGGCAGTGGAGGCCAATTCACTGAATGTTTTCATGAGAGAGTTAGATTTAGCTCTTAGGGCTGACGGTATCAAGGGATTTGGGGAAAAAGCAGGAACGGGGTAATGATTTTGGATGATCAGCCACGATCATATTGAAAGACGGTGCTGCCTCGAAGGGCCAAATGGCCGACTCCTGCACCTATTTTCTATGTGGCTGGTATATACTGAAGATAGACACAAAGTGGTGGAATAACTCAGCGGGTCAGGCAGCATCTCTGGAACAAAAGGATGGGAGACATTTCAGGTCGGGACCCTTCTCCTGTCGAGCCATCTTAGACTTGTTGATGTTCCAATAAGATCAACTCCGATTTTTCAGATTCCAGAAGGTACATTAAGCAGCATCTTTTAAAAGCTAGAAGGAATGGTTGGGTAGACTTGGATTGTTTTCTCTGGAACACTGGAGGTGAGGGAAGACCTGACAGAAGTATATAAAATCATGAGAAGTCGAGACGTGGTAGACAGTAAGAACCTTTTTCCTAGCAAGGACATGTCAAAGATAAAGGGCATAACTTTAAGACAAAGTTTGAAGGAGCTGTGCGGGGCTAGTTTTTTACACAGAGAATAGTGGGTGCCGGGAACAGGCTGCCAGGGGTGGTGGTGGGGGCAGCTTGCTATTGGTGTTAAGAGGCTTTTAGATGGACACATGGATATGCAGGGAAAGGAAGGATATGGATCATGAACAGGCAGAAGAGATTCATTTATCTTGACATCTATTGACTCCAGACCCACCAATGTGGTTGACTCTCAACAGCCCAGCAAGCCGAGTTCAAGTTCATGTGGAAACGGGTACTAACAGTGGCGCAGCTGGTAGAGCTGCTGCCTCGGTGCCAGAGACCCCGGTTTGAACCTGACCTTGGGTGCTGTCTATATGGAGTTTGCACGTTTATGGGTTTCCTCCAGGTGATCTGGCATATTCCCACATCCCAAAGACACGCGGGTTTGTCTGTTAATTAGCCTCTGTAAAATGTCTCTTGTGTGTGTGTGTGTGTAGGGAGTGGATGAGAAAGTGGAATAACATAGAACTGGTGTGAACGGGTAATCAATGGTCGGTGTGGACTCGTTCCACGCTGTATCTACATGGATCGGACAGGTTTGGAGGGACATGGACCAAGTGCAAGCAGGTGGGACTGGTGTGGCTGGGACGTGTTGGCCGGTGTGAGCGAGTTGGGCCGAAGGGCCTGTTTTCACAATGTTTCACTCTGTGACTATGACTGACTGAACTAAACTAAACGGGGGTCTGTCATTGATGCTCTCATCTGCGAAGAAATGAAGCAACTGCTTTTTATTTGGAATTCACCACCATGTGGGATTAGTTTGTGTCCTCTGCACCCCTCAGACCTGCCAAAGGCTATGATCCCAAACCAAGGTTGGTAAGGAGGTTAAAAAAAAAACTCTTAACATTCATTCTTTATGATGTATTGTTTAAGTTGCGAATGTTCTGGCCATGCAACAGTTCATTAATTAATAAAATGATTAAGATTTAGAAAGTAGTGATTAATATAACTCCCACACACTTTTCCAACTCTGTTTGAATGTATTTGTCATGGTTCTCACTGCAAATCCTCCAGCTGCCTCTCCCCATGTTTCCATTGCTGACCGCCATGTACGTCCATTCTCACTGCATTAGGGCTAGATTGTCAGTTTGCAGGCAGTGGGATAATCATCCCTCACACTCACTGTACTCACTGGAGGCTGGCCCATGATATCATTACATTCATCCAAATCCACTTGCCTTCATTAGCCTCCATATTTTCTCCTTGACTTTGCCTTCATCCAAATTAGGATCCATTCTGGTTTAGAACATGTTTTGTGCAGGACTCAAAATGATGTCCGTACAAGGATCAATCTTTTAGGCTAATCAGAAAACAAACTCCTCATTTGGCCAATATTTCATGGCTCATTCTCAACTCAATCAGACAGACAGTTATCTGAAACACTGATAGAGACGCTGCCTCACATCTGCATTGACTAGAGTTTGATCTTGACCTCTGCTGGTCTATTTCTGGAGTTTGCCCTTTCTCCCTGTGACCATGTGGGTTTTCCAAGATACTCTTGCCCAAGGCTAGTTGATTAATTAGCTGTGATAAATTAACTCTGGTGTATAGCTGACAGGCGGAATCTAGGGGAACTTGATGGGAACATGTGGAGAATAACATTAGTACAAATTGGTGAGCGTGGGCTGAAGGGACTTTAGAGACTCAGGGTCACCGGGTCTGCGCTGACCAGCGATAACCCTAGCACTTTCCTGCAAACTAGGGAGTATTTACAATTTAGCAAAGCTAATTAACCTGAAAACCTGTACGTCTTTGGAGCGTGGGAGGAAACCGGAGCACCCAGAGAAAAACCCACGCAGTCACAGAGAGTACGTACAAACTCCATACAGACAGCACCCGTAGTCAGGATCAAACCCAGGTCTCTGGCGCTGTGAGGCAGCAACTCTACAGCTGCCCCACTGGGCCTGTTCCCATGTTGTTTGTCTCTGTGACGCTGTAAGAAATAAGCAGGAAGAGCTGATAGAAAGGGAAGTGTAAACCCATTGGTAACAGCGTCCATTTGCTCTCTATCCCATATGTGCCCAAATCAGTGCCCTGTGGATTCATTTTTAATTCCTGGACCATGCAGTTAACAGGACACTGGTTTGTGCTCCTACACATGCCCTTGTACGGTTCAACCGGACGTGGTAAAGAATCCAATTAACCAGGAGGTTGCGTGGACCAACATGGATGTTGAAACGTTCCATGGGTCAGAATCTTTGGTAGGCTAATGACGTAGAATATAAAACAGTACAGTACAGGAACGGGCCCCTAGAGCCCTAAATGGTCATGCTGAGCATGGATGCAAGTTAAACTAATCTCATGGTAGACACAAAATGCTGGAGTAACTCAGTGGGACAGGCAGCATCTCTGGAGAGAAGGGAAGCGTAACAACACCCAGTCCTTCTCTCCAGAGATGCTGCCCGTCCCGCTGAGTTACTCCAGCATTTTGTGTCTACCTTCGGTGTAAACCAGCATCCACAGTCCCTTCTTACACATTAAACTAACCTCATCTGCCTGTATGTGATCCATAGACCTAATTTCTCTGTGTATGGCCTCCTTCAATATTGCAACAAAATCTGAAAACCAGGCTTTGAATTACAAGCCCCTTTATTCAAGCACAAGTGAGATGGATGGAGGAGTAGGCATTCTAGATGCCAATCTTAATCTGAGATGTCAGTTCAGTATTCTCCTTATTGTAGGTGCTCTTTTATCTGCAGGAGATAGTGGTCATTTCAGCTGAAGACAGGGCTGACTTAAAATGTATCATTTATCATCTGTCAGGGCGTAGAAAGGTACAGCACAGAAACAGGCCACTCAGCCAACAGTGTCCGTGCCGAACATGATGTCAAATCATATCTCTAATGCCAGCACGTGATCCATGTCCCTCTATTCCCTGCTTGTCCATGTGAAGCGAATATCCATGGGAGATGAACTGCAGTTTCACCACCATCTGACCCTTCCTATTTTGAAGACTTGAATTATTTAAATCACTCAACTCTCTCACAGTTTCTCACACGACTTTGTGTGGTCTGAAAAAGCAGTGGAAATAAAACTTGAATTACAGCTGATAGATTGCTCCCTCCAGATAAGTGCAATAAACTTGCAACATATGTGTCTATATTTAGGTTAACAGCCTCATCTTTTTCTTGTTTGTCCCTCTGCAAAGCTGTCCACTGTATTTGCAAATGAAAAGCCATAGAATGTTAATAAAAGCTGTGCCTTGTAAATAAGGAGCAGCCTGTGATCTTTATGGTCGGAGTCCCATATGTATGTTTTTAGATTCTTCCTGACGGTCGGGCGTTAAAACATGCAATAAGTCACACAGACCTGAGAAGCGAGTGTGGCTGAGAGAGGTGTGTGACAATGCAAAGGACAGGCTGCGAGTTATTACCCTTCGGGATTGCTCCAGAAGTGCATATTAATGTCCAGCCTATTCCTGAGAGCTTCCCTGCGGAAAAACCACACGGGCAGCACCATATCGTAAATTGTTTGTCTTTTATTTTTAATTAACTTTCTTTAATTGGGATTGCAGGAGTAGGAGGAGGGAGGTGGTTTGATAAACATCAGGAAACATCCACACAGGTAACAAAGAGAATGTTTTTCAACTGGATTTCCAAGAGTACTCGTATGGCAGGCAAGCAATGACAAGCTCATGGGGACATGGCAAATCAAGGGAGGACATCTTCAATGTGTAGGAAAGAACTGCAGGTGCTGGTTTAAATCAAAGATAGACACAAAATGTTGGAGTAACTCAGGTTGGACAGGCAGCATCTCTGGAGAGAAGGATCGGTGGCGTTTCTGGTCGACACTGAAGAAGTTCGGTTTCGGGTCTGAAGAAGGGTCTCGACCTGAAACGTCACCCGTTGCTTCTCTCCAGAGCTGCTGCCTGTCCTGCTGAGTTACTCCAGCATTTTGTGTCTATCTTCGAGGACATTTTCAAGATGGCATCCAACCAGGGCTGGTGATCCCATGGGGCGGTTCAAATGATGGGACCTTAAAGAGATTACAGTAAAAACGGGTAAAAGCAGAACATGATGAACCCACTCAGCAACATAGAACATAGAAAGAAGGTACAGCGCAGAAACAGGCCCTTCAGCCCACAATGTCTATGCCAAACATGACACCAAACGGAACTCATCTCCTCTGCTTGCACGCCTGTAGGTTCATTGGTTTCGGTAAAAGTGTAAATTGTCCCTAGTGCATAGGATAGTGCTTGTGTACGTGGTGATCACTGGTCTGCGTGCACTCGGTGGGCCATAGGACCTGTTTCCATGCTGTATCTCTAAAGCCTAAAGTCCATGCCGACCATCGATGACCCGTTTAGACTAGTCCTATGTTAGCCCACTTTCGCATCCACCCTGCACACTATAGGCAATTTACCGAGGCCAATTACCAACAAACTTGCCAGTCTTGGAATGTGGGAGAAAACCGGAGCACCCGGAGGAAACCCATGCGATCACAGGGAGAACGTACAAACTCCTCACAGCACCTGAGGTCAGGCTCGAACCCGGGTCTTAGGCGCTGGAGGCATCAGCTCTACCAGCTGCGCCACTGTGCCACCCTGAATAACACCCCTTTTGTTCCTAATAACAGTGTAGGATCCAGAGAGGCCTCCAGCCCTTTGAAGCTGTTCTTTTATTTATTTGGATGACATCATAACTTTTTTGTTTACTTAGTTCCATTTCCAATTCCAAAAATATACCGAGCAGGGCTAAAGTTTCCACCAACTATTTAGGAAGATTTTATAAGAAACAAGACGAAGTGGGACCCGTTGGGTCCCGTTCTCCCAACGCAATATTCCACCACTCACCCATAGCCCCCAACTGCGCAGGCGCGGCTCATTTCCCCTTATCTCCCAGCACTTCCTCCCCCTTCTCTTCACCCTCCTTTCTCCTCTCCTCCTACCCTCACCTACCCCTTCCCTCACCTCTCCCTCCCTCTCCTTTCCCCTACCCTCAGTCACTCCCTCCCTCCCTCCATAACTCCTCTCCCCTCCCTACTCCCTCCTATCCATCTATCTCCCTGCTCCCCCACTCCTCACCTCTCCCCTATCTCACTCCCCAACGGAACACAATGTTTAAATAACTTTTCTCTTCCTCCCCTTCCCCAATCCCTCACCTCTCCCTCCCTCTCCTTTCCCCGACCCTCAGTTGGCGCTCCCCAGCCCCACATGGGATGGGGGGGGCTGCGTCAGCGCTCCCCGGAGCCAATCAAGGGACTCCACATTGGGGGCGGCACAGACGCTCCACGGAGGCAATCAATCGACCCCATGTTAGGGGCGGAGGGGGCGGCTTCCCCCCTCACCTCCCCCCATCCCACCCCCGTCAAGGAAAATTCTGGAATTTAATTTTGTAAATTAAACCTCTCCCCATTCCACCCGCCCCCCCCACAATGAAAACCACAATGTTTTTTGTAAATGAAACCTCCCCCAAGAATTTGATTAAAACAGTTTTTTTTAATCTCACTCCCTTCCTCCCGCCATTACCCCTCTCCCCTCCCTACCCCCCTTGAGGTGGAAGCTGCTGATCCCATTGTGATGTCATTGTGGACTGGAACACTGTTGACGGGTAGTTTATGTAAATGAGATCCCATTGTGATGTCATAGCTATAACCACCACTGCAACTTTTGTCATTTTTCTCAAAGTGGGGTTTTATAAAGTTGAAAATGTGAATAACTTGTAAAGTATACCATCAATCTGAACAAAACATGATACACCACACCACAGGGCAATGGGGAGTAAGGTGGTCCAAAAGATGTAGCGCTATCGTGTACCGTTTTGACGTAATTCAGGGCATGAATCGCAAGCACGTACGCAGGCACACACGCACACAGACAAGATGAGAGTTTTAGTAATATGTAGATAGATCACATGTTTTTCCGAGCATCTGCATTCTCCTGATATTTGCATACATTTTTGTCTCAACCTTGTGACTTGCTACTGTCGAGCCTTCTCCTGCTATATTTTCTCACCCATAATAATGAAACTGCTCAGCACAGGAGGATTTTCAGCCCTTCAGTGCCATTCTATATTGGTGAAGCGAGGTCTCTCCATCAGCCTAGGTAGATAAAAATGCTGGAGAAACTCAGTGGGTGAGGCAGTATCTATGGAGCAAAGGAATAGGTGACGTTTCGGGTCGAAACCCTTCTTCAGACTGGTGATGTGGTCGATCCCCGGTGAAACGTTAGACGAGTTACACCGGACTCACAAACATTCTCAGCCATTGTCCTTAATAATAGAGAAAGAAATACCAATTGTAGAATAGTGGAAGATATTTGTTTCTATATTACACAGAAAATAGGTGCAGTAGGCCATTCAGCCCTTTGAGCCAGCACCACCATTCAATATGATCATGGCTGATCATCGAAAATCTGTACCCTGTTCCTGCTTTTTCCCATATCCCTTGATTCTTTTAGCCCTACAAGCTAAATCTCTCAATGTAAACATCCAATGAATTGGTCTCCACTGCCTTCTGTGTCAGAGAATTCCACAGATTCACAACTCTATTCTGACGCTTTCAAGAAACAACCCAGTTAATCCTTCTCCCCGCTCTCTCTACATCCTTGCAGTTTTTTTTTCATCTTTAGATGTTGCTCCAGTTTCTTTCAGAAGGCTACTTGGGATCTGTATCTGCCACCCGATCAACTACTGCCCTTTCTACATCCCATTCTTTTACTGCATTTAAACTACCCCTTGGTTCTTTTGTCCGTCACTTTAAGTCTGGAGAGGGTCCTGACCTGAAACGGTGCCTGTCCCATTCCCTCCACAGATACTGCCTGACCTGCTGAATTACTCCAGCACTTTGTGTTTTACTTAAGATCCCAGCATCTGCAGATCCTTGATTCTCCTTACAATTAAGCCTGCTAAATATCAACATAACATCAAAGATTTTTCCCATCTAAATCTGTTATTCTTCTTGCATCAAGAGCATAATTTGCTGTTTTTGTGTCATCCAATATATATTTTTCTTATTTTCTTAACATTCTACACTCCAAACCAGAACTTAATTAAAGTTTAAAAAGCCTGATAACAGTACATCTTTCACACGCTTTGTTTCAATGAATGAGTGATGGAAAGCTTCAAATGTTTTTTTTTTAAATGAGGGTTTAATTAGATAACAGGTTTTTCATACCTTCTCCAAAAATTGTAAAATGCACAATTACGTTTTCTTAGTTAACCGGGTAAACACTTTGCTTTTATACTTTTGTTAACTCACTGATTTGTTAATAGGATTGGATGGCGCAGGCATCGGATTGACCTTCTGTCAGTGATCAGTACTGCATCAAAGTGTCAGCTTAGTGTGGGAAGGAACTGCAGAAGCTGGTTTAAACTGAAGATAGATACAAAAGCTGGAGTAACTCAGCGGGACAGGCAGCATCTCTGGAGAGAAGGAACGGGTGACGTTTCGGGTCGAGACCCTTCTACAGACAGTATATATTTTTAAAAAAACAATAATGGTGCAAAGCCAAAAAAGAAGTCTTTAGCCGGAGGGTGGTGAATCTGTGGAGCTCATTGCCACGGATGGCTGTGCAAGCCAAGTCATGGGGTATTTTTGTATCTCTCTCGAGAGAGAAGGAATGGGTGACGTTTCGGGTCAAGACCTTTCTTCAGCTTTGTGTCACTGCTCAATCATGTCCCTTGATTTGAGTTCAAACCTTCCACCCTCTGAGTCTGAGGTGAGAGTGACCTCGTACCATCCACATCCACCCCTACATCCCAATTAAACTGAGCTAACAAAAGCCGTGCCAGTGGCAAAGGGAAAGATGTAATTCTCCCAATTAGATGGACGGTAAAGATCAAAGGTCTCAAACTGGACAGCCTGTCAATAGATTAGGGTAAAAAAAAGGAAATATTAGCCTGGTATTGATCAACTGCTATTGATCACACATTGTTGTTGGCATATTTAGCAAATTGATGACTAGCAGCCAATGGTGCACTTAATAAATATTATAATCATATACATCATTGTTACAAGTGAAGAGGGGCAGACCACCACATCATTACTGTGCCAGCTGTTCATATAGTTTGCCTGAGACTGGGTGATAACAAGCTGCCTGCATGCAGACTGCGTGGAACCTAGCCTGCATTGAATGATAATTGGTGAGCAATGAGGTCTAATCTAAACTTAAAGTCAAATCCATCCTCCCAGTGGGACCTCAGGCAATGTTTTTTACTGGAATCTGAGCATTTTGAGATGACAGTTTCTGCTCACTGGTTTTCTATTCTTGCTGATTTTCTCCCCATTCTGCCTCTCGCTATAAGTTTCTTGCTGAGCTAGGTGTGCACAGGACATCGGGCAGGGAGGGGGCTCCCATATTTTGTTTCGAATGGCCGGGAATCTGTGGGGAGAAGGAGGAGAAACGACCGTGCAGCGCACAATCGCTGAACAAATGCACGCATTTTGTGGGGCGAGTCACTGGATTGTGTTCAGAAGCTGCTCTTGTTTTGTTAGCTCTCATCTCCCACTGGGCTGAACTTGTCCTTGCTTCAGTCGATTTTCCATCCAGCCCACAGCCCCAATTCCACCTTGGTTGACATCGCCAGCGACACCAGCTCCTCTGTCTTTGGTAGACTCTGTAAGTCATGAAACTGCACTGGGTTTCGCTAAATACTGAATCATGGAAGCCCAAACATGCCTCGAGCTATGGAGTTGCATTTAAGATTCCTGTGGTGGTGTACAGCCTGGAGTTGTGACAGGAGACTTTGTCATGACACATTTTATGTCGATCTTAATTCAACAGTACAGCACAGGAACAGGCCCTTCGGCCCGCAACATCTATGCTAAATATACTGCCAAGACAAGCTGATTTCCTCTGCTTGCACATGATCCATGTGCCTATCTGGAAGCCTCTTAAACACCACTATTGTACATGCCTCTACCACCACCCCTGGCATCACATTTCCCACACATCTCCTTTAAACTTTGCCCTTCTCACCTTAAAACTATGCCA
Organism: Okamejei kenojei; assembly: GCA_035221665.1. Taxonomy (NCBI): domain Eukaryota; kingdom Metazoa; phylum Chordata; class Chondrichthyes; order Rajiformes; family Rajidae; genus Okamejei; species Okamejei kenojei. The sequence goes on along the minus strand of CM069156.1, from coordinate 29,838,274 downwards.
TCTAGTGTTTGACATTTCCATCCTGAGAAAAAGATTCCGAATGTCTACCTTATCTATGCCTATCATAAATTTACACCTTTCAGCCCTGTCCCACGGTACGAGTTCATTCCAAGAGCTCTCCCGAGTTTGCCCGGATTCGAACTCGGAGATTTACGGTAATGGCCACTTGGCGATACTCGGATCTCTAGTGGACATTTTTCAACATGTTGAAAAATCTTCACGAGTCTTCCCGAGCTTACCTGCCATTAGCGAGTCTTCCCGAGTACCTGCCGTCAGCGTCATGAGCCGCTAAGAGACGTCCCCGAGCTCCGACGTACCCGCTACGTTCATTCTCCGTGCTTACCACGAGTTTGATTTTTTTTAAACTCGGTAGAGCTCTTGGAATGAACTTGTACCATGGGACAGGGCTTTTACTATCAGGTCTCCCCTCAACCTCCAATATTCCAGAGAAAACAATGTGAGTTTGTCCAACCTTGTAGCGAACACCCACTAGCCCAGGCAGCGTTCTGGTGAAAAGATGCCAGGAACTGCAACAACAACAGGGTCTTCAACGTCTGTTTCCCTTCCCACAGATCCGACCTGCTGAGTATTTCCAGCATTTTCTGCTTCTTATATATCCAGCATTTTCTCGAATTTTCGCCAAGTGTGTAAGGATACAAGTTAGGGAACTCCGTAATGATACAAATCATGGAGCATGCGTAACAGAACAAGTCAGGGAACTCTAATGAATCTCTGCTAATGATGCAAGACATGAAACTGCTCTGTAATCTCTTCAAACTAAGGAGCCAGGAATATATGGCAGAGTAACTCGGAACGAATGATGGCCCATGCTGAACGCTGTCATATAAAAGCGGTGGATGGAGTGGTCACATCAGACCACAGTGTATGTTTGCCAGCAATGCGGCATTGCGTTGGCCTGTTACCAACCAGACCCATGGTCCAACACACCACATCATCATCACTTCAGCTCAAAGGGAAACCTTAACCGTTCTCTTCAGCTGCAGAAACAGAGCTATTTGCAAGGAAAACTGGCAAATTCATTTATTTGGTGTGGAGGTGTCACTTGGAATCTCTAATTGTACAGTAGACATAAACGGTCTCCACCTGAAACATCACCCTTTCCTTCTCTCCAGAGATGCTGCCTGTCCGGCTGAGCTACTCCAGCATTTTGTGTCTATCTTAGACATAAAATGAGACGAGTTAATTCTGTAGGATTACTTATTTATCACACAGCGGAGAGGCATATTACAAGCATCTCAAAGAAAATGCAATAGTTATGGATCAGACTTTGTGGGCGATTTACTGTCTGCAGGAGAAATTAATTGTGTCTATTGCTCCTTCCGCTCCCTGAAGCTAGGGTTCTGTCTGACTCACCTCTACTCTATTGAGGACATTGGACTTTGTCTGTGGAACTGATGCGTACAATACTGAGAACTATATTCTGCACTCTGTATCTTCCCTTTTGCTCTATCTATTGAATATGAGTTTGAACCGAGTGTATCATCGTATATATCTGATCTTAGTTTTGTTTAGAGATACAGCGCAGAAACAGGCCCTTCGGCCCACCAAGTCTGTGCCGTCCAGCGATCCCTGCACACTAGCACTATCCTACAGACACTAGGCACAATTTACTATTTTACCAAAGCTAATTAACCGACAAACCTGTACGTCTTTGGAGCGTGGGAGGAAACCGGAGCACCTGGAGAAAACCCACGCGGTCACAGGGAGAAAGTACAACCTGTAGTCAGGATCGAACTCGGGTCTCTGGTGCAGTAAGGCAGCAACTCTACGGTTGCCGCCCCTATCTGTTTGCGAAAAAAAGCTTTTCACTGTACATCGACACATGTGACAATAATAAAACTAAACCTCAGCATGAGTCTTCAGCACACATCCAGTACTGTTTTTATCAGAACAAATGCAGTGTAGGACCTTATTGCATAGCTAAGCCCAGCCTTCATCCCTACTCCCAGGACTCAGTCAAGCCTCAAGCTCTTGACCCAAGCTCGGTCACATCCATCTACATTCCATGTGGTAGGATTGTGTTTGAAGGTTACCAACACTTGAACTCAGATCTGAGTTTTATTTGAGTTTGTTCAGGGGGAGAGGCTATGCGTGGGGGTAGGTGGGGGTAGGAGGGAGAGCAACCTGAAGTCCCACACCACCAGGTTGAGGAACAGTTATTTTCCTACAACCATCAGGTTGTTGAATCGGCCTGCACAATCCTAACCCCACCTCAACAACAAAACATTATGGACCACCTCTTGCACTATAATGGACTTGTTTTCTAATTGTTAAAGAAGGAACTGCAGATGCTGGAGAATCGAGGGTACACAAAAGGCTGGAGAAACTCAGCGGGTGCAGCAGCATCTAAGGAGCGAAGGAGATAGGCGACGTTTCAGGTCGACCCGAAACGTCGCCTATTTCCTTCGCTCCTTAGATGCTGCTGCACCCATTGAGTTTCTCAAGCCTTTTGTGTACCCTTGTTTTCTAATTGTGTATTTTTGCATTACTGTCTTGTTTTTGTTTGCACAGTCTGTTTATTTTCACCGCCTTGTAGAATGTATGCATCATTTATGATTTTTGTGTGTTGTCTGGAGCTATGTCTGTGCGTGTGATGCTGCTGCAAGCAAGGTTTCCGTTTTACCTGTATCTCATGGTGTTGTGCATATGACAATAAACTGGACTTCAATTTGATCAAATCATCGAGGTGTGGAAAATGACCACATGGGTTTCTGCCGGGTGCTCCGGTTTCCTCCTGCATCCCAAAGACGTGTGGGTTGATGAGTAGATGAGAAAGTGGGATAACATAGAACCAGTGTGAATGGGTGAACAATGGTCAGCGTGTGGGCAAAATGGCCTGTTTCCATGCTGTTTGACTACCTCTCCTTTCTTCCCTCCCTCCCTCCTTCCCTCCCTCCTTCCCTCCCTCCCCCATTCAGGAGACAGCGAAGAGTCCACCACATTGTTGTGGGTCTGCCATCGCATAAAATGGCAGATTTCCTTCTGTAAACGCAATTAGTGAACCAGATGTTTTATTTATGACCGTCTAGTAGCTTTGCAGTCAATAATTTGAAATCCCCAGCTACTTTAAACAGGATTAAAACTCATTCCCAGTCGAGGCTTCTGGTCCAGTAGTTTATGTTCCTGTTGCCCCTCTTTGCCCTCTCAGAGACACCTTCTGGCCATTCCCTTCCCAGTCCCGCTGAGCTCCTCCAGCACCTTTAGCTGAATTCCAACATCTGCAGTTTCTTGTGTCTCCCAGAACTTCCATTTAAGAGACTTTTGGATAGGCACGTGGATATGCAGGGAATGGAAGGATATGGATTATGTGCAAGCAGGTAAGAGTTGGTCTTGGGATCGTGTTTTGCTCAGATGTTGTGGGCCGAAGAGCCTGTGCTGTACTGTCCAATGTTCCTTTTTCCTCCTGGTTCAGCTGCTTCCCCACTGCACGGAGCCCTTGTCCCATCCAGCACGGGTTGCTGTCAAATTCAAACCCATGTTAAACACCGAGAAAGAGAGGAACTAAGACATGGCACATTAGCCTGTGAGATCATGATGATTCCTCCCCCGCCCCCTGCTGGTCTCTCGGTGAGGCCCGTGTTTGGTGCCTGTGGAGCTGTTTGCGAGACTGACCTGGTTTCCTCGACACACTTGCATGCAGCAGCATCAGTGATTAATGTGTGTGTCTGTGCAGCGGATCAGACGCACGCTCCAGCACTAATTCAGCACGTGCTTTCTCTTCTCCTTGCAGTTACCTAGGTGACGGGCGCTTTCACCTGGAATCCATCATGATAGCGAACCCTGGCATCCCAGCCTACAGGTAAGGCAGAGCACACCTGAGTCACTTGCTTAAAGCTGTTGGGAACGGGGGTGGGGAGGGGAGAACCGAAAAGAGGAAGAGACAAATACTGTATGTGACAAAATATATGTTTTTTCAAAGAAGCACATTAATACAGCTCAGGGTTTCTATTGACCCTTTGGTGTATCTCCTCTAGTGTAGTTTGTCAAAGACCTGCTGGAGTCTCCAGTTCCTTCTTGCTGGGAGTTTGCTGAATATTTCCCTTTTAATCTCCCCTCTCTTCCCTACCCACAGTCCCCGTCTACCTCTATCCTTCCCTCTGCCTTTACATTTCATTCCTTTATCTGAACCCGACCTCTCCTTTTCACCTCCAGCCTCTGTCACGTACTCCACACCTCTCTCACCCAGTCAATCTAAAACTTTCCAGGCTTCATCCCCTACCACAATTACTCTGAAGAAAGGTCCCGACCCAAAACATCTCCTGTCCATTCCCTCCACAGATGCTGCCTGGCCCTCTGAGTTCCACCAACACTCTGTTTTGCTCCAGATTCCAGCATCTGCAGTTTCTTGGGTCTCTGTTTTACTGATGAATGTTCTTAATGCATGGGATTTAGTTTAATGTGCAGGTTTGCAGTGCATGGACTAAATGACAAGGAAAGATGTGCATTTACCAAACTCTTCAAACCAGACAACACTTTGTGGCCAGTGAAGTACTTTGTTTTTCTTTGTTCTGACTGTGGGGCATTGGTGACAAGGCCAGCATTTATTGCGCATCCTTACTAGTCCTTGAGAACTGGGAAGGGGTGGCACAGTGGCGCAGGGGTAGAGTTGCTTCCTTATGACGGCAGAGACCCGGGTTCAATCCCTTTTGTGGGTGCTGTCTGCACGGATTTTGTACGATCTTCCAGTGGCCGTATGGGTTTTCCACAGTTGCTCCATTTTCCTCCCACATTCCGAAGACATACAGGATTGTAGGTTAATCGGCTTCCATAAATTGTCCCTTAAATTGTCGGATAGAACCTGGATACGGTTGATCGATAGTCAGCATGGACTCAGTGGGCCAAAGGGCCTGTTTCCACACTGCATCTCGAAACTAAACTAGATTAAACATCATTGAACCAAGGTTTCAATGGTCAGTTTATTGTCACACGTACCAATTAACATACAGTGGAACTTGAGTTACACAACAGCAACTTCACAGTTAGATGACATCTGAAAGACTTGATGCTTAGAGTTACTGCATCCATTTAGGCCTAGAGTCATGCACAGACCAACTAAGAACATAGAGCCGTACATTACACAGGAATAGGCCGATCAAGACGCCAAGCTAAACTAACCTCCTCTGCCTGCACGTGATCCATATCCCTGCAAACCCTGCATATCCATGTACTGACACATCTCCCCCTAAAGGGCAATGGTGACCCAAATGAGATTTTGCAACAATCCAGTAGTTTTGTGGTTATCATTGTTGTCTTTATATTTAATTATACCTTATGTAATTAACTGAATTTAAATTCCACAGGTCTCTTGAATACTAGTGATAGACACAAATTGCTGGAGTAACTCAGCAGGACAGGTAGCATCTCTGGAGAGAAGGAATGGGCGATGTTTCAGGTCGAAGCCCTTCTTCAGACTCGACCCGAAACCCAAAACGTCACCCATTCCTTCACTCCAGAGATGCTGCCTGTCATGCTGAGTTATTCCAGCATTTTGTGTCTATCTTTGGTTTCAGCCAGCATCTGCAGTTCCTTCCTACACATCTCTTGAATACTAGTCTGGTAATTTAACCAATGCACCACCAATACACATTTAAATAACATGACATTGTGACTTACAAACACAAATGTATCAGTCACTATTGTGCATGATGAGATCCAAAAAAAACTGCAGTGAAATAGAAGCAGACAGTAGTAATAGAGGCCCTTTGGCCCAACTTGCCCATGCCGACAAAGGTGCTCCATCTAAACTGCTACTACCTGCCCCCGTTTGGTCAATATCCCTCAACCCTGTGCACGCCCAAATGTCTTTTAAATGTTGTTATAGTACCTGCCTCAAATACCTCCTCTGGTAGTATGTTCCATACACCCACAGTTGCCCCTCAGGTTCCTATTAACTCTTACCACGCTCACCGTAAACCTATGTCCTCTGGCCCTTGATTCTCCTACTCTGGGTAAAAGACTGTGTGTATCTACCCTATCTCTTCCCCTTATACACCTCGATAAGATCACCATTGATTCTCCTGCGCTCCAATGAATAAAGTCCTAGCCTGCCCAACATCTCCCTATAGCTCAGGTCCCCAAGTCCTGGCAAAACCCTTGTAAATCTTCTCCGCACTCTTTCCCGCTTAACAACATACTTCCAATAGCAGGGTAACCAATGCTGAGCACAATACTCCAAATGTGGCTTCACTAATGTCTAGTGCAACTGTAACATAACATCCCAACTTCTGTACTCAGTACCCTGGCTGATGAAGACCAACGTGCTGAAAGCCTCTTGACCACCCTATCTTCTTGTGACACCACTTTCAAATAACTATGTACCTGTACCCAGATCCCTCTGCACTACAACCCTCCCGGAGCCTTGCATTCACTGTGAAGGTCCTGGCCCAGGTTTGATTTACGAAAATGCAAAACCTCGATCTTATCTGCATTAAACTCCATTAATCCTTCCTCGGCCAACTTGCCCAACTGATCGAGATCCTGCAGTAATTTTTGATAACCATCTTCGCTATCTACGATACCACCCACTTTAGTGTCATCTGTAAACCTACATTGTCAAACATTACATGCATTGTACATTTTCATCCAAATCTTTGATTTTATCCACAAACAGCGATGGGCCCAGCACCAGTACACCACCAGTCGCAGGCCTCCAGTCTGATAAACAACCTTCCACCATCACCCTCCGCTTCCTTTCAGGAAGTCAATTCTCCATCCAGTCTCTAGCTCTCCCAGGATCCCATGCAATCTCCTTTTAAAATCTTGCCCCTCTTACCTTAAAGCTGTGCCCTGCAGTCTTTGACATTTCCACCGTGAGAGAAAAGTTCTGACTGTCTTTTGTTAAAACATTGCTTATCCATAAAGATATCCCCTCTAATTTTAATTTTAATAGTTTATATCCAGCAGAAGAGGGGAGACTATAATGTCTAAGATCTGGATAGGGTTGCTATGGTCATGGAGGGCTTATGCGAGATTGTCTGAGAGATCTTCTGGAAACTGACACAGAAGCTTATTGAATGCCTTGGGCTTTATGAATCCCTGTCCATGTGGAGACACAGAAGTGAGTCAGCATTTGAAGGGCTCTCATGCTGAATCAGATATGATCCTGTTTTGTGTAACAGGATTATGATGCTTGTTACACATTATCAAGTACAACTCGATCTGACGTAGCACCAAATAATTCACTGATGTCAGTAACAGGTCTAATTTGCAGGAATATCGCACTTGATCCATTTGACATTTTTAGTTGGGTTATCGACGAGTCATACATCACCAAGACACACTGAGTCTGCATCTAATCATCAAACACCCATTTTTACACCGATTCCATTCTATTCTCATCGACTCGCCCCAGATTCATCCACAGACTATTGGCAATTTGCAGTGGCCAATTGGTCTACCAACTATATCTTTTTTGGGATGTGGGAGGAAACGAGAGCACCCGGATGAAGGTCATGCAGTCACAGGGAAAACTCCACTCAGCCAGCACCACATGTCGGGCTTGAACCTGGACAGATTTGAGACAACAGCACTGCCTTTGCACATCCTCCGGACATTTCACAATGTGTTCACTCCAGTGAAGTCCTGTAGTCACCGCAATTATGTCAGGAAATATGGCAGCTAAACCTCGCCAGGTGAGGTGGGGTGCCGACTCAGAACGCCGTCTGTCCATTTCCCTCCACTGATGCGGACTGATCTGCTGAGCACCAACGAAACGTTGTGTTTTGAGCGAATACAGCTGCTTCCCCTTTGCTAGGTTAATAATGTCTTTGTAGGTAGCTAACCCACTGCTAGGCGGACAAAGGCAGCAATGCCATCAGGGCTTGTGTATGAATATGTTAGTTAGGCCCACAGTGAATAGTTTGGTTTAGTTCAGAGATACAGCGCGGAAACAGGCCCTTCGGCCCACCAGCCCATTAACACTATCCTACACACACTCGGGACAATTTTCACATTTACCAAGCCAATTAACCTACAAACCTGCACATCTTTAGAGTGTGGGAGGAAACCAAAGATCTTGGAGAAAACCCATGCAGATCACGGGCAGAACGTACAAACTCCGTACAGACGGCACCCGTAGTCAGGAACGAACCCGGGTCTCTGGCGCTGCATTCGCTGTAAGGCAGCCACTCTACCGCTGCGCCACCGTGACCACCCCAGGAGAGATTACAATGGAAAGGAATGACATTTCTGGTTTTAGTCCTGCTGTTCCCACAGTTAGAAATCAGTGCTTCAATCATCTTTCCAGATATGGTGGAATGTCATTCAGGGGGATATCGTAATGTGATGTTATGTTCCAATCGCTTGTTGGCTGTTTATAGATAATGTATTTTGTTGCGGTTTTCATTTTATGCTTTATCCTGTGGTGCACATTTTACTTCAGAATTTGTAGTAAGGCAGCCTCAATGTTGTTCCCTTGTGGCCCGCACACATCCCAACTGCAGCCAAGAGAGTCCAATATAGCCACTTGCATTTACATGCCGATTTATTTAAACCGAAAGTGGTTTCACGCAATGGAGCATCTCTTAAATGAGAATACATAATAGTGGATACACTCAACAGGTTGGACAGCATCTGTGGAAAGAAACATTGAATTTAACATTTCGGATTGATGACGCCAAATGTTATCACCTGTGCTTCTCTTTCCATCGAAAACCTGATCTTCTGATTATCTCCTGCATTCGCTGTCTTTGTTTCAGATTTCAAGTATCTTCAGGGTTTTTGGAGCCTAAGCTATAAATTGTTTTCTTAGAGCATTAGGACAGCACAGCACAGTCTGTTCAGCCCATAGTGCCCATGCCAAGCATGATGCCAAGTGAAACTAATCTCCTTTGCCTGCACGTGATCCATACCCCTCCATCCTTGCATCCTTATCCAAAAGCCTCTTAAACACCACTATCACAACTGCCTCCAGCACCACCCGTGGCAGAGGGTTCCAGGAACCCACCACTATCTTTTTGTCCTGCACATCTCTTTCTTGAGCACATTATTACATCGAGCGGTGCAGCGGGTTGCCTCACAGAATGGGAAACCCGGGTTTGATCCTGACCTCCAGGTGCTCCGGTTTCCTCCCACTTCCCAAAAACCATGCAGATTTATAGGTCAATTGACCTCTAGAAATTGCCCCTCACGTGCAGCGAGTGCATGAGCAAGTGGGATAACATAGAACTACCGTGAATGGTTTGGCATGAACTCAATGTTTAGTTTAGTTTGCAGATACTGTGTGGAAACAGGCCCATCGTCTCCGCACTGACCAACGATCACCCGTACACTAGTTCTATCCTACACACTAGGGACAATTTACAGAAGCCAATTAACCTACAAACCTGCACATCTTTGGAATGTGGGAGAAAACCGGAGGGCCCGGAGAAAACCCACACGGGGAGAATGTGCATACTCCCTACATACAGCACCCGTAGTGGAATCGAACACGGGTCTCTGGCGCCGTAAGGCAGCAACTCTACCGCTGCGCCACTGCGCTGCTCTGGTGAAACAATACAGTAAATACATCAGCCAGAAGAACCGTATGTCAGAAATCACTCTGCAGTGAATTGGAGTGAAACTCCTATCAGCCACACTTCTTCACAAGGTGTGATTGCATACACTGTATGATGAGCTTATGGATGGTGAATGTATAAATAGCCTGCAAACACGTTGAAGCTGCACGTGGAAAGTATGCCATCGGCAAGATATTGATTGTCACGATTGTCATTGGGTATGTGGTTCTCATTAACTGGTACTTACTTCATCCTATTAACCTGCCAATGTGAATTTTATATGGGGAAGCATAACCTGTTAATGGCCTGTTTAAACACCTATAAGTTACTAAAAGGCTATTGAAGCACTGACCTACAAGCTTTTAATGGACTACTTAATTTACCGATATAGGGTTCAATGTAAACATGAATCTGATCTGCTCTGCCTTCACATATCTCATTCTCATCTTCTCGCTGATCATATCTAAACTTGGCGTGTCATGGTGCCAATTAGAGTGCTGCTGGATGAACAAGAAATCACACTGAGGGAGGAAAAGGGAACAATGTAAAAGGGCGACACGTGTAGAGCTGCTGCCTTACCGCGGGAACCACGTTTTGCCCCCCCTGCCCCCCTTCTTCTTCTTCAGCTTTCCCCTCCCTCACAGCACAGAGTGCTTGGGTGCTGTTTGTGTGGAGTGTGCACGTTCTCCCTGTGACCACATGGGTTTCATAACATCATAAGTGATTCGAGCAGAATAGGCCATTCGGCCCATCAAGTCTACTCCGTCATTCAATCATGGCTGATCTATCTCTCCCTACTAACCCCATTCTCCTGCCTTCTCACCATAACCCCTGACACCCGTACTAATCAATAATCTATCTATCTCTGTCCTAAATATATCCACTGACTTGGCCTCCACAGCCTTCTGCTAAGGCTAAGAATTACACAGATTCACCACCCTCTGACAAAAGACATTCTTCCTCATCTCTTTCCTAAAATAAGGTCTTTTAATTCTGAGGCTATGACCTCCAGTCCTAGACTCTTCCACTGGTGGAAACATTCTCTCCACATCCACTCTATCCAAGCCTTTCACTAAACTGTACATTTCAATGAGGCCCCTCTCATTCTTCTGAACTCCAGCGAATGCAGGCCCAGTGCTGTCAAACATGCTTATCATATGTTAACCTACACATTCCTGGGATCATTCTTGTAAACCTCCTCTGGACCCTCTCTAGAGCCTTATCTGGCTGCTTTGGTTTTCTCCCACGTCCCAAAGACCTGGGTGTTTAGGTTAATTGGCCTCTGTAAATTGTACCTGGTGTGTAGGGCTAGGTATAAAAGCGGGATAATGTTGAACTGGTGTGAATAGGTGATCGATGGTCAACATAGATTCGCTGGGCCAAAGGACCTGTTTCCATGCTGTAGTTTTCAATCAATCAAAATGCCTCAAGGGTTATTTCAAAGAGCAGGGGAGTCCACCCAGATATGCTGGGGGCAGTATTTAACTCTCAGTCACCACCACTAAAAGCCATTGCTGCTCGAGGGTAGCCTTGCATTAATTGACTGGCACATTACCTACGATAGAGATGCTGCCTGTCCCGCTGAGTTACTTCAGCTTTTTGTGTCTATCTTCGTTTACAACTCAACTTTTTTTTTGTCCCACCCCCCACCTCTTTTCCTATTTTCTTCCCCCTACCATATAACCATATAACCATATAACAATTACAGCACGGAAACAGGCCCTCTCGGCCCTTCCAGTCCGTGCCGACCATTTGTTTTCCCCTAGTCCCATCTACCTACACTCAGACCATACCCCTCCATTCCCTTCACGTCCATATACCTATCCACTTTACTTTTAAATGTTAAAATCGATCCTGCCTCCACCACTTCTGCTGGAAGCTCATTCCACACAGCCACCACCCTCTGAGTAAAGAAGTTCCCCCTCACGTTACCCCTAAACTTCTGTCCCTTAATTCTCAGGTCATGCCCTCTTGTTTGAATCTTCCCTACCCTCAATGGGAAAAGCTTATCCACGTCAAATTTGTCAATCCCTTTCATCATTTTAAAGACCTTAATCAAGTCCCCCCTTAACCTTCTGCGCTCCAAAGAATAAAGACCTAACTTGTTCAACCTTTCTCTGTAACATAGTTGTTGGAACCCTGGCAACATTCTAGTAAATCTCCTCTGTACTCTCTCTATTTTGTTGACATCCTTCCTATAATTAGGCGACCAAAATTGTACACCATACTCCAGAATTGGTCTTACCAATGCCTTGTACAATTTTAACATTACTTCCCTACTCCTATATTCAATGCTCTGATTTATAAAGGCCAGCACACCAAAGGCTCTCTTTACCACCCTATCTACATGCGATTCCACCTTCAGGGAACTATGCACAGTTATTCCTAGATCCCTCTGTTCCACAGCATTCCTCAATTCCCTACCATTTACCATGTACGTCCTATTTTGATTTGTCCTGCCAAGATGTAGCACTTCACACTTAACAGCATTAAACTCCATCTGCTATCTTTCAGCCCACTTTTCCAAATTGCCCAAATCTCTCTGTAGACTTTGAAAATCTACTTCATTATCCACAACACCACCTATCTTAGTATCATCTGCATACTTACTTATCCAATTTTCCACCCCATCATCCAGATCATTGATGTACATGACAAACAACAGTGGACCCAACACAGATCCCCACTGGTCACCGGCTTCCAACCTGACAAACAGCCATCCACCATTACTCTCTGACATCTCCCATTCAGCCACTGTTGAATCCATCTTGCTACTCCGCCATTAACACCCAAAGATTGAACGTTCTTAACCAACCTTCCATGGGGAACTTTGTCAAAGGCCTTACTGAAATCCATATAGACAACATCCACTGCTTTACCCTCATCAATTTCCCTAGTTACCGCTTCAAAAAATTCAAGAAGGTTTGTCAAACATGACCTTCCAGGCACAAATCCATGTTGACTGTTCCTGATCAGACCCTGATTATCCAGATGCTTATATATATTATCTCTAAGTATCCTTTCCATTAATTCGCCCACCTGGTAACTCAAAACATCACCTATCCATGTAACTGGTAACTCAAAACGTCACTTATCCATGGTCTCCAGAGTTGCTACCTGACTCGCTGTGTTACTCCAGCAGTTTGTGTTTTTTTTTAATAAACCAGCTTCTGCAGTTTATTGTGTGTCCCCTACTACAGTCAATCTGGAGAAGGGTCCTGACCCAAAATGTTGCCTGAATATTCCCTCCACAGATGCTGCCTGACCCACTGAGTTTCTCCAGCACTTTCTGCTTTGCTCAAGGTTCCAGCATCTGCAGTTCCTTGTGTCTCCACTATATAAATGCACGTGGTTTTGCTTATGGCCCCTCTTCCCATCCTTCCAAGTGCCCTCTCCAATAATTGGCTTCATCCATTGAACTATAGAGTCATAGCGTTCTACAGCGTGGAAACAGGGCCTTCAGCCCAACTTGGCCCCAATTTGGCAGCCATGTCCCAACTACACTAGTCCCACCTGCCCGCATTTGGTCCATATCACTCAAAACCTGTCCTATCCATGTAGATATTTAACAAGTGAAAGAAAAGCGAACTTGCTTATATACAACACTCTCCACAACCTCTGGAGATCTCCGTGGTGCTTTATAACCACTGAAGTGCCTTCCAGATATGCAATCAGCTGTTGTAATACAGAAAATCTCAGCAACAAGTGTGAAGAAGATCTTACAGATGGTAATGAGAGACATTCTAATCTGTTTTACTTGTTGTTTAGGAGATAAATATTGGCCGGGATGTCAGGGAGTGTTCTCCTGTGATCACAGCAATTTGCATGAGTATCTTGTTTCTTTTTGCTGAAGAGCAAAGAGCAAAGGTGAAAATACAAAGTATTCATAGCCTTTAAACAGTCCATTTGACTGCACAGATCTTCCTCAGTGAAGCAACAAACAATTTGCTGGAGATAAAAGTGATGGATTTCCGTCCTGGGATAAATAAAGTTCTATCGTATCACATCGTAGTAACTCAGCAGGACAGGCAGCATCTCTAGAGAAAAAGGATGGGTGACGTTTCGGGTCAGGACCCTTCTTCAGACCTCAGGGAGAGGTTGTTGACCTGACACGGTGTTACCAAGCTCTCTATCGCCTTCCACTGAGTCCAGAAGGGAGCATTGAGCCCAGATGAGGAGCTGTTCCACAAGATTACTTTGGGGTTTCAGTGCAACATTGCAGGGGGCCACTGAGGAATAGGTTTGACTCTAACCGTTAGAGGGAGAGTGACATTACATTGTGGGATTACACTAGCTCCAGAGAACGTGGATAGGTCATGTTTCAGGTCGGGACTTCTTCAGACCCGAAACGTCATCTAACCATTGATCAGCCATGATCATATTGAATGGCGGTGCAGGCTCGAAGGGCCGAATGGCCTATCCTGCACCTATTTTCCATGTTTCTAACCATGTTCTCCTGGGATGCTGCCTGACCTGCTGAGTTACCCAGCGCTTTGTGACTGCTAATTGTGAAGCAAAGCAAGAATTTCATTGTCCTATCTGGGACACATGACAATAAACTCTCATGAATCTTGAATCTTAATTCTGTCCTTGTTTATTGTTGCTCTCATTTCCTGTAAACCCAGAGTTTAACTGACTTCTCTGCTATGATTTGGTTTATCCCCACAGCAAGTTTTGAACAAAGTTATAACAATTCCACTTTCTCCATCATCAGCACCAGACCTGAATCTATAGTTGTTTGGAAGATGATGACCAGGGCTTCCCTTACTTCCCTCTACAACGTATCCAGGAGATTTCTCCATTTTAAGTCCAGTCACCCATTTCAGTATCTCACCCGTTTAATTGTCAGTCCATCGAAAATTTTATTTACAAGTTTCTTTGCTGAACTACTTTGCTTTGCTGCCTCACAGCACCAGAGACCCAGATTCAATCCTGACCTCAGGTGCAATCTACGTGGCGTTTGCACGTTCTCCATGTGACCACGTCGGTTTCCTCTGGGTGCTCCGGTTTCCTCCCACATCCCAAAGACGTGCGGGTTTGTAGGTGAATTGGCCTCTGTAAATTGCCCCGAATGTGTAGAGAGTGGATGAGAAAGTGGGATAACAACGAACTTGTGTGAATGGATGATCTATGGTCAATGTGGACTTGGTGGCCCGAAGGGCATTTTTCCATTCGAAATGTTAAAATCCGTCAAACCCTATCTTCTTCCTTGATGAATATAAAGCACTTATTTATTGTCTTCCATTTCCTTCTCCCTAATGAGCCTATCTTGGTTCTACTTACTTAATCCATCCGTTCCATTCACCCCAACTATTCCATGTGATAGGTCTGAAGAAGGGTCTCGACCCAAAACGTCGCCTGTTCCTTCTCTCCAGAGATGTTGCCTGACCCGCTGAGTTGCTCCTGCATTTTGTGTCTATTCCATGTGATAGTTTGTCTCACATCATTGCAATGGCACCAAGTCAGGAGGGTTTTGATGGATTTGCCTTTGGGATAGGACCAATCACTCTTAGTTTAAGAAGACAAGTGACAGAAGAAATTTGAAGTAGATTTATCTTGTGTGCTGTTTCTGGTGTCCCATGCTGTATCGTATCATCCTTGCCTTGGGACCAGCCATCCATCTTCTACAGTACATTGTATTATGTTTTAGGCGTTTTATGTTTTTGTTATGTTTTTGATGTTTTAAAGTGAGAGGGGAGAGATTTAAGAGGGACCGCAGGAGCAACTTTTTCACTGAGGACATAGACTGTATCTAGAATGAACTGTCAGATGAAGCTACAGAAGCAGATACAATTACCACTTTCAAAAGACATTTGGACAGATTTATGGGTAGGAAGGTTAAGGGATCTCAGGAGCAACTTTTCACTCCAAAATGTGCCAAATGCAGGCAAATGGGACCAACATAAAAATGCCTGCTTGGTCGGCATGGACAAGGTGGGCTGAAGAGCCTGTTTCAATGCCGTGTAACTCTGGGATGTTTTGACTCGAGGAGCTGAGTGTGCAGAGCTAATATTGAACTGAAACGCCACCCATTCTCCAGAGATGCTGCCTGTCCCGCGGAGTTACTCCAGCATTTTGTGTCTATTTACAATCTATTGGTCTAACGTGCAGGCAGCTTTTCTTTTCCAGTGAATTGGTCCCTTAACTGACGACTCCCATCAGGGCTTTTGATTCTTTCTCTGACACTAATTGACCTCAATACTATTGGAGTGGAGGAAACTGCTGTTAAACCACTTCCTTTAAGTAACTCATAAAAGAAACAGTGCAGTCAATTTGTTAAAGCCCAAGGGGACATTGATTAGATCATTGGCAGCTCATCTCAGCACCATGGTGCACAGAACAAGGAGGCACTGGGCTTGCTGAGCTATTGACATCCTTTCTTACCTTTATTGAAGTTGTTGTGGGGTGAAGAGGAAGAAGAATCACTTGACTGTCCTCCAAGCCGTTGCTAGATACGTTACCGAAGAACAGGAGAAAGCTTTAGTTTACAGTGCGGAAACAGGCCCTTCAGCCTATGGAGACTGCACCGACCAGCAATCCCCACACATTAACCTTATCCTACACACACTAGGGACAATTTACAATTTCCAGTTTTACCAAGCCAATTAACCTACAAACCTGTACACCTTTGGAGCGGTTATTCATCCCCTGGAACCAGGTCCATCCGTCAGTGAGTGAGATTGTGATACATAGAACAGTACAGCACAGGAACATGGCCCTTCGGCCCACAAGGTCCGTGCCGAACTAATCTCTGCCTGCACGTGATCCATATCCCTTGATTCCATGCGGGACCATGTGCCCATTTAAAAGCCTCTTAAACACCACAATGGTATCTCCCTGCACCACCACCCCTGGCAGCGAGTTCCAGGCACTCACCCCATCTGCACCTCTCTTTGAAACTTTGTCTCTTTCATCTTAAACTTTTGCCCTCAAGTCTTTGACATTTCCATCCTGGGAAAAATTTTGTCCAGCATACCCATGCCTCTCATAATTTTATACACTTCTGTTAGACCTCCTCTCAGCCTCCCAAGTTCCAGAGAAAACAATCCAAGTTTGTCCAACCTCTATAGCTAATACCCTCTAATCCAGACAGCATTCTGGTAAACCTCCCCTGCACCCTCTCCATGCTTCTTCATCCTTCCTGTAATGTATCAGAACTTGCTATTGTGGGGCCTATAGTACAATCTCTTTAGAGTGCTTGCATCTTTCTTATTTCTAAACCCCACGCAAACCCTCCAGGACGCCGTGCCCGCCTCCCTGATCAGTAGCGCAACTCCTCCACTTCGTTTGCCCCCCTCTCGATCACGTCTGATACATCGGATCACTGAGCTGCCAGCTATGTCCCTGCACGATGGCATCATAGTCCCAAGCATCGATCCAGGCTCCACGTTCATCTGCTTTCTCCACAATACTCCTGCCATTGAAATGAACACACTTCAGCTCAGAATGGCCCTGCCCTTTTGCTTAGCCTGTGCACATGAGGCACCAGCCGTCTCTGTTTTGGATTCTGTCGTTGCTGACAATCCATCAGTGCTGCTCTGTAAACGGTCATTCCCACTGAACACGACAGCCTGTGGTAGGAATGCTGTCCCAATTACTAGTCTGTTTCTGCAACATTAAATTGCACTTAACACCAGCCTGCATTTAATGTTAGGCATTGGAAATCAATAAGGAGAGGGCAGCGTGCATCAACTCTTGCTTCACACCGGCAGGGTGTCTTTGCCCCCTTGTGGTGAGTCCCAGTCTTGATTGATTGAAAGATACGCTATGGAAACAGTCCCTTCAGCCCAGCAAGGTCACCCGCTCAAACTAGTTCTCTGTTATTCACTCCTTCTTGACTCGTACCATCGAGCTGCCGACCATCCAGGCAGAAAATGAGTTGCTGTTCCTGGAAAAGTGGAGATGAAGGAGAGGATCAGCCACCGTATTATTATCTAAATGGTGTCAAGTTGGGAAAAGGGGGAGTACAACGGGATCTGGGGGTCCCTTGTTCATCAGTCAATGAAAGTAAGCATGCAGGTGCAGCAGGCAGTGAAGAAAGCGAATGGCATGTTGGCCTTTATAACAAGAGGAGTTGAGTATAGAAGGAAAGAGGTCCTTCTGCAGTTGTGCAGGGCCCTAGTGAGACCACACCTGGAGTATTGTGTGCAATTTTTAGTCTCCAACGTTGAGGAAGGACATTCTTGGTGTTGAGGCAGTGCAGCGTAGGTTTACAATGTTAATTTCCGGGATGGCGGGACTGTCATATGCTGAGAGAATGGAGCGGCTGGGCTTGAATACTCGATAGAGGCAGGAATCACGTTCCCGGTGTTGGGGGAGTACAGAACCAGCGGCCACAGTTTAAAAATAAGGGGCAATTCATTTAGAACGGAGATGAGGGAACAATTTATCAAACAAAGAGTTGCGAGTGTGGAATTCTCTGCCTCAGAGGGCGGTGGAAGCCGGTTCTCTGGATACTTTCAAGAGAGAGCTAGATAGGGCTCTTAAAGATAGCGGAATCAGGGGATATGGGGAGAAGGCAGGAATGGGGTACTGATTTTGGACGATCAGCCATGATCATATGGAATGGTGGTGATGGCTCGATGGGCCGATTGGCCTACCAGCACCTATTTTCTATGTTTCTATCTTTTGCTGAACAGTGCAGCACACAATTTGGCCCGAGATATCTGTGATCCGAACTGATGCCAATTTAAACAAAGACAAATGTTTCAAGAGTGTTTAATTGTCACTTATGTCGACAACTGAACAATGAAATTATTACTTGCAGGAGTTTAACCGGCCTGTAATTGTGCGCAGATAATTATAATAATCAAAACAAATGTCTTTATATTATATAGAAACAAAGACTGCAGGTGCGAGTTTACAGAAAACACAGAGTGCTGGAGTAGCTCAGTGGGTCAGGCAGCGTCTCAGGAGAATATGGATAGGAATGTTTTGGGTTGGGACTAGAATATTTTCTATCCACGTTCTCCTGAGATGTGCCTGACCCGCTGAGCTACTCCAGCAATCTGCGTCTTCTCTTTATATTAATATCCGTAATACTAGCACAGCCAAAGGCACAGTCCATAGTGATTGAGGCTAGTTAGCATTGTGTTGTGTTCAAGAGCCCGATGGTTGTTGGGAAGAAGCTATTCTTGAACCAGCTGAACTGGTTTCAGACTCCTCTACCTTCTTCATGATGGTAGGAGCGAAACAAGAGCGTGGCCAGATTGACGATGCTGGATACTTTATCCAGGCAGAGCCTCCTCTAGATCCCTTTGATGGTAGGAAGGTCAATCAGTCCCTGCGCTGGACCAGGCAGTGTTGACCATTCTCTGCCATCTCCTTTGTTCCTGCGTGATTGAGTTGCAGAACCAGGCCGTGATGTAATCAATAGTGTGCTCCGTTCTGTCTGCAAGTGCTTCATTCCTTCATGCATCTATCTAAAAGCTCTATTGGCTGTGCCCTGTGACTGTAGATGAATTGGAGTGGGGCGAGGTGAACAAAGGGAGATGATGAGTGGAAAGAGGAAAGAAATGGGCAATGTTTTAATCCAATTTTCTGACTGAATAGTTATTTTATTGACCTTGAGACGAGATGTGACCAGGTATTCTTGTTAACATGACCAGGCGTCTGACGTGATCAGCTGTTCTTATTTTGGTAATGCAGACGGTATTGCTTGGGAGGAATATACACAAAGAATTTCACTCAATAGCTTTTGGGATATTATTAACAATGTGCACATGTGAAGATGGATACCATGTGAACCTTTTTCTAAAGGTTTGCTTCTGATACGAAGCAAAGAGGCAATGTTTAGGAGCAAAGAGGTCCTTCTGCATTTGTATAGGGCCCAAGTGAGACCACACCTGGAGTATTGTGTGCAGTTTAGGTCCCCTAATTTGAGGAAGGACATTCTTGCTATTGAGGGAGTGCAGCGTAGGTTCACAAGGTTAATTCCCGGGATGGCGGGACCGTCATATGCTGAGAGAATGGAGCGGCTGGGCTTGTATACTCTGGAGATTAGAAGGATTAGTGTGGATCTTATTGAAACATATAAGATTATTATGGGTTTGGACACGCTAGAGGCAGGAAGCATGTTCCTGATGTTGGGGGAGTCCAGAACCGGGGCCACAGTTTAAGAATAAGGGGTAAGCCATTTAGAACGGAGACGAGGAAACACTTTTTCACACAGAGAGTTGTAAGTCTGTGGAATTCTCTGCCTCAGAGGGCGGTGGAGGCCGGTTCTCTGGATACTTTCAAGAGAGAGCTAGATAGGGCTCCTAAAGATAGCGGAGTCAGGGGATATGGGGAGAAGGCAGAAATGGGGTACTGATTGGGGATGATCAGCCATGATCACATTGAATGGCGGTGCTGGCTCGAAAGGCCCAGTGGCCTACTCCTGCACCTATTGTCTATTGTTTCATAGCAAAATGATTTGAGTATAGGAGCAGGGAGGTTCTACTTCAGTTGTATAGGGTCTTCGTGAGACCACACGTGGAGTATTGCGTACAGTTCTGGTCTCCAAATCTGAGGAAGGACATTATTGCCATAGAGGGAGTGCAGAACCGGGGTTCACCAGACTGATTCCTGGGATGTCAGGACTGTCTTAAGACTGGATAGACTCGGTTTATACTCTCTAGAATATAGGAGATTGAGGGGATCTTATAGAAACTTACAAAATTCTTAAGGGGTTGGACAGGCTAGATGCAGGAAGATTGTTCCCGATGTTGGGGAAGTCCAGGACAAGGGGTCACAGCTTAAGGATAAGGGGGAAATCCTTTAAGACCGAGATGAGAAAGACTTTTTTCACACAGAGAGTGGTGAGTCTCTGGAACTCTCTGCCACAGAGGGTAGTTGAGGCCAGTTCATTGGCTATATTTAAGAGTGAGTTGGATGTGGCCCTTGTGGCTAAGGGGATCAGAGGGTATGGAGAGAAGGCAGGTACGGGATACTGAGTTGGATGATCAGCCAAGATCATATTCAATGGCGGTGCAGGCTCGAAGGGCCGAATGGCCTACTCCTGCACCTAATTTCTATGTTTCTATGTTTCAGTTTAGTTTATTATCACGTGTACCAAGGTACAGTGAAAAGCTTTTGTTGCGTGCTAATCAGCCAGCAGAAAGACAATACATTATTACAATTGAGCCATTCATAGCATAGAGACTCACGATAAAGGAATAACGTTTAGTGCAAGGTAAAGCCAGTAAAGTCCAATCAAAGATAGTCGGATAGTAGTTCAGGACCGCTCTCTGGTTGCGTTTACAATGTGACGTTTTCAAGAGATCTTAAGGTAGTTCACTTGGTGGTGACACAATAGAGTTTCACCAGGTTGATACAAATTGCTGGAGTAACTCAGCGCGACAGGCAGCATCTCTGGAGAGAAGGAATGGGTGGCGTTTTGGGTGGAGACCTGACTCCAGGAATAGGAGGCTCGTCCTGTCAGACGAATCTGCACCAACATTCTCCAATGCAATGGAATCAGAAGTGAATTAAAAAAATGAAACTCTTCCAAAGCTGGGTCAGATAAATATTGATAAGTATAGAGCTCCCCAGCTAGTCTTTCAACATTTACCTTATCGAGCCTCGGAGAGACTAGGGCTATTGTCAGGATATGGGCTCAGTTCTCTTTAGGATTCCGATGAGGAGACATTTCTCAACTTGGTTGTTAGTCTTTGAAGGACTCCCTCAGAGGCCCATGGTTTCTTGGTCAATCAATACTTTGTCGATAGATTTATTCTTGCAGAAAGTGGTGAATCTCTGGAATTCTCGACACTGGAGGCCCGATCTTTCCATTTAAAGTAGAAAATAATTCTACCACTGTTGTATCTTCCTCTCAACGTTCCCTCCACTGCTCACTGACCTGCTCTTCCATCAACACCAATTGTTTGCCTTCTCACAGCACTTCCCCCTTGCAGAACATACAACACCTGCTTATCCACCTCATTCCTTCCCACTATTCGGGTACCCAAACTGTCCTGCAGATGAAGCTGCACGTTGTTTAAACCTCTTTCAATTTATTGTGTGGAGTTTAGGTCTCCTAATTTGAGGAAGACATTCTTGCTATTGAGGGAGTGCTGCGTAGGTTCACCAGGTTAATTCCCGGGTTGGCGGGACTGACATTTGATGAAAGAATGGGTCAACTGGGCCTGTATTCACTGAAATTGAGAAGGATGAGAGGGGATCATAGAAGGATGCGAGGGGATCTTATAGAAACATATAAAATTCTTAAGGCATTGGACAGGCTAGATGCAGGAAAAATGCTCGCCATGTTGGGGGAGTCCAGAACCAGGGATCACTGTTTAAGAATAAGGGGTAGGCCATTTAGGATTGAGATGAGAAGAAACTTTTTCACCCAGAGTTGTGAATCTGGAATTCTCTGCCACACAAAGCAGTGGAGGCCAATTCACTAGATGCTTTCAAGAGAGAGTTAGATTTAGCTCATAGGGCTAACGGAATCAAGGGATACGGGGAAAAAGCAGGAACAGGGTACTGATTTTGGACGTTCAGCCATGATCATATTGAATAGTGGTGCTGGCTCAAAGGGCCACCTTTGCACCTATTTTCTATGTTTCTATCTTTTGCTGAACAGTGCAGCACACAAACAGACTTTTTGGCCCGAGATATCTGTGCCGAACATGATGCCAATTTAAACAAAGACAAGTGTTTCAAGAGTGTTTAATTGAGACTTGTGCCGACAACTGAACAATGAAATTATTACTTGCAGGAGTTTAACCGGCCTGTAATTGTGCGCAGATAATTATAATAATCAAAACAAATTTCTTTATATTATGTAGAAACAAAGACTGCATGTGCGAGTTTACAGAAAACACAGAGTGCTGGAGTAGCTCAGTGGGTCAGGCAGCATCTCAGGAGAATATGGATAGGAATGTTTTGGGTTGGGACTAGAATGTTTTCTATCCATGTTCTCCTGAGATGTGCCTGACCCGCTGAGCTACTCCAGCAATCTGCGTCTTCTCTTTATATTAATATCCGTAATACTAGCACAACCAAAGGCACAGTCCATAGTGATTGAGGGTAGTTTGCATTGTGTTGTGTTCAAGAGCCGATGGTTGTTGGGAAGAAGCTATTCTTGAAATGATATTCCCTCCACAGATGCTGCCTGACTTGCTGAGTTCCTCCAGCACTTTGTGTTTTGCTCAATATTCCAGCATCTGCAGTTCCTCACATCTCCATGAACTCACTGTTCGATACAACAATTTCAGGAAGCCAGTCTTTCCTGTTTAGAAGCCTGAGCAGGCCCCTTCTGATGGAAGGGCATCCCAACCCAAAACATTCTCTTGGTTATTCTCTCTCCACACCTGCCAGAATCTGGAGCAAAAGAAACAACCTGCTGGGGGAACTCAGCGGCTCGAACAGCATCCGAGGGGAAAAATAAATTGTTGGTGTTTCATTCCGAGGAACGAAAGCATTGACTGGTCCTTTCTTCCCACCGACTCTTCTCAACCTGTTGAGTTCACCCAGCAGTTTGTATTTTGCTCCACATTGCAGCAACTTCACGCTTTTGCGTCTCTGCCTGGCCCACCAGTTATTTGCAGCATTTTGATGGCTTTCACCCGTCCCTTTGATCTGCACCCTCACAGTTCCCGTGTGTTCTCCTGGGGTTTATTGTCTCTAGGGGCCTTCGCTCATCGGTCAACAAGTGGCCTTTGTACGTGGACAGCCTGTATCTCCACCCTACCCCTATCTAACCAATAATAGCCATTAGGCTATTTAATACTAAATAAGCTCTAACACCTCCAAATAATCTCGGAATTATATAGACATGATTATTATTGCACTATTATTGTTTGTTTGTTTTTTTATGTGTACGTATGTGTGCCTGTGTGCGTCTATGTAGACATATGTGTATATGTGATATGTTATGATATTCATATATATATACACACACTGAATTTTTTGTTTCTCGTTTATTATATTGTTTACAGTGTACTATGTTTACACATTCTGCTGTGCTGCTGCAAGTAAGAATGTTATTGCTCTATCTGGGAGATATGACAATAAAACGCTCTTGGCTTGACTATCGCAAGCATTCCCTCCACCTCTCCCCATCTCTGTAACTTAAAGCACATTTGCTCACTCACTTTTCCAATTCAGATGAAAGGACATTGATCTGAAACATTAACTGCATTTCTCTCTCCAGAGAACGCTGCCTGACCTGCTGCTTATTTCTAGCGCTTTCCGTTTTTCGTTCAATGCTGCTATTTTGAAGAGGAGCAGAGAAGATATCCCTGGTGTCCCATCCACTATTTATCCTTCAATCTGCGTTACTAAAACAGATTACCGAATCCTCTGATGGTGCCACTGTGGCGCAGCTGGTAGAGCTGCTGCCTCACAGTGCTGGAGACACAGGTTCGATCCTGACCTCAGGTGCTGTCTGTGTGGAGTTTTCACGTTCACCCTGTAACCATATGGGTTTCCTCCGGATGCTTTGGTTTCCTCCCACGTCCCAAAGGCGTGCTGGTTTGTTGGCCTCTGTAAATTGCCTCCAGTGTACTGTAGGGAGTGGATGAGAAAGTGGGATAATATAAAACTGTTATGAGTAGGTGATCTTAGTGGGCTTAAGGGCCTTTCCATGCTGTAAATCTAAACTAAACCAAACTTTCTCACACCATTGTTTGCGTAAGCTTGCTATTTTCTGCTTTCTCCTGTACAACCTAACTACATTTCATTGATTATTTGCCCGTGAAGCGCCTTTGAATGTCTGGAAAATCTGTGAATATTTCTATATAAATAGAAACCATTTCTGTCTTTTTATTGTGTGAATGAGCAAGTTCAGAAATCTTCTGGCCTATTCCTCATCCATTTTATTCTGTTCTGGCAGTTAGATTTAAGCACTTGGAAAGTGTTAGCGGTGATATATTCAAGAATGATTGAAGAAGCTAAAGAAAGAAATAACTGTGACTGAGTTTAGATTTTTTTTTTGGTCCGAAAAAATACAGGGGCTGTACTTAAAGGCCAAAGGAAACACATTATCCTGCCATTCAAGGAAATGAACAAGGCGTAGAATTACCAGTCGCTGAGCAGAGGATTGGCAGCAAGGAAAATATTTTACAGAGTTGACGTGCATTGAAAGAGCACGGGGGCCAGAAGTGATAGTCATTGTAGTTTTACTAGAAATGGGGTCATGCCTTATGCATCTATCGGAGTTCTTTGAGGAGGTAATTCAATTAGTGCCCGAGAGCTATCCAATGAAAGTAATTTACTCGGATTTTCAGAAGCTATTTGATAAAGGTCAGCATTGAAGCTTTCAAAGAAGATTAAAGAATGCGGAATTAATGAGAAATTAGCTAACTGGATTGAAAACTGATTTGGCAATTGAAATGGAAGGTGATGGCAACCATCGGATGGGGAAGGAGCAGCAGCAGAGAGAGGGGAGGGGGAAACGTGTAGGAAGGAACTGCAGATGCTTGTTTAAACCGAAGATAGACACAAAAAGCTGGAGCAACTCGGCGGGACAGGCAGCATCTCTGGAGAGAAGGAATGGGTGACATTTGGGGTTGAGCCCTTTCTTCAGTCCGAAGATGGGTCTCGACCAGAAACGTCTCCCATTCCTTCATGCCTCGCTGAGTTGCTCCAGCTTTTTGTGTCTATCTTCAGGGAGGGGAAGGCGACTGCGGAGGCTCACACTGCCCTCTGAGTGCCGCTCGTAAATAATGGAGAAGGGAATCATAAAATATTCTGCACATTTGCAGACGTTACCAAACCAAGCGGCCGTGAGAGAGAGAGAGAGAGAAGATGGCAGCATTCGGCAGGGCCCCGGGGAGATTTGAGCAGGCAGGGAATGGAGTTCATCGTTCATTTACTTTAGAGTAATAAAGATTCACACGGTGTCTGGATAAAAAAATTAAGAAAGCTTGATTTTTGCAACAGCCTTCACAAACTCAAGAAGTTCAAAGCTTGTTGCAGTGGATGAAGTTTTTTCGAAACAGGTCAACAATAAATCAATTTGCTCACAGTATATCCCAGTTGCAGCATATTGACAGGTACCATGAGAGTCAAGAGCCAAGAGTGTGTAATTGCCATATGTACTGACAATCGAACCATGAAATTCTCGCTTGCAGCAGCATGTCAGGCCTGTAAACACAATACACACAGACAGTATGTAGGAGACAAAAAAAACAGTAAATTAATCACCGCCACACGTGCAAAAAAACATCAAAGTCCTTAGTACAACCAAAGGCCATCCATAGAAGTTGAGGTTAGTGTTATATAGTGTTGAAGAGCCCTGATGGTTGTTGAGAAGAAGCTATTCTTGAACCTTATGGTCACGCTTTACAAGCTCTTATACTTTCCTCCCGATGGTAGGAGTGAAAGGAGAGACCAGACATAGAGATGTCGGACTGATGATATTGAGTGCCTCCAATTATAGGGAAATCAGAACCTTTGATGGTCTGGGCAGTGTCTACCACTTTCCGTGATCTCCTTTATTCCTGGGCATTCGGGAGGCCAAACCAGTGCCATGGTGCAACTAGTTACATGCTCCCTATCTTACACCTGCAGAAGTTCAAGAGAGGAATCGTCGACCAATCGTCGACCAATTAACCACATTTGGAATACTGTGTGGAGTTCAGGTTTCCCAACTATAGGAAAGATGTCATTGAGTTGGAAAGGGTGCAGAAGAGATTCACCAGGATATTATCTGGACTTGCAGGCTTGAGTTAGAGGGAGAGATTTGCCTGATTGGAAAGCTGAGGCATTTTGTTTATTGAGGTTTATTTTTTGTTTATTTTACTTTATTGAGGTGTATTGTTTCCAATTTGGTGGAAGTTTCTTGATTAGAACAGGGTCCAGGGTTATGGGGAGAAGGCAGGAAAATGGGATTAGGAGGCAGAAGATCAGCCATGATTGAATGGCTTAGTAGACTCGATGGGCCGAATGGCCTACTTCTCGTCCTATAACTTGCGAACATGAACTTGTGAAGTGTTAAGGACTGGATGTCACAGGTATAAAATAAAAAGAAGATGCATTATTACCTGGTGTATTGGAAGGTGAAATACCCACAGATGTGATGGAGGCAGGTTCCACTGTGTAATCTTCAAGAGAGAACTGGATGAATATAAGAGATAGAAAAGGTTAAAGAAAAACACCAGTGGACGGAAGTTAAAAGTTGTTCTGATGGGGTTCCAGCACAAGCATGAGGGGCCGAATGGCTTCCCTCTTCGCTATAACACACCCCTGTACCAGGGAGGGCGGGTTGCAGGCGATCTTTAAATTTCTCCCTGTAAAGGAGTTTGGTCTCACATCCTAGGGAGTTTATCCCTGGACCAGAAGATACCGAGTCCATGCTAAATTCATCAAATATAATTGGGACGGTGTCAAGAGATGTGACAGTTGGCAAACATACATTCCATAACGGGAAAGCTATTGGGCTTACAATGCTTCACATGGCAAATGTTCATAAATGTTATTATTTATTCTCTGCATTGGAATGCATTAATATCCCTTGAAAATCTCTCATTGCTTTCAGATGGTAATGAGCTTTTGTCTGTGATTTGTTTTTTTAGTTCATGTTTCACGATCTTGGAAGCATGCATTTATTGCCCATTCCGTAATTGGCCTTGAAAAGTTATATGGCCATTTCATAGTCGACCATTTTGGCGAGCCCAGATCCTGTATACCTCAGCCTGGGTAGGAACATAGAACCGTACAGCACAGAAACAGGACCTTCAGCCCATAATGTCCATGCCAAGATAAACAAACCTCCTCTGCTTGCACGTGATCCATATCCCGTTGTTCCATACAATACCACGTGTTTATCTAAAAGCCTCTTAAACACCACTACTGTACACACCCTGACAGGACGTTCCAGCCTCTTACCGCAATGTTTGTAAAAACACTGTCTCATCACCTTTAAACTTTGCCCTTCTCACCAAAAAGATACTGTATGTTCTCCAGTCCTTGACACTTTTACTCAAATAAAAGATTCTGTTTGTCTACCTTACCTATGCCTCTCATAATGTTATATACTTCTGTCAGGAATGACAGATTTTCTCAGCTGAAGAGCATTGGTGGTCTAAATTTGTCTTTACAACGACCCAGCTCTCGTCACGGTTTTACTCATGACCCGTGAGGAGGGCTGTGTTTTAACGCCAGATTATCTATCCATATCCATATCTTCTATCTCTATATACTAAAACTCTGATCTTGTATGTGGATGTGGGTATGTATAATCGCATCTAATCGAAAAAATGACGCGCTAACGGTAACATTTTTACATATTCCGGTAGAGATTTTTCCGCCTTATGTGACAAATTCATGCTTTTTTCTCGAGTTATTAATGAAAATGTTCACAAATCTGATGAAACTTTGAAATTAAAACGCCTGTCTTTCACGGATGACGTCACAATGGTCTGCCTGCCTGCCGTTTTGTTCACGCTGTGAGTGATGTCCCCCCCACCTCTCCCTCCTCCCCTGTTATTCAAAAGACGCAGCCCTCTCACCCCCCCACCTCTACCTCCACCTCCTCCTCTCCCTCCCCTCCTCTCCCCCTCCTCTGCCCCTCCTCTCCCCCCTCCTCTCCTCTCCCCCCCTCCCCCTCCTCTCCCCCCCTCCCCTCCTCTCTCCCCTTCCTCTCCCCTCCACTTTGAATCTAAACGAGATGGTCTCGCTGATGATGTCACAATGTGTCTGCTCCGCGCGGCCTGCGCTATGTTCCACGTGCTGCAAGTGACATCACGACCCCTTCCCCCCTCTGGATTGAAGCCGCTGAACTCGCAGTCCTGTGGTTGACACCCGCCCCGCTGCTGCTCCCCGCTGCCCGCTCCCCTCTCCCCACTCTCTACTCCCCTCTCTCCCCCCTCTCTCTGTCTCTGCCCCTCTCTCTCTGTCTCTGCCCCTCGCTCTCTCTCTGCCCCTCTCTCTCTGTCTCTGCCCCTCTCTCTCTGCCCTCTCTCTCTACCCCCCCCCCCCCCCCAGACGTGCCTGCGAGTGGATAGGGTGGGGATGGGTTAAAAGGAGCGAATTAATAATGTTAATATAATATCAAGGGGGGTAGATAGTGCGTGTGTGTGGGGGGTGGTTTGTGTGTATGTGACGTCGCAGGTCGCCCCCCCCTCCCACCCCCGCAACTCTCATCTTGTTATCTTCCGGTTTTTGTTGTTTTTACATTTGCGCAAAAACGTACACGATAGCTGGTATACGATTTTTCACCACCTTATTCGCCATTCTCCTGTGCTGCAAGTGCAACAAGTTTTGTTCCGATCGGTGGTATATTTTAAAAGTTATTTAGGTTTAAAAATCTAAAAAAACACCCATGCGCAGATTGGTCTCCTCTGGACTGGGGGGATTGAGGGAGAGGAGGGGGTTGGGATGGAGAGGGAGGGGAAAGTGGGGGAGTTGAGGAGGGAGCGTGGGGGATAGAGGGAGAGGAGGGTGTACGGAGGGGAGAGGAGTTATGGAGGGACAGAGGGTGTGACTGAGGATAGGGGAAAGAAGAGGTGAGGGAGGGATTGGGGAGGGTAGGAGGAGAGGGGAAAGAAGAGGGAGGAGGTGAGAAGGGAGAGTGGGGGGATTGGGGGTGAGGAGTGGCGTAGGTAGGGGATAGAGGGAGAGGAGGGGGTAGGGAGGGGAGAGGAATTAGGGAACGAGGGAGGGAGTGACTGAGTGTAGGGGAAAGGAGAGGGAGGGAGAGGTGATGGAGGGATTGGGGGAGTTAGGTAATCAGGAGGAAATTTGAGCCAATGCACCCTTTTTACCTCAGAATCCTTTCAGCTTGATGGAAAGTCACTGTTCACAAATAGTCTATTTTTCTGATCATATACTTTTGAAATATCAAAAGTGGGTGAGTGTAAGGTGATATAGACATAAGGTAGTGCAGGTGCCGGTTTATTAATAAAGTGTGGATGTATTAACTCAGCGGGCCAAGCAGCATCTGTGGAGAACATGGATAGCCAGCGATTTGGGATGGGAGCATTCTGCAGACTGGGTGACATTTCAGTTTGGGCCCCCTCTTCAGGCTGAAGAAGGATCTTGACTTGAAATGTACCTACTCAAGTTTTCCAGAGATACTGCCTAACCCATTGAGTTACTCCAGTAGTTTGTGGGGGGGTTTTCACATGCAAAGTGATGTTGTTGCTACTACCTATCAGGATTGAGTTATTTTTAAAGCCACAAAGTGCTGGGGTAATTGTGCAGGTCAGGCAGCAACTCTAGAGAACGTGGACTGGTGACGTTTTGGGTCAGGCGCTTCTGACTGATTGTAGTGCAGGGGGAGAAAGCTGGAAGAGAGGTCAAGGGGGGTCAGGACAATCCCAGGCAAGTGGGAGGTGGCCATGGGTGAAGTAGGCTTTGATTGGCAAGTGGTTCAACAAAGGCCAGAGATGAAAAGGCAAGGTGTGAGGTAAGGAGATAAGGATAGAAGAAGCACGAAGTGTGAAGCCAGAGAAGGAATCGAGGTGGGAGGGGACTGGGGGTGGGGGGGGGGGGGGGGGGGGGAAGGAGAAGGGGAAGAATGAGTACACATCCAGGTGGGGCACAGGGAAGAGAGGGGAAGACAGGGGATGGGGGGATTCTTTGTATTCACTTTATCCCCTCATGATGTGACAACAAATCATTCCAATGACTCCACATATGAGATACATTTTCTTGCCCTAAATGGTCATGAAGATATCAGTCACGGCTTAAACTTGTCTCATGATATTCAGTGCCACTGAACTCAGTGGAGAGAAACACATGCAGGGGATGAATATCCAGTCCAAATCGTGAGTGTGTATCAACGTACAGTGACTTGCAAAAGTATTCATATCCCTTGAACTTTTCCACATTAAAAACTGAAAAGTGTGGTGTGCAAAAGTATTCAGCCCCCTTTACTCTGATGCCCCTAAATAAAATCCAGTGCAACCAATTGCCTTCAGAAGTCACCTAATTAGTAAACATTTGTGTGTAATCTAATCTCAGTATAAATACATCTGTTCTGTGAAGGCCTCCAAGGTTTGATAGAGAACATTAGTGAACAAACAGCATCACGAAGCCCAAGGAACACACCAGGCAGGTCAGGGATAAAGTTTAAAGCAGGGTTAGGTTATAAAAAAATATCCCAAGCTTTGAACATCTCATGGAGCATTGTTCAATCCATCATCCGAAAATGGAAAGAGTATGGCACAACTGCAAACCTACCTAGACATGGCCGTCCACCTAAACTGACAGGCCGGGCAAGGAGAGCATTGATTAGAGAAGCAGCCAAGATGTCCATGGTAACTCTGGAGGAGCTGCAGAGATCCACAGCTCAGGTGGGAGAATCTGTCCACAGGACAACTATTAGTCATGCACTCCACAAGTCGGGCCTTTATGGAAGAGTGGCAAGAAGAAAGCCATTGTTGAAACAAAGCCATAAGATGTCCCGTTTGCAGTTTGCCACAAGCCATGTGGGGGGGACAGCAAACATGTGGAGGAAGGTGCTCTGGTCTGATGAGACCAAAATTGAAGTTTTTGGCCTAAATGCAAAACGCTATGTGTGGCGGAAAACTAACACTGCACATCACCCTGAACACACCATCCCCACTGTGAAACATGGTGGTGGCAGCATCATGCTGTGGGGATGCTTTTCTTCAGCAGGGACAGGGAAGCTGGTCAGAGTTGATGGGAAGATGGATGGAGCCAAATACAGGGCAATCTTGGAAGAAAACCTGTTAGAGTCTGCAAAAGACTTGAGACTGGGGGGGAGGTTCACCTTCAAGCAGGACAACGACCCTAAACATACAGCCAGAGCTACGATGGAATGGTTTAGATCAAAGCATATTCATGTGTTAGAATGGCCCAGTCAAAGTCCAGACCTAAATCCAATTGAGAATCTCCGGCAAGACTTGAAAATTGCTGTTCACAGACCCTCTCCATCCAATCTGACTGAGCTTGAGCTATTTTGCAAAGAAGAACGGGCAAAAATGTCAGTCTATAGATGTGCAAAGCTGGTAGAGACATACCCCAAAAGACCTGCAGCTGTAATTGCAGCAAAAGATGGTTCTACAAAGTATTGACTCGGGGGGGCTGAATACTTTTGCACGCCACACTTTTCAGTTTTTTATTTGTAATAAAATTTGGAAACCATGTATCATTTTCCTTCCACTTCACAATTATGCACCACTTTGTGTTGGTCTATCACATAAAATCCCAATAAAATACATTTATGTTTGTGGTTGTAATGTGACAAAATGTGGAAAAGTTCAAGGGGTATGAATACTTTTGCAAGCCACTGTACGTCTTCATGTTGTTCAGGCGATATCGGGGTGCGTACCCCTCAGTTTCTAGTGTAACATGCTCACATTGTTAGCCCAGTGACAGACACCACTTAATATGAGAGTTCATAATACGATCCCTAATTATGTTTCAACAAGTTTTCATTTCAGAAAAGGGTATAAATATTTAATGCATCCTTGGATTTTCAAACTGGAATTTCACACATGGAGCCATAAGAATGAATAGAGTTGTAAACTTACGATGCCTTTAACAAACTCCTAAATTCATTCATGGCCAATTAAGTCTAACCATTCATTTTCATTATGGGCAAGCACCTGTTTATATTTTGAATCAAAGACATATGTTCCCTTGTCTGCCTATAATTAAAAGCCATGCATAGTTACGTATGCCAGATTTCTCTTTCCTCGGCTAGTGCCTGCCATTAGTTACAAAGTCTAAATGAAATTCTGCAGTTAAACCTATATCAATTGCATCTTAAAACCTCGCTCTTTGACCAAGGTGTTTGGTCAACCTTCCCAACGCCTCCTTTGTCCCTTTCAATTCATGCTGTCAATTTTCACTTCTATGATGCGCCCCAGCGTGTTTTAATGTACTGAAGGTGCCTCCTAATTGCATGTTTCTGCAGTGATTGAGAATCGGAGCTCACCTTTATTTCCTGCACACAAAAGAAGCACATTACTCTGGATAGCGCGCTCTTCTCATGTGTGAAATTATTTCCTCCAAAGAGTTAAACAACAGAATTGGGAGAATGTAAACCTCAGCCAGTCACCGGGTGCCCTCCTTGTTGGTGGTATGTATTTTCTTGACAGCCATTAATTAAAGATGGTCCTGTTCAGCATTGTCGCTGCAAGCTCCAACTTTGCACCTGACCTCTGCTCTATCTAGGAATGAGGAAAATCTAGCAGGAAATGGAATGGGCGGATCCTACTTTCTGTGTTCCACCACCACCCATGGCTTCTCAGAACGCAGTTAAAGCCCAGCGGGTTATGCCGAGCCAAAGGAGAATACTATTTTCCTCCTGGCACTTTGCGGGACTCAAGTTGGAATGCGTTGATAATCTAATCACTGTTTATATTCGTAGCATCTGGGGGAAAAGCATTGTGCCGATTCGTAACCAGACCAGAGAACTGTTCCTATTAGTAGTCTATGGCAGGTGCTGGGCCCACTCACAATATGTTGGATTAAAATTGTTTGTCCATTCACAATGATGCAGGATATGGCTTGAGTCCCATTCATTGCCAGGTCAATGCACTGTGCCCATTCGTAGTGGCAGACCATAGAACAGTACAGCACAGGAACAGGTCCAGGCCGAACATGATGCCAAGTTAAACAAATCTCAGCTGCCTGCACGTGATCTAAACTCCGCCATTCCCTGCATATCCATGTACCGATCTGAAAGCCTCTTGAATGCCACAATCATATCCGCTTCCACCATTACCACTAGCAGCGTGTTCCAGTTAAAAACTTGCCAGCATATCCTCTTTAAATGTTGCCCCTCTCACCTTACATCTATGCCTTATAATCTTCTGACATTTCCATATTGGGACAGTCCCCTTGCCCCGATTAGTAGCAGTCAAATATGGACAAGGGTGGTCCCGTATGGGACAAACCAATTTAGCCCAATATACGGGATGTCCAGGCTAATACGGGACAGTTGGCAACCCTAAACACTAAATGGTGTTTAATTCAGAGAAATACATTTGGGGAAGTCAAACCTGAGTAGAAATTCACAGTGAATGGCAGGGTCCTGTGGAATATTGTAGAACACAGGGACCTAGAAGAACAAGTACAAAGTGCCCTGGAAGTGGCGACACGGGTAGGCAGGGCGTGAGGAAGGTGGGTGGCATACTGGCCTTCCTCAGTCAAGCACTGAGTACAGGAGTTGGCATGTTCTGATATGGTTGTGCAAGACATTGGCGAGGCTACACTTGGAGTATTGTGTACAGCTTTGGCCACCTTGCTACAAGAAGGAAGTCATTAAGCTGGCGAGAGTGTAAATAACGTTGGCAGGACCTGTGGGCCTGAGTTTTCGGGAGAGATTGGGCAGGCTAGGAATTTATTCCCTGGAGAGTGGGAGACTGAATAGTGATCTTATAGAGGTGTATAAAGTGTATTTTTTCCAGGGAAGGGGAATCAAAACCTAGAGGGCTTAAGATGAGAGGGGAAAGATTTAAAAGGGACACAAGCGGCAACTTCTTCACAGAAAGTGGTGTGTACGTGGAATGAGCTGTGAAAGAAAATGGCTAAGGCAGGTGCACTAACAACATTTAAAAGGCATTTGGACAGGTGAACGGATAGGAAAGGTTTGGGGGAGATATGGAGTAACTGTGGGCAAACGGGACTTGATTAGATAGGAGATTTTGACCGAAGGACCTGTTTCCCTGCTACATTACTTTATGACTCAACATTCATATGAGACAATCCAAGTTGCTTTAGTGTGCCACTGATATTAGAACAAGTGTGGACTAGACATGGGCCAGAGGAATATCAGACTACAAGAAGGGGTTAAGGGGTTTAAAGCAAAGATACTAGAGGAGCAAGATAGACCACTCCTCCAAAATCCAATGGACTGATGTGTAGTAGGTAACGGAACGTCACAGCCGCCATTTGTTAAAGCAAAACGCAACTTCCGGTATGCCACCCACTGTGCACTCCGCTCTATCATCTATGGTGTAATCAGTGTTGTAGGGAACAGTGTTTGTTATAGCTCATCTATCACATCATATATTTTAGTTCATTTTATTACAAATGTTTTCCCCGTTCCCCCATTTCCCTCCCGTCTTTCCTTCCCAGCCCCCATCTTTGCGTAGTTTCCTTTGCATTGTATTATGCAGCTTCCCTTGTATTGCTTTAACACACTCTGTGCACAAAATTAAATTTAACATATATATATTTATATGAATGTGTGTTTGTGTGTGCCTGTGTGTGAGAGGCAAGTTAAGGGCCTGTCCCACCAGCATGCGATTGCATGCGTCTCGCAGGGCCGGTCCCATTTCGAAGCGTGGAGGCGTATGGAGTTGTGCGGGGCTGGTCCCAACATCGCACGGGGCTGCACTGTCCGAACATCCTGTCGGCCCGCAGGCGCATTGAGGGCGTACGCAGCGTCTTGATGTCGTACGCAACATCTTGACGGCATACGCCTAGCGCGTGGCGTTGTGCGAGAGTTGTTTTTTAAATGTGCTATATAAATAAAAGTGACTTGACTTGGCATATTTCTCTAGTTTCTTTCTTCAGATTTCCTCTAATTTGTTTAGCAACCTTTTTCTTTCAATCTCTGTGTGTATATATATATGTGTGTGTGTGTGTGTATCACAATATATATATACACACACACACATATCACTATATATATATATATATATATATATATATATATATATATATATATATATCACAATATATATTACAATATATGTGTATATACATATATATACATATACATATTTGTATGTATACATATATATATATATATATATATATTGTACACACACACACACACACACACACACACACACACACACACACACACACACACATATGTAAAATATATATGAAATCCTAATATTGTGAATAAAATATCCATGAACAATGTCGAAATATTTTTCCATTCTTTCAATCTATATTAGCGTAACACAATGTAGTGCATACATACCTACATATTTAAATTCAGTCGATGTTGGACAAATAATATGGGGATCTTCTTGCTTTTTTTTGAGAATTGGATTTTTTTAATGTGAATGTCTCATAACGACACATTTGTGGGTCAGCCGTATATCGCACCAACCCCCACAATTTCAAATAACTCTAAATTGAACTTTATAAACGAGGAAAACACTTTTTATTTCCGTCATTTATGGTAATATTTACATAATTCACATCATTTTGCGCACGACATATACAGGGGGTTGCAGTGTTTTGAAAGTGATGTAAAATTCAACATATATCAGACAATGATAGCCCCATCCCTTGCTTACGCCAAAGAACAAAATTTCCAACATATACAATAATAAATAAATTGTCATTTGCACAATTTTGTGTGGGTAACGGGAGGTTCTCATTCTTCCCCTTGAGTAACCGGCGTTGGGAAAACAGACGTTTCGGCATGTTCAGGATGTCAAATAGCGTTGGAACTGCATTGCAATTTAGCCTGTTATTGGTCTGCCTGTAGGAAAACTAGTCAAGTTCAGTATTCAGAACAAAGACGGCAGGTGGTTGACAAGTACACCAGAGGTTGGTGGAGGAGATCTTGTCGACGAGTATTCTGGACCCGCTGTCGACATCCGAAATTACAGGAAATCTCATATAGGTTTAACTAAGAAGGAAAAAAATGTAGTTATAACTACATATCTGCAGAATTGATGATATATCATTTAAGTGCAATTGTTCAGTTGTGGGGAGAGACCTGTATATTGAAGATGCATTTTGCCACTAATATGTCAATTTACCTTCAATGTAGAAGAGCTTATATAAAACTTCTTATGTAGACCATTTAAAGTATTTTCTTTCTATCCTCTTTTGGACCTAAGACACTAGCAGGGCTGCCAACTCTCAGGCAGAGAGAGCGAGAGAGGAGAGGAACGATGGCACGTTATAGCGCACAGCCGTCCCATTCTGACCCCCGCCGAACCCCGCGCCGCACCATTGCACCCTTCTTCACGGCGGCCCAGTGGTGTCTCGGCTCTGACAATTCGAGGGATCTAATCCGGTAACAACACTGAGAGCAGCCCCGGGCTGCCGCGCTCCCCGACTCGAATCTGAGGTTTAAATCTCATGATGGGCCTGATGTGTCTTTCTCCCCATCTCTCTCTGCCCCTTCTCTCTCTCTCTCCCTCTCTCCCTACGGGCCATATTTTGGAGAGTCCTGCCATACAGAAACAAAAACAAAAATGTACAGAAGAACAAAAATTGCTGACTTTATTATTGTGGTAAGTTTAGATGTTTTTTTTTTTAATCTAGTAACTTTCTAATGTACCGATGTTGATAGGGGAACAGAAAATAACATTTTCAGGACAGAATAATATCGACAGAAAACAATAATATTTCCTCACCTTTCTTTGTTGTTGTGGAACCTGAAGAAAGACAGGTTGTCGTCCACATCGGGCAATTTATACCAACAGTGTGCGGGCAGCCCTATAAAATGCCCTATGTAATGGCGTCGACAATCACACACGTCATACTACGCTTTTTTCGCTGAGTGGCGCATCCTGCTCCTCTAGTATCTTTGGTTTAAAGGACCAGAGTTAGACAGGAAGGGTGTTCCAGAGTTAGCAGATGGCAGAGCCCCTAGTAATGGGATGAATACACAGAGGGTCATCACCTGGCAAAATCTGTTGCTGGTTTATAAAGAGGTTAGCTCGGATGGTTTGGGTTAGAGATACAGCAGGGAAACAGGCCCTTCGGCCCACCGAAACCACACTGACCATCGATCACCCGTTCACACCAATTCTATATTATCCCACTCCCTACACGCTCGGGGCAGTTTTACAGAGTGCCACTTAACGGCCAATAAACCCGCACGTCCTTGAGATGTGGGAGAAAACCGGAGCACCCGGAATAAACCCACGCGGTCACAGGGAGAACGTGCAAACTCCACACAGGTCCGAGGTCAGGATCGAACCTGGGTCTTTCACGCTGCGAGGCAGCAACGCTTCCCGCTGTGCTACTGTGCATTTACACAAAGGCCAACGTGCATTCGAGGGGATCGAGGGTTCAGACAAGAGTAATGTGATCTGGCTCCTTGTTCTTTCACCTTCCCGGCCCCCGAGGGACAGGCTGCCTCATGTACAAACTGCCACACTGAGCAAGGACTGGCCGTGCTGGCCATTGACATCGCCAGGCAGTAGCCTTCCCTGCAGCATCAGTGGAAGTGAAAGCATCCTGACTGCTGTTCATGCATTCGCATTGCTGCATATCATTGTTGGGATGTTATTTAAGCTGGACAGGTAATTTCCTTGTGTGTTGTTCTCAACTGTATTCCGGCACTTGCAAAACCCACGTTGCAGCATGTTAGCGTGACAGCATGACTCCGTCACTATGGTAACGTTAAAGCAAACCTTTAATCTGTTTTCAGATAGCAACTTCTTCAAAGGCTGCTGTCTGTGTGTTCAGTCAGTAGCAGGAGATGACCTATCCCTCATTCTACCGCAAAGCAGGCAATAATAGACCATAATTAAAATCACTCAACTTTAATGATTAGCCATCTACATCATTGCTGAATAATCTGCGTAAACCTCAATTCACAATAAATCTTTTCCCAAACAATACATTTGTTTCGCTAACCCAATTATTTCCTCTCTCATAAAATCACAGCATGGAAACAGGCCCTTTGGCCCAACTTGTCCATGCTGACCAAGATGCCCCATCCATGATAGTCCCACCTGCTCACATTTGGCCATATCCCTCTAAATCTTTCCTATCCATGTAACTGTCCAAATATCTTTTTGATGTACATCCCTCCCTTACTGCCTTCTCTCCCTCTCAACCTCTTGTTTTCTACTTACTTTCTTCTCTGTCATTTTCTTTCTTTTTCCCTCCTCACTTCTTAGAAACATAGACGTTCAATATGATCATGGCTGATCATCCAACTCAACCTGGAGAGAAGGCAGGTACAGGATACTGAGTTGGATGATCAGCCATGATCATATTGAATGGCGGTGCAGGCTCGAAGGGCCGAATGGCCTACTCCACCTATTTTCTATGTTTCTAAAAACGTCAGCAAGACAAAACACCTGGTTGTTAACCTGAGGAAGTTGAAAGGGGAGGGTTTGGGGGTTGTCCCCGTCAATGAAGCTGCTGTGGAGATGGTCGACAGTTTCAAGTATCTAGGCGTTTGGATCGGCAGCAACCTAACCTGGTCCTTCACACTGATCAAGAAACACATCAGCATATTTACTTACTCAGGCACCTGGGAATACTTGGCATGTCCACAAAGATTCTCACAAACTTCCACAGATGCGCAACAGGAAGTATTTTGACATGATGCACCGATAATGACATGATTTAAGAGCGAGTTAGATAGAGCTCTAGGGGCTGATGGAATCAAGGGATATGGGGAGAAGGCAGGCACTGGTTATTGATTGGGGACAATCAGCCATGATCACAATGAATGGCGGTGCTGGCTCGAAGGGCCGTATGGTCTCTTCCTGCACCTATTTTCTATGTTTCTATGCCTTTGGTATCTGCTCTAGACAGTCTGCAGAATGTGGTCAAAACAGGCCCATACATCACAAGCGCGTGCGTCACTTCCATCCATTCCGTACATACTCACGGCATGCTGCATGAAGACGGATGTCAGGGATGTCTGCTACCCCGACCATTCCCTCTCATCTACCTTTTGGAAGAAAATACAAGAGCTTGAAAGCTCAGACATTCTTCTTCCTGCCCCCACCCCCCATCCCCACATCAATCTGAAAGAAGGGTCTTGACCCAAAACGTCACCTATTCCTTCGCTCCATAGATGCTGCCTCACCCACTGAGTTTCTCCAGCATTTTTGTCTACCTTCAGACTTAAGAACAGCCTCTTCCCCACCGCTATCAGACTTCAGGAACATTCACCTCTCTCAGACCCCATTCCCAGAAACATCGTCTTACTCTTAACTTTATTCAGTTATTCCGCTATTGCACTTTTGGATTTTTTTTGCACTGCTTAAGATTATACAATGATTATGATTATAGCCAACCTTTTCACCATACTGGTGTTTTTTACTTGTTGTTATATTTATAATTACCATTAACTCCGTGAGATACAGGCAAACGACTAATTTCATTGCACTGTGATGTAGATGGCAAGAAACTAATCTGGACTTTACTGGACATTGTCTTGCACTAAACACTATTCCCTTTATCACCTATCTGTACCTGTGGATGGCTCAATTGTAATCATGTATTGTCTTTCTGCTGGCTGATTAGCACGCAACAAAAGCTTTTCACTGTAGCTCAGTACACATGACAGTAAACTAAACTAAACTATTATCTAATCTTCCTCACTCTTTCTGTTTTTCAACCCCACCCTTTCTCCCAGGGACTACACTAGACAATGCTAAAGCTGAACACTAGATGCTAGAAATCTGAAATGTAAACAGCAAATGCTGGATATGATATGTGACAAGAGAAAGTGAATCAATCAGTCAATGATCTTTGACACAGACCTTACCTTTCCACTTTTACCAGGGAAAGATACAAACTGCCGGAAGAACTCAGCGAGTCAAGCAACATCCCTGGTGTACATGAATATGTGATGTCTCGGGTCAGGACCCTTCTTCAGACTCCGTCAGTCTTCCATGTCAGTCTGAAGAAGGGACCCGACCCGAAACATCACCTATCCCTGTTTACCGAGGATGCTGCATGACCCTCTGAGTTGCTCCAGCCTTTTGTGCCTTTCCTTGGTAAACTTGTTCCTTATTTCTCTACCTTTTCCAGGTAATGTCTCTCTTTTCACCCTGATTCACATTCTTGCTAGTCCTTCTCAGACAGTGACAGACAGATAGTCCTCTGGCGTATCAAGAGGTGAATCAGACTTTTGACTAGCTCTTGCAGCTTTGGTTGAGTTGTGTTCCAGGTCAGTTGTTACCCCACCATGTTGATGGTGGGGAACTCAGTGGAGCTAATGTCATTGAATGTCAAGCATAAGTGGTTTGTGCATTGTCTACCTTTTCTGTGCATGTCATCTCCCACTTAAGAGTTATAAAGCTGTACAGCACGGGAACTGGCTTGTTTCCTTGTCTACCATGTCCATGGTGATCGTTGGCACACTGGACTAGACCTAGTTGGCCAATATTTGGCCCAAAGCCCTCTAAGCCCTTCCTATACACATATCTGTTCAAATGTCTTTACAAGTCTTAATTGCATCCTCTTTTATGGCTTCCTCTGGCAGCTCATTCAGATTCAAGGCTTATCGGCAGATACTTGAATATTATCAGTGTTTTGCTGTTTTCGAGGTGGAATCTGCCCTTTTTGAACGTTGTGCAATCACCAGTGAACATCTCGCACTTTTGTATTTCGGTAATAAGCATTTCCAGCATCTTTTATTTCTCGATCCCCTTCCCACTCAACCCCTCCCCAAATTTACCACCCCCCAACTGACCTTAGCATGGCGCAGTGTCACGGCTGGTAGAGCTGCTGCATCACAGAGCCAGAAACCAGGGTTCGGTCCTGACTTCAGGTGCTGTCTGTGTGGAGTTTGCACATTCTCCCTGTGAGTCTTGGCTTTCCTCCCACAGCCCAAAGACGTGCAGGTTTGTAGGTTAATTGGCCTCAGTAAATTGCCCCTGGTGTGTGGGGAGTGGACCTTTTCTCCTCTCTCTGCTTTTTCAGTCTCCTCTCTGGGAATAAACAAATAGATGAGTAAATCAGAGGAATTGTTTTTGAACAAACCAAAGTGAATTGTGCTTTGGTGAAGTTCACACAAATAATGCTGGTAATTCCTCCGTAGAGTAATTACATCTGTTAATCCTGCAATAGGTCAGATCTGGCTTTGACATTCAATCGATCCAAGAGAGGAACAGCTTTTAGTACAAACCGTTCTCAAAATTCATTACTTCTTCTTTCCCTGGCAGAATGAATTGGTGTCTGGGCAAACGATGACTTTAAAGATATTAACTGGTTTGGACTCTGCACATGATGTATCGCTCTATGTAAATCTCATGATAATGACAACTTGACCATATCATCAGGTGATAAATAGAAACCGTGATAATCTTGATGAATGAGATGCAAAGTAAAGTCAAAAAATAATAAACGGAACCCAAGCCTCCAACTGCACGGAGAACAATTAGAGGATTAATGGATCTCCGGTGGCAGTCGGCGTACATTAACTTGCCCTCTCATGTTTTGTCTTTGATTTTTTGCATTGTCCTTTCTTTCTGTGGGTCGCCCGGCTGACATTGTCAAAGCTTGGAAGGAGGCACAAGGAGCTGCAGAGGCCGGGATCTGGCACAAAACACCAAGCGCTGGAAGATCTCAGCGGGTCAGGCAGCAACTGTGGAGGGAATGGACAGCCGAAGTTTTGGGTTGGGTCCCTTCTTCAGACTGGAGCAGAAGCGTCATCTATCTATTCCCTCCACAGACCCATTGAGTTCCTCCTGTGCTTTTTGTTTTGTTAAAACCTGGCTGTTTAGGGCCCCATCTGCTTTCTCACGTCACTTTAGGGTCAGCCTTTGACAGCAGTTATGGTGCCTAAAACGTGGTTACTCTTGTGTTCTGACTCAGTCTGGTCTACTGTCTGACACTCTTATACTCAGTATGATTGTGTTAATGTACAGTAAGATTATCGGTGAACTCTATACAAAAAGAAACATTTCATGATATGGCGAATGCAGAGGGTTTTTTTGGGTGGCACGGCAGCGCAGCGGTAGAGTTGCAGCCTTAAAGTACTTTCCGCGCCAGAGACCCGGGTTGGATCCCGACTACAGGTGCTGTCTGTACGGAGTTTGCACATTCTCCCCTTGACCTGCTTGGATTTTCTCCGAGATCTTCGATTTCCTCCCACACTCCAAAGGCATACAGGTTTGTAGGTTAATGGGCTAGGTATAAATGTAAATTGTCCCTAGTGTGTGTAGGATAGTGTTAATGAGCGGAGATTTGCTGGTCGGCGCGGACTCGGTGGGTCGAAGGGCCTGTTTCCATGCTCTATCTCTAAACTAAACTGAGCTAAATTAAGCGTGACAATAAATGATCATTGAATCGATCCTTTGGCCTCCCTGTGCAGCGCTTCTGTCTCTCCACTGCAGAGGCTTCACAACCAGCTCTAGGATGATAGTCCCAGTGGTGGCATTCGCCAGGTGAGGTGCCAAGCGCTCAGCGGGACATCGAAGATCCCTCAGCCCTGGCCTCCAGCAAGAACCTTCTCAACAAGGTCCTGCCCAATGTTTATTCCTCAACCCCCCCTAAACAAAGTAAATTGTCACACTGCTGGGTGTGCGAGCTTGCTGTGTATGTACACATTATGTATCATCCTTCCTACATTGCAACAGTACAGACCATTAAAAACAAAGGAAACATAGATCAACATGAATAGACCATTCAGCCCTTTGAGTCCATTCTGCCATTCAGTACGATGATGGCATAGCTTCCGTCTCGTACCTTATTCCCGCTCTCTCACCACCACCCTTGATGCCTTTGGTCTCTAGAAATCTCCTTAGATCATTGAACATATAAAAGAATATAGATACAAAATGCCGGAGTAACTCAGCGGGACAGGCAGCATATCTGGAGAGAAGGGATGGGTGACGTTTCGGGTCGAGACCCCATCAGATTTAAACCAGCATCTGCAGTTCCTTCCTACACATGGAAAGTATATTGTACGGCCCACAATATCCATGCCGAACATGATGCCAAGTTAAACTAATCGCATCTGCCTTTGATCCATATCCCTCAATTCCCTGCATATCCATGTGCCTCTCTTAAAGCCTCTAAAACGTCACAATCATATCTGCCTCTACCACCACCCTTGGCAGCACGTTCCAGATACCCGCTACCCTTTGTAAAAAAAATGGACTTGCACATCTCCTTTGAACTTTGCCCATGTCACCTTAAAGCCGTGTCTTCTAGTCTTTGATATTTCCTCCAGGGGAAAAATGTTCTGACCGTCTATCTATTATCCCATAATTACTTCAAAATTTTCAGTGACGAGGTGGTTGTGAATTCCACAGTTTCACCTCTCTCTGAGTGAAGAGATTAACCTCATTGACTGTACAATGATTTGAAATGTCCTGAGGTTGGGACAAGGGGCCGCAGAAAATGAAGCATCTTTCACTCACCAGATGCAACATTTACTTATGTGCCGTGCAGTTCCCTGGCCTAGGGTCAGTGAACTATCATTTTGGACAGAGATTCCAATGTTTCTACTTCCCAGTGCAGTGACGGTTATAGAGCCCTGTTATTGCGCGAGGTAACCAGGTAAATGAAAGGTAAATCAGCAAAGCCCCATGTAGAAGTGGCCATGCATCGAAAGCTCGGAAAGCGTATAATTTTCCAAATTGTAACATCAAGCTTGCTTTTAACCCGAACTGCTCTTCTCAAGATTAATCTCCCAATCGCTGCAGCTCTCTCATGAAGTAAAACCATGGTAACTGGATTATACATATAATGGCATTTTTAAGTGGAGTGACCTATAAAACAGCACAGATGAAAATAATTATACTGGGGCAGTGATGGATACTGCCATTTGGAGTTGTGGAACCTCTGGTCTTCTACGGTGTATAGTCTTTGCTCCTTTTGCTGCTCCATTCATGTTGTTTCCCTGCATTCACTCATGGAAAATGATGGGAGCTAAGGCAAAGCGGGGAGAGGTATTGGGAAGACCCTGGCTCCGAGGGTGGCTGTTGGAACACTGAGTGATGCCTGTACTTGGGGGAAACCTGC
Source organism: Okamejei kenojei (assembly GCA_035221665.1). Classification (NCBI taxonomy): domain Eukaryota; kingdom Metazoa; phylum Chordata; class Chondrichthyes; order Rajiformes; family Rajidae; genus Okamejei; species Okamejei kenojei. The sequence goes on along the minus strand of CM069156.1, from coordinate 29,794,208 downwards.
CTGTGCCTGCTGGACATGACTTTAGACTTTACTTTAGACTTGAGAGATACAGCGTAGAAACAGGCCCTTCAACCCATCGAGTCCACGCTGACCAACGGTCACCCCAAACACTAGCACTTTCCACCACAGTCGGGACAATTTACAATTTACAGAAGCCAATTAACCTACAAAACTGCACGTCTTTGGGGTGTGGGAGGAAATTGGAGCACCCGGAGAAAACCCACGCGGTCAAAGGGAGAATGTACAAACTCTGTACAGACAGCACCCGTAGTCAGGATCGAACCCGGGTCTCTGGTGCTGTGAGGCTGTAATCCTCCTGCTGTGTCACTGTGTTGTCCCATGCCGGCATGGGACAAGAAATTGGGAGACAATGTTTTACAGTGCTGTGTATGGAAAGGAGCTGGTTGTGCTGAATGGCAATGACATTCAGAGCAATCATCTCACACCAGATATAAGTGCCAAGATTTTCTGACTGAATTGATTGAATGATTCATCTTTGTAGCAGGGCATTCAGTCCACCACATCCACGCCGACCATCGTTCGCACTATTTCTGTGTTATCCCACTTTTACATCCACTTCCCACACTCTAGGAGCAATTTTACAGAGGCCCATTAATGTGCAAACCTGCACACCTTTGGGATGTGGGAGGATACCAGAGCACCAGGAGGAAACTCACGCGGTCACTGGGAAGATGGTGCAAACTCCACATAGACAGCACCCGAGGTCAGGATCGAACCCGGGTCGGGTTGTTTCCATGTAGCGTTCAGCTGGGTGATGGAGATTCGAGAAGCTTTACTCAGCTCTGAAGGAAGTCCATCGCTGTTCCACTATGGAGTCACTTGACTTAGGGGAACTGGGATGAGTGGGGAGACTAGAAAGATTGCGATTTTATGCTCAGCCCAGAATCCACAGCAATTATGAATTGCTGATTGTGCTGTCAGAATTAATTTCTTCTAATCCTGATTCAGGTTTAGTATCTGACTGCATATTGTGTTCATTTGTTTCTCTCTATTTTATGCAAATCGTGCACACATTGTCCTCGCATGTAAAAAATAATTTGCACCAATACAGTGCAACACATTATATCGGGGCATTCTATGCAGAAAGGAAATTGAAATCTTTACTTTCGTTAACACTTTTAACCTCCTGGTTCAATCTACAGTGAACAATCTGTTAATAATAAACAACCTTTCCTCTTGGTCGCTGGTGCTGCAAGGCAAAGTAATTGCTGCAACTACCTGCCATTAATAGAGCAGCTTTAATGTAAAAATGAAGTCTCGTGGCGTTTGGCAGAGACCCAGGCAGAAATGGATAGCAAGACGCATACATTGGGAGTGGTGCAATGTGTAGGAAGGAACTGCAGATGCTGGTTTACACCAAAGATAGACACAACTCTGGAGAGAAGGAATGAGCGACGTTTCGGGTCGAGACCTTTCTTCGGGTGGAGCAAACCTGGGACGGAGAAGGTCAGGCTGATCTTGGCATTCCCAGGTTCAAAGGTGAATCTCCAGGTCATGTCTGAAAGTAATCAGATAAATCATCAGGCTTGTCGTATTTTCTTCCGTTTTCTTTTGCTTATTGGTTCGAAATTAATGATAATTACAAAGACGGGTGGTCATCGTCTTGCGTTTGAGGCAGCAGAGGTTATGTGATGCCCTCCAGGCGCTGTAGCCAGTTCAATGTGCTGTTGTCGAGGGCCGTGAGATCTAACCCTTCACCAGGGGGGCGGAGGACAGTAAAAAATGACGTGCTGGACTGCTCCACACACGCAGGCTGCTGATGAGCGCAGCCCCCAGTGATGCTTGTTGGCGTTGAACCGGCCGACCCCTGTACGGAGCCGGTTCAGGGCGACCCACTCTTTGCGGGGCAGGTCCGAGCCGTGTGGGGCTGTGGTGTTCGGTGCAACAGTGAATTGCGGAGGTCGTGACGTCTAACAGAGACAGCAGCAGCAGAAGGGTGGTGAATCTGTGGAATTTGTTGCCACAGAAGGTTGTGGAGGCCAACTCAATGGATATTTTAAGGGAGGGATTCATGGTTAGTACGGGCGTCAGGGGTTATAGGGAGAAGGCAGGAGAATGGGGTTCAGAGGGAGAGGTGGATCAGCCATGATTGAATGGCGGAGTAGACTTGAGGGACTGAATGGACTAATTCTGCTCCTATCATTTATGACCTTGTGAAAGAAGATATAGGATTTAAAATTTAAGCGAACAAAGCAACTTAGAATAGTGACAGCACAGGAACAGGCCCTTCGGCCCACAATGTCTGAACTTGTTGTCTGGTTAAACTAATCTTCTCAGCCTGCGCGTGATCCATACACCTCCATTCCCTGCATGTCCATGTGCATATCTGAAATACCACTATCGTACCTGCCTCCACCCCCACGCTCGGCAGCGTATTCCAGGCATCCACCACTCTCTAAGATAAAGCCTGCCCTGCACATCTCCTTTAAACTTTGTACCCCTAAACATAAAGCTTTTACATTTCCACCTTGTGACAAAGGTTTTGACTGGCTACCCTGTCTATGCCGGTCATTGTTGGGTCATATAATGGCCCAACAATGAATCTGCTTACTTGTTATTTGGTTACAGAAAGGTGGTGGGTCACGAGGGTTTGCTGCCCTTGTCCACCAAAGGTTGGGGTTGATAGAGATAGAGGTTGATAAAGTCTTAATGTGTAGGAAGCTGCAGATGCTGGTTTAAACCGAAGGTAGACACAACAAGCTGGAGTAACTCAGCTGGTTGGACAACAGGGTCTTCAGAAGGGTGTTAAGTTCTGCCAGTTATGAGAGAAAAGAAGGTTGAAGGTTGTGTGGAGAGATGAGGGCTTTCAATTCCTTAGTTCCAACGGGTAATTCAAGAATTTCAGAAATAATGTGAATGTATTACTACCAGCATGGTTGAGTTGGGCCAGATGGCCTGTTTCTATGCTATAGTAATTTCCTTTTCATGATCTCAGATGCTACATGCAGGTGTTTTTTTTAAACTGACCTGCAATGATGACTAACAAACACACCTTAGTGATATTGATTGAGGATTCAATATTGGCCAGAACACCCTCATTGTATCACGTCCACCCGACAGAGCAAGTGGAGCCTCGGCCTACTGAGTCATCTGAAAGATGGCACCTCCGACAATGGAGGGCTTCCTCCTTGCCTCACTGGAGTGTCCACCCCGTTTATGAGCCAAAGTCGCTGGAGTGCGGAGCCACAGACATCCCAGCTGAGGAAGACGGACTGATCCAAGTGAAGCTCAGCTCGGTCCCTTTACACCAGTCACGGCCAGAGTTCGTTTGTCGCCATCGTCCCCTAATGCTCTTTGACCTCCAACCATCTCCGTTCTGCTGGGAAACCCTTCACCACTAATTTTGCCCAAGTATAATTTGCACCCTGGTTGCAGAAGCTGCAAGTCATTGGCTGGAGTCGCAGTCCTCTGAGTGGGAAACTGCTTGAAGTCAGGACTGGCTGGGAGAAACATTACATCAGTAGGAAGACTGTGTCATCCTTTCTTGATGAAGTGCTCAACATTGCTTTTTGAACAGGGTTCAGCCTTAATGGCATCCATCCCAGTGAATCCAGACGTGATAAATTGTGCAGCAGGTCATCGAGAAACATCCTGTTTGAGAAATGGAGCGAAAAGCAAATCCAAGTTCCATTAATCATAAATACGTTGGCCCAAACAGCTTAGACTCAATATCATTCGGGAATTAGTCCCATAATGTTGACAGGGTAAATCAGTGAGAATAGAGTGCACCCACTGGTTTACACTCCATGCAAGTGGCCAGATGAAGAATGTCTTGTGCCGCCCTCTGTCAAGCGCTCGGGCTCCAGTTTGTCCTTCAAGTCACCTCATGACAAAAGAGGACATTTTAGTGCCACTGAATCCATGTTCCTTCTGAATTTCTTTGTCACCTGTTTCCATCAGCTTCGCCAAACACCCCCCACCGAGATTCGACCACTCACCTACATGCTGGGGGCAATTTGCACTGGTAAATAGGTCAAGGAACCTACACCCCTTTCGAATGTGGGAGGAAAATCGCAGCAGGCGGAGGAAGCCCATGCGGTGGCAGGGGGAAGATGTAAACTCCAATCGGACGGTCTAAAGGTTAGGTGATTGTGCCACCCAAGTAGAGACAACTAACTATTTGAAGAGGAAAGAACAGATGCTGGTTTACACCTTCAGACTGAGAGGCAGGGGAGAGGGAGACATAGAGATATGGAAGGGTAAGATGTGTAAATGAGAGATCAACGGGGACAAAGATCAAGGAAAATGTAGAAAAGATCATTCTCAGGTAACAATGATCCGTCTGAAGAAGGGTCTCGACCCCAAACGTCACCTAGTCCTTCTCTCCAGAGATGCTGCTTGTCCGGCTGTATTACTTCAGCATTTTGTCTCTATCTTCAAAGTATTTTCCTATCGTGACCTTGCCATAACTCAAAATGCTTTACAGACATTTTGCAGTGTTGTACCATAGGAAAGAGGGCAGTTAATCTGAAAGTAGCAAATCCCCATACAAACCGTAACTCTGCTGAAAACAACACTACAATGATGTCTACACAATCTGGGTCTGTTTTGTCGATATTGGTTGTGAGGTTGTTCATCAGGGAGCTGTTTTTGTGGAAGTGGTGACTGTGGGATGCTTCCTGCCCACCTAAGAGGAGAAAAGGGGCCTGTTTCATTTTTTTAGTTTCGTTCAGAGATACAGTGCGGAAAAAGGCCCTTTGGCCCACCAAGTCTGCACCGACCAGCAATACCTGTACATTAACACTGTCCTACACACACACTAGGGACAATTGTGGACAAAATAGGGGCACTAGGGGTACAGAGTATTGTAAGGGGCTTCTCGATGGTCGGCATGGATACGGTAGGCTGAAAGAGCATATTCTGGTCCTATACAGTGGATAAACATCCCTGGATCGATGTGAAACCAGCATCTTCAGAAGGATAGAGAAGGCACAGAGGTGCTGCTGGTGGAGCTGCTGCTCACAGCCCCAGAGACCCTGGTTTGATCCTGACGACAGATGTAGTCTGTGTGAAGTTTGCACGTTCTCCTGTGACCACGTGCATTTTCTCCAGGTGCTTTGGTTTCCTCCCACATCCCAAAGTAAATTGTCTTTAGTGTGTAGGATAGAACTGGAGTGCAGGCATTCGATGGCCGGTTTTGGCTCGGTGGGCCAAAGGGCTTTTTCCACACTGCATCTCTAAACTAAACGAGAACTAAAAGATGGGGGAAGAGGATTTGTTGCTTGAAATTGGAGAATTCAGTGTTCAGAAGATCATAAGTGATAGGAGCAGTATTAGGCCATTCAGCCTATCAAGTCTACTCCGCCATTCAATCATGGCTGATCTATCTCTTCCCCCTACACACCGTTGCGTTCTAAGCTACCCAAGTGGAACATGAGCTGCTGCTCCAGTGTGGCCTCACTCTGGACAACTCCATGACATGTGCTGAAGCAACCCGACCATCCCTCTTCCACCGATGCTGCCTGACCCTCAGACTCCCTCCAGACCTTCTTTTTGCTCCAGATCCCAGTACGTGATACCTGCCACTGTTCTACATCAGCAGGTTTAGCAAAGGGGGCCACACGTGATTGCTGTAACTCAGCGACAGGAGGAAAGGTATGGCAGGAGGGGGGCTTGTACGTTGGGAGCAGGAGGGAAGGCGTTACTGTAAATCCACTGAACCAAATTGTCCCGATCAATCCCCTCACACAGATGATTTATTTCCTGACTCACGTTAATGCCTGTGCAATTGGTTGTTATTTATTCCTCAGCGATAATTAAAATGTCCCGCCCCCCTGCTTTGTTGCACATGTACAGTAGCTCACGTTCACCCCCTTCTAATTTTATTCGGGATAAACAGTAATTAAATTACTTTCCTTGTCAACATAATGCATTTAACAATGGTTATTGCTGCTCCAGTCCAGAGCTCTAAGCAACTATGTATGTGTGATATTCTCCACAGTTCCATCTCACTGGCCACATGGTGTGGCTTTTTGTTTATCTTTCTTTTTTTTTGAACGAAAGATACAGCATGGAAATAGGCCCATCGCTCCACGCTGGCCATGGATCGCCCGTTCACCCTCGTTCTATGTGTTCCCACTTCCTCATCCACTTCCTACACACCAGAGGAAATTTATGGAGGCCAATTAACCAACAAACCCGCACGTCTTCGCAATGTGGGAAGAAACTGGAGCACCCGGAGAAAACCCACGCGGTCACAGCGAGAATGTACAAACTCCACTCAGACAGTACCCGAGGTCAGGATTGAACCAGGGTCTCTGGGGCTGTGTGGCAGCAGCTCTACCAGCTGCGCCTCTGTGTCATCTCTATCCTTCTGAAGATGCTGGTGTCACATCGAGCCAGGGATGTTTATCCATTGCAGAGGACAGGAATATGCTCTTCTGCCTACCGTATCCATGCCGACCATCGTGAAACACCTTACAACACACAGCCCACAGTTTTCTAAGCTTTGGCAATTCAACTGCTCCTTAAAATACCTAACGTTAGGAGAGATTCTGGAATCACCGCCCTTCCAGGCAGTTCATTCCAGTTCCCAACTACCCCTGAGTGAGGTATTTCTCGGATCTTTTCTAAACCTTTTAATCCTTACCTGAAACTATGCGCTCTACTTTTCTACACCACTGCTATTAGAAAAATATTTTTTGTTCTGTCCACCGTATCAGTATCCTTCCTAATTTTGTTCAATGAAGTCCCCCCTCAGCCTTGCCCTGCCGCCACTGCCTTAGCAGAGACAACCTGGGGATCAATGAGTTCCCGTGGACTGCAGAGTCTTCCCACCGTAAAAAACAATTCAACACCTCCGAAATTGCTTGACAGCCAGCCAAGCGGCAACCCCCTGTCTCATTGGCTGTCAATTCTGTGCAAAGGATGTGACTTTTTCTGTGCATGTCTCTATATAGAAAACTGTGAAGAATATTCAAAGTCTATAAAAATTAACCACGTTATTAAAATTTAAAATATTATTGACATCTTTAATAATAGCAGTTCTACCAGTGTGCAGCTGGTAGAACTGCTACCTCACAGAGACCCAGGTTTTATCCTGACCGCGAGTCCTGTATGTGTGGAGTTTGTACGTTCTCCCTATGACCGTGTGGGTTTCCGCCGGATACGCCGGTCTCCTCCCACATCCTGAGGACATGCAGGTTTTGTCGGTTAATCTGCCTCTATAAATTGTCCTGAGTATGTAGGGGGTGGATGTGAAAGTGAGATAACATAGAACCAGTGTGAACGGATGGTCAGCGTAGACCCGGCAGGCCAAAGTGTCTGTTTCCATGCTGTGTCTCTAAAGCGGAAGCATGTGTTTATGCATCACTCAGAGATAAAATGATTTGAATGTGAACTTAGACAAAAATGCTGGAGAAACTCAGCGGGTGAGGCAGCATCTATGGAGCGAAGGAATAGGTGACGTTTCGGGTCGAGACCCTTCTTCAGACTGATGGATATGATGTGTTTGAGTCAATTTCCTGCAGAAATTCCTTCTGTCAGGAAATTGGACCAGCCATTTGGAGGCTATTATTTCCTGTCATGTTTCACACATTTTGTGGCATTATCAATGTAGATGACATATGTTTCTGACTTGCCAACGGAAATGAGACTTCCATTTAACGAGATGCATCTTCTGTTGTTCACTCACAGTAGAGGAAATTGGGAAGCATGTATGAACTAAAGGGTCAAAGGTTATGAGTATTTAATTGTTATATACACTGGGACTAGAAAATTAGATTCTTACTTGCTGCATATTAAACGCAACAGCAGAACAAATAAATATACAATAGTATTATACGAGGTAAACCAGGCTATAACAGGTCAAGCCAAACTACGTGCAGCAACGTTAGTAGTACAAGAGTAGTTTAGTGCTGACGTAGGGTTGTGCCGGGTTGTTCAAGAGCCTCATGGTTTATGGGATGATGCTGTTCTTGAACCTGGTGGTCACGGTTCTCAGACTCCTGTACCTTCTCCTTGATGGTAGCAGAGAGAATAGAGTGGCCAGGAAGGAGTGGGCCTTTGCAGGTAGTAGCTGCCTTCTTGCGCTTAACCATAATGTATTTTGTTCAGCCTTTACGATTTACAAAATTCTCTGCGGAAACACACCTGCTTCACAAGTGGCTCTCGAAGAATCCATCCATACTCCACCAGCTTGAATCACAACGCTTCCTCTTTGCAAAACGTCTCATTGGATGCCGCGGTGTACGGCCTCGATAATCGCTGTGGCATTGTGGTATTTGTACCCTCCGTTGCCGGGGAGAATCCATCATCTCCCACTGTGCGGCTAAATCTCACCCCTTCTATCCTCCGCCACCTCCCTCCCCATTTGCCCCTCATGTCCATGGCAGCCCGTACAGCTGCCACCGGGAGAGCTCTGTAATAAAGCTGCCCACTTCCCAGAGCAAAGGATCCTTGGAATGTTTCACCACAGACCTGTGGAAACAGGACGGCTCAGTAAGTTGGCTTAGAAGGTCTACTGGATGTTTTCTTCGGGAGCCATCCCTCAACAATATGGTTCTGGAAAATGTTTCCTACATCGAAAAGGCTGAGGTGAGTACATAATGGTTGCCTTGGTATGGTGTAGGAAGGACCTGCAGATGCTGGTTTACACCAAAGATGGATACAAAATGCTGGAGTAACTCAGCGGGACAGGCAGCATCTCTGGCTAGAAGGAATGGGTGATGTTTCAGATCGAGACTCTTCTTCAGACTGAAAGTCAGGAGAGGGAGACATAGAGATATGGACGGGTAAGGTGTGAAAGCGAGAGATCAATGGGGACAAAGTTCAAGGAAATTGTGGAAGAGATATTTCTCAGGTAACACTGATCCATTCTACAATTTCCTCGATCTTTGTCATCGTTGATCTCTCGTTTTTGGTAATTGGTTAAAGGGAATATTAGGAGTATTTCCAGAGGACGATGTGTGTCTGGAACTCATTTCTGAATGTGTAGAGAATGGAGAAATCCTCAGTGCAATTCAACAGCATTTGACTTGCACTTAACAAAATGAGATCTATCAAGCTATGGCTGAAAGGTGGGATTAGGCTTGGTAGCATCTTTTCAATTTGTACATAAATGACGGGCTGAATGGACTCCTTGAGTGCCGCAAATTTTCCCTGTTACTCGGCTTGGTATCTGACTTCCACTGACTACCATAGGTCTTGTCATGAATATGACCTAAATCTTGGAAATGAATAATGTGATTTAAAAATGGGGCAAAGTAAATAATCTCATTGCAACATGGAACGGTGAAGGGAAAGTGGAGTCAATAATTAGCTGGAGAAATAGAGTAAAGAATGAATAGAACAAGGGATGAAACACTACAGACAGTAGATGCTGGAACCTTGTGCAAAGCATAAAGTACTGGAGAAAACCAGTGGGTCAAGCGGCATCTGTGGAGAGAATGAATGGACAGGCGGCATTTCAGATCGGGATCCTTCTTCAGGCTGGCGTTACAAAATAGGACATTTCTTCAAACATCAGCCATCTGTCCATTTCCTCCACAGAAATTGTGTGACCCGCTGAGTTCCTCCGGCACTTTGTGTTTTACTATTGAAGTATTGTTATTTTTGTATTGTAAGAATAAAGTATAGATTCCTGTAAGTGCAGCACTTCATTCCTGTAATACTTTCCTTCTCCCACTTCATTACTAACAGGCCTGTTGTCATACAAAATGATCTAGTTACTGCAGGCAAGCATAGTGCTTACTGCCCACCATCAAGAGTCAACCATGTTGCTTAGGGAGTACATTTCTTTTCCTGAAGGACATTTATAAAGTTGGTAAATTTTATAGTCACTGTTCTTGATTTATCTGCGAACTGATTTAAAATTCTCCAACACCTCTGCTGAGATTTGAACTTCAGTCTGTGAGCCATCGCTCCCACCCAAGCAACATACCCATTATAACCCTCCATCCAATCCAAAAGATCGTGACGGCACGGTGACGTAGCCGTTGTAGCTACTGCCTTACAGCACCAGAGACCCGGGTTCAATCCTGACAACGGGTGTTTGTCTGCACGGAGTTTGTACGTTCTCCCCGTGACCTGCGTGGGTTTTCTCCGAGATCTTCGGTTTCCTCCCACACTCCAAAAAGTACAGGTTTGTAGGTCGATTGGCTTGGTATACAGTGGCTTGCAAAAGTTTTCATACCCCTTGAACTTTTCCACATTTTGTCACGTTACAACCACAAACGTAAATGTATTTTATTGGGATTTTATGTGATAGACCAACACAAAGGGCGCATAATTGTGAAGTGGAAGGAAAATGATACATGGTTTTCAAATTTTTTTACAAATAAAAAACTGAAAAGTGTGGCGTGCAAAAGTATTCAGCCCCCTTTACTCTGAGACCCCTAAATCCAGTGCATCCAATTGCCTTCAGAAGTCACCTAATTAGTAAATAGAGTCCACTTGTGTATAATCTAATCTCAGTATAAATACAGCTGTTCTGTGAAGGCCTCAGAGGTTTCTTAGAGAACATTAGTGAACAAACAGCATCATGAAGCCCAAGGAACACAGTCAGGTCAGGGATAAAGTTGTGGAGAAGTTTAAAGCAGGGTTAGGTTATAAAAAAATATCCCAAGCTTTGAACACCTCACAGAGCACGTTCAATCCATCATCTGAAAATGGAAAGAGTATGGCACAACTGCAAACCTACCAAGACATGGCCGTCCACCTAAACTGACAGGCCGGGCAAGGAGAGCATCGATCAGAGAAGCAGCCAAGAGGCCCAGGGTAACTCTGGAGGAGCTGCAGAGATCCACAGCTCAGGTGGGAGAATCTGTCCACAGGACAACTATTAGTCGTGGATGGATGGAGCCAAATACAGGGCAATCTTGGAAGAAAACATGTTAGAGTCTGCAAAAGACTTGAGACTGGGGTGGAAGTTCACCTTCCAGCAGGACAACGACCCTAAACATATAGCCAGAGCTACAATGGAGTGGTTTAGATCAAAGCATATTCATGTGTTAGAATGGTCCAGTCAAAGTCCCGACCTAAATCCAATTGAGAATCTCTGGCAAGACTTGAAAATTACTGTTCACAGATGCTCTCCATCCAATCTGACTGAGCTTGAGCTATTTTGCTAAGAAGAATGGGCAAAAATGTCACTCTCTAGATGTGCAAAGCTGGTAGAGACTTACCCCAAAAAACTTGCAGCTGTAATTGCAGCGAAAGATGGTTCTACAAAGTATTGACTCAGGGGGGCTGAATACTTTTGCACGCCACACTTTTCAGTTTTTTATTTGTAATAAAATTTGGAAACCATGTATTATTTTCCTTCCACTTCACCATTATGCACCACTTTGTGTTGGTCTCTCACATAAAATCCCAATAAAATACATTTACGTTTGTGGTTATGACGTGACAAAATGTGGAAAAGTTCAAGGGGTATGAAAACTTTTGCAAGCCATTATAAATGTAAATTGTCCCCAGTGTGTGAGTAGGATAGTGTTGGTGTGCTGGGATCGCTGGTCGATTTGGACTCCGTGGGCCAAAGGGCCTGTTTCCATGCTGTATCTCTTTTTTTTTTCTTTTTTTTTGTTTATTTTTGTTAGAAGTAAGTAGTGTGGTACTTGAGTACCTAATACATAAATACATATTTCCATTCTTGTACAACTTCGTATTTTTAATTTAATAATAAAAGAACAGTGAGAGAAAAAAGAAATAAAGAGTGTCGGAATAGATAGACAAGTGAGTAGAAACAGATAGCAAAATAAATAAAGGACAGAGATGAGAAGCTAAAAAGATTGAAAAAAAAGGAGAAAGTAGAGAAAAGAGAGATTAGGAGAGATCTACCTATTTTGTATTTTTGCCCATCCGTCACCCGGTTCTAAACCATTTAATTTCTAAGGTTATGTTATGCTGTTTCTCTGAACTAAACTAAAGATCTGCCTAAATATTTGTATTTTTTAAAAAGACATCAAGCTTAATTATTGATTTGCAGCTACCTTTTAAAGAAAAACTAGTTATTCTCTTGAATTCTAAAATTTACAAGCATGTTCCAAAACAGACAGAGGCGTTGAGGTAAAGATGCTCCCTTACAGAGGCAGAGACTGACTACAGGTGCTGTCTGTGTAGAGGTTGTATGTTCTCCCTGTGACCATGTGGGTTTTCTGCGGGTGCCCCGGTTTCCTTCCACATCCCAAAGAGGTGCAGGTATGTAGGTTGGTTAGCTTCTGTAAATTGTCCCTGGAGTGTGTAGGATGGAACTAATGTATGGGTGAATGCTGGCTGGTGCAGACTCGGTGGGCTGAAGGGCAGTTTCTATGCTGTATCTCTCAACTAAACTCGAGAGGCTTTGAGATACAGCATACTGTGATTGCCCACAACTTACATTTCATGTCACTCAGATTTCCTCTCAGGGACCCTGGCTACAGATGAGCACTTCATGACGTACAATGCAAGGTGGCCATTTTCGAGAACTGGGCTTCTTTATGCTTACCTTGACCAAGAACAATACCTCTGCCGCGAGTGAGATGGCTTTGCCTGCCTGGATTCAGTCCATGAGTCGTTCCGCACTTTGGTTCACCTCAAGCTCCTCCATTACCGTCGTAATTTATACCCCTTGAAAGTCCTTCACCAAACCTCCTACCCCTCCGTCAAATTCTCTCACTCTCTCTTTTTCCTTCTCCCACCCTCTCTATCTTTCATTCTTTCCCTCCCTCTCTCTTTCCCTCACTCACACAAACACACACACTCTCACCCACACACTCACACATACACACACTCTCACCCACACTCACACATACACACACTCACCCACACACTCACACATACACACATTCACACTCACACATACACACACTCTCACACACACACTCACACAAACACACACACTCTCACCCACACACACACACATACACACACTCTCACCCACACACTCACACATACTCACACTCACACATACACACACTCTCACACACACACTCACACAAACACACACACTCTCACCCACACACACACACATACACACACTCTCACCCACACACTCACACATACACACACTCTCACCCACACACTCACACATACACACACTCTCACCCACACACTCACACATATACACACTCACCCACACACTCACACATACACACACTCTCACACACACACTCACACAAACACACACACTGTCACCCACACACTCACACATACACACACTCTCACCCACACACTCACACATACACACACTCACCCACACACTCACACATACACACACTCACACACGCTCATACATACACACACTCACACACACACACAAAGACCCGCTCACACATTCACACTCATGCTCACACACGCACGCAGGTGTGCAAATTCGTTGACAGTCGAACATCACTGAATGATCCCTCAGATTAGCACCGCAGAGGCAACCTGAAAGGCAACAAGGGGAGGGACGTGGTTCAGAGAGTGCCATTCAGTCACTACATTGTCTGGATTATTTTGGTTAATTATAAAAATCAAGGAGGAATGACATTTTTATACTTTAAAGGAAATTAGTTTTCTCTCTGAAAACTCATTAGCGTGGAGTTAATTAGGAAAAAAGGAGCATCAGCTCTTCATCATTTTCCTGGTGTTTTAATGAGTCCCGTCAGTGTTAATGTTTGATTATAATGGAACTTCCTCCCATATGCTTTGTTCAAAATCAGAAGGGGAAGGAATTGAGTGCACACAGCAAGCAGCGCCTTCAGACAGATGTAGGATTTCAGATTCTTGTCGGCTGCTGGACCAGTGGAGGAACAAAGATGGGGGGGGCAAAGTTGCAACGTTGTGAGGGTTGAAGGAGAGGTGTGGCCTTAATGCAGGGATGACCAAGCGATTCTGTGTCAGACATGATGCCGAAGTGTGCTAATCTACTTTCCCTGCACGTGATCCGTATCCCTCCATTCCTGCATATCCATGTGCCTATCAGAATGGCGGAGTAACTTGATGGGTCGAATGGTCTAATTCTACTCCTATTCCTTATGGCCTTATGACCTTACAAGCCCTCTCCATAGGCCATTTGATGGCCTCCCATCTCTTTTCCTCTTCCTTTGCTTTTTCTAATGTTTCTAACTCGCTAAAGACTGCAAGTACTTCTGTTAAGCAGTGTATAATCTGCAACTGAACTCATAGCTCATGACTTCCAGAAAGAGCTTGGGCTGGAAGATTCATTTCCCATCCAGCAGCATCTCAGACTGAACAGCTGCTGCTCACCAGATCCATCAGCCAGACTTTCAAGCCATCAGCCTTTAAATATTAATCTCATGGAAAAGGCGCCACTGTAGTTGGTGACAGGCATTGAAGGCTATTTACAGTGCCAAAGTATACAGCAAAGTTCTGCAGAGAGCACAACACTGAATATATCACACACGGCACAGCACAGCTAAAGAGTGCAGCCAGACCAATACTCCCCAGCACAGGGCTGGAAGGAGCAAGGGCACAGCATAGAGCAGGGTAGTAGAGTGTGGCAAAGCGCAGCATAGCATAACACGAGAGCAAGAATTCACCGGATCATGCTGAACAGGGTGAAGCAGCGAATGACATCTCCCTTAATGTTTTCCCTCTCACCTTAAAACTATGCCCTCTATTGTTTGACTTTTCCACTCTGGGAAAAAGGTTCTGACTCTCTATCCTATCTGTGCCTCTCATAATCTTATGTAGTTCTATTGTAGTCCCTCCTCAGCCCCGATGTTCCAGAGAAAACAATCCAAGTTGATCCATCTTCTTCTTTGGGCTAATACTCACTAATCCAGGCAACATGCTCTTTGGAATCAGGAGCAAACTAGAGTAAATATTTAAAACCACGAGAGGAATCCCACCAAGACTGTCTCTTCAGAATCCTCCAACACAGTTGCCGGGTAGATGAGCCAATGTCAGCATCCTCTGCAGGGAAAACATCCCCAGCATGGAGGATGTGACATTCTCCACTGGCTGCGGTTAAGCATAATCAGACTGTCAATTCTGGGATGGATTCCAGCTCTCTACTCTAAGCTATGCCATAGCAAGAGAACTCCAGAAGGACAGAGAAAACATTTCAAAGGCGTTCTCAAAGTCTGTTTGATGAAGTGTAACATTTTCACTGATTCCTGGGAATCCCAGGCCCAGCGATGGTTCAAAATGGTGAGGGAGCATCCGGGGAAGGTGCTAAGCACGGAGAGCTTCTGTAAATGGAGCAGTAGGAGGCCAAGTGCAAATCGCAGATGGAGCTCACAACATCCCAGCCACTCGCTCCATCAAGCACCTCCTACCCCAACTGTGGCAGAGTCTCCAGATCCCACACTGGAACCACATAACTGGAATGGAAGCAAGTCGTGGTTGGATCTCAAGAGACTGCACAAGGCCATGCATTCTTAAAGGAAATCTATAAATTCATTGGCATTGCGGTGTGATCCTAAATAGTACTGCAAGAGGAATTCTTGATCTTTGCCTCACAGCTACTCTCAATTTCAGTTTGAGTACGGTGACGAATTTAGAGTATTTCATTAGAAAACAGAATACTGTATATCGGAGCCATGCAGAGTAAACTGGCTTCACCTGGATGACACCAAGAATAGAAGCTAGTCATATAATAACAGATTTGCATTTTAGGTACATTGCACTACAATAAGGTTAATGCGTGTTCGTTTTTAGTGTCTTTTTACTCAGTATTGCAGAAGGGTTATAGTCACATAATCAGAGCGTAGTACAGCACAGAAACAAGTCCTGCAGCCCTTACCAACATTTTTGTTACAATAATCCATTTGCCTGAAAAAGACACAAAGTGCTAAAGTAACCCAGTGACTCTGGAGGACATAGATAGGTGACGTTTCAGGTCGGGACCCTTCTCTTCTGGTAAGCCAACATCTGCAGTTCCTTGCGTCGACGTGATCCATTTGCCTGCTTTTGTTCCATATTCGTCTCTATCTCACCTGTCTAAGTGTCTGTCAAAATGTTTTTTAATTTGAGTGATTGTTTTTTACTCCCGGGGTGGCACGGTGGTGCAGAGGTAGGGCTACTGCCTTACAGCGCCAGAGACCCGGGTTCAATCCTGACTACAGTCTGTACAGAGTTTGTACGTTCTCCCCGTGACCTGCCTGGGTTTCCTCCGAGAGCTCCCACAGTTCAAAGACGTACAGGTTTGTAGGTTAGTTGGCTTGGTGTAAATGGAAAAAATTGTCCCTAACACATGTAGGGTAGTGTTAATGTGCAGGGATCGTTGGTCGGTGCGGACTGCGTGGGCCGAAGGACCTGTTTCCTCGCTCCATCTCAAAACTAAAGTAAAACAAAACCTCAGGTAGACAAAAATGCTGGAGAAACTCAGCGCGTGAGGCAGGAGTGAAGGAAATAGGCAACGTTTCGGTTCGAAACCCTGCTTCTGGCAGCAAGTTCTAGATATCAGTCGCTCTCTGAAAAAAAAAATCTCTCATAGTTCTCCTACCACCTAGCAAAGGCTGAGCAGTCTGTAATTATCTGGCTTATTCCTTCTGCCTTTCTTAAATAGACAAACAACATAAGCTATCATCCAGTCTTATAACACCTCACCCATGGCTAACAAAGATGCAGAGATCTCCATCATTGCCCTGGCCATCTCCTGCGACGCTTCCCACAAAAACCTGGGATATATCTCAGCCGGCCCTGGGGATTTACCAACCTTAACGCGTAGCATGATGTTTAACACAAAAGATAGACACAAAGTGCTGGAGTAATTCAGCAGGTCTGGCAGCATCTCTGGAGAAAAAGGATGGGTGACCTTTCAGGTCGGAACGCCTCTTCAGACTGAAGGAGTTTGAAAAAAAGAATCCCGACCTGAAACATCACCCATCCTTTTTCTCCAGAAGTGCTGCCTGATCCGTTGAGTTACTCCGGCACTTTGTGTCTATCTTTGGTATAAACCAGCTTCTGCAGTTCCTTATTTCTACATGCTATTTAACACCTTCTTCCTGTTTCAAAATATCTACATATCCCTCCCTGAACTCACTATCTACCATGACCTTCTCCTTGATGAATATAGATAAGAAGGATTCATTCACGACCTTGTCCACAGGATCTGGCTGTACATAAAGCCCACCCCTCTGGTTCTTAAGAGGATCCTGGCTACCCTCTACCTCCAGAAATACTCATAGTATGTTTGTGATTTTGTGTCTAGGATACCTCTTTTCCGTTTTTTGCCCTCGTAATTTATGTTGCCGGTTCTCAACTCCAACTACATACTCTATATTCTTCAAGAGCATCCCCAGATTCCAGTCGCACATTTAGATTAGTTTAGAGATACAGCGCGGAAACAGGCCCTTCATCCACCGAGACGCATCGACCAGCGATCCCCACACATTAACACTACACTACACACACCAAGGAGAATTTTACATTTACACCATGTCGATTAACCTACAAATTTGTACATCATTGGAATGTGGAAGGAAACCGAATATCTCGGAAAAAACCCACGCAGGTCACGGGGAGAAAGTACAAACTCTGCACAGACAAGCACCCGTAGCCAGGATCGAACCCGAGTCTCTGGCGCTGTAAGGCAGTAGCCCTAGCATAGTGCCGCCCATGTTTTTTTTTCCCTGATCAAACCTTCAATAATATTATCATCCAGAGTTCCCTAATCTTGCCAACTTTGCCTTTCACCCGTGTTGTGACATGCTGGCCCTGAACTATTTTTTTATCTCAGAGATACTAACTCGCTTTTAAAAGACTCTCTTTTGTTGTTTTACCCAAAAGCATCTGCACTGTCTATTTTTGACAGGCCCTCTCAGACGCTA
The DNA here is from genome assembly GCA_035221665.1 of Okamejei kenojei. NCBI lineage: Eukaryota > Metazoa > Chordata > Chondrichthyes > Rajiformes > Rajidae > Okamejei > Okamejei kenojei. Next base: position 29,776,488 of record CM069156.1, on the reverse strand, counting down.
TTGAACCAATCACCAATTTAAGAGCTTAACTTAAGGACCAACTTCTCCCTTTCCTGAACTACTTTGGAACTGTACAGAATTATGTTCACTGACACTTCCACCACCTGCATCATTTCATTTCCAAAGTTAAGGTCAAGTACTGCCCGTCTCTAGAAGGGCAATCTAAATATTGTCACAAAAATCTTGCTTCAACGTACTTCTCAAATTCCACTCCATCTAAGCCTCCCGCACTAAGGCAATCCCAATCAATATTGGGAAAGTTAAAATTCTCCACTGCCATGACTTTCTTGCCTTTCCACCTTTCTCTAATGTGTTTACATATCTGTTTAGTTTAGACTAATGATACAGCATGGAACCAGGCACTTTGGCCCAAATCTGGAGAGAAGGAATGGGTGAAGTTTCAAGTCAAGAAGAAGGGTCTCGACCCGAAACATCACCCATTCTTTCTCTCCAGCGACGCTGCCTGTCCCATTGAATTACTCCAGCTTTTTGTGTCTATCTTAGTGTTGTGTATAGAAACATAGAAAATAGGTGCAGGAGTTGGCCATTCGGCCCTTCGAGCCTGCACCGCCATTCAATATGATCATGGCTGATCATTCATCTCAGTATCCCGCACCTGCCTTCTCTCCATACCCCCTGATCCCTCTAGCCACAAGGGCCACATCTAACTCCCTCTTGAACTGGCCTCAACTACCTTCTGTGGCAGTGAATTCCAGAGACTCACCACTATCTGTGTGAAAAATATTTTTCTCATCTCGGTCCTAAAAGATTTCCCCCTGATCCTTAAACTGTGACCCCTTGTTCTGGACTTCCCCAACATCAGGAACAATCTTCCTGCACCTAGCCTGTCCAACCCCTTAAGAATTTTGTAAGTTTCTATATGATCCCCCCTCAATCTTCTAAATTCTAGCGAGTACAAGCCGAGTCTATACAGTCTTTCTTCATATGAAAGTCCTGACATCCCAGGAATCAGTCTGGTGAACCTTCTCTGTACTCCTTCTATGGCAAGAATCTCTTTCCTCAGATTTGGAGACCAAAACTGTACGCAATACTCCAGGTATGGTCTCACCAAGACCCTGTACAACTGCAGTAGAACCTCCCTGCTCCTATACTCAAATCCTTTTGCTATGAATGCTAACATACCATTAGCTTTCTTCACTGCCTGCTGCACCTGCATGCCTACTTTCAATGACTGGTGTACCATGACACCCAGGTCTTGCTGCATCTCCCCTTTTCCTAATCGGCCACCATTCAGATAATAGTCTACATTCCTGTTTTTGCCACCAAAGTGGATAACCTCACATTTATCCACATAATACTGCATCTGCCATGCATTTGCCCACTCACCCAGCCTATCCAAGTTACCTTGCAGCCTCCTAGCATCCTTCTTACAGCTAACACTGCCCCCCAGCTTTGTGTCATCCACAAACTTGGAGATGTTGCATTGAATTCCCTAGTCCAAATCATTAATATATATTGTAAATAGCTGAGGTCCCAGCACTGTGCCTTGCGGTACCCCACTAGTCACTGCTTGCCATTCTGAAAAGGACCCGTTTACTCCTACTCTTTGCTTCCGGTCTGCCAGGCAGTTCTCTATCCACATCAATACTGAACCCCCAATACCATATGCTTTACGTTTGTATACTAATCTCTTATGTGGGACCTTGTCGAAAGCCTTCTGAAAATCCAGATATAACACATCCACTGGTTCTCCCTTATCCACTCTCCTAGTTACATTCTCGAAAAATTCTATAAGATTCGTCAGACATGATTTACCTTTCGTAAATCCATGCTGACTTTGTCCAATGATTTCACCACTTTCCAAATGTGCTGCTATCCCATCTTTAATAACTGACTAGCAGTTTCCCCACTGCAGATGTTATACTAACTGGTCTGTAATTCCTCGTTTTCTCTCTCCCTCCCTTTTTAAAAAGTGGGGTTACATTAGCTACCCTCCAATCCTCAGGAACTACTCCAGAATCTAAAGAGTTTTGAAAAATTATCACTAATGCATCCACTATTTCTGGGGCTACTTCCTTAAGTACTCTGGGATGCAGCCTATTTGGCCCTGGGGATTTATTGGGCTTTAATCCATTCAATTTACCTAACATCACATCCCGGCTAACCTGGATTTCACTCAGTTCCTCGATCTCATTTGACCCCCGGTCCCCTGCTATTTCCAGCAGATTATTTTTCCTTAGTGAAGACAGAACCAAAGTAGTTATGCAATTGGTCTGCCATGTCCTTGTTCCCCATGATCAATTCACCAGTTTCTGACTGCAAGGGACCTACATTTGTTTTAACTAATCTTTTTCTCTTTACATATCTATAAAACCTTTGCAGTCAGTGTTTATGTTCCCTGCCAGTTTTCTTTCATAATCTATTTTCCCTTTCCTAATTGTCCTCCTCTGCTGGACTCTGAATTTCTCCCAGTCTTCTGGTAGGCTGCTTTTTCTGGCTAATTTGTACGCTTCATCTTTTGTTTTGATCCTATCCCTGATTTCCCTTGTTATCCACGGATGCACTACCTTCCCTGATTTATTCTTTTGCCAAACTGGGGTGAACAATTGTTGTAGTTCATCCATGCAGTCTTTAAATGCCTTCCATTGCACATCCACCGTTAACCCTTTAAGAATCAATTGCTCGTCTATCTTGGCCAATTCACGTGTTGTTGGGATGAAGCTATTCTTGAACTTGGTGGTCGGTTTTCAGACTCCTCTTCTGCCTGATGGTCAGAGCAAAATGAAAGCCTGGCCAAGGCGATGTTGGCTGCTTTTCCAAGATGGTGGGAAGTATAAGTGAAGAATGAGAGTTAGAAAAAGAAGAAAATAATGAGAAATAAACAAGGAAAGAGCAGGAAGTGGAGAACACAAGAGAAAATAGTAAGGGCCAGTCCCACTTGGCCGTCATTTACTAGACAGGCCGATAGTGACTGACGCCGACAGTCGCGCGCGTCATCATGCGTCCGCACAGCCGTCTGGAGCGTGTGACTTCAAGTGAATACCCAGTTTATGATATTTATTGTGATTTTCTAAAGTGTTCCAGTTTCTTGAGTGGTGCTAGCAATTGGAAAAACTGCAGATGTAATGCCCCTATTCAAAAAAAGTGGTGAATGAAAAGTAGCAAGCTGCAGACCAAATTAATCTGTGGGAAGGAACTGCAGATGCTGGTTTAAATTGAAGATAGACACAAAATGCAGGAGTAACTCAGTGGGAGCATCTCTGGAGAGAAGGAATGGATGATGTTTCAGTCTGAAGAAGGGTCTCGACCCGAAACGTCACCCTGTCCCACTTGGCCGTCATTTACGCGACAGGCCGGTGGCGCGCAAAGATTTTGTGCAGCACGAAATCCTGCGTGGTGCGCGATACCGCGCACAACTCCACACTCCTCCACGCCACTACATGCGCCCGTCCCGCGCTACCAGGTCATGTAAATGGCGCGCAAATGACGGCCAAGTGGGACAAGCCCTTAAGTAAAAGAGAGAGGGAGACTGAGACTGAACAAGGGGCTGTGTCCTATTAACAGTCCATAAATTGCTTTTAGTGCAATCAAAATTGCAAGCATGGAATAGAAAGACAGGATAGATATCCTCTGGAGGGATATGGCTCGCTCTGAATGCCCCACTGGTTTTAATGCATAGAGCCTATTACTGAAATGGTACTTCCTGTTTAATGAGGTAGGGCAGTCTTGACAAGTGTAAACGTTGTACTGCTTCCGCCACTTAGCATAATATTTTTAAAAGCAGCATTGATTTTTCACTTTGTTAAAGCTTCTGTCGGAGTGCAAAGGATGTGGGAGTCCACTTAGGAGAGGGTAAAAAGAGGACAAGAGATATCCTTGACAGATATGGCAAAGGAGAATCCTGAGGGATTTATCAATATATTTCTAAGTCTCTACCAACCACGATTACCCATACACTAGTTCTATCCTACACACCAGGGAGAAATGTATAGAAACCAATTAACCTATAAACCTGCACATCTTTGGAATGTGGGAGGAAACAGCAGCGCCTGAGGGAAACCCCCCCATGGTGAAAGGGAGAATCTGCAAACTCCACACAGTCAGCACCCTAGGTTGGGATCGATCCCGGGTGTCTGACGCTGTAGGGCATCAAATATACTGCTGCGCCACAGTGCGGCCCATCTTGACAACCCCACCAGACACTGTCTCACGTTGGTTTCTAGGAATCAACAAAAGTACTCTCTGTGCAATAATTCAAAATACAGAGCACGATGCTTCATGATACCTCTCCCCAACTGGTGCTTGAGATAACACAAAGTAAATTTGTGCACGTCTAATCTCTTGATCTCAGTTAAAGCCCTTTCTCATTAGAAACTTGACAGATCATCTGTACTTTATTTGTTCCTGTTTATTCTTATTCCTCAAAGGAATTACTCAAAAAATATCCCTGAACAAATGGCCCTTTTAAATCTTCGTGTTCAAGTTCCTCCACTAATGGTAGCACACCCCAAGATATTAAGATGTGAAATTTATTTCCTTAACCTGTTTCCTCCCCTCTTCCTTTAAGAAATGATCGTATTGACCAAACCTACTGCAGTCACCGCTCCTGATATCTTATCATCTAGCTCAGTGTCAGACCTTATGACAGATGCATGGTAGAAAGCTTCCTATCATGATGCATCATAACGTGGTGTGGCAGGTTTGCTTCAGGAAAAGAGAAAATATAGTCAAGGACCATTTATCAACCACCAAGGAGCCGGCCAGTCCCTCATTATCGCTCTCCCATCAGGCAGAAGAGTCATACAGCGTGTAAACAGGCCCTTCGGCCCAATCTGCCCATAGCGGTCAACATGTCCCGTCTACACTAGTCCCACCTGCCTGCGTTTGGCCCATATCCCTCTAAACCCGTCCTATCCATGTAGCTGTCTAAATGTTTCTTAAACGTTGCAATAAAACTTTTTAGTTTTAGTTTAGTTTAGATATACAGCACGGAAACAGGCCCTTCAGCCCACCGGGTCCGCACCGACCAGCGATCCCCTCACACTAACACTCTCCTACACACACTAGGGACAATTTATACATGCACCAAGCCAATTAACCTACAAACCTGTACGTCTTTGGAGTGTGGGAGGAAACCGAAGATCTCAGAGAAAACCCACGCTGTCACAGGGAGAACGCACAAACTCCGTGAAGAATGCACCTCTAGCCGAGATCGAAGCCGGGTGTCTGGCGCTGTAAGGCAGCAACTCTACCGCTCGCCACCGTGCCACCCTTGTGTTGGTGCAGGTGTTGATTTGGCGGAAGGGTGGAATTTGTACAGCACCTTGACTGGGTGCGGGGGGTTAATTCACACACGTTCCCCTGATATTCCAGCGCTTTAACTTTCCCATGGGGATGTTCGCAGGTCAAGAGTTAGTTGGGAATTGACTCCGTCGAGATGAAGCTCAGCTGGGGGGGGGGGGGAGAGGTGGAGCCAAGTTGTTAATTTCCTTCTGGATTTGTAATGTTAAAAATAAAATTCCCTTCAATCTATGCAAGTAGCTGCCTGAGATAATAGCAAGCGAATTGCCACTGGATATTATCTGCACTTAACATCACTGACAACTGAAAGTCATCTGCTGGGAATTAATGTTGAGGCATTTCTCTGCTTACTTTTTGTGTGTACGAGAGGGAGAGAGAGTGAGAGAGGAAAGACTCTGTGGATATACGTGAGTGTATATTGGTTCTCTGCACGGTGAGCTGTGCACAGCGGCTTGCATCTATGTTTAGTGCCTATGTACGGGTGTGTGCATATGTACGAGGCATACTTACAATAGACACACAGAACCTTATTTCCCCCAGTGGAAACAAGAAACTGCAGATGCTGGTTTACACAAAGAGCTGGAGTAACTCAGCGGGTCAGGCAGCATTTCTGGAGAACGTGGATAGATGACGTTTTGGGTGGGGACCCTTCTTTGGACTGATTGTAGGGGGAGGGAGGGTGGACGGGGAAGAGTGCCGGGGGAGAGAAGAGAGGCAGGATAAAGTGTGACAGGTCATGCAGGTGACACGGGTGAGGAAGGTGTTTGATTGTTGCAACAAAAATTGGAGCAGAAGATGTGAGACAGACAGATTGAAGAGTTGCAAAGTGTGAGGACGGGATGTAGAGGGAGGGGGAGAGGAGAAATAGGTGTGAGTCCAGGTTGGGGCACAGGGGAGGGGGGAGAAAGAGAGGGGAGGTGTGTAGAGAGGGGAGGTGTGTGGTGGAAAGCAGAGGGAGAAGAGGTTTACCTAAAATTGAAGAATGATTTTTTTTTCCAGGGTGGATATGTCAAAGACCAGAGGGCATAGCTGAGAGGAGCAACGTTTAAAGGAAACTCTCATAGCTGTCTCCACCACCACCCCTGGCGTTCACGCACATTCCAGGCACCCACCACCATCTGTGCAAAAAGCTTTCCCCGCACATCTTCTTTAAACTTTGCCCCTCTCACCTTAAAGCTCTGCCCTCCCGTCTTTGACATTTTCAACCCTGAGAAAAATGTTCTGACTGTCTACCCTCTCTGTGCCTCTCATAATTTTATATACTTCTGTACCTGTAATAAAATGATGTTCTGTACATTACGGCAGTGTCTCTACTTGAGTATTTTAGTACCTGTGATGTTTTGGGATTGCCCTGAGTTGTGAAAGATGCCGCAGAAATGCATAGCGTTTCTGTTTGTCTACTATTTTTAGTTAAGTTTCGATATACCAAGTCCGCACCAACCTACGATCCCCTCACACTAACACTACCCCACACACACACTGGGGACAATTTACATTTATACCAAGCCAATTAACCCACAAACCTGTACGTCTTTGCAATGTGAGAGGAAACCAAAGATCTCGGGGAAAACCCACACGGTCACGGGGAGAAGGTACAAACTCCGTACAGACAGCACCCGTAGTCAGGATTGAACCCGGGTCTCTGGCGCTGTGAGGCAGCAACTCTACTGCTGCGCCACCGCGCTGCCTTTTTAAAAAATAATGTTGGAATTATAGGAGTCTAGTACTGTAATACGTAATACTGTATATGATTGATACTGAGTGTCCCTGTGACCCTGTGACCCCTCTCACACACTCTGACCTTGCAGGTACGACCCCTACAGCAAAGTGCTCTCCCGCGAGTACTACGATCACGAGCAGATGCAGGCAATCAGAAAGGAAGCCATAGCGACGGCAGCGAAGGCAAAGACGTGGGGACTGATCCTTGGAACTCTTGGACGGCAAGGCTCCCCGAAGATCATGGAGGTACTACAAATTAATGTGTTACACGAGCACCCTGGTGGGATTAGGACATCGGCTTAACCAGCTGCCATAGAAACATAGAAACATAGAAAATAGGTGCAGGAGGAGGCCAATTGGCCCTTCGAGCCAGCACCACCATTCATTGTGATCATGGCTGATCTTGGCCATCTTCAGTTCTTTCCAAAGTTACCAGAACGGAGAAGGTGTGGTCGAGTTTGACAACGGAGCGTCAATGTTCAGTTGTGAGAGGTTGTTTACCAGACGTTACATATGGAAGGTTGAGGGGATGATTTGCTTGGAGGATTTTTCTGGATTTTGAAATAAATTTTAGGGGGAAAAAACAGGACATTGGTTTAAGGTGAGAGTGAAAGATTTAATAGGAACCAGAGGGGTAGGTTTTTCACACAAATGGCGGTGGGTGGTTCCAAAAGATGGAACAAACCGCCGGAAGCAGGTACTATCGTAACTTTTAAGAAACATTGAGGCGTGTACATGGATAAGACAGGTTTGGAGGGATATAGGCCAAACGCAGGCAGGGGGACTAGTGTAGATGCGGCATGTTGGCCGATGTGGGCAAGCTGGGCCGAAGGGCCTGTTTCCACACAGTAAGACTCTATGAATCTATTAACAATCAAAAAGTCAGAAACCTTTCCTGTTACTGGGAGAGTCTTAAGCCAAGGGAACAGGACCATCAAAGTCAGCCATTCAAGAATGAAGGTCTGAAACTCTTCTACACACAAAGGGGAGTGAAACGGAGGAACTCTCCTCCATAACAAGCAGTAAATGGAAGCTCAGTAATAAATGATACCTGTTTTTGCTCGATTCTTGCCGGAGGAAGTGATGAAAGGGAGAACATACGTGGATACTGATCAGCCATGGTCTAATTGAGTGTTGTACAGGGCTGAATGGCCTGCTGTTCCGACAATCTGAGGAATGGTCACAGGGTCATCCAGCATGTCGGCCACAGAGCTTTGACCTGGTACAGAGCCACCTCAGCCACCACCCTGAGACCTGAGGATCTAAGCTGACAGCTCACCTGTGCAACATATTTCTGGAGGCAGCGACAATCATCGATGCAGAGCAGATTTCAAATGGTCTTCCCTTAACATTAAATGGCAAGTTAGAAATTGTAAAGAAGAATTGTTCACGTTTCACTGAGAAGTGATTAAAAATTAGAAAGAAGGCGATTTCCTCAATAGCAATTCAATATGTTCCTGACCAGAATCTGTAATTGCTTCAGCGAGTCCAAGTGTGCAGACTGCATATAAAGCACGTTAAAACAGATTTGTATGTTCTTTCATCTCTAAAGGTCTCAGACGCTCTGTCCCTCAGTTCCGGGTTGCAGTCTGCTTCAGTTCCCCTCCCCAATCTCACAGCAACATGTCCTTGGCCTCCTCCGCTGCCAGAGTGAGGTCACAGCAAACTGGAAGAACAGCACCACATCTTCCTTGGGTAGCCTGCAACCCAATGGCATGAGGAAGATGCAACATGGAAACAGGCCCACAAAGTCCATATCAACCATCGATCACTCGTTCACACTAGTTCTATGTTATCCCACTTCCTCATCCCCTCCCTATACACTAGGGGCAATTCACCTACAAACCCGCACGTCTTTGGGATGTGGGCGGAGACTTGAGGGGGAACGTGCAAACTCCACACAGACAGTAGCCGAGGTCAGGATCGAACCGGGTCTCTGCCGCTGTGAGGCAGCAGGTCTACCAGCTGTGCCACTGTGCTGAACTTGAATTCACATTAATTTAAACAAATTCTCCAAAGTAATTTGATGTAATTTAATGTTTCAATTTCAATTAACCCCACCACCCATTCTCATCCACCCACTTACCCTGCTAGCATCCCCCCACACACCTAACTTTCAGCTCCCCCCCCTCCCCACTGCCCAGTACCTTTCCCATCCTCCATCCACGTACTGTATCACCACCGCACTCACAGGTTTCCTATTTTTCTTCCCCCCCCCGCATTCCCATCTATCCACCATCCCTCCAACTGGTTCTACCTTTCATTCCACACCTTCCTTTCTTACCGGATTCCACCATCAGTACCCTTTTGTCTTCTCCGCTTATCACCTCCAGCTTTGGTTTCACTTTACATCCTTCTCTCCACCACCGACCTCACCTGCCAACCCGCCCTCCTCACCTGGATCCACCTATCACTTGTACCACCCCTGCACTCCTTCTGCCAGCTATCTCCCATGGTCTCCATCAGTCTGAAGAAGGGACCCAATCCAAAAACACCATTTGTCCATCTCCCTCTCCAGATACTGCCTGACCCGCTGAGTTCCTCCAGCACCTTGTTTATTTTTTGTTCAAGATTTCAGCATTCACTGCCGCTTGTGAATCTTCTGTCTTGACCACATGTCTTGAACTTGTTTAGTTTTAGTGTAGAGATACAGTGCAGAAACAGTGCCCTGCGGGCCAGCGAGTCTGTGCCGACCAGCGGTCCTACATGCACTAGAGACAATTTACAATTTTTACCAAGCCAATTAGCCTACAAACCTGTACATCTTTGGCGTGTGGGAGGAAACCGGAGCACCCGGGGAAAACCCACACAGGTCACGGGGAGAACATAAAAGCTCCATACAGACTGCAAACATAGTCAGGATGGAACCTGGGTCTCTGGTGCTGTAAGGCCGCAACTGTACCTCTGCTCCAGCCTGCCGCCCTTAGGCCCGGATCTACAAGGGTCTTCCATTGACTCATACCCACCCCCTTCCAGCAGCCACAGTCAGATGACAAACACACTGTGCGGGGAGACACGGGGAAGGGTCCCTTTCCTGACTGATCTACCCTTGCATCCCATCGTCAGATGATGTGGGGTACTGATGTTTTATTTTTGGAGTGCATCCAAACAGCTGGGATCCTATTCCTGATTCACACACTCTGGCTGTCAGTTTGAGTCTTGGCAGAGACAGGCAGCTGCCAGCACGCCAGTTCCAAGGCAGATGCCAAATTCTCCATACAATAAACTGTATGTAGAATATATACATGGGGATCTGTCTGTTCTGCACGAGACCTGGCCAACTGGAGCAAAGGGGTTTATTAATAGCCCCGTTATGCGCCTCATCTTTCAAGAAGCAGCTTTGCTCTCCAGCCTCGGATTTTCACTCTGCGTTAGAGTGGGATTGATCTCAGGGAAAGGTCAGCCAACACCAAGGAGATCTCTCCTCCTTCGGTTTGCCTTTGTACTGTTGCCAATACAGAAAGCCCACCAGGTTTTGCCTTCAGGGTGAAACACCAGGAGAGATACTAAACCATCTGCAGCATCTGTCGTATCTGCATGCTTTTAAGAGACCCGGTCGGTCTAAAGAAAAAATGTTTGTTCTGCTGCCTGCTTCAACAGAGCAGAGGTGTGTTTACGACCACAAGATTCATTTCCCCAACACCCATCAGGGCACATTGGCCCTCCTTGTGAACTTGCTCATCCAAAAATGGCCACCTGTCCCACAACTCAAATCCCCTCACTCAATACCACAGCAGCACACTCTTATATTCTGCTTGGGTGGCTTCTAACCCAAAGGTATGAACAATTAATTCTCCAATTTTAGGCAACTACATAACCCCTCCCCCCTCCCCATTTTCCCTTCTTCCCCCATGTAACTTATCCCATTCTTCCCCTCCCCTCTCCTCCCCTGGGCCCTACCTGGGCTCACACATATTTATCTTCGCCCCCTCCTCTTCCACCTACATTCCTTCCTCTAACTTCACAATTTAAAACTCGTGAATCCTTTTGTCTCACACCTTGTGTCTTTTAATATCTGGCCTTTGTCCAACCATCTGCCTATCAAATAACCCTCCTCACTTTGGTCGACATGGTGGCGCAGCGGTAGAGTCGTTGCCTTACAGCGCCAGAGACCCGGGTTCAGAACTGACTATGGCTACTGCCTGTACGCAGTCTGTACGTCCTCCCTGTGATCATGTGGGTTTTCTCTGGACACTCTGGTTTCCTCCCACACTCCAAAGACGTACAGGTTTGTAGGTTAATTGGCATCTGTAAGTTCTAAATTGTCCCCAGTGTGTAGGATAGTAAGCTAGTAAGCGTTTTCTGCTGGTCAGCACGCACTGGGTGGGCCAAAGGGTGTGTGTCCGCACTGTATCTCTAAACTCCAGACCTGCGTCGGCCTATTACCTGCCATGCTCTGTCCTGCCCGTCCTCTCTTCCAACTTTCATTCCACCAACCCCTCCTACAGTCAGTCTGAAGAAGGGTCCTGACGTAAATCATCGCTAGAATAGTGCTAGTGTATGGTTAATCGAAGGTCGGCGCAGACTCGGTGGGCCAAAGGGCCTGTTTCAATAGACAATAGGTGCAGGAGTAGGCCATTCGGCCCTTCGAGCCAGCACCGCCATTCACTGTGATTATGGCTGATCATCCCCAATCAGTACCCTGTTCCTGCCTTCTCCCCATATCCCCTGACTCCGCTATCTTTAAGAGCTCTATCTAACTCGCACTTGAAAGCATCCAGAGAACCGGCCTCCACTGCCTTCTGAGGCAGAGAATTCCACAGATTCACAACTCTCTGTGTGAAAAAGTTTTTCCCCATCTCCGTTCTAAATGCTTCCATGCTGTATCTCTAAAGTCCAAAGTCTAAAAGTCATTATATTGGCTGCTTTCCCTGAGACCACATGAAGTGAAGATGGAGTAAAAGCTGGAGAGTCTAGTCTGTGTGATGGACTGGGCTACATCCACAATTGTATTCATTTTCTTGCAGTCTTGGGGAGAGTGGTTCCCAAACCAAGCTGTGGTGCAATTGATAGGAAGCTTTCTACTGTGCATCTGCTGAAATTGGTAAAAGGTCATTGAAGATATGCAGAATTTCCTTTGCTTCTTGAGGAAGTGGAGGTGTTGGTGTGCCTTCATAGCTGCACCTTCAGTGTGGTTGCTTCAGGACTGATAGTTGGTAGTGTTTAAGCCTGGAACCTGAAGCTCTCAACCTCTCAAATGTGGGCAAATGGGACTTGCTTCAGTAGACATGTTGGTCGGCATGGACAGGTTGGGCCAAAGGGCCTCTTTACGTGCTGTCTGTCTCCAAGCCATTCCCTTGTTCACAGCCAAAGCCCACAAAATGCACAGGCTGCAGCTTGATTTAACTTAGCCCTTTTAACAAAGTCGAACTGTCTGTGAGGCATTTCATGGAATCATAAGGTGAGTATTGACAATGAACAAGGGACGAGTGAATGAGAAGAATGATTAGCTCATCTGCGTTTTGTAGCCGTGGAAGGGGGAAATATTAACCAGGTTGTTGCTCAGGACATACTGCAATGGGAGTAACTTGGGTCACTCAGTTAAATTAATAATGGGCTGATAGTCGCAACTTGTTGCAAGGGAACAGATTCAAGGAACTGACTGAGAGAACAGAAAAAGACTCACAGCGCTACCAGCCACAGACTGTTCACGCGCAAAGCACTTAAGGGTCTGTCCCACTATACGAGTTTACCCAAGAGCTCTCCCGAGTTAAAAAAAAAAAATCAACATGTTGAAAAATGTCCTCGGGAGAACTCTTGAATTGCCTCGTACAGTGGGACAGGCCCTTCTTGTTGCTGTTACAAACTTCAGGAAATAGTATAGCACAGAACCAGTTGACCCAATGAGTGTGGCTGGATCTTTTGAAGAGCAGTCCAGTTGGTGCCACTGCACCACTCTTCCTCGCATATCACTGCAGCTTTCACTTCCTGCATGCACTCATCCAATTCCCTTTCAAAACCTGCTCCATCTGCTGTGTTAAGGGACTGTGCATTCAAAGTCGAAACCGTTTGTTCTGAGAAAATATTCTTTTGGAGCCTCCAGTTCTTTTTCTATTTACTGTGAACCTGTGACCTCTTGTCATCAGCCCGTCAGTCACTGAAAACAAATTAAAGCACAGCACTAGCAGAAGTAGGAAACGGCTATTCAGCACCTTGAGTGTATAAGTGCACGTGAGAATGTGTGCGTGCATGCATGTGTCCTTGCATGCATATGTGCACGAATGTGAGTGCGCGTGTGTGAGCATGGATCTGTGTGTGCATATGTACATGCCCATGCGTGTGTGCATCTGTGTGTGCGTGCTAACGCATGTGCATGTACGTGTGTGTGTGCACGTGCGTATGCAAGTTCGGCGGTCAGGATATACACGGGCAACAGACGGGATCATTCCATGTGCAGGCAGTCCCCAGGTTATAACAGGATTGCGCTCCAGAGAACTAGAGTGAGACTAGTGAGACGAGCATAGATGTGCATTGGACGGCATGGACGACATGGGCCTGTTTTTCCACTGTATGACTCTCCAGCCCAACTCGGTATGACTCTGTTCATAACCCAAACTATCTGTAAATCGGAAATGAACACCAGCAGCCGCGAGGAGACAGTAAGCGTACGCCGGAAGACCGGCCTCACTGACGGTGAGCGAGGGAGTCTGCTCTGCGCTCCCAGCCCCCCCCCCCCATTGTTCATTGTTGCGGCTCAGAGGCAGGGGGTGGGTGGGAGGGAAGTCAATTAGAAATGTCCAGATCCCACCCAGCAGGAGATGCCTGCAGCACTGCAGCAGCCGGCAAATCCATCACCATCCCTCCTGTCGGTCTTCCCCATGCTTGTTCATACCTTGAGTGTTGCCGCGTGGGGAGGATCTGCATCGGTAGCATTAGTAACTGCAGAGGAGGGAATAGTGGCTGACTGACAGTGATATATTGTTGCTCAAAGAGAGATGGATCGTCAAGAATCATAGCCCCCTCAAACACTGAGGGGCAACAAAGGAAGAACTGCCGGGGGTGGGGATGGAAACAGATGCAAAGGTGGAGTTAAAGAGTTTTTTGGATAGCCACGTGGATATGCAGGGAATGGAGGGATGTGGAGCGGACTTGGGCAAAATGGTTTGTTTTAATATGGCCAAAAAAGTGCTGGAGGAGCAAAGCAGGCTAGGCAGCATCTTTAGTTTGGAGATACAGAGCGGAAACAGGTCCCTCGGCCCACCTAGTCCGCTCTGACCAGCGATCACCCCGTCCACTAACGCTATCCTATCACACACTAGGGATAATTTATAATTTAACCAAAGCAAATAAACCTACAAACCTGTATGTCTTTGGAGTGTGGGAGGAAACCAGAAAAACCCAAGCAGGTCATGGGAGGAACGTACAAACTCCATACAGTTAGCACCCGTAGTCAGGATCGAACCCAGGTACCTGGCTCTCCCGCTGCGCCACTGTTCCGCCCCTGTGGAGGGTAAAGGACAGGCGCTGTTTCGAGTCAGTGCCTGACACGCTGAGATCCTCCAGCACTTTGTTTTTTTGATCAAGATTACAATGTCTGCAATCTGTTGTATCTGCAGTTTAATTTGGCAATACTGTCAACACAGACATCGTGGGCTGATGAGTCTGTACCTGTACTGTACCGTTCCAATAAGCTCCGATGATGTGCCTGACATTTAGAAGCACCCACAATGTGTAGGAAGGAACTGCAGATGCAACTTGAAATTGAAGAAAGACACAAGCAACATCTCTGGAGAGAAGGAATGGGTAATGTTTCGTGTCGAGACCCTTCTTCAGACCCTTCTGACATTTAGAAGCAGCCCTCAGGACAATGGTGGTCGTAGAGTTTCCCGCACTATTGTACATTATCCCTATTAATGCACCAACATTGTTAAGGGCCTGTCCCACTCCAGCGACCTAATTGGCGAGTTCAGACAGTTTAGGAGAGTTTGAAAAAGTGTAATGTTGAAGACCTCCTTTCGCTATGTAGAAGACTTCTTTCGACCTCCTTCGACTATGTTGAAGACTAGCTTCGAACTAGCTTCGGGAAAATTGGACACCGTATAGTGGAGAGTGAAGACGACCTCCTTCAATCTCCTGCAACCTCCCATTGACTATGTTGAAGACTATCTACGACTACCTTCGACTACCCTCGATTGCCTACGAATAACATGCCGACCTACTACGACCTACTTCGACTAAACCTACGAGTAAAAATATATATCGATTTTTTTCTATGGCAACCTTTTTTTACTTGCAGGCATTTTTCAGCATGACCCAGCTGGAGCCTCGAGAACGCAGGGACTACTCTCGAGCATGAGTGAATTACAAAGACCTAGGACCTCGTGTCGACCATGCTGCGAGTATGAGTCGAGGGCAAACTATTCTAAACTCGCCAATTAGTTCCCCAAAGTGGAACAGCCCCTTTAATTCACTTCCGTGTAGATATTATACAGCAGTACATTAAATAGGTGGGTTTAAAGGCGAATCGGAAACAGCGCCAAGGAGAGTTTAAAAGGATTTTGGTAAATGGTGTCCCATTGAGTTTAAAAGGAGCGCAGGAACGGGACCCTGGTAAGTTTAATGGAGATGCAGAAAGTAGAAGCAGGTGAAGTAAACGCCAAACAAATGGGATATCTGAATAATCAAGAACGGATTATCAGTGTTTCACTGTCATAACACATTGCCAATGGGGGAACACAGCAACTCAATGTCCTTCTCATTGCCATTGGAACACAACTCCATCGTAGTATCGTCAAGAGTGTTTGATTGTCATATGTACAGAAACAGAGCAGCATTCTTGCATCCAGCACCGCGACAGTTTGTAAATACGGCACTCAACAGATAAAATGATAAAGAAACATTAAAAAAAGTTCAATAACGAAAAGACTAAAGGGCGGTCGCAGTGGCGCAGCGGTAGAGTTGCTGCCTTACAGCGAATGCAGCGCCGGAGACCCGGGTTCGATCCCGACTACGGGTGCTGTCTGTACGTTCTCCCCGTGACCGGCGAGGTTTTCTCCAAGATCTTTGGTTTCCTCCCACACTCCAAAGACGTACAGGTTTGTAGGTTAATTAGCTTGGTAAATGTAACAATTGTCCCTAGTGGGTGCAGGATAGTGTTAATGTGCGGGGATCGCTGGTCGGCGCGGACTCGGTGGGCCGAAGGGCCTGTTTCCGTGCTGTATCTCTAAACTAGACTAAACTAAACCTAATATACTGCATAAAAAACACAAATTACAAGGTCCCTAGTGCAACCAAGGCAGCTCGTAGTTCAGAGTTAAGTTGGAGTTCGTAGTGTTGCATAGCTGGATGGTCGTTGGGATGAAGCTGTCCTGAACCTGGACTTTTCAGTTTTCAGTCTCCTGTACCTTCTTCCCGATGGCAGTAGTAAAATGAGAGCATGGCCAGGTCCTTGATGATACTGGCTGTCATTTTTGAGGCAGCGACTCCTGTAGATCCCTTCAATGGTGGGCTGATCAGTATCCATGAGGACCGGGCAGTGTCCACCTCTTTTTATAATCTCCTTTGTTCCTGGGCATTCGAGTTACCAAACCAGGCTATGATACACCCGTAAAGGTGAAGTTCTAAAGAACTTCTAAAGTTCAACAGACTATTCATCGACTTACCAAATCTCGTCAATCGAAGTAGAGGCATTGATGGGCTTTATTTTGGTTGCATCAATGTGCTGGGTCCAGGACACGTCTTCAGAGATAGGTTCACCCAGGAACTTGAAGTGGTTGACTCTCTCTACCACCGACCTGTCAATGGAGAGAGGTTTGTGAATACTCAGCCTTCCTCTTCTACAATCAACAATCAGTTGCTTGGTTTTACTGAAGTTGAGGACATGTTTGTTGTTCTGGCACCATCCAATGCGACAATCAATCTCCCTCTTCTATTCTGGCTCATCATTATCCTATTCATCCAACAACGGACCAAGGAGAAAGGTTTGAGATCGGAATGAATGAGCAAGCTCTGTCAAAGGGCCAGCATCGGCACAGTGGGCCGAATGGCATCCTTCTACACAATATAATTTCTTTATAAGACCCTTTGGGAAAAGTCATTGCATCTGTCACCAACAGGATGTATTATTTGAAAAATCGGATAACCTTTATCACAAACCCTACAGGGAATACAAGTCCTAAATTATGCTCCACATCCAAGATGTATTGCAATTCTACACATTTGTACGTATAATATGAGAAACTGCACAATACAGTCTCGCTGCACAATAGCTGTTTATGAAATGGAAATAATCATTTTTCTAATCTCTGATTTCTGTTATGAAATGCGATTTTCCCTCCCTCCCCAAGGGATACATTTTAAAACCCATTCATTAGCTCGGATATGAGCTTGTGGATCTTTAATGGAATTGATATGTCTTTTTTTTTTAAATTCTGGCTGCATTCTGCCTGACTAGACTTAATGACTAGTCTGTGTGAGTCTGCACGCCCATTTATTCCAGGCTTCATTTAGCCACTCACCCAGGAGCTCGGAGCAGCCAAACAATTAGCAGCAGCCTAAATACTTCTATTCAAAAACTCACATTGAGGGGGAAAGCGGGGAGAGTGGAAATCAGTCAGCTCATCGCTCATTAAAAGAGCTCAATAGAGAGATGACTTTCATTCCACGTTGTCGCTTTGATAATTCTGCAATTAATTTTTCCCTTATTATTTATGAAGCAAGGCTGCATTGAAGTGACCTCTTCAAAGTCTCCCAATTGCTGTCTGTCTTTCTATCTCTCTCTCTCTCTCTCTCTCTCTCCTCTCCCCATCTCTATCTGTCTCTCTCACTCTTACACTCTCTCTCTCACTCTCCCTCTCACTCTCCCTCTCACTCACTCACTCTCTCTTGATACAAAGGACAAGGCAGACAAAAGGGCTTTTTCTGGTGAATGATTCGAATGGGGCTTTCTCACTGTCTGTCTCTGTCCATCTCTCTCTCCACTCCCCCTCTCCGCCTCTCTCCCTCCCCCCCTCTCCCCCTCTTCCCCAATTTCTCTCTCTCTCCCCACCCCCCCCCCCCCCCCCCCCCCCCCCCCCCCCCCCCCCCCACGTCCTGTCCATAATGTAAGGACGTCTTCCCTCTGCTATTAATTACTGCTGCTTCAAATATTTGACAAAGACTGAGAGAGTCCCGGAGATATGCTTGATGAATTGAAGACACATTAATAAGAAGCAGCCATCTTAATGGGCGATCTCGCATCAATTCAGAAGGAAAGACATGGCTGGCTTTCGGAGGCCAAAGGTGTTTTACAGCCAATGGATTTGCTTTGAAGTGAAGCCACCAATGTGAGAAACGGTGCAATGCCCAGGTCATTCTTTGTTCTTGAGTAAAACACAAAGAGTTGAAGTAACTCAGTGGGTCAGGCAGCATCTGCGGAGGTAACGGACTGGCGATATTTTGGCTCACGTCCCTTCTTCAGCCTGACCCAAAATGTCGCCTGTCCTTTCCCGCATCAGATGCTGCCTGACCCACTGAGTTCCTCGAGTACTTTGCGTTTTGCTTTGAGATTCCAGCATCTCCATTTCCTTGCGTCTTCATCCTTTGTTCTTTAGTTTAGTTTCAGAGAACAGCACGGATACAGGCTCAGCGGCCCACCAGGTCCGCGCCGACCAGCGATCCCCGTACACTAACACTATCCTACACACTGGGGACGATTTGCAATCTCTACAGAAGCCAATTAACGTACAAACCTGTACGTCTTTGGAGTGTGGGAGGAAAGCGGAGCACCTGGGGTCACGGGGAGAACTTTCAAATCCGTACAGACAGCACCCATAGTCAGGATGAACCCGGGTCTCTGACGCTGTATCACTGTGCCACCTCTTGTTGTTCTTGTTATCTTGGTTGTCCGTTACACCAGAGGGATCCACCCTGCACCTCAGTGCCATAAGATCTTTGGTATGTACTTGAGAGGGTACCTGAAAGCTGGCACCCTCACTGTGAAGTGCCAGCGTCCACTTTGTAAGCGAGATCTGAACTGCTCTCGTCTGATCCACAGCTGCCATCACTCCCTCAGAGAGGAGCACAGGGTCTATGGTCCGTCCACCACTGGTCATTGTGAGGCTGAGTCTGGCGGGGCCACCCCTCAAACAAGGGCTACCACCCCACGGGGCCACATGAATCGCAATGCTGTTATGTGTAAAGAAAAAGGTACAGTAAGTGCTAACACTTGAGACACTTGAGAGGTTTGCTTCTCTCATCGCAGCTCACAACTCTGCTGAAGATAGACACAAAGTTCTGGAGTCTCAGCCGTCGACATCTCTGGAGAAAAAGAATAGGTGTCGTTTCGTGTCGGAAATCTTGAAACGTTACCTATTCCTTTTCTCCAGATATACTGCCTGCCTGACCCACTCGAGTTATTCCAGCATTTGTGTCTCTATCTTCAGTAAAAATAAACCTGCAGGCATCTGCAGTTCCCTTCTTTCCATAACTAACATGCTGATCTCTGCACCTCCCATGTAAACGGACTCATGTGTAAAGGTTGCTAAGACCCACCCTCCTGCCACCAGACCCCTGGCCATGGAACTCACTACCCAGTTAATTTTATTAAATCCTTCAAAAAGGAGATGGAATATTCACAAGGAAAATTGTTTCACCCACCGAGATGAAACTTTGTGAATGTTGCTCCCAAGTGTAAGTTTAGCTAAAAAAACAAACACCCAACCTTGTATCCAATCCTAATTTTAAACTAGATCCAAAAACTCAGTGCATTTATCATAACTCAACATATATCGCAGGCACTCATTGACCGACATTAGTTTCCTAGATCAGACTTTAAACCACTCATGTGTAGGAAAGGAACACTGCAGCTACTGGTTTACACCAAAGGTAGGACACAAATGCTGGAGTAAGTTCAGGTGGGACCACAGCAGCTATTCTTGAATTGGAAGGATCATTTTTCAGGTCGATACCCTCCTTCCAGGGGTCCTTGTCCTCCCCATCCCTTGTTTTAACATCCCTCCCGTGGCCTCACCTCTTCCGTCCCTGGAGATCACCACTGGCTCGTCACTTTTCCAGGGTCACAGTAGTTTTCCCACACATCCCTTGGTCTCATCTCCCACATCTTTGATTTCAACAATTGTTCCCCTCAGCTGTCCCCGCACTCTTCTGCGGTTGGCCTGATATTGTCATTGTTCCATGATGTTTCCTGATATCATCGTATTTAGCTGATTATAAACTCGAAATAATAACGCTAAAGTCCACTAAACAAAAAAATTTTTTATTTTCCTACTGGTAACCTCCATTTTCAAGAAAATGGATTGCATGTTTTTCAGTGTGCTCAAATGTCGGCTGGGATTAGCCCTGAATTTCAACAATTGTACACACTGCAAAACAGGGCCTCTCAGACAGAGATCCTTAGAACTTTAGTGAGGTGCAATATCAACGGAGATGCAAAGAGGTTGTGCTGCAACTGTTCAAATATATTGGGTCAGGATTCATTTGTCCTGCATAATAATGTGATGGATCGCACCATATCATGTGTCATCTGTGCTGTCCCACTGATTTTGTTACGTATACGTATGTTAAAAAATGGTAGCATCGGAGCAAGTTGATGAGGTTGTATTAGGATGTGTTATTTGCAGGATCCTTGTCTCTATATCAGGAAGTCCAGTTCCTGCCTTTCGCTCCATTAAGTTGGTTGTTGACCCCTGATAAAGATATCCCCTAATAAAGCCATCATTCTATCCTCATGGTTCTCTTTCCCTTCTGCTTCCAGGCTCAGGGCTCTCTTTGCTCTACTTTCCTCACAACACCCACTGTCTTTCTTAAATGGCGGGGGGGGGGGGGGGGGGGGGGTGTACAGCATATATCGACAAGGAAGTCACATGCACCAGGTTGCCCACGGCAACCTCCCTCACACTAACGGGAGCACATCTTTCAGCTGACGTGTGGACTTGGTGCAGTTTCCTCTATACCTGAGCTCGGCTGATGTGAGTAAGTGAGTAGAGAGGGAGGTCGTGATTAGACTTTGTCCAGAATCCATCCCTCTGGGCTGTTAGGAGAAGTCCACGTCAGCAGCGTGACTCTTTCAGGACGTCCATGAAAACAGGGTTTTGATTCTTGATCCACACGAGCTCCACGATGAGGGGCGGTGGACACCCTTTCCAGTATGTTAAACTCCAGCAATTAACCTTAATGGAACACGTGATGCTGTCCAGTGGCTGCTTATACTCACCGAAGCCTGCAATGCTTGATGACTTTCAACTCCTATATGAGACAGATATTATATAGGAGACTGTTGAGATCACAGCAGGATTCTGTGGTGTTTGAAGAAAATCCTAGGGCAAGGAAGTGTAGTGAGAGTAGGTGTGATCTTGACTTGCCTGAAGGCACTTTGCCCCTGGACATCTCGTTTCCTCCACTCCCTGTCTGAATCGCCAATCATTCTCACAGCAGAGTGCCTTCTACAAGAGGTGTCATTGAGGCGCTCAGTGAATGATCATCTCTGTAGCTAAATGCCGCAGAGAAAACATATCCTGTGTTACTTTTAGCACACTCCTGGATTTGAGAAGTATTCGAGCAGCTATCAGAAATGTAAAAGCAAGGTTTACACAAAAGGACACAAAGTGTTGGAGTAACTCAGCGGTTCGCAGCAGCAGCATCTCCCGAGATGTGATAGGTGACGTTTCGGCCTTTGAACCCTTCTTTTCAGCCGACTGTGTCTGGAAGAAGAATCCCCCCAAATCTCTCTCCATTGTCCTCCACAGATGCTGAGCTTTACTGACCAAACGTCAACCAGACTTTTTCCTTCACTAGATGCTGCTGACTACTGAGTTTCATGTGGATCTTGTGTTAACAGATCTCTTGATACTTGCATGACCCTCTAAATTATGAGACAAATTGCAAAAGATATTGGTATTAGTTGACTTACATGTCATGTGGTTCTGAGGTACAGTAACAGCTTTGTTTCGGTGCTAGACAATCATCATAGATTTAATATTATACATGAATACAATCAGGCAAACACAAGATACTATAAGAACATAAAAACAACACAGAGTGCAGAATATATTTATTAGATATGTTAGTGTTACAGTTCCATAGAAAAAATTCTAATATTCATTAATGAGATAGGGTGGAAGATGAGAAAACACTCTCTTAGGTGAGAACCGTTCAACTCTGAGAAGAGGGGGAAGTAGCTCTTCCTGAGCCTGGTGGTACTTTCAAGCTTCCTGTGTCCTTTCAAATAAGAAGGCGAGAGTTTGCGAATGACCTGGTGGAAAACGTTCCTTGAAATATGGCTTGCTCTCCTAAGGCATCACGAAAGTGTAGATTGGCGTCGATGGTGTGGGCGACCCTGGCCTGGTAAAGAAAAGAAGAAGCTGTTTCCTATCTGGAGATTCGACTGAGATAGGTTGCTGGAGGAGACGAGAGTCTCACAGGGCTTCACATAAACTCAGTTGCATGTAGAAAATGTGCTTTAATCTAAATTATTTGATCCAAGTCTGTGCCGGGAAAAAGCTTCAACGCAGTAACATGGATGTCCTGGCCCAATTCCATAAAATTTCACTTGGATACGATCACCAGCGTGATCCTCCTCCATGTTGAAGTTTGAATTAGACTACATGGTATCTACACTGTAAACTAGATTCATGTCATCAATGAATGTCTCCATGCAGAATCTGTATATTGATGCATTTTGCTCTTACACAAGTGCTAATCGGAAGTCCTCGAGAAATACGTGATATTCGGTTGTGTTTTGGGTCATCTTGTGTGTAGGATCACCAACCATGACAATGCAACAAGAGTGTAATAGTTTGGTTTAAGGACACAAGGAACTGCAGATGCTGGAATGCTTGCATGGAATACAAAGTGCTGAGTAACTCTGCAGATCAGTATCAGACAAGCATCTCTGAGGACAACGGACAGGTGAATATTCAGTTCCCCCAACGAGATATGACCTGCAGTATGCAATATTATTGCTATCACGCTTCAGTTTAGAGCTATCATAGGTTTTATACAGCACGGTGGACAGACCCTTGGCCACCTTGTCCATGCCATACAAGTTTGGCACTGACTAGTTCCATGTGCCAGCTATTGGCTGAGGCACCGTAAATCTTTCCTAATCCAATCCTTATGTCCAAATCATGCACTTTGAAGACCAGAGGATAGTCCAACTTTCATTGAAACATAGAAAAATAGTTATAGCAGATGGAGGCCATTCACCCTTCGAGCCCAGCACCGCCATCTTTTGTGATCCATAGCTATCGTCCCCAATCAATAACCCGTTCCTGCCCTTCTCCCCATAGTCCCTTGATCCACTAGCCCCGAGAGCTCTACCTAACACTTCCATAAATCCACCCACGATTTGGCCACCACTGCCTCTGCAGGGGAATTCCCCAAACCACTCTGTGGAAAAGTTTTACTCACCTCAGGTCTTAAATGCGTCCCCTTTTATTCTCTAGACTGTGACCCCTGGTTCCTGGTCACCCCACCATTGTGAACATTTTTCCTGCATCTAGCTTGTCCATCCCTTTTATAATTTCTAATCTCTAAGTTTCTTTAAGTGCCCCCCTCATCCGTCTAACCCCAGCAAATAGCAGTTTTCGGTGATTTTTAAAAATATAAATGAAAATAACTGCATGCCAAACAGTAATAAAAAACTAAACCAACAGCCCGCACCAAATAAAAAAAAAGGACGACAAAATCCAAAGGGCTGTTTATTTATCCATTAAAGGCACTGCATAACTACAAAGACCTGGAACGCCGTGTGTTCTGTTTTCGCCTCCACGATACTGCCTGAACACTGCTGTGTTCCTCCACCACAGTTTTTTAATGGCCATCTTATAGGAATAAACAAATGGCTGAAGTACATTTGTTCCGTTCTGTGTAACAAACCCTCCAACCTCAAATAGACTGATCAACCATAAACGCGCAATTGCTTGGGTTCCTTAACGATACGAGTTTTCATTGAGTTGGGACTTGAATCGCATGGCTGGGCTAAAATACAACTGCTTTAGGCACTCATTTCATGCAATGCTTTTGAGGCATGTTATAAATTCATGCATATTATATCCCACAAACCCCATCCTTCCGCTGTTTCATTCATGACTTGGAAAACACATGCTAAGGCTGTATAGAAATCTTGGTGCGAGCAGAGTTTTAATTCTCAGACATTACCCAGTATCAGGGATCAATTGAAACACAAATTGCACAAAGATGTTGAGGAGCAGCATGATCAGCCGTGCCCAGAAGAGAATTTCTGGGAGTGTTAAACACTCTGCATCCTTCCAATTAAGACAATAGACATTTCGAAAAACACACACTCTGAGGTAATTAATCAAGTTGATTCCATGCAGAATTTAGCAGCGGTTATCCACTTAAAAGCGATGTGAAAACCTAACTGCCCTGCTGCCTTTCCTGTTGAGGAGCTTCTCAGTTTCACTGCAAACCTAAAACTAGAGACTTTGGCCATGCAAAAGCAAAGTCCCAGCTCTCTGCCTCAGCCAACTATCTCACCTGAACACCAACCTTATGCCCCATGTATTGGTTATTTTTATTGCCCCACATGGTGAATTACGGCATTAATCTTGTGGTTTGGGACAGACATAATTTTTTGTTGTTTTATTGGTTACAGAATGGAGAAAATAACATCAATTGTGGATGTCAGCAATGCGAACCCAGGGAAGGAAAGCACCATTATTGCTACACGGAGATAATATTAACCTTGGTATCTTGAGCCTATTAAAAGGCCTTGGCTTCCTAAACCAAGGAAATACATTATTACTTTTTTATAGCCAATATTCATGCTAACATTTATAGACATCACAAAAACATGAACAGAAAGAGATGGATTGAAGTGAATGGAAAGCCACAGAAGGCAAGAAGAAAATAGCTAAATGATTGTCTTGGAAAAAAAAGATTGAGGACAAGAAAGATCATGAAGCAAATGGATAGGTCTCCCGCTAAGGGTAATTATATTCGTGACTAACCAGTTGTTCATATGGGACAAGTTATCCTATAACTCTTCCTCTTCTTCGTGTGGCGGCACAGCCTACAGTTGTCGGCGACTTGTTCTATGTGATCTACCGTTGGCACGTCGAGACTCTCCTTCGTATTGCATGAGTCTGAGAACCACAACAACACAACACCAGGCGCCGTGCCACACCACGACGAAAAGACAGCGCGGCCCACATCCTACTCCACCTCCACCTTCAAACGCTGAGAGTGACAACCACTTCGGATAAATCACCAAGTAACGCGACCACCTGCGTACTGCGGGCACGAGGATTCCGAGGCCATAGCGCGCAGGAGGCCACGTACACTGTTAACTACAGTTAGATCTTGCCAAGCATAAGGACAGGGCACAACTGAGTGACAGTTAGCGCTAAGATACAGCGAGATGAAAAATGTTGTAGACGCAAGAAAATCTAGACATGCGGGAGGTACATAGTCCACCTGACATGTGGCGATAGACGTCACAAAGAAACTGCTGAACATGCGCCATCAACAGTCCAGTCACTAGTTGTACAGACATTGAGGGACGTTGTATTGTGATCAGTTTACAGAGAGGATTTTAGTTTTTTTGGATTCTTTGTATCACTTTTAGTCACCTTGCTTGGGAAGGATTATCGTTAAGCGTCTCAGAAGATTAACACAAGATATTTCCCCAAACTCGTTACCTGTGCTATAAAACGAAAGATTAGCGGGACTTTCTGACTCGAGGCCCTCGGGAGTGCTAGATACTGACAGTATAATCTATTAAACAGGTCATAAAATCACAAAAGAGTTCGCATAGGGAAACTGCACCGAGAGCGCTTTTACCCCAGTTGGGCATTTATTGAACCAGAGGACATAGGGTTTACAGTGAGAGGAAACAATTTTTATTCGTACCTTGAGAACAAACAGATTTTACTCAGAGGGATCGGTGGTGCGTACAGACGAGTAGTCGTGGCAATTACTAAAACTGAATATTAAAAGGACATTGGACTGAGTACATATGGAATAGGAAAGTTTACGGTATATTGCCAAATGTGCGGTGGGAGACTAAGCTTCTCAGGACCCCTCAAGAGGCACTAGTATCACAGTCAGCAAGGTACAGAGTTAGCCCAAGGCCTGATATTACCTACGAGCCGCGTGACTCCTCTGTCTCATCACCTCACACCACACTCTATGCCACACCCTATAGCATCACTCTGTATTAACTCAATATTTCCACACGGTGCAGCATCTCCAGCCGCATTCACCATACCCAACACAGCGCTCCTACATGCCAGGCAGACCCCAGCAGTTCTCAGCCACTTCTAGTTTGTGAAAATTAAACAGTGTGTTATGTACACACAAGGAGATTTCCTTTGCACGCCATGTATCTCTTGTACCCCCCTTCGCGACAACCATCTACCCTGAGGCCTAAAGTGACCCAACACATCATTGTCACCCCAAAAACACAACTCCCACATGGTTTACTCCATCCCACGCCAACTTCATAATGCAACAATATTAGACTTATATACATAATTTCGGAGATCCCACTATGGGTGTGAATTCATGAAAAAGTTTAACACTTAGCGAGCGTGTGGACAAGAGTCATATCTGCTCATTTAGAATGCGCAAAATTGAATATCACAGAGCCTTTAGCGCGAGTACAGTAAAATTAATATGTTTTGTCTTAGAGTATGCCACATATGTCATCGAAGATACCACGGGAAAAACGCTCGTTTTATGTGCTGTCCAGAGCAAAGATACAATTCATGAAAGGCAATCAAACCAGACAACCAGGTATTACAGAACGTACCCAAGGGCTACCCAAACAATATAATACGAATCGTACAAGAAAATGCTCTATAAAAAAGTGCAAGTTCACGAGATACTGTAATCTGTTTTTCATGACTACAAAAATATGATTTCCATATATTAATATCCCTATTGTTCCCCTGTATAAATAGAGGAATATCTATACGTTTTACCCCCAAGAGCAGCCCAACATCTGCTATGCACAGCAGATCCATGGCATTGTGAGGTTTGGTATAATTACAAAGCGAGGAGACATTGATATATTCTCTTGACACATCCACAAGTTGTCAAAAGGTTACAATTAAATGGCAGAGCAAATTCTTGGATAGAGATATAACTATATCACCATGATCGAATGCGGAGACCAGACTATGATCTGGCCGAAGACCCCCCGTTCACTCCAACATCACAACGTCCTCCAAATCCTTCATCTAAAATGAGAGACCCACATTGGTCCGCGCTGCCGGGGGTGTACTGCAGAGCTCACATTGCCAATAATGTACCGCGCAGAACAAGGACTCATCTTCGACCTTGAAATAAACACTGCCTTCTGGCTGCGCGCGCGGCATGTTGGAAGGTAGGATGAGACTAACTCAGGCGGAATGAGGAAGGCACAACAATGCTGTCACCCAGCAAACGTACGTATTCTGTCTGACTTAGTCGCTGACCTCCTACAACTGGCGAAACCTCTCACTGCGAAGGATATGGCTAATCTTCTGCGGAATGCTATGAGGTGCTAAAACAAAAAAAGCATACCAGCTCTATCGGTATGAACAAATGGCCTTGGGTGGTGACACAGAAGCACCACTGCAGGTCGTCATCACTGCTAGCACCTCCCTTGATGCCCACCACTCAGTGCATACGTAGTACCTAGATCCCTAACAGCACTATAAATGCGTCCCCCAGTGTGCTCCGATCATTCCACTTGTGAACACCATCACACGATATCTTGAATTTTAACTTATCGGAGTCACGGTCGATGAACAATCGTGAAACGACCCAACGCCATCACCGAACTGTCGGCACTTAATCTGACGACCGCCTGCGAGCCGAAGCGTACAGAGCAAGAGAGAGGTCGCTCCTCCACCGAACGAGGAACATGCAGTACAGGAAACTAACCTGAGGTCGGATTTTTCCTTATCAGCATGTGACTCTGTTGCAAACAGAGTACTCCCACCAACGGGACCGCGCGCGACTGACTGCGGACCGCGGGGAACGCTGGTTTTTCAATCAGCGGCCGGAACAGACATGAGGTCGGGCAAGTCCCGTTTACCCAGGAGGGTCCGGGCTCCCAGAGATCGCCATCGCAGGTACGACGGCAGAAGCGGCAGCCCGACTCAACACTGCAGCCCAGCAGGATCAACCGCGGGCTGACAGGAAACGCTACCCGGAAGTCGGGCAAGCCCGTTGTGACGCCAAGAGGGGGTCCGGCTCCGGAGACTGCCATTCGCGGGTAAGCGAAGGCAGCAGCAGAGCTCCAATCAACGCCGCAGCCGCAGAATACCACGACTGACGGCAAACGCTACCCGAAGGTAGCGCGAAGACATAGCGGGGGCCCCCACTCAAACATAGGCGGAGACTTGCCGTTAGCGCAGCTCTATATTCACTTGTTGCTGGGTCACCATGAGGCTGGGGGGGGGGGGGTATGGCGCTCCTCCACGCAGCTTCAAAAAGGCCTTCAACAGGTGAGTATATACTAACCTTGAGTTGCTTAGTCGTTTCTTATAGACTTATTTTGCTACAGACACGATGGACAGGAAGACCAGAATGAAGGCATCAAAGCATGCCTCCAAGGACCATGGGACTTCGGACAGTGCTGCCCGCTACACCGCAGCACCCGCACCGCGGGCCGGGGAAAAAGAACGCGAAGTCCGGGAGCCCCCGTACAGCGTCGCATGAACCGACCTCTACACCAACAGCCGGCCCGGGGCGCACATTGGATAGGAGCACCCAGCCCCTTAGGAGCAGGTAGGCACAGACCCTACCTCCTACGCTTCACCCCGAACAGCACCGGCCATCGGTAAAATGTGCGTAAACCCTCTGTGCCAACACATTCTTCCAACCACAATCTCCATTTACCCCTGTATTATCAGGTCACCTGAACGCGGTGCGAGACCAGCGAAATAACACTGCCACCGGTCGAGGAGCCCCCCCCCCGCCCCAGTAGCAGACCAGCACCGACTCACCACCGGCAACATCCGCCAGATCGCGGTCCGGTGTAGTACTACAAGTCTTGTGGCCCCGCATAGCAGATATGCGTCGCATCAGTCCCCCGTGTGACCGGTACTGGCGGCAAGCCCGCGCGAGACGGGGGAACCCCGCTGAGGCGGCTGCACTGACTCATCACCGCTGAGCCTTAGACCGACATGCGATACACAAGCAGAGGTTGAGTACCCCGCAGAGCGAATACTCCACCAACAGCACCAACTCCTCCACCGCTTGCGTCTGAAGACCGCAGAAAAGCGGCAATCCGCGACGGGAGTCCGTGAACCCCCGCAAGAGCGCAGCACGACTACCTACCTAGGTTTCCTGAACAATCACCTCACGAGGTGCGGATCGGATGAAGAAAGCCCCAGTTGTTCACAGATACAGCGCGGTCGCATGGCTCTATGGAGCGAATGGTCGAAGCAGCAAGCTGCTCAATGACCTTCTCCATCAAGTGCGTGTGTCCCTAGATCTAGGAGACACACAGCAGAACCACCTAATATCCTCCCCTCAATCAATAGATTCCCAGAAGTAAGCCGTTACGCTGACTTTTGAAGAGATTAGGTAGCAAGAACCGATGTTGCCAAAATGGTCCGGAAAGAACTACTGAATTAGTGTCATAATCCCCAACCAGTACAATCAAGCAACCTCTTCAGCCAACAAGCGGCCCAGCATCAATCCTCAACCACACACCAGCGCAGAACAGTGCTCACGGAGGCCTACAAACAAGTAATTGTGTGTCGCTCAATGTCCGCTAGTCCACTCACCCACTCTGGGTACCACAGTCCCGGGATCTGCCAAAATTAAAAATACAGAAAATCCCTGAAAGTTGTTGACCTCAGCATTACTGCTTTTAGCCAGTCCATAGACGGACGGACATGCGAGAGCAGCAGGAAGCAACTAGCGATGCTGTGCAATACACAAAATGAAATAAACCTGCTTTTGCAAGAGCTTCCATCCCCCAACCACAACCCAAAATACGCGGTTTGTGCAAAGCCTCTGCAACGCAGCCACCGAGACAGCTGTTCGTGAAGACTTGCCAAAACAGGTAAAAGAACCTACATGGAGGCAAAAGCGGTCCAGGTTGATGAAACCACCATCCTTCGAGCAGGCCACCGGCGTATCGCAGAACAGCATCCTTACGCTACTCTAACAGGCTTCGGTTTCAACCCGGCAGGCAATCAGACATCCACCGTCGAACCCTATCAACAAAAGCCTTTTTTAGGACAGGCCCACACGACCAGCGTGGAAGATGGCGCCAACCCCACATCCCAGCAACACAACGAACACAAAAGCCCAGAGCATCAAGCCCTGCCGGTAACCATGGAGGTAAGGGGTCTGGTTTCTCTGGGATGCTGCATGTATAACCTCAACAAGTAGGAGGGGAGGTTGCGTCCATTGTGGGATGCATGGGGCTCTGATAGTCCACTATCCCAGGAACAAGCAACGAGACATAATAGAGGCATGTAACAACCTTGCTTGCGCCAGGAAACCGACTATTAGACATGCTGCTAAGGTGATTGGGAAGCTTGTAGCTACATTCCAGCTGCACAATTTGGGCCGTTACACTATCAAAACTTGCAAAGATCAAAATCTCAGCATTAAAAGCGAATGCTGGACATTTTGACAGGCCTATGCAGCTGCCAAACAAGACAAAAATTGAGCTACAATGGTGGATTAGCAATGTTTGTGATTGTTTTAATCAAACTCATCAGTCGTGTTACAAACCGACGCAAGCGCCCAGGGCTGGGGAGCTACCGACACCACTTCCAGTTCTGGCGGGCAGATGGATTTGCACGTGTCTACTCTTCTTCAATCACAAGGTTAAACTATTTGGAAATGCAGGGAGCATGTCACAGGCTGTGGGCTCACTGCACTAATCTGCATCATACAAATGTCCCGCTTCCTAGAAACATAGAAACATAGAAATTAGGTGCAGCGCGGTAGGCCATTCAGAGCCCTTCGACCTGCACCGCCATTCAATATGATCATGGCTGATCATCCCACTCAGTATTCGCCGTACCTGCCTTCTCTCCATAGCCCTCTGGATCCCCTAGCCACAAGGGGCCACAATCCAACTCACTCTTAAATATAGCATGAACTGGCCACAACTAACCCTCTGTGGCAGAGAGTTCCAGAGACTCACCACTCTCTGTGTGAAGAAAGTCGTTCTCATCTCGGTCTAAGGATTTCCTTTCATTATTCCTTACGTGACTCCCCTTGTCCTGGACATTCCCCAACATCGGGAAACAATCTTACCTGCATCTAGCCTGTCCAACCTTAAGAAGTGTAAGTTTCTAATAATAAGATCCCCTCTTAATCTCCTAAATTCCAGAGAGAGTAAAAACCAGTCTATCCCGTCTTTCTTCATGCAAAAGACAGTTCCCTACATCCCAGGAATCAGTCTGGTGAACCTTCTCTGCACTCCCTCTATGGCAATATTGTCCTCCTCAGATTTGGAGACCAATACTCTGCACGCAATAAATCCCAGTGTGGGTCTCACCAAGACCCAGTACAACTGAAGTAGAACCTCCTCCTGCTCCTTCTTCAAAGTAGATTAATACCACACGTTGTGGCGTATTTAAACCATATGGTATCAAGACAATATCTTTGTATTTGCATATTTAAGTTTGGCTCTGGTGTATTGAAAGAAATAATTGGTATCAGCTACGTACCTTCCGGGTGAGCTCAATACAGTGGACCCAGTCTGAGTATTTAATAACAACAACGAGTGATGTTTGAAGCCCCAAATATTTTCTAAAATTATAGCATATGGAACACCAATATCAACCTCTCACTGCGCCAGGTTGATAACCATCGTCACCAATATGTCTCTTGGAACCAGATCCTGGTGGCAGTGCGATGGACGAGTTCTCGCTACATTGGGGAAATGGTTTTCTAGTGCATTTTCCCCCATTCTGCCTCTCAGTCGGGTATTGCAGAAAATTCAATGAGATTCTGCATCAGTTTACTGATAATACCCGACTGGCCCAACAACCATGGTACCTCGTTGGTCCCTCAACATGATAAAAGATTCGAACTGTCATCATCAGAATAACAATGGACAATCATAACAGCATCGTGCCAGAGAGTCCACAAGAAAGCAGTACCCTCACCCCACATTAAAAGGAAATGGGAAGCCTCTGTAGCGGAACCAAGACCACCTACTAACTTGCTACGTTCTCTTCCCAATGGCTGAATTCCCTCGCAGGGCCTTATTATGAATGAGGCCTCAGTTACAGTGCCAGGGGGCACTGTCATCCTATCCTCGACATTGGAGTGGGATCTCACCAAGCTGGTTTCCATACTCATGAGGGGTATATTTAATTCCAACCCTCCCCGACCACGCTATATAACTTTTGCGATATAGGTGTGTGTTGAACCTACTCCAGGACTGGTGGTCGCGAGTGGATTTACCCTGGACATACTCACCTTCAAGTGGTGATGTTTAATGGCACTGAACCACAGCACAATGGGTCCAGAACACTACAGAAACTAAAACTGCATAGAATCGTCTCGACCACCCCTATAAAGTGACTTTCTTTATAGATGAATTACTTAAACACACAGACCTGGATCTACAGGACTGAAATTGGAATTCCTAGCATTAACCCCGTTGATGTTAGACCTCTGTATTGTCCAGACTCCGACATTCTATCAATGTCACACAACCACCATCATGAATATGGAAACGGTCCTGTTTATCAGTCATAAAAAACCCACTTCACAGGTACGTGATGTGGAGACTATCTCCAGATGGCTCAGGGTGTATTCGTGCAGCAGGTAATGGACACTAACATTTTAAATCCATTCTACAGGGCTGCATCCAAATCACGCGAGGACTATAGGAGGGGGGTACTCCCATAGATCATTCCCTCGCACACGCGGCTGCTGGGGCCAGTGAAACTACATTAGCGGTTTGTATAACAAACCTGTGCCGCTCCTGGCAACTTTGCGGAGTCAGTTTTAAGTGCTGTTCCATAAACCGCTTGTCCCCGAGTTCAGGGTTTATTGTTGTAATAACAAATGCGTTATTATTTTTCCAGCTTGTTCAAGTCTGAAATATGTTAAATTACATTCCTCCAGCAGTTAATAACGGCAGTGTGTGTGCATGGACGTGGTCAGGGCATGGAATCACAGAGCTTTGAAATCTTCACGCAAGTCACTCACGTGACGCGAAGTAAAATATAAGATTAACAGAGAACTTGCTAGTTTTTGAAGTTTGATCCTTATTTTGAATGAGGAGTTACGATTAGGGATTTCGTGCCTCACGCTCCCAACCCTCTATCATCAGTCCACCTGTATTTAGAGTCTCTTAAATCTTCTATCTTCATCAGCCTATTGGTGTTTATCTTGATGCCACACCCGATGCTTTGAAGAAGTCGCGCTTGCCTGCTGGCGGTCTTCACGAAATCCCTCATCTAACTCTCTCATAAAATAAGGATCAAACTTTCAAACGGTAAATGTTCTCATTTAATCTCCTACTAATTAACTCCAATTTGGCCATTTATTCAGCCCACGTGAAACAGCCGTTTGAGATGAAGGAATTTCTTCTCAGTCAGAGGGTGGTGAATCTGTGGAATACTTGGCCACAGAAGGATGGTGAGGCCCAAGTCCAATGGATATTTTTAAACAGAGATGCGAATAGAGCTTCTGATAATGGTACGGGTGTCAGGGTTATGGGGAGAAGGCAGGAGAATGGGTGAGGAGAGAAGAATAAAAGATAGATCGCCCATGATTGAATGGCGCGAGTAGACTTGCTGGGCTGATGGCTCAAATATTTACCTATCACTTATGACCGAAGTTCCTGCTGTAATTATTGATAACAACGATCACTGCGTAATAGATACCCCTATTTTAGACTTACTACTATAGAGAATGCGGTGGGACCTCATTGACCCAACCGCGTCGCGCCGACCAGTGTTTCACCCGGTAGACTATTCCTACTATTCCCCTACACATAAGGCGACAATTTAGGCATATAAAGACAAACCCAGATCAATGTACAAACCCTGCAAGAGAAAACCAGAACCCTCAAACCGCTGAAACACCACGCGGTCTCAGGGAGAAACTACATTAACTACTCGTACATACAACACTCGTCTCTGATCATCGTACACGGGTCGTTGACGCTGCAAGGCAACAATCCACTGTGTCTGCTCCTAAACTAGGCCTGCAGTTACTTGCAGTGCGTGGCTCTTATCTGGTTTTATAAGGGACATTTCCTCTGTAGCCAGCCAGGGGTTAAGACTCTCCTCCACAGCCAGAAATCAATTTCATCTGCTCCTTGTTCAATTTCCTTCTCGAGTGTGAAATGCTAATGTTTAACCTTTTTTCTGCATTTTCCATTTTCTTCAATTAATGAAATATAATGAAGGTTGCAGTGGGCAGCAGAATACGTTGAAAGCTTTTGTTAGCCAGCTGTCTGCTCCAATGTGCAAGGTTAGGAAGAGGCAAAATTGCAAGGGCCCGTAAAGCTGAGTTTTGCAGGTGTGTTGTTGTTGTACGTGAGTGGGATTGGGTGGATTTAAACATGCAGATGTGTGTGTGTGAGCCTGTCTCTGTGTGTGTGTACATATGTGTATATAAACTTCCGTGTGTGTATGTATGTGTGTTGTATGTATAAGGGTGTGTGCTGTGTCTACATGTGTGCAACTTGCCGTTGTGTGTAAGCGTGCTTGTGTTTGTGTGTGTGTGTGCATGTATAGTTGTAACTCAGAGGGTGTGCGTAACCCTGTCTACATGCAAGTGTGTGTGTGTGTGTAAATTTGCTCACGTGTGTGTAAGCATGACTGTGTGTAATGACGTCAGCACAGCGTGCAAGGCGGTAGAGTTTGCTGCCTCCCCTTGCCAGAGCAGAGACCCGGGTTCGTCCTGACTACGGTTGTCCGTCTGTACGGAATGTGAACGTTTCCTCCCTGAGACCACGTGGTTCTTCCGGTTCCTCCTACAATACCAATACGTCAGGTTTGTAGGTTAATTGCTTAATGTAAATTGTCGACTTTCTGGACGTGGCGGCGCGGCCCAAGCAGCAGCGTCTCGCCTGCATCCGTTTGTCCTTTTCGTTTTTTGTTTCTTTGTCCTGTTGTTTTAGTTTATTTCAGTTTATTTTTAGTGTGTAGTGTGAGGGGGGGTGGGGGGTGTGGATAACTTGTTTTTAGTACCCTCTCCTTTCGGGGGGGTATGCAACCTTTTCTTGTCGAAATCCTCGTCTCGTCTACGCTGAGGCCTAATCGCGGAGCTGGCGGCCTCCAACTGGAACCGACGCTCGAGGCTCTGGAGGCGCAGAACCAGGACTTACCAACGCGGGGCTGGCCAACCGGGGCTGTTGTGGGCATTGAGGCGGCGGCGACCGGACTTCCGGAGCCTCGGAGGCCTCGGCCGCGGCCAGTGGCGACGACAACGGTCGGGAGCTCGCAGTCCCAGGTTGGTGACCGGTTTCTCCTGACTCCCGCGGCAACAGCTACGTCCGTTGGAATGTGAAGGAGGAGCTGTTCGTCCACCCCGAGCCACGAGTTTGAACCGGCCCGTTCGCGGAGCTCGGATTCGGCCGCGGGACTTACCATCACCTGGCGGGGTCCAAAACATCGGAAGCCTGGAACGCCTCAAACGCTGAGAGGGGCGAAGAACAAGGACTTTAAGTCCTTTTGCCTGCTCCATCTAGAGTGAGGCGGTTGCCTTGTAGCCCACACTGAGGTGGATGTTAAATCTGTGTTCATGGTGTGTCTTTTATTATTTTATTCTATGTATATTTTGTATTTATTTATTTTTTAATATTTTTATTATTAATTGGAGTTTAATACATCAATGTACTATCACAATATATCTTTGTTACAATTCACTTGTGGACCCCTAATTTTAATGGCTTTTAAAGAAAAAGAATAGAAAGAAAGAGAGTGAAATAGTGTGAAAAGGTGAGAGTTGTGCAAGTGAAGAGAAAGCTGGCCAAAAGGGAGAAGAAACCCTTGGTCAAAGAATTAGAGAAAGGGGGTTAAGAGAGACCCTAAAAAAAAGGAAAACGAAAAAAAAGCCTGTTATATATATCACGCAAAAGGAATCCACCAACTCCCTAGTTTTTCATCCCCCCCTACCATGGCCCGAGGTACTCCTGCACCCTATCTTTGTAGCAGTTCTATAAATGCAGACCATGTCTGAAAGAAGCGTTCTGATTTTCCTTCCAGGCGGAGTCTCATATCTTCCAGATGTAGTGTTTCAAACATAGTTGAAATCCACATATTTAATGTTGGTATAGGAGCATTTTCCCACAATTTTAAGATGAGCTTTTTTCCTATTATTAAGCCGTAATCAAATAAATTCTTTTGATATGCATTTAATTCCGACTACCTTCTGTCATTCAAAAAAAATAATCCATCTGGCTTTGGTGTCATTTTTATTTTAAACAACTTTTGTGAAAATTTCAAAGATTTCAATCCAAACCTTTGAATTTTTGTACAAAAGATGAATGATGCGCTATTGTAGCTTCTTGACAGTGGCATTTATCACAAATTGGTGAACACGTTGGGAAAAATGTATTTAATTTAGTTTTTGAGTAGTATAATCTATGTATAATTTTTAATTGTATTAAAGTGTGTCTTACGTTAATTGAGCATTTGTGCACATTTAATAAGTATTATTGCCACCTTTCATTGGAAATTTTTATACTTGGTTCGTTTTCCCACTCACCTCTAATACCTTCCGTTGTTGGTATTACTGCATTTTGTATAATATTATATATATGTGAAATTACATTTGGTGATTCCGCCTTTGTATTCATTACTTCATCTAGTAAGTTTAATGGCATTGTGTGAAATTCATGTGCATGTTTTTTCAAATAATCACATATTTGGAAATATTTAAAATACTGATTATTACCCAGATTGTATTTTAGTTGTAATTGTTTAAATGATAATAGTTTTCCCGTATCATACAAATCTCCCAAAGTTTTAATTCCTGCTCTTTCCCAATGTATCAATGCTTTGTCTATAATCGAGGGTTTAAACAGAGGGTTTTTAGCAATAGGAGATAGGAGAGACAAGTTTCTTAATTTTAAATTGTATTTTATTTGTTTCCAAATTCTGATACTACTATGTATAATTGGGTTTTTGTTGTAGTTTGTATTATTCACTGTCCTTGGTGAAAGAAGTTTCGCACCAATATTAAAATGGGAGCAGTCCTCTTTTTCCATATGATCCATTCCGGTTGATGAAGAGCATTATCCAACAATTGAATCATATTTCTAATGTTTACCGACCAATGATAGTACATAAAATTAGGGAGTGCTAATCCCCCTACTACTTTGGGTTTATTCAGGTGTGGTCTTTGTATTCTATGGGTCTTATAATCCCAAATAAAATTTGTAATATCTGAGTCCAATTAAAAAAAAAACTTTTTGGGTAGATATAGTGGGATTGATTTGAACAAGTATAGAATTTGTGGTAGAAAAATCATTTTTATGGCGTTTATTCGACCTATTAAGGACATCGGGAGCGTTTATCCAGAATTTAATTAAATTATGTAATTTCTTAAGTACAGGGTTATAGTTTGCTTTAAACATGTCTTGATATCTTCTAGTAATTTCAATGCCCAAGTATTTAATTTTTTCCCCAGCTATTTTAAAAGGAAATTGTACGAGATGTATAGAATCTTTCGGTTTTATTGACATAATTTCACTTTTATTCCAATTTATTCTGTAACCTGAAAATGAACCGAAATCCTCAATTAAATTTAAAATATTGGGTGTAGTGGTATGAGGCTTTGTGATGTACAAAAGTACATCATCAGCGTATAATGATATTTTATTGTTTTGAATATTTTTGTCATATCATATTCGGAGGAGTTCTAATACTTTCCGCTAGTGGTTCAATTATGAGGGCAAATAACAAAGGTGATAATGAACAACCTTGTCTACTAACCTTGACAGTTGAAATTTTGTGGATAAAATATTATTAGTTAATATTCTGGCCGTTGGTTTATTATATATTAATTTAATCCATTGAATGAAATTCTCTCCCAGTTGAAATTTTTTGCAATACCTTAACCATATACTTCCATTTACCCTGATCGAATGCTTTCTCTGCATCCAGCGAAATAATTGCGAGATTTGGATCTTTAGTTTGGTGTGAGTGCATTATATTAAACAGACGTCTCAAATATTAAATGAATGTCTCTTAGGGATAAAGCCCGTTTGATCCGATGTATTAGTTTAATGGCGTACTTACTTAATCTTCTTGCTAATATTTTTGCTAATATTTTTTGATCTGTATTTAACAACGCGATAACTCGAAATGATCCAGGTTCTTCAACATCTTTATCTTTCTTAAAAAATATAATGTAATCGAAGATTCTGCTAGTGTATCAGGTAATATTTGTTCTCTGAAAGCGTGTGTGTACATTTTCTGTAGACGAGGACTAAATATATCGTAAAAACTTTATAGAATTCATCAGTAAATCCATCGGGACCTGGTGTTTTCCATTTTTTAATGAGAATATTGTTTCTTCTATTTCCTTATTTGAGATTTGTGCTCCCAATTCCCTCTTGGTCCTGCAATTCTAGTTTGGAAGATTGCAATTATCCAGAAACTCAGTGATTGTGTTGGTGTCCGTTGTCGTTTTGGATG
Source organism: Okamejei kenojei (assembly GCA_035221665.1). NCBI lineage: Eukaryota > Metazoa > Chordata > Chondrichthyes > Rajiformes > Rajidae > Okamejei > Okamejei kenojei. The sequence continues at coordinate 29,737,975 of CM069156.1, read as the reverse complement.
TATACAAATTCTCATAAAATTGCACAAATCTTTTATTAATTTAATTCGGTAATGTTAATACTTCCCCTTTGTCTGATTTAATCTTTGTGTTCCTTTTCTCGTTTTTTTAATTGGCGAGCGAGAAGTTTATGAGGTTTCTCCCCAAATTCAAATTGTTCCTGTCTTGTAATTTGGAATAATCTTATAACTTTCTCTGATAGTAATTTATTTAATTTGAATTTTTTGTATTAATATTTTTATTGTGTTTATCCATGACGGGTCTTTAGCATTATCTATATCCAATTGTCTAATTTGTTCCTCTAGCTGCCGTTGTTCATTCTTATTTTTTTTATTCTGAAAGGCTTGGTATGAGATTATAACACCTCTAATAAAAGCTTTGAAAGATTCCCATAATAATGTAGGTGGTGTGTCAGGCGTATCATTTATTTCGAAAAAAAGATCCATTTGCTGTCTTAGATATATACTCCCTTGCGGGTCTTTTAAAATTTGGGGGTTATACCTCCAGAACGATGTATTCTTAGCAGGCACTGCCTACCCTGACTAAAATTATAACATGGTAATAACTAAATATAAATAGTAAAGGCATGGGAGAATTATGCCTATGTAAGAGATCGATCTCTTAGGTAGGCATAATTCTCCATGCCTTTCATCCGCAGCGCTTGTAACACGGGAAGCTCTGTGCAACCCACGTGCCGTCAGCGCTGCCTGAAGCCGTCAATGATAATCGGGGCTGAAGGCAGCAGAAATTCTGCCTTTGCAGCACTGCGCATGCGCATCGGTCTACTGCGCATGCGCAGAGCACGTTTCTTGGCGGGGTTTTCAAATATGGTTTGTCAATATTTTAAGTGTATGTTAGGTAACAAAGAGAGAAGAATGGAGCTTGTGTACCAATAATGTGGTAAGTACATTTTTTGTTTATGTTTTTAAATACTGTATTTCCCGGGGTGTGTGGGGGTGGGGGGAGTGCTCCTTTCACAGTGTTTGGGGAGTCTGGCCTGGGGTAAGGTTGCGGGGAGGGCACGAATGTTATGAATGAGGGGATTGGGATAATGCCACTTGCGACGCTCCTTGCACTGCATTGAGGCCGGGGGGGGGAGGGAGGAGAGAAGTAGCTCGGGTGGCTGAGCGGCCGCCGGGCCGGACAGCGGAACCAGCCGCCACCTTAGCTCTTTCTGCCGGTCCCCGCTCACCTCTGGCAGCTCTCCGTCTACAAACCACTCTCCTGCCACTCTCTGGCCTCACTAATGTCCTTAAATTCCGACAGAGCGATTGAGGTTACTCGGCTGTGGGAATTTAAGGATTTGCAGGAAGCCGCTGACATGAGCGAACGGCAGGTGACAGGTGTTCCGACAGAGAGCGCTGCCAGAGGTGAGCAGGCCGGCAGAAGGTGCTGAAGTGGCGGCCAGTTCTGCTGTCGGGTACCGGCGGCCGCTCGTAGCTACCTGAGCTGCTTCTATCCCCAGCTACAGTGCGGGGGCTTCGTGCCCGGAGAGCTGCGGCAGCGGTGAGTGAGTAAGTTTCTGCCATTATCCCCGACACCCTCCTTGTCAACACTCGTGCCCTCCCCACAACTTTACCCCTGACACAAACTCTCCTTACGCTGTGAAAGGAACTGTTCCCCCAATTGGTCTAGGACTAGGAAGCCTTCGGCAAAGTGAAATGTCACTGTTTTTATTTATTTATTTATTTAACGGGAGAGAACAATCTGCGCAAGCGCCGTTTAATATTTTTTTTAGCGGACTGAGTGCCTACCCTGAGTAATTACTCACAGCACGTGCCTGATTCTTAGACATGCCTTCTATTTTTTTTTTTTAAAGTTAGGGGCAAATGATCTGAAATCATATTTGTGTGGTATTTGGGTTAAGAGTATACGGAATTAATTTTGTGTCTACCAGGAAATAATCTATACATGAGTAAGTCTTGTTTACCGATGAATAAAACGAATATTCATTGCCTGTCGGATTTGCAATCCTCCAAACATCGGTTATATTTGTATTTTTTATATATGTGTTTAAAAGTTCACTAGTTTTAGATTTCGTATTACCTCGTTGTTTTTGACTGGATTTATCTAAATAAGGATCTAAGACACAGTTAAAGTCTCCCCCAATTATAACATTCTGGTAATTATATTCTGGAATTATATTCAAAATTTTTATTAAAAAAATGCGGATTATCAAAGTTAGGCGCATATATATTTACTAATGTGATTGGGATTGCATGGATCTCACCGGTAACTATCAATATTTTATTCTATGTTATGACTGCAAGGCACGAAATTTCGTTCAGACTGAAAGGTCTGAATGACAATAAAGGATACTTTGACTTTTTTTTAACTTTGACTCTAGTGTGTAGGATAGAACTAGTGTACAGGTGATCATTGGTCGGTGCGGACTCGGTGGGCCGAAGGGCCTATTTCCACGCTGTATCATTAAACTAAACTAAACCAAGCTATGTCTGTATTTAAGCTTTCCTTTGTGAAAGTTCGCTTGTGTTGTGTATGTGTCACTATATAATATTAATGCGTGACTCAGTGTGTGTGTAAGCAAGCGTGCCTTGGTTGAAGTGCCTGTATGTATGTGTATGTAAGATTGATGTGCCTGTGTTTGGTGTGTAAGCATTTCATTGTTTCATTCCTGGTGCATATAACAATTCAACACTTGATCTATGTGAGTGAGTGCGAATATGGTCCCATCAGGACAACACAGCCAAAGGGAAACATCAGAGAACATGTCTTTCATGTTGTTACGATATGGAATGCACCATCTGAAAAAATGATAGAAGCTCATTCAGTAGAAATCTGCAAAAGGGAATTGAATGAAAGGGAGGAATATCCAAGAGTATAAAGGAGCGGGAAGAAAAGTGAACAAATGGAAAGCTTTTTCAGAGAACTGCAAAGGCACAAGAGGTTAAATGGGCTTTGTCTATGTGGTCTGATTCTAATATTATTAAGTAGTCTTATCAGTAAGTAATGGGACACACAAGTCTGATAAAAAGGTCAAGTGTAAATGTGGAAGCTGCTTCTGTGAATCCTAATTTTCAGGGCCGCAGTGTAGACTGGCGAAGGATGGGTATAATGGACAGTTTCAGAGGGATTCTCGAGGTAACTGGAATCAATACAAGGAGCAGACAGGGGCCGATTAGCCCATCAGGACTTCATCATTCAGATCATGGCTATCCTGCAACCCCTGTGCAGGAAGATACAGTATGACTTGGGTGAATGCTTTAGAGATACAGGGTGGAAACAGACCCTTCGGCCCAACGGGTCCGTGCCGACCAGCGATCACCCCATACACTAGCGCTATCCTACACACTAGGGACAATTTACAATTTCTAGAAACCAATTAACCTACAAGCCTGTACATCTATGGAGTGTGGGAAGTAACCAAAGAAAACCCACGCGGTCACCGGGAGGACGTACAAACTCCGTACAGTCACCACCCATAGTCGGGATCAAACCTGGGTTTCTACTGCTGCGTCACCGTGTCGCCCACTGCAGAGAAGCTTGAGGATGAAGCTGAGGGTCGGGCAAACGGGCCCCCGTTACCTGGCAGATCTGAAAGTACGTGAGAGTGTGGCACACTGGCCCAGGGCTCACCGTTATCCCACGTTCGCTGAGTGGTTTCAGCCCTCGTGCCGCTACACTTGTGGCGACCCCTCCGTCCTTGGCCCCTTGTGCTGCCAATGCAGCTTTCCATGTCTCCTCCAGTTTAGTGTTAGAGATACAGCGCGAAAACAGGCTCTTCGGCCCACCGTGTCCACGCCAACCAGCGATCCCCGCACACTAACACTATCCGACACACACGAGGGACAATTTACATTTATACCAAGACAATTAGCCTACAAACCTGAATGTCTTTTGAGTGCGGGAGGAACTGGAGCACCCAGAGAAAACCCACGCCGGTCCCGGGGAGAATGCACAAGCAGCTGTTGTCAGGATAGAACCCGGGTCTCTGCCGCCCGCCGTAAGGCAGCAACTCTACAGCTGCACCACCGTGCCATCCATATGACCATCCTTTCTCATTGCTTTCGCATCCAGAGTAGAAGTGGCTCATTGTGTGAGAGAGAATGAGAGAGCAGGACACTGATACTCCAGGTTAAAGCATGCAGCAAACACCTAACATTGGGAAGCATGCAGCTAGCACTCAATAAATCCTTGAAGAATGAAGAGAGGAGGATTCCCCAGTGGTGAGGGCATGGAATTACCTGCTCCTGATTGTGGTGAATCGCAGCCATGTTTTTATAGGGAAGCCAGATAACTGAGAGTAGGATAGGTACATGGAATGGTGAAGAGACTCAGAAGGAGTTTATATACTGAAGGAATACCTGTATACATCGTTGCTGCACTATTACCACCACGGAATTCCAGTCAGTCTTCCTGAGTGTAGACGTTCCCTATAATGGGAATCTCTGATGAACGTTATTCTCCTGGGAAGACTTTAGGTTGGGGGGGCAGAGGAAGTGTGAGACAAAACCAGCACGTCTTGCTTATGATTATCATGCATAACACTGCATAATTAGAGCACGTTTGACTATTTTAACTTCAGTTTGAATTTACAAGCACCGCAGATTAGCTGTATGTTTGTGTTGATTATTTTTTCCTGCCTATTTATAAGGTCCGGCAGTTTCACAGAACACGGCACAAGCCTTTCAGCCCACAATGCCAAACAAGATGCCAAAATAAATTATTCTCATCTGCTTGAACGTGATCCTCCATTCCCTGCATCTCCATGTGCCTTTCGAAAGTCCTCCTAAACACCACTTTGTGTCCTCTCTAACTGAAGATGGTCTTTGCCTGATGAATGCTATGTACTGAGGCAGGAGCAGCTTCATATTGTGTGTGTGTGTGTACGCATGTGCGTGTGTGTGTGTGTATGCGCGAGTATATGTGCATGCGTGTGTGCAAGTGAGTGCGTGCGGCATGCGGTGTGCATTTGTGCTTGTGTTTGTTGACACCAGCCCTCCGAAATGGAAAGAGGTAGAGAACACTGTCCGGCGAGCAAGAGCAGCATCAGCTCCGGGGCCAAACGGAGTACCATACAAGCTCTACAAGAATGCACCGGATGTGTTACGCTTTCTATGGAAGCTCATGAGGGTGGTGTGGAAGAAGCAAACAATACCTAAGGTGTGGCGAAGGGCCGGCGGCATACTAATACCTAAAGAAAAGGATGCATCAGACATCAGCCAATTCCGGCCAATATGTCTCCTCAACGTCGAGGGAAAAATCTTTTTCAGCATTGTATCACAAAGGCTATCCACCTATCTGGTAACAAACAATACATTGATACATCTGTACAGAAAGCAGGAATTCCAGGTTTTTTCGGGCTGCTTGGAGCATACAAGCATGATCTGGCACCAGATCCAAGCAGCTAAGAAGGACAAGAGAGACCTACATGTGATCTTCCTCGGTCTGGCCAATGCATTTGGTTCAGTTCCACATGAACTCCTTTGGAATCTTTTGCCCTTTTTCCATGTACCAGAGCTCATCACCACACTGGTCAAGAACTATTTCCAAGACCTGCAGCTGTGCTTCACAACAGCTGAATTCAGTACAACATGGCAGCGCTTGGAAGTAGGCATCATGGCAGGCTGCACAGTCTCACCCTTGGCCTTTACAATAGCCATGGAAGTCATCATCAGGGCCTCAAAATGGTGGTGGGCGGTGAACGAACCAGAGCTGGGCTCCGTCTGCCACCCATCAGGCATACATGACGATATGACAACAATAACCACTACTGCAGCATGCACCAAGCGCTACTTGGAAAGCTGCAGGAGAACATCAAGTGGGCCCGAATGAAAATCAAACCAAGTAAGTCTCGCGAAGCATCTCCATAGTTAAGGGGTGCTTAGAGACACAAGGTTCTGCATCGGTGACGACCTAATACCAACAGTGTCTGAGCAGCCAGTAAAAAGCCTGGGCAGATGGTACAACGCAAGTCTCAAGGACAAAGAGCAGGTGCAACAGCTAAGGCAAGAAATTGTCAACGCCTGGAGATCATCAATCAGACCCTACTGCCTGGAAACTGAAGCTCTGGTTGCCTACAGTTTGGACTCCTCCCTCGGACAATGTGGCCACTGACCGTTTATGAAGCTCCAATAACAACTGTGGAGAAGATGGAGCGAACCATAACTTCATACGCGAAGAAATGGCTCGGTGTCCCACGATGTCTAACTAACATCGGCCTCTATGGCAAAGGGGTCCTGGAACTACCTCTCACTAGTCTAACAGAGGAATACAAGTGTTCCAAAGTAAGACTCCAGATGACACTGAGGGACTCTTGAGACAAGACCATCAGTGCTGTTGCACCGCCGCTAGTAACGGGCCGGAAGTGGACACCATCTGATGCAGCACAGCAAGCTTCATCAGCCCTGAGGCACAAAGACGTCGTGGGGCAAGTGCAGCAGGGAAGAGGAGGCTTTGGCCTTACGACAAGTAAACCAACTTGGCGAAAGGCCACAACATCAGAGTGGAGGACATTGGTGGTTGAGGAGGTGCGGCGACAGGAGGAGGCCGCAAGAAGTGCAAAGGCGGTCTCTTGCCAAACAGGGGCAATGGATGCAGTGGGAAGGTGTGGAGCGGAGGAAGATCAGCTGGAAAGACCTATGGGAAATGGAATCAAGCAAGATCAGCTTCATCATCAGAGCGACATACGACGTCCTTCCATCACCAAAGAACCTCAATCAGTGGTACGGCGAGGATCCAACCTGTGCCCTCTGCCCAACTCCAGCGACCCTCAAACACATCATGGTAGGCTGCAAGACCAGCCTCACGCAAGGGAGATACACGTGGAGGCATAATCAGGTATTAAAAAGCCTGGCAACAGCCCTTGAGAACAGGCTGTGTGCGACCAACTCCTTGCCTCCGAGAGCAAGCAACCCCTCCCACTTAAGGGCGACAACCTTTGTCCGAGAAGGACAGAAAACACCTAAACATCCTTCCACCAGATCAGAAGAAGGAAACCTATGCAGGGCCCGTGACTGGAGAATGCTGGCGGACAACGGCCGACAACTAATCTTTCCACCTGAAATTGCTTCAACCAACCTCAGGCCAGATTTGGTGTTCTGGTCCCTTTCACAGAAGACTGCTTACATCATAGAGCTCACAGTTCCATGGGAGAACTCTGTTGTGGAGGCCTATGAGCGTAAGAAGCTGCGCTACACAGAGCTTGCAGCAGAGGCAAGGCAGCGTGGCTGGAACATCAACGTTTATCCAGTTGAAGTGGGATGCAGAGGATTTGTTGCGTCATCTACCATCAGACTGCTGAAGGAGCTTGGAATCCACGGTCAGGCTCTGCAGAAGACCATAAGATCACTCTCAGACGCGGCTGAAAGAAGCAGCTGTTGAATTTGGCTCAAGCGGAAAGACCCATGCTGGGCCCCAAATGCGTCATGGTGAATCTTTGAGGCAGTTTGACATGGGACACACGCTGAGGGCTGATCATCCTGCAGCGGGCCGCCCTTGTGGAGGGTATATAGTGATAAAAGGCCGAAACACCCAGTGATGCAAGGGTACACTACTGATGATGTGTCCTGTGCGCAGCTGTCCTGAAGGTTACCCAGGCCAAGATATACGTATACGTACCCCCCCCCCCCTGATGTTGAGCGTCCACCACTCTCAGCAATCAATGAATGTCGTGAAATGCTCCCCACCTACTGGCACAAGGGACTTCTTAACATCTAGTCCTGTGTATTTGATTCTGTGTGTGTATGTGTGAGTGTGTTTGCATCTGTATCTCTGTATGCGATTGCTAATCCATCTGCATAATGTTAATAGGAATTTAAATTAGTTTAGGTTAGAGATCTACTTTGATTTGAACAGATGCTTTATTTGGCTTCAAAAATGAACTTTTCTTTCCAAACTAAATGTATTTAGCTTTCTCAAAGTATTTGTTTATACATTGGTACAGGATATGTTCTAATGTTTCTTTCAGCTCTGCTGCTTTTGGCATGTTATTTTTATATGTAAAATAAACTTCTTGTCAGAGTCTATAAAGACCATGCATACTCTCTTCATGCTCTCTCTATATATTTCTATTTTCTCAGATTATTTTATTCTTGTTTTTTTACTGTCTAACTTCATCTGGAGTTTCCTCACTCTCTGGGAACTCTCTTTTTTCATTCACTCTCTCCCCCTTTTCACTGTTGCCCTCCCTCCACATCTTCTTTGCTCCCTTCCTCTTTTCCTCTCCTTGTCCATTCTTCCTCTTCCCTCTCTCCTTCTACATTATCACAAGAGTAAAACGCAAAGTGCTGGAGTAACTCAGCGGGTCAGACAGCATTCTACTGCTCCACTGTGAAATCTCATCAAAATTATACCTCCTTTGAAGAAGTTCTCCTCCTCCACAATCAGTGTGAAGAAAGGTCTCGGATCCGAAACCGGGCTCTTCCATTCCCTCTGCAGATGCTACCTGACCCGCTGAGTTACTCCAGCACTTTGTGTTCTAATCAAGGTGTCACAAAGTGGAATTGCATCTGCAGTGACCAAGAATAGGAAGATTAAACAAGAACTTACCAGTTTGAAGTTTGATCTTTATTTTATGAGGCATTACGATGAGGGATTACGTGAAGAAGCCCGCCAGCCCGCATGCGCGTCAACCTTCAAAGCAGCGGTGTGAAACCACAGAAAACAGTTTCTGAACTGATTATAGGAAGATTCGAGAAACTAGAACTACCACATGACCGTTATGAGAAGAGGGTTGGGAGCGGAGGGCACGTAATCCCTCATTGTAACTCATAAAATAAAGATCAAACTTCAAACTGGTGAGTTCTCGTTTAATCTTCCTATTTTACTTCGGAGTCACGTGAGTGACTACGTGAAGACTTCAAAGCTCTGTGATTTCATGCCGCGAACACGAGTCCATGCAACAGACTGCATTAGTTGACCAGAAATGATTGAAAAGATAATGCATTCATAAATGACATAGATTTAAAACATGCTGATGCAACTGATAATAATAATAGCGATCCCTACATCCGGGAAAGCAAATTATTGAACTTAAAATTGAGTTGGCAGTCGAACCCAGCCTGGGAATCGGTTTATTACAAAAGGTTTGGAAAGCCCACTCATTCGACCATCCTGCTGTCGCTAGGATGCGGTCCAGTAGAACCCCCATGAACCTCGCTGCTGATGTTATTGCAGCCCTGATGGAGTGAGATTTAAAAAATATCAGAGTTCACTGCTGCACAAGCCAATATATGTCTTAACCAGTTGGAGATGGTCTGTACTGAAACCCTATTGTGTGTTTTTTTGTGGCAAATGAACATTGCCAGCTCAGTGCCTCTTAGGTTCTATGTAGCCTTAAAATATTGATGAATATGTGTGATAACACACAATCTATGGTCCATAGGATATGCCAGAATTCCAGCTTTAGACCTAATATCCCCGGTCTGCTATGTTTAATTAGCTCATTACATAGTTATTTTTTTGTTAGATATAACCATTCTGTCCAGCCGTAGCTTATGCAACGACTGGACGCGTTGCGCTGAAACTAGCGCCATGAGCATAACTACCTTATACGTGAGCCAGGCCAACGATAAGGATGTAGCTTGAGCCCACCGGCGAAGTAGTGTTAACACAATGTTAACATCCCATACTTCCGTGTACCTGGGCATAGGAGGGTTTGTACTAAAGATACCCTCCATGAATCTGGATATCAGAGGGTGAGACCCGACAGAGTGGTGTCCCGATCCCAACAGCAAATATGCTGACAATGCACTTTTGGCACAGTTAATGGCACTATAACAATCTTTTGTCAAATAATAATTTTGAAAGAAACTCCAAGATGTCAGTTATCCGTGCCGTATTATACGTTATATTAGAATTTAAACAAAACACTTCCCATCTCCTGATGTAGGAAATGTACTGCTTCTTGGTGCTATCTCTCCAAGCTGCAGTGATCACGTCCATGGTTCGGTCTGACAACCCGAGCCTCAGGACAGGTGTTTTTAGAGTCTGCAAATCAATAAATTGATTCTATTACGCAGAGGTTGGGCTTCCCGAGTCACGGGATGAACCTGCAAATTTCTGTGTTTTAGAAATAACCATAGAAGATTCTATTATCATTCCCAACATTAGCGGGAACCATGGCTGCGTAGGCCAGTCAGGCACTTTCAAAATGCTTGAAGCAGAATCTTGCTGGATTTTTTGCAAGACCCGACTGATGAGGCAAATTGGAGGAAAGGCATAAAAGCACATTCCTCCCCAGTGTAGCGAGAATGCATCTATCGCCACTGCCCCTCCGGTGTTCCATACCGAGCAACAATGTCGTTAAATACTTTATGATCCAACATCCATTCTGTGTTGTCTTTGAATTTGTGTGACCTGGTGTCCGCCACCATGTTAAACCTACCCAGCAAGTAGGTAGCTGAAATCCAAATGCTTTATCCTATACACCAGTGCCAAATAAGGTTAGCTAAATTATCACAGGATACTGACTTGATTCCGCCCATGTGATTAATATATGCCACCGCTGTAGTGTTGTCAATCTGTAGTTAAAACATGCAGAGTATGCATATTTCCACAATAAGATTTTAACCCATAGAATGCCCCCAGCATCGTGATACCATGTAAATGAAGAATTTGATAACTCATGCACATCCCATCTGCCACCGCAATTAGGGATGGTATAAGTAGCTCCCCATCCTTGAGCACTAGCATCAGTTTGTAATATAATGGGAGGTTTACTGACCAAAATGTTTACTGGAGAAATGACGAATATTGGTCATCCACCATTGTAATTCTGATATAGCTTCAGCTGGTAATAGCATAGGTCTGTCAAAATGACCTAAATGGTATTTGAGTGCTTGCTCCTTTGCACGTTGTAAACTCTGATAATGCAAAGGACCAAATTGTGCAGCTGGAAAAAACAGCTACTAATTTGCCAATTACACTAGTTATCTGTCCAATAGATGGCTGTTCCATAACAACAAAGTTGTTACAGGCTTCTATTAAGTCTAATCTCTTGCCCCAGGGCAAAGTCACAGACATATTAATAGAGTTAATGGGAAACCTCAAATAATTAATAAATCTAGTTGGTATCAACTTGGATTTAACTGGTTGGATCAGTTTCAGCGTTTTTCCTATGATGAGAAAATCATCCAAATATGCCATAACAATATGTTTTTGAGCTCTAAGCAGCCCAAGCACCGGCTTTAATATTTTGGTAAATAACCTGGGCTGAACTTGACCCATTAGGCAATGCTTTAAACTGCCACAGTTGCCCCATCCAGCTAAATTTCAAATATCTCCGGTGATCCCTGTGAATGGGCACCGAATAGTATGCATCTTTGAGATCGATGCATGCCATAAAGCATCCTTTGAAAATCAGTTGTTTGGCAGTAACAAAGTTTTCCATTTTGAAATGTCTATACTGCACATAAGAGTTAGTTGTGTTCCAAGGATGATCCGACATCCTCCATCTTTCTTTTGTCTAGAGAATATATTGGAGACGAATTGGTGATGTACATGACTTGACTTTCCGATTACCCCTTTTGTATATAATGTGTGAATTACAGCTTGTATATCCAAACCTTCTTGTTTGGAATGAACAAATGCCCGCCTTGGGGTATGTTGTGTGGGTGGCAATGAATTGGGAAGAAATTTAATTTGGAACCCTTGTATACTGTGCAGTATAAACGGATCTGATGTCACCCATTGCCATTCGTGCAAAAACAAGTGTAATCTACCACCAACTTGGAACTGGTCCACACACCCCATGTTCCGGAAAGAACCAGACCCACCTACCTCCATGGGTACCGGTGGTCTTATGGTAGGACCAAATGCCCCTGATGCGGGTTCTATTTCTGTCCCCGAGGTTTGGAGGGTAGGACTGCTGGGGTGCGTGGATTGCGCATTTTCCATGAGGGCTGGCTTGGGCCTTGGCCTAAAAAGACCTCTGCCCAGAGAAAACAGCTTTTGTGCTGCCACCAGCTTCAGGGAACCGCTTACTACTGATGGAGGCGCAGGGGTGTTGTCGCCGAAACGGTGAAGCTGTGCTCGTCATTGGTACTTTAATTAGCCCGACAGCTTTTGCTTCCACATCCAGGCCTTTTACCGGTTTGGGTAGATCTTCCCCAAAGAGAAGATTCGGCAGTTGGACATTACTGGCCTTATTTGAGATTAAAGGCAGGTCTGATAGAGTTCTTCCGAAAGCAGTTCATTTTGAAGTGTGCATACACATCAACGCCAGGGCATCCTGCTGTACATCCGATAAGGACCCGCCATCCACAGATCTGGCAAATGCCTTGATGCCTGAAGCCAGTAATTTTAAAATTCTTTGGAGTTCCATTTCTTGGGCATTAATGCCCCCTCCAATGTATCCCCAGATAGGGCTGTTGACTGCCGGCTCTTTCAGGGATGCACAATTTTCCTCCATCACCTGTTCCTGCAATTTGTGCGACATGAGGTCGTTTATGCTGGCAGCTAGCTCTTCCTGCAGCAGCTCCCCTGTTTGTGAGGGTATCGCGAACCTTGATGCCATGGCAGGCATCCTGAACCTCGCGTATGTTGTGCATCCCAGTATGTTCCCCAGACATACCTCAGAATTGGGAGTCAGTCCAATACTGACCCCGTATGCTCCCCTCCTCAGAGTGGGAGACATTATGCAGCCCTGGACCAGGCGCTGCCGCAGGCCCCCGAGGAAACCTGCGCTGATATGTTTCCGTTTCACGGAGCATATCGTGATGGAGCATCCTTTCCATAAGGTGCTCCATCCGGGATAAACCCCCAAGGACATTACCCATGACTGTAGGAGGCGACTCATCCTGGCCTGACTCGTCTGAGTAAACAGGCCTGTCCGATTTCTTTTTTGGCTTCCCCCCTTTCAGGGTTGCCAAGGTGCTCTGGCCCAACACCAAGTCTGAAGTCGTTGACCGCACTGTCAGTAACTCGGATGGCGAAACTGACGGCCGCCGGCTACCCGCACTCCCGCGGTCCTCCATAGCCGGTTCCCCCCCGGTTCTCCGTAGCCGGTTTCCCCGCGGTCCGTCTGGATTTCGCCCTGGATTTCCCCATTATCAACAGCAATTGGGACTCTGTAAAGAGAAATTTCCCAACTAAACCCGACCTCTGAATAAGTTTAAAAACTTACCTGCAGGCTTTTGAAACTTACCGCTGGAGGAGCGATGCTCCTCCCAGCCATTCGTTCATTAGACGTATTGACGAGCATGTGGGCTGGCGGGCTTCTTTACGTAGTCACTCATGTGACTCCGAAGTAAAATGATGTGTCCACACTATCATCCTTTCTCTGCCACTCTTTTTGTTCTTAATAACCATATTTTTCCAAAGGTCTCTTTCATTACCCCTGTGACTGCTTTCCTCTCTTTGCCTTCTCCACCACTTTTCCATCTGTCTACCTTTTCCCGCCCGTCCCATGCCTCAGTCACTCCGAGTCCCTCTGATGTTTGAACAGTGGGGCAGGGAATTCACTGATATCTGGCGTGGAGTACCGGCAGGAGAATCAGGAGCAGTCAGCCATCTGCCTCCTGGACCTGTTCCCTGCGAGGTGGCCTGCTGCCTAACTCAAATTAGGGGAACAGCACCTCATATTTCGCTTGGGCAGCGTACAGCCTGGCACGATGAATATTGATTTCTCTAACTTCAAGTAACCCTTGCATCCCCTCTCTCTCTCTCTGTCCCTCCTCCACTCTAGTGGTTGTACTAGTTTCACTGTCATCCTTCTGAATTTCACTGTTAGTATAACTTGGTATCACCTATTCCAAGGTCATCAATGAACTACTGTGGGCTCTAGCTCTCCTTGATCATCGTTACTTTTTTGCATATCTTTCATTCATTTGTTTTATATCTCAACATATCTCTAGTTTCCGATTCCCCTGACTCTCAGTCTGAAGGAGGATCTCGACCCGAAACGTCACTTCCTCCACTTCTCCAGAGATGCTGCCTGACTCGCTGAGTTACTCCAGCTTTTTGTGCGTATCCTGTGAGATGGCGCTGGGTTCATAGTGGAGACCGTGGCTGCTCTGGCAGTGAATCACACTGCATGCGAGACCGATGGACCATCAGCATCTCAGTCGCTGCAGCCAGCAGGTGTATTTTCTCTGTGTTACACTTGCACACAAATCAATTAGCAGCCAAGCGCTGGAAATGTCCCCTGGAAAGATGTTGCCTGAAATGAAAAGGTGAAACAACAACTTGTTTGTTGCTTATAGATTCATGACGCATTGCATTTGCGGTGAATGTCATTAGAGTTTGAACTGCTTCAGCTCTGGGGATTAGCCTCGAGGAGTTTACAACATTTTCCCTGAATTGTGTTGGATTTGTTATAATATTCTGTGTCTGCTGCAGAAGCCATTAGGCCTCTGACATTCCATCTGACATGGATACTTGATTCTGTGTGTAGCATTGCATGGAGCCAGTGTTTAATATAGGTGAGATCTACTGACTTTGCAGACAATTCAGGAACTGTTGTGCCTTATGAGGACTTTAGGTACAGAAAGAGGTTGGAAAGGCTGGGCTTGTTTTCGATGGAGCTAAGGAGGCTGAGGGTGACCTGTTAGAAGTGTATAAAATTAGTAGAGGCATAGTAAGGGAAGACAGTGAGAACCTGAAAGATGAATTGTCTTGTAGATAATAAGGAGAGGTTGGCCAAACTTGAATTGTTTCTGCTGGAATATTGGAGGTTGAGGGGAGATCTGATAGAAGTATATAATATGGTGAGAGAGCATTGATAGGGTAGACAGTCAGAACCTTTATCCCAGGGTTGATAGGTCAGCGACTAGAGGGCATAGCTTTGAGGCAGAGGGACAACATTTACAGCAGGTATGCAAGGCATGTTTTGGGTGCTGGGTTCCTGGAATGCACTGTCAGGGATGGTGGTGGAGACTGATACAATTGAGGCATTTAAGCAGCTTTTCGATGGACACATGGATATACAGGGAATGGAGGGATATGGATCATGTGCAGGCAGAGAAGATTAGTTTAACTTGGTATCACGTCTGGGACGTACATTGTGGGCTGAAGGGCTTGTCCGTGTGCTGCTCTGTTCTACGTTCTATGGCTCATGGGTAAATGGAGAATGGCTAATATCTGAAAACGTTACCAGAGGAGATGGTGAAAAAGGCATTTAGTCAGGCACTTAAACGGGCAAGGCATGGACGGATGCGGCCCTGAATCAGGCAAATGGGAATAATGTTGATGGGCAAAAGGGTTAGCATGGACATTGCGGGATGAAGAGCCTGTTTCTGTGCTGTACAACTCTATGACTGTACTTGCAATGAATATCCTCCCTGATACCCAATTCTGAGAGGTAGGCTGGAGCAAGAAGCATCTCATTATTTCTCAGAGAGTTATGGGCCTGTCCCACTTAGGCGACTGAAGGAGACGATGCAGTCGCCACATGGCCGTGGGTGGTTGCCAGGGAGTCGCCTGCGTGGTCCCCGTGAGGTTCCTGTATTCTGGGAACTAGTCGCAGCCTCATGGTCGCCGTGAATTATTCAACATGTTGAAAAATTACCGGCGACTAGAATGAAGCCGCCATGGAGAGTAGCGGGAATTCTCATGCCATAGGTTGGTCGCCAGGAGGTCCTAGTGAGTTACCAGGAGGTGCTTGTAGTTTCTTGTAGGTTGTAGCCGGTGCTGACCGGTGGATTTCATTGGCTCATTGGGAAAAAAACGTAAGCATTAGTTTTCAGAACCAGGGATAACTGACCGGTAATGTTAAATGTCCGCCGAGCTTCACAGCCGTGTATCTCTGGCTTCTTAAATGTTGTCTGGCTTGTTAAAAGTTATCTCCACTCCTTCTCCCCCCTCTCCCCCCACTTTCCCCCCTCTTTTAAAGGACTTACCGTACACTAGCTGTCTTACTGTTCATCGCGGTGTGTGTCTCTATCACCTTGGCTTTGCTCTGTGTGAATTTCACTCAGACAGCTTGCCCTGTCCCCCGCCTGCATAATGGGCTGGTGAAGGAAGCGATGTTTTGTGTGTGTTCCACTGACAGTCGCCATTCCAGTTGCCGGTTTTTCAGGCGACTGCCGGCAAATTGACAGTCACCGGCAGTCGCCTGTAAATTCGCCTAAGTGGGACAGGCCCATTAGCCTTCTGGGCTGCTCAAGCCAATCCCACCAGAGCGTTACATTGTAGAGGGTCTTAACCTACATTCAAAGGAATAGGAGCAGGAATAATGTGTGGGAAGGAACTGCAGATGCTGTTTTACACCAAAGATAGACACAAAGTGCTGGAGTGACTCAGCGGGTCAGCAGCATCTCTGGAGGAAAGAAGTAGGTAAGCTACGGGTCGCAACCCTTCTTCAGAAGAAAGGTTACGACCTTAAAACGTCACCTACTCCTTTTCTCCAGAGATGCCGCCTGACCCCCTGAGTTACTCCAGCTTTTTGTGTCTATTTCAAGGGCAGGAATAGGCCATCTGGCCCTTCACGCCTCAACTCGATTTTCCCACCTTGGTCCTCATCCCCTGAACTATTACCCATTAAAAACTGAACCCTTGAAAACTCTTGGCTCTTAACATCTACAGCTTTTATTGGAAGGGCCTGCCACAGGGCATACCACGAGGACCCTTTCTCCTCCACCACCATGGAACTCGGAGAGATCCTGTTGAACACAGTCGGGGAGGACCGAAGGCAAGTCTGGAAGGAGTTAATAGAAAACACCAACATGACCAATAACAGCAGGAAGGGATGGGCCACAATCCGCCACCTCGGTGAAGACCATACCACACCACCCACGCTCACAACAGTCACAGCAAACTCAGTTGCAGCACAGCTGGTGGCAAACGGTCGTAGCCAAAACCGGCGCAGACCCACAGGAGAATACCGCCGGACAGCGGTAACAGACCGCTTACAACCAGCCAGCGCTCTCACCAAGCCTTTCGACCTAGAAGAACTCGAAACTGCAATGAGCATGCTGAAACCTGGGAAAGCAACAGGAATCGATGATGTACTGACGGAAATGATACAGCATCTGGGACCTAAAGCAAAGACCTGACTCCTAGCAATGTTGAACTCATGCATGGCACAGAAAACAACCCCACCTGTATGGAGAAAGGCCAAGACTGTCGCAATTCCCAAACCTGGAAAGGACCCACCATCCCCAAAGAGCTACAGACCCATTTCCCTCCTCTGCATCACCTACAAGCTCTACGAGAGGCTACTACTCCAACGCCTTATGCCACTTATAGACTCCAAGCTTACTAACGATCAAGCTGGCTTCCGCCCTGGCCGCTCCTGTGCCGGGCAGCTACTGAACCTCACCCAACACATTGAGGACGGTTTTGAGTGCAAACTCATCACCGGAGCAGCTTTCATAGACCTCACCGCTGCCTACGACAGTGTCCAGCACCGCACCATGATCAGGAAACTTTTTGACACGACTGGTGACCTCGACCTGTGCCAGGTCATCAAAAGCCTTCTCAACAACAGGAGCTTCTTCGTTCAACTAAACGACAAGAAGAGCAAATGAAAAGCCCAAAGGAATGGCCTACCACAAGGCAGCGTACTGGCCCCCCTCCTCTTCAACATCTACACCAACGGCCAACCACTTCCCCCACAATGCCCCCGCTTCATCTATGCTGATGACCTCTGCATCACCACCCAACAGGAGAACTTCCAGAAGATCGAGTCTGTCCTGGAAAGCGCCCTCCAAGAGATGACAACCTACTACAATAACAACCACCTGAAACCCAACCCATCAAAAACCCAACGATGCAGCTTCCACCTTAAAAATCGAGATGCAGGAAAACAACTGAGCGTCTCATGTGATGGCCACAAACTCTCCAACCACTTCCACCCTGTGTACCTCGGAGTCACACTCGACAGGACACTCTCTTTCAAAACCCACCTTCAGAACACCAAAGCCAAGGTCAACACTCGCAACAACATCCTGCGCAAACTGGTAAACTCAAAGTGGGGCGCTGATCCACCAACCATCCGTGCAACTGCCCTAGCCCTGTGCTTCTCCACAGCTGAATACGCGTGCTCAAGCTGGAGCCGCTCCCACCACACCAAACTGGTTGACACAGCCCTCAACGACGCCTGCCGCATTATCATGGGATGCATAAAGGCAACGCCAGTCCCGTGCCTCTACGCCCTAGCTGGTATTGCCCCCCCCCCATATTAGACGATCCATCGTCGCCCAAAACGAGCGGCGAGCACAGGAGATCGATACCAGGCACCCCCTGCACGGACACACAGCACCTCCACCCCAACTGAAATCCGGAGCCAGCTTCTTGCAGACAGTCCCACCTCTCCAGACAACCAAAGAAACAGCAAGGACCAACATCTGGAAAGATGAATGGAACCAGCTCAACACACGAGCCCACGACTGGATGGAGAGAGGAATCATTCCAACTGAATGCCTTGCCAGCGGGCACGACCTCCCATGGCCAACCTGGAAGACCCTCAACAGATTACGAGTGGAGCAGGGGAGGTGCAAAGCACTTATGAAAGCATGGAACTACCAGGCAGAAGACACATGCAGCTGTGGAGCAGTACAGACAATGTCCCACCTACTGGAGTGTGACGACGCCCCCCAGTGCAGCCCCCAGGACCTGGCTGAACCGACCCGACCAGCTGTGACCTGCGCCAGATACTGGCAGAACGACATCTGAGATTGCAACGGACTCGAAGAAGAAAGATTGGAAGGGAAACGTTCTAGCTTTTCACTAACTTTGGGATTTCTCTCCTGCATGCTTTTGGTTTTAGCTTGCATTCCCCCTGTTTTAGATTTCTCCACAGGAGGAAATAATTTCTCCATATACCACCCCCACCCCCAATCAAATACTAGATAGATACAAAAAGCTGGAGTAACTCAGTGGGTCAGACTGCATCTCTGAAGAAAAGGAATAAGGGATGTTTTGGGTCGAGACCCTTCTTCAGACTGAGTGTCTGGGGAAAGGGAAACAAGAGATATACATGGTGATGTAGAGAGATATAGAACAAATAAATGAAAGATATGCAAAAAACTAATGATGATAAAGGAAACAGGCTCAGTGGGCTCGTTGAAAACGAGTTACAGACAAAGAGACTCAACAAAACGACTTTGAGGCTAGTATGACTTGGGTGGGGGAGGGATGGAGAGAGAGGAGATGCAAGGTGAACACATTCGCTCAGTCCTGGACCAACCTGATCTCTTGGTTGCCAAACACTTTAATTCCCCTTCCCATTCCCACAATTACCTTGCTGTCCAGCTTTTTGCGTCTATCTTTGGTTTAAACCAGCATCAGCAGTTCCTACACACCTAATCAAATCCTCAGTTTTTAAACACCTCAGTCAGAATGTAGAAACAAGGGACTTGCTGATGATGGTTTTACAAAAAAAGACCCAAAGTGGTGGAGTAACTTAGCGGTTCTCTTAAATCTCTCCCTTCTCACCTTAAGCCTGTGCTCTCTCATTTTAGAATCTTCTATCCTGGAATAAAGAGTGTGTTTTCTTTGTCCTTACCCCAAATAATTTTGTATTCCTCACTAAGGTGAAACAGAAACTCAATTTTATCTAAAATGAACTATTTGCTGTGAGCTCCGCAATTGATCTCAGCCTCATCTCCTCTCACCGGATACCCAACAGTGCTGGTAACACCCACTCAGCCCAAACCGTAAAACTATGAGAATCTATTTCACTATGAATTAAGAGACATACTTACCGGAAGGTAACACCCAATCAATAGGTTAATTACTATTAATTTTGCACGGTATTGCTAATTGATTTGAGATTGATCGGCAACATTAAACAACAGATTTGATTGCATTATGTGAGGAGCAGGTTGGCAGAAGAAAAACCAGATGAACCTCAACCAACATTTCACCAACATTTTCAATCTTCCTCTTGACAGTATCGACTAAAAGGAGAAAATAATTATCTCAGGACATCGCAAAGTGTTATATCGCTGAGATCTAACATAAGATAACAGATATAACACATCTTATATCTATAATGAGATATGTGTCAAAATCTGGTCAGTATGGGAAGCTCAGGAGCTGAAATGGCACCATAAATACTCCCAAACAGCATTGTGAAAGCAGCCAAAAATGGTGTTTTGTAATGAGATGTGTAGGAAGGAACTGCCGATGCTGGATTATACCGAAGATAGACACAAAGTGCTGGAGTAACTCAATGGATCAGGCAGCATCTCTGGAGAAAATGAATAGGTGACGTTTTAGGCAAAGCCCTTCTTCAGACATGGTTTTCAGGTATGGCCAAGTTGGGCTGAAGAGCCTATTTCCACGCTGTGTCGCTCTTTGACTCTCTGCAGTTCATTTTGTAAGGGGAGCAGCCAACATAATTAAGCACCATCCACATCCCAGCCATTCCCTCATCTCTATTGTCTGGTTGGGCAGAAGGTACAAGGCTTGAGATCATGTACCACTAGATTTAAAGAAGAACTTATTCCCCACCATCACCAGACTACTGAATGGATTTCTTATACACTAAGGGTGTAGTCCTCATGTCCCAACCTACCTCCTGGCGGCACTTGCACTTTATTTTATCTGCACTTTCTCTGCACTCATCATCGACGGTCACTCGAAACAAGTCTGACTGTCCTCTCATGGAGGATGCCTGTGCGTGACTTTATTTAACGTGGGGAGACTGGCGCACAGACAGCCGCCACACAGTCATTACGCCGTTATTCTCCTGGCACTACCTGTTGTACTTGCGCCTAGTTTGATTGTAAGCTTGTATAGTATGATTTGACTTTATAGTATGCAAACAAAGATGTATCGTTTATAACAATAATAATGAACCAATATCAATATGGAACGTTGATTTGGCTTTTGTGCACAAAAGCTTCTGGCTTAAGGGGCTCCCATAAAAAATACAGCTAACACTTAAAGCAAATGCGTAAGAGAAATGGGAATGCAACTGTTTTTCGCGAAGGAAGCGTGCGGCCACTCACTGGATGGTTTTGGGGATTCCAGTGGTTTCGGACATGGACAAACCACTGTGGGTAGCACAGAAACTGCAGCTTCTGCAGCACCTCAAGTGACTGTCACAAACCAGACTGAAACCAAGCTGAGCATTGAAATTGGCAAACTGAGAACTTTATTGTTAGATATTTCCCATTTGTGACCATGAAACTGTTCAATTGTTGTTAGAAAGCTCATGAGTCCAGTTGGAAGAAGGGTCCCGACCCAAAACGACACCTGTCCATTCCTTCCACAGATGCTGCCTGACCCACTGAGTTCCTCCAGCACTTTATGTTTTGCTCAAGATTGCAGCATCTGCAGTTCCTTGTGACTCCATAATCTTGCTCATGAGTCTGGCGCCTTAGTGATGCCCGATTCACCTCCTGTGCAATATATACACTGGGAGAGGAGGAAAACCAGCTGTGAACAAATTGGAGTGGAAAGGAGATGGGTGACTATCTCTGAGAACTTCCTCTCTAATCTCAGAACTCAACAGGTCAAGCAGCATCTGTGGAAGAAAATGGACAGACGACGTTTCAGATAGGAATCCTTCTTCGCGCTCTGCAAAAAGGCCACAACCTGAAACGTTGTCTATCGATTTCCTTCCACGGATGCTGCCTGATCCATTGACTTCCTCCAGCAGTTTGTTTTTTTGGCTCAAGATTCCAGCATCTGCTCTCTCTTGTTTAAAGAGAGAGAGAGCTGTCCTTCCCGATCAGAGAGAGGTCTTACTGGGAGGAATCCACAGTCTCCAGCTGACCAGGGACTCGGTGCAGAGATGTTTAATTCCCCACGGCATCAGCAGAACCCACTCAGCTTGCAGGAGTGTGTGAGATCCCCGTCTGTTCATTCATTTCCGCTGTGGATCTCGTAGCATGATTCCTTTAACCACAGATTGCGCCTCTAGCTAATTGGATCCATGGCTGCTACAGAACGATTAATTCTCTCCCAGATTTACATTAATCACTGTCCCGGGGAAAAGTTTTGAAGCTGGAAGTGTGAAGGAGACACATGCAAGATTTCTCCTCTGGCACCTCCACCAAAGTCCCTACCAGTACACTGTGCTATTTGGCAATTCTAAGCACCACAATGCCACACCAGGCAGTATCGCAGCAGGATTGCCGGAAGATTTTCCTTCCTCCATCCTTAACTCCTCAAATTTTTCTCCATTAATAGAATATACAGTGAATGCAATCACAATGTTTTTTCGTTCATTGTATCGAATAATTCAATGTTTCAATGATCACGAGTCTAGAGAGTTTTATTGTCATATGTGCCAAATGGAACAATGAAATTCTTACTTGCAGCAGCACAACAGAACATGTAAACATAGTACACTGTAAACAATATGATAAACAAGAGAGAAAAAAATGTTCAGTGTTATAGATACAGATACTCACAAGTACACTCACACATACACATCTCTTACACTTATAAAACTCTGATCTTGGATGTGTGTGTATTGTGCGATGTTCGTGTGCGTTTCACATCTCCTCAAAAACACGACTCGCTAACAGTGAAATTTTTACACATTCCGCTAGAGATTTACGCCATGATGTCAAAATCGCCTTATTTGAAAATTTCATGCATATTTCTCGAGTTATTTATGAAAATGTTCAAAGGGACGGGACGGCACCACCACCAGATGTTCCAGGTGTGGAGAGCAGGAGTTAGACAGAACTGCCACGTCTGAGCACCACGAAGAGTTGACCATGAGGCAGACACCCTCGCTTCTCCCTTTCCCAGATGCCATATGATGGATGGAGAAACCTTCAGGCTGGACAGCTGAGTCAGTACATAGAGCATTTCCTCAGCTCCCTTTGTTAAAGCAGCCTTGACCTTAAGTCCTCCCACTTTATTTTCCAGTGATTGTACATTGGCTGGTAGGATGGTAGGGAGAGGAGGTCGTAGTCCCCTGCGCTTCAGTCTGACTTGTAGTCCTGCCCGGCGGCCACGTTTCCGGACACAATGGAGGTCTCCCCGGTGTTTCCAGGTACAGTACTTACTGTTCCTGCAATCCTCCGCCAGGTCGGGATTCCCCTGCGATCGGGAAGTCCAATGGTACTTTATTATCACATGTACCAAGGTACAGTGTAATTATTTGCATATAGTTCAGTAACAATCTTACTATACATTAGGCACAATCATACTTAAGTACAAGGGTTTAAGATAGTGGTTTAGTTTCAGAGATACAGCGTGGAAACAGGCCCTTCGGAGTCCAGAACTTAGTTGAAGAAATTTTTAAAGATTTTGAAATTAAGAAAGACCAGATTCTATGCATCGTCACTGATAATTCTTCAAATATGCTAAGCACAATAAAAAGATTAATAAATCTGAAGAAGAAAAAGTCACTACTGAAAGGGAGATCTCTGATGCAGATTCTGAAACTGAAACAGCAGAAATAGAACAGAATGATGAAACTTTAGATGATATTGTCGAGGGGGCATCGCAGCTGTGTCTAATCCAACATGTGCTGTACATACATTGCAACTAGCAATAAGAGATAGATTGAAAGAACGCCATGCAGCTGCTCTGATAGGTCAGGGGAGGCAAGTAGCCACTTAAGCCAGGACCTCTATAATTGATGCTATCCTCCAGAGACGTGCAGGGAAGGGAACTATTTGGGACCAAGCAGTTCGCGGGGGGAGTACATATATGATGGTTAAGCGTTTGCTTGACCTAAAATGCTTTCTAGAAGACATTGATAATCCCAGTGTCTTACTGACTAAAAGTCAATGGAGGTTAGTATCACAATTAGAAGCTCTGCTTGCTCACCCTTATTCAGTCACCAAATAGCTGCAAGCAGAGGATTTAACTCCTGGCACATTCCTATGGGAGTGGAAACATTTAATATTTCACCTATCCAAAGCTGCAGGATTAATTGCTGAAGGAATTGTATCATCAATGAAGAAAACAGAGGGTCTGCTACTTGAAAATCAGATCTTGTTAGCTGCTGTCTATGTAGATCCAATGAACCAAATCTTGTTGAGCGAAGATCAAATTGCTAAAGCAAAAGAGGCCGTATGTGATGGTGCAGGTTGGATAAAAGGGCACCTACCTGAAAAGTCAGAGCCACAACATGAAGATGGGAGTTCCAAATCCTTCTCATCCTCTTCAAATGATGGTCAGATTTTGCAAGATATTTAGATAAAATTGAATAGTCGGGAGCAAAGCGTTCCCGTTTAAACGTGCGAAGGCAACCTTATGATGTTAAACTAACTGAATTGAAGCAAGATTTTCTTGGTGGTTTAAAAGATGTAGAGAGATATGATCGCTCATCTAAACTTCCAGTACAAGAAGTCATCCCTGCTTATCCAGAAATAGTAAAATTTGCAGCTATGATAGTAACAGCCATACCACCCACCGGTCAGGTATGGAGAGACTGTTCTCTGCACTGAAAATAATTAAATCAGATTTAAGGGCTTCAATGAAAGAGGATCTGGCAGAAGCAATTCTGTTCCTAAGGACAAGTTATTAATACATTTTAGGTATGTGCTTTTGTAGCAAACCTAACTACCTATGCATTTAGTTTTAATTTCTATTGCACTTGAGAATTTTTTTTGTCATAATTTAGTCATTTAGCTCATACCTGTGGCCTTAGTTTAATACATTTTGGAGTAATGCTTTTACAATTTTTATTTAATTCAATGGAATTTTAATTTTGTCATTGTGTTATATTGTTTTTTTTTTCTTTTAGCCTTATGAATTATGGTTTTTTTTCAAGAATAAACAATTAAAAAAAAAACACAATAGCATATCTACAACCATTAACTAAAAACTTTAAGGACATGGGTTTAAAAGGCACCCTGATGATTCATGTAGTTCTTATGAAATGCTACCTTGTGTAATGTCATCATAGCAGATTTAGAATTATTATACCTAGGGGTCGGGTACACAAGAGATCAAGGAGTCGGAGTTGGAGTCGGGTGTTTTGGGTATCGACTCCACTGCCATGCCGACCAGCATTCACCTGTAAACTGGTTCTATCCAACACACTAGGGACAATTTCACAGAAGCCAATAAACTACAAACCTGCATGTCTTTGGAATGTGGGAGGAAACCGGAGCACCCAGAGAAAACCCACGTGGTTCATAGGGAGAGCATACAAACTCTGTACAGACAGCACCCCTAGGCAGGATCAAACCCGGGTTCTGCCGCTGTAAGGCAGCAACTGTACTGCTGAGCCACGGTGCCTGTATGAATGTAGGAACCTCAGTAGTTTATTGAGGCCTTACACTATCACTGAGAATTTCATTGTTTTGCTGTCGGTCCTTGTGATAATTAAAGACTAATGATGATTAATGTTCCATCCTTAAACAGTGCATCAGTGAAATGTTTGAGAGGCTCTTATGTGGGAGTCAGCCCTTAGGAATGGATTTAATTTCTGTCCAAATTCAGAGATATAGGAAGAAGGTGTGAGCCCGAGGTCTGCCTCCAAGTGGCAGTGGAACCACAACACAATGTTTGCAAACTCTTGGTCTTCACAGTGGAGCAGCTGGCAGTGTTGCTGCCTCACAAACCCAGGGACCTGGGTTAGATCATAAACTCTGGTGCTGTCTATGTGGAGTTTGCACGTTCTCCCTGCGGCCTTGTGGGTTTCCCCCGGCTGCTCCAGTTTCCTCCTGCATCCCAAAGACATGCAGGTTTGTAGATTAATTGGCCTCTGTAAATTGCCCCCAGTGTATAGGGAGTGGACGCGAAAGTGGGATAAGACAGAACTAGTGTGAACGGGTGATCGATGGTGAGTGTGGACTCGGTGCACTGAAGGGCCTGTTTCTACGCTGTGTCTTTCAATCAATCAATTCAGTCATTCAATCACAGCTTGGGAACAGGGCAACATACAGCACCATTTAATCACCTGCGTGAGCCCAGCGAGTCTCAGCCGCAGTCATTTTACCTGCAAAGAAGGCAGAGGTTTCAGCGAATCAATCACATTTTTAGGGCAACCGGTTCAGAAAAGGAGTTTAGGTTGAGAGGTGAAAGAGACTGATGATGCGCCAGGCCGCAGACGGTACACTGACCCCCAGCGTTGTCTTTGTGAAGCGATGCACGGAGGAATAAGGCTGGTAGAGTGAAGGACAAGGCTGAATGTCAAATCTATTAATCTCCCAGCTTATTGCCAGTGGTGACAGGCAGAGTGTGCCGAAGCCCCTTTCACACCACCTAGACTCGTATTTCACAGCCAGCCGTTCCCTCTGCTGCTTCCACTTTCCATCGCTGTGTATCCAGACACTTATCGCATCCCCCAGCATGGGTGTCAGTGCGGGGTGGAAGGGGACGACGACAGTGGGGACAAAGGAGGTTGGGATGGAAGATGTTTAGCTTTAGGTTCAGCGAGATACAGTGAAAAGCTTTTGTTTGCGCGCTACCCAGTCAAAACAAATAACGATATGCACGGATACTATCAAGCTTTACACAAGTACAACGGGTAGAACGAAGAGAAAAGTACCAGAGTGCAGAATATAGTTTCTTAGTATTAGAGCGCAACAGTTCCAGAGGAAAAGTCCCATCTGCACAATGAGGTGGGTTGCAAAGTCAGGACTGTACCCCAGCTTATGGAAGAACCGTTCAGAAGCCTGATAAAAGCGGGGAAGAACCTCGTGAGGTGTAGTTGATGGGGGGTCCGGTCGGTGTGATGCACTGAGTTACATCCACAACACACCTTGATTTCTTCTGGTCTGATATAGAGTTAATATAGATGCATAGGGGCCAGTGTCAAAGGAAGTCGAGGGATATGGGGAAAAAGCAGGAATGGGGCACTGATTTTGGTTGATCATGATCATATTGAATGGCGGTGCTTGCTCGAAGGGACGAATGGCGTACTCCTGCACCTATTTCTTCTATGAGGGAGTATCGGGAAGATGTTTGCAGTGTTCCAGGTGGGCCCAACTCAGTTTTAAATGATGGGATAGAGAGGCTGTCTCTGGTGATAAACAGAACCCTGGAGGACTATTGCCCTCGCCTACCCCTTGCCCTCACCTCTTTCTACCACCCATCTCCTCACTATGCCATCAGTCTGAAGAAGGATCACAACCCAAAACATTATAGACAATTATCTGCCCTTTTCCTCCATAAATGCTACCTGATCTACTGAGTTGCTCCAGCTCAAGATTCCAGCGTCTATAGTTCCTTGTGTCCTGTAGGAAGGGCAACCTTTTGGCTCCTGGAATATAGACTTGCTTAGGGATATAGTGAGACACCATGGTTAAATGACCAAACGTGTAATCAATGGGCCTAGACTAACAATCTAGGAACATAAATTCAAATCCCACCATGACAACTATCGAATTTACAACAATCATAGGATAATCCATTAAAAATCCAGAATTAAAGGTAAAGTAATAATGGTGATGTTAGTCTGTCACCTGGGCTGTATAGATCCACCTAGCAGGCTACAGATAGACACAGGCCTTGCCAGCGACAACCATGTGTTCACACACACATATACATACACACACACATGCATGCATGCACACATATATACACACACATGTGCTTGAACACATACACACACGTGCGCACATGAACGCACACACGCAAATGAACTAAATCCAACTATTTCCAGGTTCATTTCCTCCACATGTCATCATCTGAGAGAGATTGCTGCTGGAAGGGTAACACACACTGCCCCAGCATGCAGCCTCCAGACGCTCCCTCTCTGCCGTCTCCCCTTCTCATCCTAATTTGCCTTCACCTCCTGCATCTTGGTGATTGCCTCACCTGCCACCGTTCAGTGCCTCACCTGCCACCATTCAGTACCTGTGGCCTGGCACAAAACTCCAGCTGCAAAATGATGGCCCTTGCGAGATTGAACCAGTTCCTAATGCATCCGCCATGTTCTTTTGTTGCCAATTCCACATGTCCACAGCTTCACCAATTTCCTGTTAGCCTTCTCTATTTCGTCACCTCTCATTGGTTTTACACTGTCCTGTTCTCTCTTTAAGATGTTATGTTACCAGAGGCAAAACTCTGGTTTATTTCACCAGAGGTTCACCAGAAAGCTGCATGGATTAGGGGATATTAGCTGGAAGGAGAGGTTGGACAAACTTGACTTGTTTTCTCTGGAACACCAGAGATTGAGGGGAGGTGTACGTAAAATTGTAAGAGAGCCATGGATAGGATAGACAGTCAGAACCTTTTTTCCAGCGGGGAGGTGTCAAAGACTGGAGGGCACAACTTTAAGGTGAACGGGGCTAACTTTAAAGGAGAGGTGCGGGACATGTTTTTTTACACAGAGACTGGTAGGTGCTTGGAACGTGCTGCTGTGGACGGTGGTGGTGACAGATATGTCAGTGGTATTTAAGAGGTTTTTAGATAGACACCTGGATATGCAGAGTAATGAGAGATAACGAACATGTGCTGGCAGATGAGATTAGTTTACTTTATCATCATGCTCAGCACAGGCATTGTGGGCCGAAGGGCCTGTTCCTGTGCTATATTGTTCGATGTTCTATGCACAAAAAAACACCCATTGTCCATTCCTCTCACAGCTTCCAATTAGGTTTCTCTAAATTACTTTGCTCTCATGGAAGTAACATGGGTGCCTTCAAGTGAGCCACAGATCTGTCCCGGTGGCTTCTAACAGACCTCATCCCTGAGTAATTGGTAGTTTTCAGGGTGAGACAGCCTGATGAGGGAGGCAGGGATGGAAGGAAATGCTCACAGCCTGTGATAATGTAGAAGGAGAGGAAGTGCATATGGAGTGTAATCAGCTGTTGGGATGAATGGCCCGATCCCATGTTGTAAAGTTGAGGGTCATTCCACAAACAGGATCACAAGGTGTTGCTTGTTGACTGTAAATCACACACACAAATCAGATACATAAATAGCCCAAGCATCTGCTCATAACGTCACACAAATCGTCGTCCTTTCCCTGTGTCGATGTCGTTTTATCCCCCCCCATTATCTAATTAAAAAATAAAATAAAATTAACAATCCAACATGGACTGGTAGGGCCTGCTCACTGACCTACACACAGTACTGGAGACAAGGCTTAATTGAAACTGCCTGGTGCAAATAGATGACTGACGATTAACTGTCAGTTTCAATAGAGCGGGGTTGTTGTCCTGTGTCTTGTTTCCATTTAGTTCCTAATTTGTTTTGGCTCATTCTGCTTATGTCTTCACAATGTGTCTGCTTCACCCTCACCGTTCTCTCACAGTGGTGCAGCTGGCAGACCTGCTGCCTCACAGCACCAGGGGGCCGAGGTTTGATCCCGACCTCCGATGCTGTCTGAGTGCAGCTTGCACTTTCTCCCTGTGACCGCGTGGATTTCCTCCAGGTCTTCTGGTTTGCTCCCACTTGCCAAAGGCGGGCGGGTTTGTAGGTTAGTTGGCCTCTTGTAAATTGCTCCAGTGGGGAGGAGCTTTTTAGAAAGTGGGATAACATAGCCCCAGTGTGAATGGGTGATTGATGGCTGGCGTAGACTCGGTGGGCCGAAGGGCCTGTTTTAATGTTGTATCTCTGAAACTAATACCATTCCCTGCACCCTCTTTCCCGCTGCTTAGCGTCAGTCTTGGATGTGATGAGGTGCTGCACAAATGCAGGACTTTCACTGCAATCCCAAGCTATCTCCAAAGTATTGAGTAGGTAAACATTGTAAATAGCAGCGTGGCACTTTGGATATTATTGCTTGACATAGTCTAACAAAGGAAAATACAACAACAAAATAACTACACAAAGGGCAGTTATATTCTATAATCAGTTCTCTTGTACTGCTTTGTAGATTCAGTCTTTAAAAAATCAGTTACTTTCGGGTTTATGGAATTATTTATCTGCATTTAAGTTCCCAGCTGGTGCAGTGGGATCAGTAGCCTAGACCTTTCCTTTCCAGTAACAGCACTATTGTAGTCTTATATATAACTCTACTGCCTCTTCTACCTGACTGCTAATCTGTCCTTATTTTCCAGCACCTGGAAGCCCAGCTTCAAGCCCTCAGTGTACCATACATCAGAGTCCTGTTATCCGAGATCTTCCCTGACAAACTCCGGCTTTTCCAGGAGGTGGATGCGTAAGTACACTACCATTGCTGCGGCTACAGACAATAAAGCTAATGAGTAGATACAGTGGTAAAGAAGGCACGTGGTTTGCTTGCCTTGATCGATCGGGGCACTGAGTGTGAGAGTCAGGAAGTCATGGTGTGGCTTTATGGGACTTTGGGCAGCTGCATTTGAGGTATTGTTTGCAGTCAAATTGCAGTAAGGATGTGGAGGCTTTGGAGAGGGTGCATGCGAGGTTTATCAGAATGCTGCCTGGTTTGGAGACTTGGACAGACCTGGATTGTTCTCTCTAGAACGTCAGAGGTTGACGGGAGACCTGATAGAAGTATATAAAATGATGGGAGGCATAGTTAGGGTAGACAGTCAGACCATTTTCCCAGGGTAGAAACATTAAACATCATTGACCATAGCTTTAGATAAAAGAGGTAAAGTTTAAAGGAGTTGTGTGAGGACAATTTTTAACATGTAGGATGTCTAGAATGTATTGACAGGAGTGATGGGGGAGGCATTTGCGATAGTGGGGGTTAGGAGGCTTTTAGAAAGGCACATTGATATACAGGGAATGGAGATATGTGGTTCATGTGCAGATAGAGGAGATTAGTTTAACTTGGCACCATGTTTGGCACAGACACTGTGGGCCGTAGGGCTGGTTCCTGTGCTGTCCTGTTCTATGCTCTATGTTGTATAAGGCAGCGCATGCAAATCCACAGGCTGCATCATTCTAAAGGGCAGTGCCTCTCAGATTCTGTGCCAAAGAGATGTTTTCAAGCACAGCTTGCTTTTCCATAACTTTCCATAACATATTCTTACATCAAAGAACATCACTCAGCAGCTTATAAGGGACAGGATCTGTGAACAGCAATGGCATGAAAAGATATGAGACAAGGTTGGTTATGTCACAGATTAACTATCATCTAATTGAATAGAATACAAACTCATTGGGTTAAATGGCACAACATGTTCTCTAATTCAGGGGCGCAGATTGCGATTGAAATTCCAGTGTACTTTTCACCATGTCACTATGTGCCAAAGCATTGTACATTTTTGAAATTGCGATAATAACATTGAGAAATGTTGCGGACAGTTTTCTCACAGTAAACTCTGAAAAATGATCAGATTATTTATTCTGGTGGATTGCTTGAGGGTATTGGCCAGAACACCAAAGAGAAATACTCGGGTCTTTTACAAAGCACCTTACATCTGTATCATTCAGTTCTCGCCCTTCAGCGATCAGAAATGGATTACTTACTGTGGTTTAACGTTTCACGATTTCATATGACAAGTCAAGTGACGTTTATTGTCATATGCTTGAGTAGAGTGTGGCAAAGGTACAACTTATATTTTAATTGTGTTTTACACAAATGTCTTGCTAGGTGCACAGCTTCTTTTCACTGGCTTTGTAAAATGTATGTACAGTTTACTCTTTTGTGAGTTGTCTGAGTTTATGTACCGTGGTTCTCCTGCTTGCAGCAGCGTCGCAGGTACAGAGACAGACAACATGCTGGAACACGCTGCCAGGGGTGGTACTTGAGGCAGAACCAATCATGGCACTTAAGAGACTTTTGAACAAGCAGAGGGGTAGGCAAGGAATGGAAGAATATGGATTATGTGCGGTGCAAATAAGATTTGGTATCATCATCATTTTCGGCACAGACATTGTGGGCTGAAGGGCGGTTCCTGTGCTGTACTGTTCTATGTTCCATACATAGTAGAGGCACCAGCGCACCTGCTGGGACCAGCATAGGTCATCCAAGATGTCAACGCTCAGGAAACTGAAGCTGCTCACTCTCTCCACCATGACAATTTCAATCTATATTTCTTCCCTGCTCGAAGGATTACCTTTTGTGCCCATTGGATTCACAAAAATATAATCCCGCTCTCCCTCGAACCTATTCATCAGTGGCCTCCTGCAATGTTGTACTGAAGCCCAAAGTAAGCTTGTGGAAGAGCTCCTCATCTTCCACCTGGGTGCAATGCTGCCTTCTGGAGTGGTAGGAGATAGTGAGCTTAGTAACACAGGGTCAGGGCAGCAACCTCCCCCTCAATGTCAGCAGGATGAAGGAGCTAGTTATCAACTTCAGAAGGCGTAGAGGAATGCATTCCCCGATCATCATCAATGGTGACGAAATGGAAATTGTTAAGAGCTTAAAGTTCCTCGGTGCAAATATGACCAACAATCTGTCCTGGACTAACCACATTTGAAGTTACAGCCAAAAAAGCACACCAACACCTCAACTTCCTCAGATGCTGAGGAAATTCGGCATGTCTCCAATGGCGTACCAAGTTTTATAGATGCATCGTAACATGCAAACTGTTGGTGCCTTACAGCGCTTACAGCGCCAGAGACCCGGGATCAATCCCGACCATGGGTGCTATCTGGAAGGAGTTTGTACGTTCTCCATGTGACCGCGTGGGTTTTATCCGAGATCTTCGGTTTCCTTCCATGCTCCAAAGACGTACAGGTTTGTAGGTTAAGTGGCTAGGTAAAAATGTTGTACCTTCTAGAGTGGTAGGATTGCATCTCAGCTAGGTTTGGGAAAAGCTCTGCCCAATATCGCAAAAAATTGCAGAGTTTAGTTTAGTTTGGAGATACAGCGCAAAAACAGGCCCTTCGGCCCACTGAGTCCGCACCGACTAGCGATCCCCGCACTTGATCACTGTCCTACACATACCAGGGACAATGTCCAGGCGCTCAGGCTTCCTCATTTGTCTCTTGAACTTGTGACTTTGTAGGTTAATTGGCGTCTGTAAATTGCCCCTTGGTGTGTTGCAAACATGGAGCAACGCAGAACAATGTGAATGGGTGATTGATGGTGGTGTGGACTCAGTTGGCCGTCGGGCCTGTTTCCATGCTGTATCTTTCAATCAATTAATCAAGGCTGAGACAAGAGCCACTTGGTCTGCTGTGGTGCTGTTGATTCAGGGCTAAACATTGGGCAGTTCACGACAGTGAGTAGACCTAACGCCTTGGGATCTTTACTGTGAACCTGCAAATGTTGATTTGACATCCAATGTGAAAGAGCACATCTCTGTCAGTGCAGCATTCCCTCAGTAGTGCATTGGGAATGTCAACCCAGATTATGAGCTGAAGTCTCTGGAGTCAAGACTTGATTTCAGTACGTTCTGACTCCCTGCCGAGAGTGTTATCAACAGAGTTTATTGTATCATGCATCATGATATAAGATTACAGGTTAGTCAATAATAAATTGGAAGAGTTCTGGTAACAAGAGACCTTGTTATATTTTTAAACATCTGCTTCTGTCTCTTACATGCAGTTTGACATTAATTGTTGTCCTGCAGCCATTTGGGCTCGAATGTTGTACTGTGGGCAATAAGGGATAGATCGACAACATGCTGTCGGTGTGGGCTGATAGCTTTAGAATGGAAGTGGTGCCAAGTTAGGGGCGGCCTTGTGGCTCATAGTCACAAGCTATTGGCGGGAGATTCATACAACAGGCACTGTATGTATTCTTTTTCTGAAAATGAACACCGTAATCCAGATGTGCTGTGTTTGAAAGCAGCAGCAAGTCACACTACCTGTTTGTTGCTTCGTTGGGACATTTTTCCACAAGGCTGGTCTAAGACAGGCCAAGTTCAAATGGTCCAGAGGAGTTTCAGACAGCATACAAACACACTCAGATTCACAACCCTCTGACTAAAGAAATTCCTCCTCGTCTCCTTTCTAAATGTACGTCCTGTTATTCTGCCTGAGGCTGTGTCCTCTGGTCCCAGACTCTCCCACATCCTGGAAACTAAAGGGCCTGTCCTACCAGCATCCGACTCCATGCGGTGAGCGTGACCAAACTGGAAGCGGGGGCCGCGCGGAGGTCGAGTGATCCCTGTACAGTGATCCCACCAGCATGCACCTGCATGCGGCGAGCGTGACCAAACCGGCAGCGGGGGCCGCGCGGAGGTCGGGTGTGTGGCGCGACGCGGTGCAAAGTGGCGCCAAGTTGGAGCGAATTCCGCGAGGTAAGTTCTCAAGGACAGAGAGGGACACACAGAGAGGGGCACGGAGGCATACAGAGAGAGGGCCACGGAGGCACGACATCGAGGCGGTGCGTAATGCGTCGAGGCGACTGCGGGCCGACAAGCCGTTGCCGCGCGGAATTTTTGAACACGGTCAGTTTTTCGGAGCCCCGCACGATGTCAGGACCAGCTCCGCACAACTCCGCACGGCTCCGGCGATCGAAGTGGGACCGGCCCCGCAAGGCCGGACGGCTCAAGCGACCACGTTAGGTCGCGCTCACCGCATGGAGTCGCACGCTGGTGGGACAGGCCCTTAACAGTGGAAACATCCTCTAGTGAAAACATCCTCCACACTTCCTCATGATTGGGCTTGATGGGCCGAAGGGCCTGTTTCTACATTGTATCTCTAAACTAAGCTAAACTAAACTAAACTAATATAATAATTTTGTTATGAAGGCAGCACAGTGGTGCAGTTGATAGAGCTGCTGTCTCACAGCACCAGGGACCCTGGTTCAATCCTGACCTCAGGTACTTTGTGTGTGGAGTTTGCATTTTCTCCCTGTGACCACAGGGTGCTCCAGTTTTCTTTCCCATCCTAAATACTCGTGGACTTGTAGTTTAATTGGCTTTTGTAAATTGCCCCTAGTGTGTAGGGAGATGCAAAGGGGAGAGTGCATAGAACTAGTGTGAACGGGTCATCAATAGTCAGTGTAAACTTACTGGGACAAAAGGCTTGTTTCCATGCTGCGTCTTTCAATTATTCAATTCAATGTATGTGAGATTTTTTTTTTTAATATGGGAAATGTGCTTATTTAGCTTCACCTTAAATAGAGACAAAGCAACCCCTGCTCTTTACTGCACTATCTACGTATGTTTGATCAGAGTACCCACCACAGATCTCAAAAGTTAAAGCCATGTTCAGCCAACCTTTCTGAATACTTAGATATAACAAGAAGGGGGATCAAGGTAACACAGTTGATGTGGTACATCTGCATTTTCAGAAGACTTTCAATAAGGGACCGCAGTATGGATAAACAATAATGTGGGTCAGTAAGGAACCGAAATCTGGCTCAGAAACAGAAAACAGAGAGGCAAAAAGTTGTGTCACACAGGCACTGATACAATGGAGAAACTGTGTGGCAGGAATCATTGCTAATGGCCACTTTGTTAATTGCCTGTTAAGGAATTGAATGTATCATTTCAAAATCTTCAGTCTGAAGAAAATTGGGAAATATGGTTAATGGGAAGGAAGACAACAATAAATACAGAGAAATATCAATAAATCCTGGCATGAAGAGGTGGGGCTAACGGCCTGTTTCTGTGCTACGCAGCAACAGCTCAGTCACCAGTAACTAAAGCTCTTCCTGGTCAGTATTGCCATGGAAACTATGGCTAACAGTGAATCAGAACAATTTACTGCGCACAACTTCTATAACCTTCCCTATGACCCCTGTGGACTGAACCAAATTATTCAACTAAAATAGAATTAATACACTAGAAATTATTTTCACATTTTGCACTGACAGTGTTTAGAAGTTCCTGAGTCAAAAATCACACCATCCGTCGTTTCCCATTCAGTTTGGACGCATTCCTGGAGTTTCAGTGCATGGCTTCACACCTGCAGTCAACCCACTCAACTAATCAGCCATTCCCCCTCCTCTTTTATGTAACTGAGGAGAAATACTTTGCAATGACAGATTTTCTTCTCTTCTTTTTGCTCTCAGTAGGATCTAGAAAAAAATTAATCAATTTTTAATTTTAGAATTTTCCGGGCAATCCTGTGGATTTGACATCCTGGGTTAAACTTCGCTGCAGGTTCATAAGTTCGTAAGTCTTTGGAGCAGAATTAGGCCATTCGGCCCATTGATTCTACCCCGCCATTCAATCATGACTGACCTATTTTTTCCTCTCGACCCCATTCTCCTGCCTTCCCCCTGTAATATTGGACACCCTTCCTAATCAAGAAATTAAGGTGAAGGTTCCTGCCACATCAGCAGCAATCCAGTGCCTTGACTGAGTATCCGTTCCCCAGCTGCAAGTGAAGGAGCGTTACGTGCCTAGAGGGGGCAGGACGGTGGCAAAGCTAGTGGCGGGGCCAGCGCCACGGTTCAATCCCGACCCCGGCCACTGTCTGTGTGGAGTTTACACACTCTCCCTGTGACCATGTGAGTTTCCTCCCACATTGCGGGTCGGCAGGTTAATTGGTCACTATAACTTGCCTCCAGTGTATATGTGAGTGGTAGAATCCGGGGGAATTGATGAGGATGCAGGGAAATAAAACAATTGGGATTATGTAGGATCAGTGTAAATGTGTAGATGATGTTCGGCTCGGACTCAGTGACCCAAAGGCTGTTTCGGCACTCTATCCCTCTATGACTGCATGACTCTACCATACTCTGCGCATCCACATGAAGAGCTTCACAGTTGCAAGATGGGAAATGCAACTGACACAAACAGCAAGACAACACGAAGCAGCTAATTTAACGTTTGTATTGATTTTGCATGAGTGATATATATTGGCCAGATTGCCAAGCAGAATTTCTCAGTGCTT
The DNA here is from genome assembly GCA_035221665.1 of Okamejei kenojei. NCBI lineage: Eukaryota > Metazoa > Chordata > Chondrichthyes > Rajiformes > Rajidae > Okamejei > Okamejei kenojei. The sequence goes on along the minus strand of CM069156.1, from coordinate 29,701,590 downwards.
TTGCAAATATGCCTGGGGCTCTTTAATGTCCACCCGAGGGGGCCTTGGTTTGGCATGTGATCCCAAGCACGACACTGAGGCTGCAGTGCTCCATCTGTGTCACATTGCAGTATCAGCCTGGAGCTCGTGCTCAGCTTCCTGGAGCTGAACTTCAACCCAATGCCGGGCGTAGGCTGGAGTGCTCTCAATGAGCCACAGCTGGCATTCAGCAGACTCAGTGACCGTGAACACATCCTCAACCATTCTCCAGCTAGTAGAGCTGCCGCCTCACAGCGGCAGAGACCCAGGTTCGATCCTGACCTCGGGTGCTGTCTGTGTGGAGTTTGCACGTTCTCCCCGTGACCGCGTGGGTATCCTCCAGCTTCCTCCCACATCCCAAAGACGTGCAGGCTTGTGGGTTCATTGTTCTATGTAAATTACCACCAGTGTGCAGGGAGTGGATGAGAAAGTGGGAAAACACAGAACTAGTGAGAATGGGCGATCGATGATCAGCCCTAACTCTGTAACTCTAAAACTAAAACTAAAAACTAATAGGGATGTCAGAAGATCATGTGCCAGTTTTCATTGGCAGATCGGCGGTGGAGAGAGTTATAGCCCTGTTTCACGGTGCGAGTCCACCACGAGTGACCCCAAGTGAAAGAAAAAAAACAGACTTGTGGTTATGTACGAGATTTCAAGTTTATGTGCAAGTGTTTAACCGAGTTCCTACGGGTATGTCATTTCTGCGATGTTCCAAGTTCCTCTCCCGTCTCCCGTTGAGCCAACCGTGAATGAAGGTATGTTTTAATAAGCAACAGTGTTAAAGAACATCTCCACCCTGCTGCTTAGATAGAATTCAGCGCGGCCGCATCTATTGATACGACCTACAAAGGGAAAATGCGCACCGTCCAGTGCCCGAGCAGTTATACTTATGATTTGTTTGAAACACACATCACGTAGTTAGAAGTCCAGCGGGCGAAGGTTTGTTATATTTGGAGGGGCAAGCGAAATATAATGCTGATAGGTCTGAGGTGTTGCACTTTAGGAGGGCTGATAAATTAGGACATGTGCAATGAGTGGTAGCAACATTGGGAATATCGTATCAACAAGGAACGTTGTTGTACAAGTGAAAAAAATCGCTTGAAGGCAACATCACAGCTGGATAAAAGATAGACACAACATGCCAGAGTAACTCAGTGGGTCAGGCAGCATCTGTGGAGAAAAAGGATTGGTGTCGTTTCGTTAGAAGGGTCCCGATCTGAAACATCTCTCCAGAAATGCTGCCTGATCCGCCGAGTTACTCCGGCACTTTGTGTCTATCTTTGGTATAAACCAGCATCTGCAGTTATTTGTTTCGACTTAGCACAGCAAGCTAGATGTGGTGGTTAGAAAGATGGTGATACAAAAAGCTGCAACTGTTGTCATCTTGGGAAAAACACAAAGCACTGGAGGAAGTCAGGGGGTCAGGCAGCTTCCGTGGAGGGAATGGAGGGGGACGTTTCCTATTGGGACCCTTCTTCAGACCGATGGTGAAGAATGGTCATTCCGAAGAAGGGTCGCGGCCTGAAATGTCGCACTCCTGACCCACCGAGCTCTTATCCACCAAGCACTTGATGATTTGCTCAAGGTGGGTTGCAACGTGTACGGAATCCTTGCTTTCATTAACTTTAAAAGAGTCGCCAGGTTATGGTAAAATGTTCTAAAGCATTACAGTAGAACTACATTAATCTAACATTCTTGAGACTTCAGTGGCGCCCGAACAAGCAGATTTTCCGGGAAGGACACGAAGTGCTGGAATAACTCAGCGAGCCAGGCTGCATCTCCGGAGAACATGGATAGGTGGTGTTTCGGGTCGGGGCCCATCTTCAGGGTCTGAACCGTGCTACCGGAGAGTACGGGTTTCTGGACGGTCTGGTGCTGCTCCTGCCTGACCCGCTGAGTTACTCCATCACTTTGTGTCCTTTTGTCTAAACCAGCATCTGCAGTTCCTTATTCCTACAGCAGATATTCTGGTCTATTGGATATCCTTATTAATGCACTTAGGCATCTTGTATTCACATTTTTATATATGTTTGACAGCAGTGCTACATTTTCTATTGAACCTAAGAACTTTAGAAGGAGTGCGGGCATCAGAAGCAGGTGAGTTTGATGGGAGCGTGGGAGCTCCCCCAACTCTACTCCCACTCTACATCTCTTCGTCTCACCACACAGACCAAACTCCCCACCATTGACTACAACTGCATTTCATGCTGCTTCGGAAAAGCAGCCAACTTAACTAAGGACCTTTCCTACCCGGGCCATTCTTTCCTCTCCCCGCTCCCATCAGAAGAAGAAACAGAAGCTTAAAAGCGCGCATCAGTAGAATCAGGAATGCATTATTTCCCTCTGTTATCAGGCTTCTGAATGGTCATTCCATAAGTTGGGGGACCGTCCGATTCTCCTCTACCTCATTGTGGCCATTGGACTTTGTCTCTGGAATTCAGCGCTAAAATATTGAGAACGACAAGATCTGCATTTTGTTTCTGTCCCGATCTATGTACTTGAATTGAGTTTACTTCTATTTATGTATAGTATTATCTGATTTGACTGGATAGCATGCAAAACATAAGTTTACACATGAAAGTAATAAATCTAAACCTAATGTTGTTTGTATCGGGTCGTTGTGCATCGCCGGGGCTAGTTTGTCGGGAGCAAGCATCTTTCTGAAAGCAATGAATGCAGCGGGCAAACCTTAACAACCTGAATACGGACTTCCAGAAGGGTCTTGACAAAGTCGCAATATGTGGTGTAAAATAAATATTGAAAGCATGCACATGAGGTCAACAAAATATTAGACAATCTTGGTAAATGCTTGTGGGAAAGTGAATAGTGTGCCCCCCCCCTTCCCAGATCACAGTCACAGTCATCGGTAGCCACCAGGCACGTGCCGTGAGTAATTACTCAGGGTAGGCAGTCAGCCGGCTTTTAAAAAAAAACTTAAACCGCGCATGCGCAGATTGCTCTCTTCGTAAAAAATAAGTAACAATTCAATTTTACCAAGGCTTCTCAATCTCCTTCATTTTCTAATCACTGAATGGGTGGGGGGGCGGAGGATGAAGGCAGGTGGAGAGATGGTGGGAAAAACGGGAGCACACCGGGACCTTAAATCAGTTGTCATCTTATTGAATGACAATACTAATTCAAGGGTCCATTTGGAGGGAGAGTTCCTTTCACAGCGTGTGGCGAGTCTGTGCCCAGGGGTTAAAGATGCGGGGAGGGCAGAAGTGTTGAAAAGGAGAGGGGTCAGAGATCATATCAGTATCTCACTCACCGCTGCCGCAGCGCTCCGGGCACGGACAGCAGAACTGGCCGCCACTTCCGAGGATAGAAGCAGCTCGGGTGCGTGCAGCCGCCGGGACCCGACAACAGAACCGGCTGCCACTTCAAGCGCCTTCTGCCGGCCCGCTCAGCTCTGGCAGTGCTCTCCGTCTGAACATCTCTCACCTGCCGCTCGCCGGCTTCGCTCATGTCAACCCCATCCCGCAAATCCTTAAATTCCCACAGCCGAGTAACCTCAACTGGTCCCGTGAACACGCTGTCGGAATTTAAAGATTTGCGGGATGCCGGCCGGCGAGCGGCAGGTGAGAGATGTTCAGATGGAGAGCACTGCCAGAGGAGACGGGGACGAGCAGATGGGGCTGAGGTGGCTGAAGTGACAGGGTCCCAGCGGCCGCTCAAAGTCAGTCACCCGAGCTGCTTCCTTCATCGAAGTGGCGGCCAGTCCTGCTGTCTGTGCCCGGAGCGCTGCGGCAGCCGCCCAAGCTAATTCGATCCCCAGCCACAATAAAACCATATAGCAATTACAGCACGGAAACAGGCCATCTCGGCCCTTTTACTCCGTGCCGAACACTTACTCTCACCTAGTCCCATCTACCTGCACTCAGACCAGAGTGTGGCAAGTGGGTTACTGACCCCGAACCTCTCCTTCACAACGCCAGACTCCCCAAACACTGTGAACGGAGCTCTCCCCCCCCCCCCCCACCCCGGGAAATACAGTATTATTTAAAAATTAAGCACCAAGAAATGCACTTACCACGTTATTGTTAGATTAAGTCCATTCTTCACTCTTTGTTTCCTGAGAAACTATTAAAATAATGGCAATCCATATTCAAAAATCCAGCCAAGAAACTCGCGCTGGGCATGTGCAGTATACTGGAAAAGGCAGAATTTCTGCTGCCTTCAGCTTCCCTTGAAACTGACAGCTGAGGCAGCGCTGACGGCCCGTGGGCTGCACAGCCCTTCCCGTGTTACAAGCGCTGCGGGTGAAAGGCACGGAGAATTATGCCTACCTAAGAGATCCATCTCTTAGAGAGGCATAATTCTCCCATGCCTTTACTATTTATATTTAATAATCGCCATTTCATAATTTTAGTCAGGGTAGGCAGTGCCTACCTTGCCTACCCTGACAGCACGTGCCTGGCAGCCACAGTCACCCGTAAATAAACCCACTACATCCAATATGCGACTTTTTATGATCATGGATGACAATCCATTTAACCTCAGTGCAAATTCAAATGAAGGTTCCTGCTCCCGCCTTCTGCTGTCACTTTCAATGCCGCTACTATTGGAGTCCGGCCTCGGGTAACTCCATTCCCACCTGGGAAATGAAAAGTTTCCATTGACGGTGCCACGGTAGACTCATGAGTCACTAAGGTAAACGCACGGGCCACTACGTTATTGCAACGAGTTTAAATGTTTGCATTTTTAACTTGAACAGTAAATTTGACTCGTGGAAAACCTCAAACATGTTTGAATTTTTTCACGAGCTGACAAGTTTCACGTGTGCCTGCCGTTAGCGCCACGAGTCGCTAAGTCGCGCGCGCGAGTTCCGACGTTCCCGCTACGTTAATTGTACGTGATTACCACGAGTGAAAACTCGGGGTCTCTCGTGGGTCAACTCGCACCGTGAAACAGGCCTTTTAGCTGCTTCAAATTACTGAACATTATCGTCTCGATTGACCTATCCTGGTCCCAGCACATCGATATCATCACAAAGAAGGTACATCAGCACCTCTGATAAACTTCTTTAAAGAGATTCGTAATTCCACTGAATACACTAATGAACTTTCACAAAAGTATCCTGACCGGTTCGATCATGGCATCGCGCAGCATCTCCAACACATGTTGGTGACTTCACCTGGTCCATCATGGGCACAACCCTCTCCACCATGGAAAGCCTCTCCATGAGATGCTGTGTCTATCATAAAGGATCTCCACATTCCAGGCCATGCCCTCTTCTCACTGCTACCGTTGGGCAGGAGGTGCAGAAGTCCCACACCACCAGTTTCAGGAACAACTACTTTCCTACGACCATCGGCTTCTTGAATCGACCCACTACTATGGACTTGCTATTTTTCTAATTGTGTTTTGTGTTAATGGCTTGGTTTTTTTTTTCAATCTTTGTGTTACTCTTGCGGAATTCTATGTTAAATTTACATATGATTTTTTTTTTTTGTCTGTGTTGTCTGAGTCTATGTGCCTGGTGCTGCTGCAAGCAAGATCCATACCTTGTGCAAAAGACAATTAAACTTAACTTGACTCGACCTGAAAAATATCAATGAAGACTCTGACCTTCGCCCAAGCGCAGTGTTGTGTATCAAAGACGATCAGTTCCAATTGATTAGATTCTCACAGTTTTCTCAAACTGATTGCCCATCTTGAATTGCCCTGTGGTCAGTACCAGTATCATTTTGCCTACTGTGCTTCTGCTTCCTCAGTAGCTGCCTATCTATATCTCTGCATCAATTTAGAAAAAAAGTGGGGAGAGGGTGTGGAGTTGGGAGGGGTGGTGCTGAATATCAGGCGCTGACAGGAATGGGCTTTGAACTGTGGGCTAAAAAGTTTAATGCGATTAACGGCAGGCTAAAAAGGTTAATACGATTAAAAGTAAACCCCAAGCTCCTGTGGCTTGGAGCACTTTGCTGCATGACTGACTTCTGAACTACAGTGTCTTGTTAGGTAAGCAAACATTCATGCAGAGAGATCCATGGCTGGGGCAGATGACAGGCTAATCTTGGGGGTAGCCCTCTCAGATGGATAGTTGTTGATTTAAAACTGGACGCTCTTCAAAGGCATAACTCAAGCTTACATTCGAGTGTAGCATAAAGACTGTCCTACACTGTCACCTGTCTGCACCAGAGAAACAAAAATCAATCATTCAGCCAATCCAGCCTTCGTGACTGATCTGTGACCTAGCTCCATCCAGCTTTGCCCCTTATCTCTTATTAACTTGTCAACAGAAATCTGTCAACCTCAGATTTAAAATTAAGAATTGCCTGCATGTAGCATCATTTGCTGTTTGCACAACAGTGTTCCACATATCGACCAGTTTCAGCTTTTGGAAGTCTTTCCCAACCTCAGTCCTGAAATGCCTTGTGCTCATTCTTAGATAATACTACCTGCTCCTAGCCTCCCCAACTAGTAGAAATACTGCCTCTAATAACCTCTATCAGTTCCCTTCAATGTCTTGAAGATTCTGATCACATCTCCTTTTAGTATAGAGCAGTTTTAATGGTGAGTCAAGTCAAGTCAAGTCCAGTTGAGTTTGTTGTCTTATGCACAAGTTCAGTGCGTTACAGCTACAATTACAATCTTGCTTGCAGCAGCAGCATCACAGGCACATACACAGAAACATCAGGAGCCTGCACCGCCATTCAATGATCACATCATCAAACTAGTATACATCCCTTAGCCAATTATTATAAGACTTATACAAGGCATCCTTAAGCTGAAAAGAAAATGACTGCCTGTCCAAAAACCCCCTCTTAATCTCTAATTCCAGAGAGTATTAACAGCTATAAGAAAAACAGTCCGAATGCAGGTCCTGAATAATGCCAGCCCTGCACGCATACTCCAGGTGGGCAAAATGTGGTTTGCAGTGTTGCCATTGCTTTTTCACCAGGTAATGGATTAGGGTTCGTGCAATTCTGGCAAGAACCTGATGGCCCACTTGCAGCAAATCCAGTTCTTGAACCTGGTGGCATGGCCCTGCCCTTTACTAGGCCTGCCATTTGAGTACAAGAGCAGGGAGGTTCTACTGCAGTTGTACAGCGTCTTGGTGAGGCCACACCTGGAGTATTGCGTACAGTTTTGGTCTCCTAATCTGAGGAAAGACATTCTTGCCATAGAGGGAGTACAGAGAAGGTTCACCCAGACTGATTCCTGGACTGATGGCACGACTTCCATATGCAAGAAAGACTGGATAGATCTTGGCTTGTACTCGCAATTAGAAGATTGAGGGGTGATTTCTCATAGAGACCTTACAAAATTTCAATTAAGGGGTTGGACAGGCTAGATGCAGGCAAGATTGTTGTACAGCGATGTTGGGGAAGAGTCCAGGACAAGGGGTTCACAGTTTAAGGATAAGTCTTTTAGGACCGAAATGAGAAAACACAGAGATGGTGAATTTGTGGAATTCTCTGCCACAGAAGGTAGTTGAGGCCAGTTTGTTGGCCATATTTAAGAGGGAGTTGGATGTGGCCCTTGTGGCTGAAGGGATCAGGGGGTATGGAGAGAAGGCAGGTACAGGATACTGAGTTGGATGATCAGCCATGATCATATTGAATGGCGGTGCCGGCTCGAAGGGCCGAATGGCCTGCTCCTGCACCTAATTTCTATGTTTCTATGTTTCTGTACTTCCTGCCCAATGGTGGCAGTGAGACAAAAGCATGGCCCGAATGGTGGGGGTCCTTGATGATAGATGCTGCTCTTTTGAGGCAGCGCTTCACGTAGATAGATGCATGTCGATGGTGGGGATTGCTGTGCCCGCGATGGACCGGGCTGATTCCATCACTCTCTGCAGCCTCTTGCGTTTCTGTACGTTGGAATTGATGTATCAGCCCACAGTGCATCTCCGGGTTATGTGTTACCAGACATGTTCAGAGCAGAGTGGAGAGAAGATGAGTTAGTATCTGCTGTTAATCCATTGTGGCGATAGGCGAATTGAAGCGATTCCACGTCATTTCTGAGGCAGGAGGTGATTTGCCTGATAACCAACCACTCAAAGCACCTCATTGCAGTGGATGTAAATGCTACCGTATGGTAATCATCGAGGCAGGTCAACATGCTCTCCTTGGTTACGTTAGATGCCCTTTTGAAGCAGATGGGAACCTCAGACCATGGAAAATGTCCTTGAATATTCCAGCCCATGAGTCTGTACAGCTCTCGGCCAGGGTTGGCACTGGGCCAGGTTTTGCATGGATTCACCCTCTTGATGGACGCTCTGATATTGGCCTCAGAGTCCGAGATCACAGAAACATCAGGGGCTGTGGGGTTGCCAGTGTTCGTGTGTCACTGTTCTCCCTTTCAACGCGTGCATAAAATGGCAATTAGTTCATCCGGAAGAAATGTGTCATTGCCACTGATGCTGCCCACTTTGCCTTGTGAGTTGGTGACAGCATGGAGACCCTTCCACACCGGTGGGACATCCTTCTGTGTCTTCCCCAGTGGCGACAGCACAGAACTGGGTGGAGTAAATGCAGAAACCACTGGAAATGCTCAGCGACATCTGTGACGAGGCAAACAGGATTAACGTTTCAGATTGATAATCTTTAAGCATAGCTGGGAAAAGTGAAACAGCTTTGAAAATACTCCAAATGCTAGGTGGTTCTGATGAAAGGTCATCAAACTGAAATGTTAACTCAGTTTCTCTCTCCACCAGTACCCGCAGCGTTTTCTGCTTTCCTTAAAAGTGCAAAGATGGCAGGGTGGAGGGAATGAAAAAGAGAGAAAGGCAGGTAATATTAAATGAATTAAAGCATGACAACACGTGGGACAGGATGGTGACAGGAATGGACGGCACGCACTCTTCCCCTCCCTTTTCTTCTCTCTCATGAACTCTTACTCTATCTCTTTCTCTATGTTCATTGCTCTCTTTCTCTCTCACGTGCCCTGTCGCACTAGCTTTCTACTCTTTCTCCTTCTCTGTGTGTCTCTCTGGCTCTATCACTCTCCGCTCTCCGTGTCTCTGTCTCTTCCTCTCTCACTCACTTTCGCCCTCATTCTGCCTCTGTCTCTCCATCTCTCTCTCGATCTTTCTCCTCTGTTTGTCGGTGTCCCTATCTCTCTCTTTCCTCTCTCTATCTCTCCATCCCTTTCTCTCTCCCTCTCTCTTTATCTTGCCCTCACACACATGCTCTCTTTTCTCTCTCTTTTTCTCTCGCACACACCCACGCTCCCTCTCTCTCTCTCTCTCTCTCTCTCTCTCGCACACTCACTTTCTCTCCCCCACTCTCACTCTCGGAAGCTTCATCTAAGCTTCCATTTGTATTGATTTCAAGTGACAGTGACTTATGTTCCAAAACTAACTTCTCTGCAGCACCAGCCAAGGACGAGACGTCCTCCCCTCCAATTTCCGTGCCTTTTAATCATTGTAATGTCTATTTGATTAACTGGGTTTAATGATTTTCACAGGGTGGTGTGTGTGTGTGTGTGTGTATCGCAGGGTTAAATGAAGCAGGTTTTAAGATTTGATCGATTGATGCAGGCCCTGACAATTTTGCCCATTTTGTTACTCTTCCTACACTGGTGCAGAACTAAACACCTTTTCCCCCCTTATGCTACCTGAAAGGGAACAATTAATTTCAGATGGACTTTTCCAGAGGACTGTTCATCCTGGTAGCCCTCTGCTGACTCAGCTGGAGAACTATTGTCCACTGTGCTTCTTCTTTCGTGTCCATCGTCAATGTTTCAAATATTGGGCCAGGCCAGGCTCTTGCACAGTGGACGGCTTTCTGTTTGCCACTTGGAGATCTTCCAGGCAGCATTGTTCACCAAGAAGTGGGCATCTTAGTGGGTGTGGCGTGCATTGTACAGATGTTCCACATTCACATTCTGTGTCTGCCACATCTGCATCGCCCCATTTGTTCATATTGGTCTTGCATCGGCCCATCCTTGTACGAAGCCTATAGAGGGACTTCCAGGTCCTCCAGTCACACCTGTGACCAGGTGGGAGCTGTTCCTTGGTTGGGATTGGCATCTTTCTGTGGTGGTGGTTTTCACCGTGTTTCTTTTCCCACAAGGCTAGTGTGGTTGCTGGAGGAGACTGAGCGTGGCTGGATTGTGTGGAGGAAGCTCTTCCTCAACTTCAGCCGTTTTGGGTGATGGGAGTGACAGGGATGGCGGTTGTCCCCACCTTGCCTACTATGTTCAGTTCTACTGGCAACTGATCTGCTGGTGGAGCAATACCGGCCAAGATATGCAAGCTGTCCACATCCGTTGGTTTTAGGCAGCCAGTGATGCATGTGCAGTTGTCATTAAAGGCGGCATCAACTTTCTTCGCATGAGACGATCTCTTCCAAACAGGACTAGCAGCAGAGTAGCACAGCACAAGAGCAGTTGACCGCAGTGTGGATGCATTGGTACCCCACGACGGGTTTGCCAGCTTGCGGAGGAGGCTGTTTGACTATAATCATCGACAGCCACTTCCACACCGTATGGTAGCTCACATCCAAATCTGCTTTACATGCGTAGTTGCAAGAAATATACACTGCTAGAAATCTGGAGACATAACGTCAGATTTTACTTTCCCCCAATCCCTTCGCAGAGAGATAAACTGAATGCAATTTTGGCACTTGTAACACGCTGCTGTTTGAGGCTTTTAGATAGGCACATAGAAGTGCAGGGTGTGGAAGGATATGGATCACGTGCAGGCAAAGGAGATTAGTTTAACCTGGCATCATGTTTGGTACAGGCATTGTGAGTCAAAGCCCTGTTCCTGTGCTGTATGTTCTACATTGTTCCCAGCTGCCTACAACTGTTAAGCTCCAACTATGTATTAAACTTAAGATTGACACAAAAAGCTGGAGTAACTCCGCGGGACAGGCAGCATCTCTGGAGAGAAGGAATGGGTGACGTTTCGGGTCAAGGCCTTTCTTCAGACTGGTTAGGGATATGGGAAACAAGAGATACAGACGATGATGTGGAGAGATAAAGAACGAGGAATGAAAGAGATGCAAAACATTAACAATGATAAAAGAAACAGGACATTGTTAGCTGTTTGTAGGGTGCAAAAGAAGCTAGTGCGACTTGGGTGGGGGAGGGATAGAGAGAGAGGGAATGCCAGGGCTACCTGAAGTGAGAGAAATCAAACTTTGTATTAAACTTTCTTCTTCAGCCCTCATCACAAACTACCATCTCTATCCCTTGCTTTGGCATCCGTCTAACAATGGCACCCGTCTAATTGGCACTCATCTAACATTGGCTCCCGTTTAACAGTCAACTTGACACACTGCCGTGACTAAACCCAGGTGGATTTTCAGACCTCACTGGTCCTAGCCTACTCTCTCTATCACTGAGCCTCTTGCTCAGTTCCAATCCAGCCTCTGCTCACCTCTTACCAATAGGTTTGACCATCCCCCACACCTCTGGCCAATCTTGAATCTGTCTGGGACCCTGCTGCCCTGGTCCTAACACAGACCGAGTTCCATCACCACCACCTTTGTGCCTTGTGACCCAGAGTATTTCCTGCTTCAGCAATGCCTTGATTTTAATGATGTTAGTTAGGCTTGCTTTCCAATCCTGCTATGGCCCCAGCCCATCATGTCCCCCCACCACTTCCCCGTCAGCCTGAGATTCAGGTGAACAAAGGGAGGGGAGCGAGGGGTTGGTGGCCATGATAGAAGGTGCCAAGCTAACAAGAGGAGATGCCCAAGGAAGGGCAAATGTAGGATTAATGGAAGACAATCCAATTTCTTCCCACATCCCAAAGACGTGCAGGTTTGTAGGTTAACTGTGGTCAGGAGTGGATGCAAGGTGGAATAACATAGAACTAGCGCAAACGGGTGATGGATGGTCGGCATGGGCTCGCTGGGCCAAATGGCTTGTTTCCATGCTGTATCCTTCTATCGATTAATTCGGTCGATCACATTTGTACTGAAGAAGCTGGGATTCTCTTTGAAGCAAACAAGGTTGATAGGAGTGGACAAGACCATCTTGAGTGCTACAAGGGTAAATAGAAGCAAACCATTCCTATTAGTCGATGATTCGTGGAACAGGGACATGGGAGGGTGTGAGGAGACTTTCTCTAATGACCGAGTGACGAGAACCTGAAGCCCATTGCCTGGAAGGATGGTGAAAACAAATTAATCCGATATTTTTAAAAATGAATTGGAAAGGCATGAGGTAAATTAATTTGCAGAACTAGGAAGAAGGACCAAGGGAATTTAACTGACTGGATTGCCATTTAAAGTGCCAGCACAGACTTAATGGTAAGGGTGCTTTAACAATTCTTCGACTTTGTTTATTCAGCTTCCCCCGAAAGAGCATCTCTGCACTCTTCCTCATCACTTTGTATCACTACAGCCTCTCTGGTCCAACCATTCCCCCAGAAAGACGCCTGTCCTGGGTTTCTTCAAGTGATATTTATGGTCTCTGGATCGGGTTGGTACCAGCACAGCCTCCAGCAGCCACAGAGCTGATTAGCAACAAGTCAGCAGCATCTCCCTGTAATTTGCTGAGAGGCTCCTGGCAGCTTGAACGTGCCAGAGCTGACAGCTCAGGCATTAGTCAGACGGACGGTCAGAGCACAAACTCACGATTCCAAGCACACCCCCAACCCGGGGACACCGATCATTGGTCAATTCTACTCTACCTATCAGGCCAAGCAAAGTATATAATCTTATCTCTTAATGCATTTGCGAACGACTGACGGGAAAGAAAACAAGGACTTACAAAATATTTCTTGACAACACATCTCTAGGTTTGCACCGAGGCCTGTGTTTCCTTCTCTTGGTGAGGATTCGAGTCGAGAGTTTCAGCGGGTATATGGGCGGGAGCGGTGGCACGGCAGTAGTGTTAAGGACGTGTGGCACCCTGGCCACTCCCTCCTCTCCCCTCTCCCCTCAGGCAAAAGGTACAGAAGTGTGAAAACGCACACCACAGTTTCTTCCCAGCTGTTATCAGGCAACTGAATCATCCTCCCACAACCAGAGAGCAGTGCAGATTACTATCTGTCTCTTTGATGCCCCTCAGACTATCCTTAACCGGAATTTGCTGGCTTTACCTTGCACTAAACGTTATTCCCTAATCATGTACACTGACCTTATACACTGTAAATGGATTGATTGTAATCATGGATTGTCTTTCTGCTGACTGGTTAGCATGCAACAAAAAGCTTTTCACTGCCCCTCGGTACACGTGACAATAAACTAAACTGAACTGAACTAAATTGCCTTACAGCGCCAGAGACCCGGGTTCGATCTTGTCCACGGGTGCTCTCTGTACTGAGTTTATACTCTGTGGCCGCGTGCGTTTTCGCAGAGTGCTCTGGTATCCACCTACACTCCAAAAACATACAAGTTTGTTGGCTAATTGGCTTTGGTAAAAATTGTAAATTGTCCCTAGTGTGTAGGATAGCGTAGGAAGACCTATTTCTGCATTGTATCTCTAAACTAAACTAAACTATTGGACTAGAGGCGTTGCCGGCTTGGATCTTTATCTCTTCAGGTGTGGCTCTCATGGCCTTGTCCCACAGTGCGAGTTCATTCCAAGAGCTCTCCCGAGTTTAAAAAAAATCAAACTCGTGGTAAGCACGGAGAATGAACGTTGCGGTTACGTCGGAGCTCGGGGACGTCTCTTAGCGGCTCGTAACGCTAACGGCAGGTACTCGGGAAGACTCGCTAATGTCAGGTAAGCTCAGGAAGACTCGTGAAGATTTTTCAACATGTTGAAAAATGTCCACGAGAGCCCCGAGTACCTACGAGCGGCCATTACCGTAAATCTCGGAGTTCGAATCAGGGCAAACTCGGGAGAACTCTTTGAATGAACTCGTACAGTGTGACAGGGCTTTAACCCTCATGTCTCCATCCACCCATATGAACGTTTGTTCTTTCCCAAAGGTTCTCTCTGTTGTCCTGAGCCATGATTATCTCTCAAGGAGTATCACTTGTGAAAGAAACAGAATGGCCAGTTGTTACACTTTGTGGGAGTTTGTTGTCACTATTTTCTAACCAGTTTTCAACAGTGAATGCACGTGAAAAGAAATACTTCCTTGGAGGTAACAGACATTTGTACAGTTTTCTCATACCCTTTTCGTAAGCCATGGTTTGTTCGTAAACCGAGTACACGTGCCCTTCAAAATATGCCACCACCTTGAACTGCTGCAGTCCTTACTTGGAACTTAGAACTGTACAAACCCACTGGCTGCCATAGTTATCTAGACTACACTTGTTCCCACCCTGCTTCCTGTAAAGACTCTATCCCCTATTCGCAATTCCTCCGTCTACGCTGCTTAGAAAACATAGAAAATAGGTGCAAGAGGAGGCCCTTTGGTCCTTCAGGCCTGGACTGCATCTGCGCCCAGGATGATGTTTTCCATACCAGGTCATTGGAGATGTCCTCATTCTTTAAGGAACGGGATTCCCTCTTCCATTATAGATGAGGCTCTCACTAGGGTCTCCTTGATATCCTAAAGCTCCCCTCCTGCTCCCCCTCCCCCCATTCCTAACAAGGACAGAGTCCCCCTTGCCCTCACCTTCCACCCCATCAGCTGTCGCATACAGCATATAATCCTCCGACATTTCGCCACCTCCAACGGGATCCCACTACTGGCCACATCTTCCCATCTCCATCTTTTTGCTTTCCGCAGAGACCGTTCTCTCCGCAACTCAATGGTCAACTCGTCCCTTCCTAACCAAATCACCCCTTCCCCTGGTGCTTTCCCCAGCAACTGCAGGAGATGCAACACCTGTCCCTTTACCTCCCCCCCTCGACTCCATCCAAGGACCCCAACAGTCTTTTCAGGTGAGGCAGAGGTTCACATGCACCTCCTCCAACCTCATCTACTGTATCCGCTGTTCCAGGTGTTAACGTTTGTACATCAGCGAGACCAAGGGCAGGCTCGGCGATCGTTACGCTGAACACCTCCGCTCCGTCTGCCTTAACCTACCTTATCTCCCGGTTGCTCAGCACTTTAACTCCCCCTCCCATTCCCACACTGATCTTTCTGTCCGGGGCTCCTCCATTGTCAGAGTGAGGCCCAGCTCGAATTGGAGAAACAGCACCTCATATTTTGCTTGGGCAGCTTACACCCCAACGGTATGAACATTGACTTCTCTAACTTCAAGTAGCCCTTGCTTTCCCTCTCTCTCCATCCCCTCCCCCTTCTCGGTTCTCTCACCAGTCTTACTGTCTCCAGCTACATTTTATCTCTGTCCCACCCACTCCCATGGGATATCAGTCTGAAGAAGGGTCTCGACCCGAAACGTCACCCATTCCTTCTCTCCAGAGATGCTGCCTGTCCCGCTGAGTTACTCCAGCATTCTGTGTCTACCATAGAACAGTGCTGCACGGGAGCAGGCCCTTCGGCCCACAATATCTGTGCCGAACATGATGCTAGGTTAAACTAATCTCCTCTGCCTGCACGTGATCCATATCCCTCCGTTCCCTGCACATCTGTGTGCCTATCTAAAAATCTCTTAAATGCCACTGGCATATCGGCCTCCAATCGACCTCCAATCGACCTCCACCACCACGTCCGGGCAGTGCGTTCCTGGCACCCATCATCCACTATGTTAAAAACTTGCCCCGTTTTAAGAACAAGGAGGCGAATAGAGACCGATGAGATTGCAGATGCTGAACTCTAGAACAGAAAACAGATCGCTGGAAGAACTCAGTGGGTCAGGCAGCAATTTGGGGAGGGATTGGAAAGGTGATGCTTCGGTTCAGGAACCTTCTTCAGGCTGATTCCTGCTGGAGTAACTGAACGGAACAGGCAGCATCTTCTGGGGTAAAAGGATATTTGTATAAAGGGGGATGGAATACAGAACAACCAAGAACCGATTGAATAATGGAAACAATCATGACTCCAGTATCGCGGGCAACACAGTGGTGCAACTGGTAGAGATGATGCTCACAGCGCCGGAGACCCAGGTTCAATCCTGACCTCGGATTCTATCTGTGTGGATTTTGCACGTTCTCCCATTGATTATGTGGGCTTCCTCTGGGTGCTCCAGTTTTGGCCACATTTCAATGACATGCTGGTTTGTAGGTTAGCTGCCTCTGTAACATTGCCCCTCATGTGTTGGTGAGTCAAAATGACAATCGCAGTGGACCACAGGGCCAGTTTCCGTGCTGTATCTCTATGTGTGAGGCTGAATGGCTTCCTCCTGTTTGTGAGTCTTTGCCTTGTCAAAGCCCTGTCCCACGGTACAAGTTCATTCCAAGAGCTCTCCCGAGTTTGCCCTGATTCGAACTCAGAGATTTAAGGTAATGGCCGCTCGTCGGTACTCGGGGCTCTCGTGGACATTTTTCAACATGTTGAAAAATCTTCACGAGTCTTCCCGTGCTTACCTGCCGTTAGCGAGTCTTCCCGAGTACCTGCCGTTAGCGTTACGAGCCGCTAAGAGACGTCCCCGAGCTCCGACGTACCCGCTACGTTCATTTTAAACTCGGGAGAGCTCTTGGAATGAACTCGTACCATGGGACAGGGCTATCACGTTTGTAACTAATCATCAGGTCAAACATTGGAACAATTCAAAAGATCATCCCCAATAATTGACCGTTTGATTATTACCTCTGAAGGGCATAGAATCACTCAACACAGAAGATGCAATTCAGCCCATCGGACATAACACAATCCATGCGTGTGTTATAAAGCTCCTTCTAGCTTCTAACCTGAGCAATTAAAGCAAAGGACAATTTTAAAATTAATTTGCTGCCTCTTGAAGCTACGGTCTTTTGTTTTTTCTTTTACAAATTTCAATATCTGGCTCATTTAATTGGGTAATTTTCAAGAGTCTCTTGGAAAAAAGATCAATGCCAATTTCAATAGGATGATCTCATCAGTAAATGGTGATGAAGAAATTAATGTGTGCAGAATCCCAACGGATGTATGTGGTCTGGAAGTGTTTCGTAGGCAGCTAAGTCTTTCTCTACATTGTTACCTCGGGCACTTATATTTGTTGCTTATCCAGGCAACTACTTTCCAGATGGGGATTGGCAATGGGGCCATTCAACTGCAGGAGCAGCGCATTCATGCTTCATAACATGTGTAATCATGTATAATCATCGATTCACACATCAAGGATGGCAGAGTGGTGCAGTGGTAGAGCTTCTGCCTCACTGTGCCAGTGTCCCGGGTTTGATCCTGACGATCGGTGCTCTCTGTGTGGAGTTTGCACGTTCCCCCAGTGACCATGTGAGTTTCCTCCGGGTGCACCGGTTTCCTCCCACATTCCAAGGACATGCAGGTTTGTAGGTTAATTGGCTTCTGTAAATAGCCCCCAGTGTGTAGGATGCAAAAGTGGGATACTAATGTACGGATAACTAGTGTACGGGTTACAACTAGTGTACGGGAGATTGATGGTCGGCATGGAAACAGGCCGAAGGGGGCCTGTTTCCAAGCTGCGCCTCTAAATCAAACTAATGGAAAGATCCCCATTGACCAGACCAACCATTGGGCGCCCGCTGAAGCTCTCTGCCATTTCCACTTCTGCACTGACGATGCAGACCGGGCCATGTACTCTACCTTGCTTCCTGAAGTCTATCACTGGCATCGAGGGAGAGAGAGGTTGTCTTGACACCGAGTCACTCAGCTCTCTATCTCCTGTCCTCAGTCTCGTCGTTGTTTGACCGCCAGCCCACTGCAGCGGTGTCACCTGTAAACTTGGAGACAGTTAGAGCAGAATTTACCTTCACCATCATGAGTGTAGAGAGAGTACATCAAGGGGCTGAGAACGCATCCTTGCAGAATAATGTACCATTTTGGAAGGGATAATATCTACTCAAGTATTGAGTAACGCCCCACAGGGATGAACACTTGGATATCCTTGGATATCTCTCTATCCCAGCTGATTCACAACATAAGTCAAACAAAATATCTGGCCATTACCATATCGCTTGAAGTGAGAGCTCAGCAATGGCTGCGGGTGGAGATACAAGTGATCAGACGATATTCGTCCACCCACATCACAGGAGCATCTTCAGACGGACACAGAGAGAGGACAAAGAAATTCACAGCTGCGTAAACTTGAAAGCATTCCTGAGTTTCAGCCTCCAAGTAGACACAGGGGAATGTGAGCAGATTCCAGGAAGGGGGCATCTCATTGTGGGAACATTTAAAGAAAAATCAATGGCAACAAAATGGTTCTATTGATGGTGTCATAAGGTGGTATTTTCTGTCGATTCCTTTGACCGAGGAAGCGGGCTGTTAAGGTGAAATTGGCGGTGACAGTGAGAAATGTTGCGTAAACACGAGAACATCGGACACAATAGCAGCCAATGGCCATTTGGCCCATTGCACCTGCTCTCCCATTCATCACAATCATGGCTGGTCTTCTGCCCCAACACCTTTATCCTGCACTATACCCATCTCCCATGATTTCCTTAACTGCCCCGGTATTGCCAAATGGAAAGATGCAAAGTGCTGGAGTAACTCAGTGGGTCAAGCAGCATCCCTGGAGAACATGGATAGGTGACGTTTCGCTTTGGTACCCTTCTTCACATTGATTGGATTCAGACTGATGCAGATCAGTCTGAAGAAGGGTCCCGACCCAAATCATCACCTCCATGTTCTCCGGAGATGCTGCCTGACCCGCTGAGTTACTCCAGCATTCTGTGCCCTTTTTTTGTAAAACAGCGCAGTTTGTAGGTGCCTGCGCTGTCTGTACAGAGTGTTGTACGTTCTCCCCGTGACCTGCGTGGGTTTTCTCCGAGATCTTCGATTTCCTCCCACACTCCAAAGACGCACAGGTTTGTAGGTTAATTGGCTTGGTAAATGTAAAGATTGTCCCTAGTGGGTGTAGGATAGTGTTAATGTGCGGGGATCGCTGGTCGGCGCGGACCCAGTAGGCTGAAGGGCCTGTTTCCGTGATGTATCTCTAAACTAAACTAAACTAAAAATGCAGTTCCTTGTGTCTGCAATGTCACCATGGACCTTGCCATTGATTCCTCTCCCGCACTTGGCCAAAATAGAATGAAGGTTTTAGGAGGTGGATGGAGTGGGGGGGGGGGGGGGGTTGGGGTGAGGTTACATGGGATGGTTACAGCAAATTAAATAGTTGATGGTAAGAGAATCACATGTAACTTTCAGAACGAAAGGGGACACAAATTAAATGAGAAAACATTTGATTTGAGGAAAAGAACTGGGAGGATGTTGGGTGTGGGATTTGGATTGTGCCTTCAAAAACCTGACACGTGATAGAATGGGCCACCAGCGTGCTCCAATTCTCCAACTCGGTCTGAAGAAGGGTCCCGACCCGAAACGTCACCTGTCCATTCCTTCCTCAGATGCTGCCTGACCTGCTGAGTTCCTCCAACCCTCTGTGTTTTGTTCAATCTTTCCCGACTCTGCATAAAGTTCTGATTTGTTCAATTTAACCGGTAGAAGAAATTTGTCACAAATTTCAACTCGTATCTGAACGGAGGCATAAACATGCTGTGGATTGCATTGTACATCAGCCTCCAATGGAGGATGGGAAGACACAAAGTGCTGGAGTAGCTCAGTGGGTCAGGCAGCATCTCTGGAGAACATGCACTGAGAGTGCTCAGTCTGAAAAAGGGTCCCGACCCAAAACGCTGCCTATCCATGTTCTCCTGAGATGCTACCTGGCCCATAGATGGTCCTCCCTTGGCTGTTTTTGAAGCTTTTGTGAAGAGTCAATGGTTTAACCATTGTCACAACACCTGCGATGCCCTCAGGATACTGTAAACGTTATGGCCAACAGACACGCAGAGAGTGGTGGGTCACCTCCCACCCCATCAACTCCATCTACTCTTCCTGCTGCCTTAGGACAGCAGCCAACATAACCACTCTTGCTTGAAAGTACGTACTGCCAGTTTCGGCAACAGCTACATCCCTGCTGTTATCTGACTCTTGAATAGACCTTTTATATGTTTCCGACCTTCCAATCTACCTCGTTGCGGCCCTTGCACTTTTTTTAAATCTGCACTTTCCCTGCAGCTGTAACACTATAGTCTGCACTCTTGTTTATGTTGTCTTTGCACCACCTGATGTACTCATCTGCGGTATGTTGTCCTTGCACAGCACACAAATCAGCTTTTGTCACTGTATGTCGGTACACGTGACAATCGTGATAAACCGATGCCAATACCAAGTGAAATGGCTGGAAACTTGGGGAAGTCGAAATGGATTCAATCAGGAGGATGACAGACAGGAGTGTCTGCCGTAACTGACAACTGCGCAGAGAAGGTGATCCTTCAAGTCCAGAGAACTTGTTTCATTATTTATTTCATTTCTCTCTCCCGGGATATCACTCGAAAGGCTGGCATTTATTCCCTCTCCATAATTGCACTTGAGACGGTGATTGAGCATGTTCATCTCATCCCTTATCTCCATCCACCCGTTCCTGAGAACTCTATTCATTAAATAATAAAAGAGAACACACAAAAGAGCAAACAAAGTTGCCAGAAATGATGATGCAGAGGTATTACAAGGCACCCTGCCTGGCAGCTACTGAAGGATTTACAATGCCAGACCCGATTCTAGCAGATACTTAATGTTTTATAGGCATTGAGTGAACTTCCAGGAGATTGGGTGTTTTATGAAGAAGCATCAGTCCATCAGCTGTAAACTAGAATATAATGCAATCACCTGCGAGCCCTCCAATATCATCAAGCTATAGGGGGGTCTTGGCTGTGCAGGCAGAAGCTACAGCTTTCAGAAGAACTATATTTAGAAACAAGTTCTCAGTGTGAAGGATGCCCTGTTGCTTTCCAATAATGGAGAACATGTTTCCGATCATTTCAGAACTCAGTGCTTGCAAGAGGCAGTCTGAAGCCACAATTTGAAGCACATCACCACTTTACGCCAAAGGGACACAGCTGCCCGTTGAGGGGTGCAGCACCTTATGGTGAGAGCTGGTGGCATTGAGAGGATGAAATGTGGGACTTCAGCATATGCACAGAGACCCTAATTCCCACATACCAACCCCTCCAGCAGCGACTATGGACCTCTGCGTCTTGGACTCCAAGACTGATGTAAGAAAGTGTGCTACTGAAATGTGATGTCCACAGAGAGGGTGGTGTGCATATGGAGGTATTTGAGGCAAGTATTATAACAACCTTTCAAGGGCATTTGAACAAGTACATGGACAGGAAAGGTTTAGAGGGATATGGGTCAAACGCAGGTAGGTGGGACTAGCGTAAATGGGGCATCTTGGTCGAAGTTGGGCCGAAGGGCCTGTGTCCATGCTGTTTGACTCTATGAAGGGAAAACCGGAAGGG
This sequence comes from Okamejei kenojei, assembly GCA_035221665.1. Classification (NCBI taxonomy): domain Eukaryota; kingdom Metazoa; phylum Chordata; class Chondrichthyes; order Rajiformes; family Rajidae; genus Okamejei; species Okamejei kenojei. The sequence continues at coordinate 29,680,392 of CM069156.1, read as the reverse complement.
GTGAGTGTATGAGGTGTGAGATGTAGTACGTGATAGAGGGCAGGGCATGAAACATGGGCAGTGCCTTCGATACAGCACAGAAGATGAGAAATGTGCAGCAACGCCAGAGATATGTAAAATCATGAAAGGGTAGATGCACAATCTCTTGCACAGAGTTGGTGAATCACGGACCAGAAGGCAAAGGTTTATGGTGAAGAGGAAAGGATTTAATAGGAATCTGAGGGGTAACTATTCCACACAAAGGGTGGTGGGTGTATGGATCAAGCTGCCAGAGGAGGTAGTTGAGGCTGGGACTATCCCAAAGTTTAAGAAACAGTTAGACAAGTACATGGATAGGACAGGTTTGGAGGGATATGGACCACACGCAGGCAGGTGGGACTAGTGTAGCAAACGCATGTTGGCCAGTATGGGCAAGTTGGGCCGAAGAGCCTGTTTCCACACTGTATCACTATGTCTCCACACTGTATCACTCTATGACTCTATGAGATGCCAGTGGGTGAAGTAGGGAATAGTTTGAAATATTAATCAGGGCACGTACTGCAAGAATGGGTGTATATATGGAATGGTCTGAAATGGCCAATGTGTGATATGGGGTGAGACTGAATCAGGGTCTCAACCCAAAATGTCACCTATTCCTTTTCTCCAGAGATGCTGCCTGACCCGCTGAGTTATTCCAGCATTTTGTATCTGTTTTCGGTGGATAGGACATGTGAATAAAAGTGACCCGCCATGTGATATGTTCATGGGCATGATGTGGGATATGAGGGAGGCCATGGGATTTGAATGTGACATTGGTTAGGATGTGAGATATGGGATAGGGAATACAGTAAGGAACTAAATAAGAGACACAGGTTTGTATGTTAAACATGTGTCACGCCTGAGGTACGAGATTGTGTGTAATATGGGATATGAAATAGGTTTGCAATATTCAGTAATGTGTGCAAGATATGGGACAGTGTGTGATATATAACACAGCATAGCATACAGGCCACAGTGTGAGATATGGGTTAAAGATATGATGAGAGACTGAGCAAGAGATATATATTTCTATGTAAGATTATGAGGCAGAGATACAGAGCCCTCCATAATGTTTGGGACAAAGACCCATCATTTATTTATTTGCCCCAAATCTTATTTGAGATTTGTAATAGAAAAAAATCACATGCGGTTAAAGTGCACATTGTCAGATTTTAATAAAGGCAATTTTTATACATTTTGGTTTCACCATGTATAAATTACAGCAGTGTTTATACATAGTCCCCCATTTCAGGGCATCATAATGTTTGGGACACAGCAATGACATGTGAATGAAAGTAGTCATGTTTAGTATTTTGTTGCATATCCTTTGCATGCAATGACTGCTTGAAGTCTGCGATTCATGGACATCACCAGTTGCTGGGTGTCTTCTCTGGTGATGCTCTGCCAGGCCTGTGTTGCAGCCATCTTTAGCTTATGCTTGTTTTGGGGGGGAAGTCCCCTTCAGTTTTCTCTTCAGCATATAAAAGGCATGCGCAATTGGGTTCAGATCGGGTGATTGACTTAGCCACTCGAGAATTGGCCATTTTTTAGCTTTGAAAAACTGCTTTTTTGCTTTAGCAGTACGTTTGGGACAATTGTCTTGCTGCAGAATGAACGGCCGGCCAATGGGTTTTGAGGTATTTTTTTTTAACGAGCAGATAGGATGTGTCTACAAACTTCAGAATTCATTATGCTACTACCATCAGCAGTTGTATCATCACTGAAGATAAGTGAGCCAGTACCTTCAGCAGCCATACATGCCCAGGCCATAACACCCCCACCACTGTGTTTCACAGATGAGGTGGTATGCTTTGGATCTTGGGCAGTTCCTTCTCTCCTCTATACTTTGCTCATGCCATCACCCTGATATAAGTTAATCTTCAACTTATCTGTCCACAAGACCTTTTTCCAGAACTGTGGTTGCTCTTTTAAGTACTTCTTGGCAAACTGTAACCCGACCATCCTATTTTTGCGGTTAACCAGTGGTTTGCATCTTGCAGTGTAGCCTCTGTATTTCTGTTCATGAAGTCTTCTGCGGACAGTTGTAATTGACAAATCCACACCTGACTCCTGAAGAGTGTTTCTGATCTGTCGGACAGGTGTTTGGGGATTTTTCTTTATTATAGAGAGAATTCTTCTGTTATCAGCTGTGGAGGTCTTCCTTGGCCTGCCTGTCCCTTTGCGATTGGTAAGCTCACCAGTGCTCTCTTTCTTCTTAATGATGTTCCAAACTGTTCATTTTGGTAAGCTGAGGGTTTGGCTGATGCCTCTAACAGTTTTATTCTTTTTTTCTCAATCTCATATTTGCTTCTTTGACTTTCGTTGGCACAACTTTGGTCCTCATGTTGATAAACAGCAATAAAAGTTTTCAAAGGTGATGGAAAGATTGGAGGAAAGACTAGGTGCTGAGAGCTCTCTTATACCTGCATTAAGGAGGCAATTAAACACACCTGAGCAATTACAGTCACCTGTGAAGCCATGTGTCCCAAACATTATGATGCCCTGAAATGGGGGGACTAGGTATAAACACAGCTGTAATTTCTACATGGTGAAACCAAAATGTATAAAAATGGCCTTTAATAAATTCTGACAATGTGCACTTTAACCACATGTGATTTTTTTTTTTCTATTACGAATCTCAAATTGTGTACTGAGGCAAATAAATGAATGATGGGTCTTTGCCCCAAACATTGTGGAGGGCACTGTAAGACATCAATTAAGTGCATGGTTGTGGGATCTAAGATAAGTTATGGGGTGGAGAACAGTCTGTGATACAGACCACTAGATAAGACACAGTGCAGTGCGTGAGACTCAGATCAGGAACAAAGTGTAGAGAAAGAGAATGGGATTATGGAAGCATATGTGCGACATGGAATCGAATGTAGGGTCAATGGATGAAATGTTCGATATCTCCAGTAGAATCTTATTTCAAGATTATCAGCGTAGGTCTGATCCTCAGTAAATATGTACTGTGATTGTCCAATGGCTTTTACTTCTAGTTGATTTGGACCATTATAGAGCCTGGCATCATCCTGTATGCAACGTACAGGAAGCTATTAAATTGCGTTATTGAATTTTTAATATCATTTTTACCTTGGCCAGTGATATCAAACCGTGGATTTGATTCATTTTTGTAGATTATAATGTGTAATTTTAATTATATGTAATACCGTTAAATGTAAAAGCTGTAAACCAAGAGATCAAAGGAATTAAACAGAGAATTCTTCGGCGGATGCAAGTCATACTTTCCGTTGACACGAGGAACTGCAGATACTGGTTTACAAATAAAAGACACACAAAGTGCTGGAGTAACTCGGCAGCTCAGGCAGTATCTTTGGAAGAAATTGATCTGTGATGCTTCAGGTCAGGACCTCTCTTCAGACTTTTTCTTAATTGTTTTTCAATATAATTAGTAATGTCAAATTTATAAGGGAACTTTCTGTGCAAATGTATCACATTGTAATTATAGCCTCCAGCCACTGAGGGTGCTGTCACAGCTCGGCTGCAGATTCCTATCATTCCTGTCATCTCTTTTTCCCATTTGCTGGAATGCCCATGGATTTTGCCAGAGTAAAAGAAAAGAAAATAATAAAAAAATATGTAAATTGAAAAGCCAAGCAACATCTGTCCGTTCTGGAATTGTATACGTCCACAAGAGAGTTACTAGCATTGAATAGTAATCTTAATCATCAAGGAAAGCTGCAGGTGTTAAAAGAATAAAAGTATATTATAGGCATTGAGGAACTCTGGTGTCTGAGAAGCTTTTAAAAAATATTTATTTGATCAAATTAAGAGCTTCGTTGTATCGAAATGGCTATGTAATGTCCAAGTTGTGTCTTAAGTGCATGAAATTTTGCACTTACAATAATGAAGTTAATTTTAAAATGATTTATAACACAGCCATTTAATTGCAAGTTATATCAAGAGAGCTTACTGCAGATTTTTTTAATAACTTTGAGGCGATCATATTAAAATCATTGCCGAAGGGTTTAAAGTCTAGCCAGTTGGGTTCTACATTTATTACAATACAACCAAGCTATCCAATGTGTGCTTCTCTCATTAGCACTCAGCAAATGAATTAGAAACAGCTGCAGATTATTTTTTTATTGTAAAATCAGAAGAGGGAGGGACTGAAGGGAAAATATACAGGATTTTTTTAATCCAGTTAGAAAGGTGGATTATGTTAGAAGTTCCTGGATGGAACTCTGCCCGAACTTGAGATATGTTTAACAGATCACGTCAGAGACATTCTAATTTCATATCTTCATGGCAGTCTCTGATCAGAGGCGGTGTCTTCCCTGGAGATTACAATTAATGGATTTGAATAATTAGCATCATTCAGAATGTCATTGTTAATTTCCCCTGTGTAGAGCATCAAAACTTCAAGCAAAGGTCGGATCTGGTTGCTAATCGTGAGCAGGGTGGGTGTGAGCAGTTGTGCCAGTTCATAAGGTCATAAGTGATAGGAGCATGATTAGGCCATTCGGCCCATCTAGTCTACTCCACCATTCAATCATGGTTATCTATCACTCCTAACCCAGGGCTGCCAACATTGGGTGAGAGTTCAGAGTGAGAAATTGCGAGGGAGCGTAGTGACCGAGGGGGGGGATGTCCCCTCCCACGGTAGGGAGCTTTCGTATTTTTCAGCTTGAAATTGTGCAATCTGGTACATACTGTAGCGAGTCTTTTAACTTACACTTGAATGCAACATTTATGCTTTAAATTGGATTTGGTATGAATAAGGTTAGGCTAAATTACATTCCTAATTACATTCCCCAGCAGAGCCAGGCTCTGATCAACAGGTGCAGCACATGAATGACTATATTCATGAATGGAAATCAGATTATAATTCATGCTGTTATGCATATATATAGCGAAAAAAACAGAGAAACGAGGCAAGAGTTGGACTTCCATCACTGTTCTGCACAAATAAATCAATCAACCTGACCCTTTGACTATATAAACAAGACAAAAATAATGCCACATATTCAATCGTATATGGTTTAATGAAATTAAGATATATAAGTAAAATATATATATGGAAACAGGCCCTTCAGCCCACCAAGTCCACACCGACCAGCAATCTATCATAAACCAGCTCCATCCTACACGTCAGGGACAATTTACAGAAGCCAATTAACCTACAAACCTGCACTTCTTTCGGATGTGGGAGAAACGGGAATATCCAGAGAAAACCCATGTGGTAGTAAGGCAGCAACTCTACTGCTGCGCCACCGTGCCAGCCCATTAATTTGTTTTTTCTGTAATATATTTATTATGGTGTCACGTCAATAAAGATGAACACATGATTCAGATTTCTGCCCTTAGTTGGTTAACACACATCTCCAGTCATTGTGTTTTATGGCTGGTTTTCAACATCACCCATTCTTTCTCTCCAGAGATGCTGCCTGTCCTGCTGAGTTTTTCTAGTTTTTAGTGTCTTATCATCAGTTTAATCTGCAGTTCCTTCTTAAATTCTTTGTTAAGCGAAACCGGTCCTATTCTCACAATATTATTCACCTCAACTACATTTTGAGGTGAGAGTGTGTGTCAGTGAAGCGGCGACCACATCTGGAGTGAGCGGAGACTTGGCGATGCCCGGGGAGCATTTTCCTCTCCCCCCCCCCCCCCCCCCCCCGTCTTTCCCTCCACCCCCCCCCCCTCCCGGGAATGCAGGCCGGCCCAGGTACTCTGTGTCCAGCTGGGGTCTGGGGGAGGTGAGGGTCAGTGACCCGGGGGTAGTTTGACAGCCCTGCTTTAAACCAATGCCCTCTAGTTCTTGAATCACATATCCCGGGAAAAATACTGCATTCACCTTATATTTCCCTTATGGTTTTTACTCACCTCTAAAACAAATTTTGCTTTATTTTGAACTTCCACCACCTTCAGATTTTTGACCGTGAGAAATTTGTGATCAGCGTGAGAGCTTGAGAATTTTGTGAAATGCGTGATGCTCAATGCGTGAGAGTTGTCAGCCCTGCAAACATTTTATGCAAGTTCCAATTGTTTGGACAAAAATCACTTATTACTACTTTATAATAGTTAAGTTACTATAAGACCATTTCAGAAATTATGGCAGTCAACTAACAATCAACTAACAAATTAATGCAAACTTTAAAAAAATACCATGTTCCCTTTTCTGACTCTACCTCATAAGTACTTTAACGCTGTTAACAGAGCAAAGGGATATTAATCCCAAGAATCAAAATGGGGAAAGTGGGGGCAATTTTGCTTAAATGGTAATTCTAAGCCCATTCAGATCTGCAGAGAGTCAGAGTTATACAGCATGTACATGGCTGGCCCAATTTGTCCATACTGATCAAGTTGGCATTCTGCGAGCTCTGGGACTGGCTGCAATTCCCAGATCAGCTCGCGTCCCAGGGACTGGCTGCAGTTCCCAGGTCGGCTCGCCTGCCCCGACCCCGGGAAAACTAATTGAACATTTAATACTAATTGGGTTTACGAGCCGGAATCGGCCCGTGTGCCGTAGGTTGCTGAACCCTGTCCTAGATGTTTGGCCTCATTGAGGTCCCCCCCCCACCCATGGTTTACAACCGATTCACCTAGTTAGTTCCATCTCCGGCTGCTTCATGTTATCAGCCGACCAAGAGAGAAGAGAAGAGACGCGACGTCACGCACAGCCATCAACCGACATGCTTCCCCAGACTGCACAGATCGCTGTCATGTGGAGCAAAGAGACAAACTATGCAGGGACTGAAGATAGCGTGAGAATTCTGTCATCAGCGTGAAAGCGTGAGAAATGGCTGAAATGCGTGACTCTCGTGCTCAAAGCGTGAGAGTTCGGCAGCCCTGCCTAATCCCATCTCTTCCTTTCTCCCCATAACCCCAGCCACCCGTGCTGCCCTTGATTGGATAGCACGCTAACAAAAGCTTTTCACTACTTCAGTACAAAAAGAAGATAGAACATCAAAAGGCACGGAATGGCACGGCACAAGACCCTTTAGCCCACAATGTTCTTGCCAAACTTAATGCCAAGTTAAACTAATCTCATCTGCCTACACATGATCCATATCCCTCCATCACCTGCATATCCATGTGCCTATCTAAAAGCCTCTTAAACACTTAACGTTTTCTGCCTCCTCCACCACCCTGGGCAACACGTTCCATGCCCCCACCACTCTCTGTGTAAAATAAATTGCCCCACATATCTCCTGTAAACTCTTCCACTCTCACCTTAAAGCTGTGCCCTCTAGTCTTGACCTCTAGTCTTGGGAGAAAGGTTCTGACTGTAAGACCTACATGACAATAATAAACCTAAACCCCAACTTAAAAGCTTCTGCTCCCCATGATTTACAATTCTTAGCGGCAGGTGCATTGTGCATTTGGCAGTGTTATTAATATAAATGGGCCTTGGAAGATCTGATAATGTCTTTGCATAACTTGAGAACACGGAGGAACAATTAACATGATGAGTGAAAATAGAGATTAATTTCACAATAGTGCAAATGAATAAGTGAGACATCTTATCTTTTAACAAAACAATCCACTTAACTTGAATATTCAGACAGTTATTATAAAATCATGAATGTTGTCAAGATTAGTACTTGAAGACTTAATATTTATTCAGTACAGTGAGAGGTATTTGTAATGAATAAAATTGCTTTGGGAGCACTGGAGGCTGAGTGAGTTATGCTCACCTTTGTGAAACTATCGGTCGGTGTCATGCACGAATCAATCACGGGTCAGGACAAATTCTGTTCCTTCATACAAAGGTCACTCATTCATATTCTCACTTTTTGAATCCTTGCCCACTCCTCCACCCAGAATATCCTCCCAAACTTTCAAATTCCCATGACAGACTAATCCTTGTCAGCTGGTTTTTGCCTTTGCTTGCATCTGGCAGATCGATAAACATTGACATTTGCAATACTTTTAGTTGGAATGCAAGTCATAAGGGCTCTGGTAGATACACATACACTGACATTCACACGTAAGCACAGAGCAATACGGTCACATACATGCTTCCCTTTCATATTAATTCGACCATCAACACAGGTGCTCTGCAAGACTGCGTGGTTCACCTTCTGTCCTACTCTCTTTACTCCCATGACTGTGTGGCTAAGTGCAGCTCTGGTGCCATCCATAAATTTGTTGACTACACCACTGTACTTGGCCGAGTCACCAGTGGTACAAGTCAGTGGTCCATAGGTGCAGGAGTAGGCCATTGGCCCTTCGAACCAGCACCGCCATTCAATATGATCATCCAGAATCAGTACCCCGTTCCTGCTTTCTCCCCATATCCCTTGATTCCATTAGTTCTGAGAGCTAAATCTAACTCTCTCTTGAACACATCCAGTGAATTGGGCTACACTGCTTTCTCTGCACAGGCAGAGAATTCCACAGATTCACAACTCTCTGGCTGAAAAAGTTTTTCCTCATCTCAGTCCTAAATGGCCTACCCCTTATTCTTAAACTGTGACCCTTGGTTCTGGGCTCCCGCAACATTGGGAATATTTTTCCTGCATCTAGCCTGTCCAATCTCTTAAGAATTTGATATGTTTTTGCATAAGGAACCTCTCATCCTTCTAAATTCCAGATAAAGCTCCAGGTTGAGTGGCGTCGCAACAACAACCTCTCGGGAGACCATGCACCGGTTTTTATTAGTGGGTCAGTGGTGGAGAAAGTTTGTAGCTTCAAATTCTTGGGCATTAGCAGCTCCGATGACTTGCCCTGAGCCCAGCACTCAACTATCAGGTTTGTGATGAAGATAGACACAGAATGCTGGAGTAACTCAGCGGGTCAGGCAGTATGTCTAGGGAAAAGGAGTAGGTGATCCTTCTTCAAGGTTTTGAACCCATCCTGCACAATCCTAATCCAGCCTCAACAATGGAACACTACAGCCCACCTCTTGCACTAATGTTTTGGTATTTTTTACAGTCCTTTTGGAATTTTAGGTGTCATTTATGTATAATTTATGCATTTATGCTTTTGTGTAAGTTTATGTGCCTGCGACATTCATACACATATGTGCATCACACACTCATACACATGTATCCCACTACATTGCACTGTAGCTTCCAGTGTTCAACGCCATCATCCCCTCTCAACTTATCATCTAACTTAGGGAATTTGGTATCTGCTCATCGCTGTGCAACTGGATCCTCGACTTCCTTGCAGGCAAACCTCAATCAGTATGAATTGGTAACAACTCTTCCTCCTCACTGACCATCTGCACAGGGCCACCTCAAGGCTGTGTGCTCAGGCCCCTGTTCTACTCTCTTTATCCCCATAACTGTGTTGCCAGGCACGGCTCCAGAGGCATCTTTAAGGCCTGTCCTGGTTCGGTAACTCGAACGCCCAAGGACAAAGGATACTGCAAAAGTGACGGATCCGCTCCCCCATCCATACAGAGATCTACAAAAAGCTCTGCCTCAGGAAGGCAGCTAAAACAATCATAGATCCACACCACCCTGGCCACGCTTTCATCTCACTGATACCTTCATGAAGGCGGTGAAGGAGCCTGAGACCATTAGCTACAGGTTCAAGAACAGCTTCTTCCCATCAGTCTGAAGAAGGGTCTCGACCCGAAACGTCGCCTATCTCCTTCGCTCCTTAGATGCTGCTGCACCCGCTGAGTTTCTCCAGCCTTTTGTGTATCCCCCTTCTTCCCATCAACCATCAGTTTCAGTTTAGTACATGTCACATGTACTGAGGTACAGTGAAAAGCTTATGTTGCGTGCTAACCAGTCGGCAGAACAGTAATACATGATTACAATCGATCCATTATAGTGTATAGATACATGATAAGGGGATATTGATTAGTGCAAGGTAAAGCCAGCAAAGTCCGATAAAGGATAATCCGAGGGTCATCAAAGAGGTAGATAGTAGTTCAGCATTGCTTTCTGGTTATGATAGGATGATTCTGGAGGTGTGCTTTTTCACACTTCTATACCTTTTGCTTGATGGGAGAGGGGCAAAGAGGGAGTGGCCAGGGTGCAACTCATCCTTGATTATGCTGCTGGCCTTGCCAAGGCAGCGTGAGATATAAATGGAGTCAATAGCAGGGAGGTTGGTTTGTGTGATGAGCTGGGCTGCGTCCACAATTTGCTGTAATCTCTTGCGGTCTTGGATGGAGCTGTTCCCAAACCAAGTTGTGATGCATCCTGATAAAATGCTTTCTATGGTGCATCTGTAGAAGTTGGTGAGAGTTGTAGGGAATGTGCCAAATTTCCTAAGCCTTCTAAGGAAGTAGAGGTGTGTGTTTTCTTGGTCGTTGTTTCAATATCGATGGTCCAGGAAAAGTTGCTGGTGATATTGACTAGTAGGAATTTGAAGTTTTCAACCATCTCTACTCCGACACCGTCAATGCAAACTGGGCTCTGTGTACCGCTTCACTTCCTGAAGTCCGTCACTATCTCCTTTGTCTTGCTGACATTGAGAGAAAGGTTGTTGTCTCGAAACCGGGACATGAGGATCTCAATCTCCTTCCTGTACTCCGTCTCATCATTATACGTCTTCGTCTACGCCGCATCTGCTCCCAGGATGAGGTGTTCCACACCAGGTCATCACAAATGGCCTAATTCTTCACAGAACGGGGATTCCCCTCCCCCACTATTGATGAGGCTCGCACCAGGGTCTCCTCCATACCCCGCAACACTGCCCTCGCTCCCCATTCCCCCACTCGCAAACAGGGCAGAGTCCCCCTGGTCCTCACCTTTCACCCCACCAGCTGGCAAATACAACACATAGTCCTCCGCCAGTTTCGCCACCTCCAACGTGACCCCTCCACCCGCCACATCTTCCCATCTCCCCCCCGTCTGCCTTCCGCAAAGACCGCTCCCTCCGCAACTCCCTTGTCAATTCTTCCCTCCCCTCCCACTCTACCCCTTCCCCGGGCACTTTCCCTTGCAACCGCAAGAAATGCAACACTTGTCCCTTCACCTCCCCCCTCCACTCCTTTCAGGGACCCAAGCAGTCCTTCCAGGTCCGACAGAGGTTCACCTGCACCTCCTCCAACCTCATCTACTGCATCCGTTGCTCCAGATGCCAGATGATCTATATCGGTGAGACCAAGCGGAGGCTTGGCGATCGCTTCGCCGAACACCTCCGCTCGGTCCGCAATAACCAACCCGACCTCCCGGTGGCTCAGCACTTCAACTCCCCCTCCCATTCCACATCCGACCTCTCGGTCCTGGGCCTCCTCCACGGCCAGAGTGAGCAACACCGCAAGCTGGAGGAACAGCACCTCATATTCCACTTGGGGAGTCTGCATCCTTTGGGCTTGAATATTGAATTTTCTCAATTCTGTTAACCCTTGCTGTCTCCTCCCCTTCCCACCTCTCCCTCAGCCCTCGGGCCCTGGCATTCCCTCTATCTCTATCTCCCTCCCCCACCCCAGTCGCACCAGCTTCTCATTTTCACACCACAAACAGCTTACAATGGCTTGTTCCATTTATCACCGATACTTTTTTGCATATCTTTCACTCATTGTTCCTTATCTCTCCACATCACCGTCTATATCTCTCGTTTCCCTGATCCCTGACCAGTCTGAAGAAGGGTCTCGACCCGAAACGTCGCCTATCTCCTTTGCTCCTTAGATGCTGCTGCACCCGCTGAGTTTCTCCAGCTTTTTGTGTACCCTCCGTCTCATCATTATTTGATATCCGGCCCACAATGTGGTGTCATAAGGTCATAAGGTCATGGTTGATCTATCTCTCCCTCCTAACCCCATTATCCTGCCTTCTCCCCATAACCTCTGACACCCGCACTAATCAAATGTACCAATGTAGTGTCGTCTGCGAATTTGAAAATTGAATTAGATTTGTACATGGCTGCACATTCGTGGGTGTACAAGGAGTAAAGAAGGGGGCTAAGAAAGCATTCTTGCAGAGCCCCTGTGTTGGGGATTATCGTGGAGGATGATTTATCCCCTATCCTCACTGGGGCCAGTTGGTCAGGAGGTCGAGGATCCAGTAGCAGAGATGAGTGCTGACACCTAGTCCCACTAGTTTGGTGATAAGCTTGGATGGTGCAATGGTAAAGGCAGAGCTGTCGTGTATGAACAGGAGTCTGAAGTAGGCGTCTCTTATCCGGGTGTTGGCATGGATAGAACGATAGCCAACAATGTCTGTGCTGGCACCAGCACAGTGACAGCTCAAGTCTGTGTGCTCAGCCCCCTGCTCTACTCTCTCTATAAACCCACAACTGTGATGGCAAGACCATCACTTATCTACCTGCATGTATCCCTCCATATCCATATGCTCTTCAAATGCCTTTTAAATGCCCTTGTCATATCTGCTTCAACCACCACCCCCGGCAGCACATTCCAGGCATTCACCATGCATGTATGTGACTTCAGTCTATGAACTTTTATAGGTTACACTACATACTGTGCCCAGCATTATGATGGTCTGGTTATGTATAGGAAGGAACTGCAGATGCTGGTTTACACCAAAGATAGACACAAAATGCTAGAGTAACACAGCAGGACAGGCAGCATCTCTGGGGAGAAGGAATGGGGGGGATGTTTTTGGTCGAGACCCTTCTTCAGACTGGGAGTCTGGGGAGAGGGAGTCTAGAGTACCCCTCCGTATATCTAGACTCCCTCTCACCTGACTTTCCCTGGAAGAAGGGCCTCGATCCGAAACATCACCCATGCTGCCTGACCCGCTGAGTTACTGTCTATTTGTGTCTATTTCTGGTCTGGTTATCTAGAGCACTGAAAAATTATTATATTATTGATCATTTTATATGTATTTGAGGTGTTGTTGTGTTAATGTGCTTGTAAAGCCACACACAGGCAACTCTCTCTCACAGTGTGGTTCAAGAGCTAAATGTGGCATTGCCAGTGGTGCTCACTTCATGAAAAATGAATGCACAAAACACTGGCACATAAAAGCAGCTTTTGCCCAGGGAGGTAGAAGTGGGCCTGGTACTTGAACCACTAGTAATATCTCATTAATAACAGAGTTGCCCGCAAGGTCAATTTGGAGATGCAGTTACAAGGTTTCCAGCCTGGTTGAGGTCACATGTAGTATATCAGAGTAAAGAATGATGATGGTTTATTTTCCCTAAGAGAAACTCCAGTTTTATCTCCTCCATTCTTGCTATCACTAAACCTGCACGAACAACTCATGAGCCAACAGCTTGAATATTGGGTCAACATTTTCATTTGTGTTGCAACTGGGAAATTGTGCGCAGAAAGGGCACTGGATTTGTTCTATTCCAATCTTCGGATAAACTAATCGCAATTTCCCATGCACCAGATCGTGCATGAAGCGCAAGACAATTGTTTGCTAAGTTTCGCTTTTCCATTAAAAAGCGTTCCCTGTGGTGTGCAGTTTTATTAGTACAACCAAAATCAGTTTCTTCACAAAGACAAGCGTTTTACCAAGATTATCCATATCTCTCCCCGTGAGTAACTACAAGTCATTGAAATAACAAAACAGTTATGTTTCTCTTTTAGTTTCATTAGTGGCTATAATTTGTTTCTGAGTAAGTTGCATCTTTTATTTGTATCAATATTTTTTCTTGTATGCTGACTTATACCTAAGTAAATGGGGGCAATTTGAAGAGAAGTTGGTGGGATCTTGCAGTATTACTCCAGGGAGGAGGGGAATAACTGTGACTGGTTTTGTGTAAAGGACCATGTGGGGACTGTGTGTAAAGTTAGACCCCAATTACACAGTTTTGAGTTACAGGTATTACTGATTCATGAAATGTCAAAGACTAAAGGGCATAGTTTTATGGTGAGAGAAGCAAAATTTAAAGGAGACTAAGTAGGACCTGTTGGTCCCAGCTTCACACGGGAGGGCTGGTCCCCCAACGCAATATTCCACCTCTCCACCAATTCCAATATGCACACACACACTCACACCCTCCACCTCACACACACACACACTCACACTCACAAACACACACACACACACACACCCATACACTCACACACATATATTCTCACACACACATACATTCTCACACACACATAAACTCACACACACATACTCACACACGCATACACACTCACAAACACGCATACACACTCACAAACACTGACTCACATACCATATATATGACTGTAAACTTTCTTAAATCTACTCACACGGCTGAGCGCAGCCTCTCCACTGTGGGGCTTCCGCAGTCAGCGGCACTTCCGCAATCAGCGTGACCTCTGCACTTACCAGAAATTACGCAATCAGCACAACCTGTCCACTAAACAGGGGTCACGAAATGAGCGGGACTTTTGGACTAAATACAGTCGGACCTAATAAAGCATTTATTCCTTCCAAACACAGTTGGACCTAATAAAGCATTGCAGTTTCACGCACAGGCAGGGCAGCAGGCCAAACAACTCATGGCATTGTCATTAAGGGCTAACAAATCATTTATTGCAAGTGCATTGCAGACTCAGAGTTCAGTTGATTCACAGCTTAGAATGACAGTCGTGGCCTCTCCCTCGCGATCTTGCAGAGTGACTGACTCACGTCCAGGCATCCGGGGTTTATAGTCCTGTCCCCCCCCCCCCCCCCCGGAAGAGGCGTTACCTTCATCGCGTAGATTGACAGGTGAGAGGACCAATCAGCTGATCTCAAGGTTTTTTAAACACTCATAGCTTTTTTATTTTTCATCGATGGGAAATATTCTCGGGGCTGGCTCAGCGGAGGAGGACTGTGAGTACGATGGCCAAAAATCACAGCGATACAGGGTACCGTTTTTTCTAAAATTAATATACAGCACAGAGAGGAAGGGGTCAAGATGACACTTTTAATTATATAGATGTGGGGGTCAAGTTCTATACACAGAGAGTAATGGGTGTCTGGAATGCACTGCTAGGGGTGGTGGTGGAGGCAGATATGTGGCTTTTAAGAGGTTTTTAGATAGGCATCTGGATATGCAGAGTATGAAGGAATATTGTTCATATGCAGCCAGAGGAAATTCGTTTAACTCAGTATCATGTTCAGCACAGACATTGTGGGCCGAAGAGCCAGTTCCTGTGCTGTACTGTTCTGCGTTCCATGTTATGTCTGCACACTTTATATAATGTGACCAGTGCTTCAGCTGCTGTGTTTAGTTTAGTTTAGAGATACAGAGTTGAAACAGGCCCTTCGGCCCATTGAGTCAGCGCAGACCATCGACCCCCGTACATCAGCGCTATCCTACACACCAGAGACAATTTACTCTTTTTACCAAAGTCATTTAACCTACAAACCTGTACGTCTTTGGAATGTGGGAGGAAACCGGAGCACCCTGTGAAAACCCAGCTGGTCATGGGGAGAACGTACAAACTCCACACAGACAACACCCGTAGTCAGGATCGAACCCAGGTCTCTGGCGCAGTAAGGCAGCAACTCTACCGCTGAGTCACCGTGGCAGGAAGTATACATTAGGGCAAGTACATGGATAGGAAATTGTTTGGAATGGACTAAATGCAGACAAATGGGACTAGCTTAGATGGGACATCCTGGTCAGCATGGACAAGTTCGGCCAATTGGCCTGTTTCTGTATTGTATGACTTTATGTTTCTATGGCAGGAAGAGTTACGTAGAGCTGGTGGATTAATTGTTGGCTGAAGGCTGGAAGATGAGGAGTTGTTCCTTAAGCTTTCATTGATGCTTTTCATATCAGTGCAGGAGGCTATAGACAGATGGATCAGAGAGAATTGAAAATTAAAGTGGCAAGTTACCAAAACGTCATGGTAACTCCTATGGACTGAACTTAGGTGCCCACAAAACAGGCACCTTGTCTGGGTTTGGTTCCCCCAATGCAGATGGAGCTTCTGGCTATTGTGCAAACCTGGAACTCATTCTCTGCTGAAAGAACGTTGAGATTGGGAGACACTGCAGATCTCCAAATAGAGTCATGGGGCTCCACAACACAGGAACAGGCCCTTTGGCCCACCTTGCCAATGCTAGCCCAGTTGGCATTTTTCCTGCATTTGTCACATATCCCTCTCACACCTTCCTATCCATACATCTGTCAAAATGTCTTTTAAACGTCATAATTATAGTCAGTTGCTCGTCAAAGAGCTTCAGGGCAGGCTGATGACTTTCACGGGTTGTTCTGCCGCCTTGGGAGTGAGTGTTTGACAGGACAAGGAGAAGAAGAGGCTTCATTTGTTCCAGTTATCCATCGCATGGGAACAGAGGAGTAAGAGTATAACTCACACAGAGAGCCGGCACTGACATAATGAGCTAAATGGCCTCCTTCCGTGCAGTGAAGCTCGTCAATTCCCTGATCCATTTATCACCGAGAGGTAAGGATGGTTGTGGCAGGTTTTGCAGGAATGATGGCTTTCATTATAAAATTAACAGAGTACTTAGACTGATTGCAGATCTCTCCGTGTTTACGGTAAATCATTCTGTGAACCTGTGGATATCCAAGCTCTTCCAAAGCCGTTGCTCCAGGGCCACATGCATTAGTAATGTCTCCAGTCGTGTCCCCCCCCCCGGCCCCACCCTGTCCACACACCTCAACTTGCTGATCCACACAGTTAAGGACATTCGGGTTGAGGGTTTTTCAAAGCTCTACAAATCCCATTCCCAAGTCCTGAAAACGCTGGTAATTAAGCACACCTGCATTTATATAGCACCGTGCAACTTGCCAGGGCACCTACACCAGAGATTGTCAGGCAAAATCTGTCTCCGCGATGCATAAGGAGGTAAAAAAAACTGCTGCAGGAATAAAAACAGTAATTATGGATATTTCTACAGTTGATATGTTCCTAAAAAAACCTTCTGTTCCAACAAAAACATGCTAGCAAAACATCGTGTTAATAGGGTAAAATGGGATTAGGGGCTAAGGACTTTGTTTCTAGTTCTTTCTACCACAGGATTTTCCAACAATAGAGGCCTTTTTTAATAGTTATAACCATATAACAATTACAGCACGGAAACAGGCCCTCTCGGCCCTTCCAGTCCGTGCCGACCATTTGTTTTCCCCTAGTCCCATCTACCTGCACTCAGACCATACCCCTCCATTCCCTTCACGTCCATATACCTATCCACTTTACTTTTAAATGTTAAAATCGATCCTGCCTCCACCACTTCTGCTGGAAGCTCATTCCACACAGCCACCAACCTCTGAGTAAAGAAGTTCCCCCTCACGTTACCCCTAAACTTCTGTCCCTTAATTCGCATGTCATGCCCTCTTGTTTGAATCTTCCCTACCCTTAATGGGAAAAGCTTATCCACGTCAACTCTGTCTATCCCTTTCATCATTTTAAAGACCTCAATCAAGTCCCCCCTTAACCTTCTGCGCTCCAAAGAATAAAGACCTAACTTGTTCAACCTTTCTCTGTAACATAGTTGCTGGATCCCAGGCAACATTCTAGTAAATGTCCTCTGTACTCTCTCTATTTTGTTGGCGTCCTTCCTATAATTAGGCAACCAAAATTGTACACCATACTCCAGAATTGGTCTCACCAATGCCTTGTACAATTTTAACATTACTTCCCTGCTCCTATATTCAATGCTCTGATTTATAAAGGCCAGCACACCAAAGGCTTTCTTTACCACCACATCTACATGTGATTCCACCTTCAGGGAACTATGCACAGTTATTCCTAGATCTCTCTGTTCCACAACATTCCTCAATTCCCTACCATTTACCATGTACGTCCTATTTTGATTTGTCCTGCCAAGATGTAGCACTTCACACTTATCAGCATTAAACTCCATCTGCCATCTTTCAGCCCACTTTTCCATATGGCCCAAATCTCTCTGTAGACTTTGAAAATCTACTTCATTATCCACAACACCACCTATCTTAGTATCATCTGCATACTTACTTATCCAATTTCCCACCCCATCATCCAGATCATTGATGTACATGACAAACAACAGTGGACCCAACACAGATCCTTGAGGCACCCCACTGGTCACCAGCTTCCAACCTGACAAACAGCCATCCACCATTACTCTCTGACATCTCCCATTCAGCCACTGTTGAATCCATCTTGCTACTCCACCATTAACACCAAAGATTGAACCTTCTTAACCAACCTTCCATGGGGAACCTTGTCAAAGGCCTTACTGAAATCCATATAGACAACATCGACTGCTTTACCCTAATCAATTTCCCTAGTAACCGCTTCAAAAAATTCAAGAAGGTTTGTCAAACATGACCTTCCAGGCACAAATCCATGTTGACTGTTCCTGATCAGACCCTGTTTATCCAGATGCTTATATATATTATCTCTAAGTATCCTTTCCATTAATTTACCCACCACTGACGTCAAACTAACAGGTCTATAATTGCTAGGTTTATTCTTTGAACCCTTTTTAAACAATGGAACAACATGCGCAGTACGCCAATCCTCCGGCACTATTCCCGTTTCTAATGACATTTGAAATATTTCTGTCATAGCTCCTGCTATTTCTACACTAATTTCCCTCAATGTCCTAGGGAATATCCTATCAGGACCTGGAGATTTATCCACTTTTATATTTTTCAAAAGTGTCAGTACTTCCTCCTCTTTGAATCTCATAGTTTCTATAGCTACTCTACTTTTTTTCCTTACTTCACATAGTTCAAAGAAAATAAATTGTTCAATATTTCCCCCATCTCTTTTGGCTCTGCAGAAAGCTGTCCATTATGTCTCTCTAATGGTCCAATTTTATCCCTCGTTAACCTTTTGCTATTAATATAGCTGCAGAAACCCTTTGGATTTACTTTCACCTTCCTTGCCAAAGCAACCTCATATCTTCTTTTAGCCTTCCTAATTTCTTTCTTAAGATTCTTTTTACATTCTTTATACTCCTCTAGCACCTCATTTACTCCATGCCTCCTATAATTATTGTAGATATCTCTCTTTTTTCGAAACATGTCCAATTTCCCTTGAAAACCATGGCTCTTTCCAATTTTTACTATTTCCTTTCACCCTAACAGGGACATAAAGATTCTGTACTCTTACAATTTCCCCTTTAAATGTCCTCCATTTCTCTTCTACATCCTTCCCATAAAACAGAGTGTCCCAATTCACTCCTTTTAAATCCTTACGCATTCCCTCAAAGGTAGCCTTTCTCCAATCAAAAATCTCCACCCTAGGTCCAGTTCTGACTCTCTCCATAATTATATTGAAACTAATGGTATTGTGATCACTGGTCCCGAAGTGCTCACCAACGCATACCTCCGTCACCTGACCTGCCTCATTTCCTAACAGGAGGTCCAGCACTGCCCCTTCTCTGGTCGATACCTCTATGTACTGCTGCAAAAAACTATCCTGTACACATTTTACAAACTCCAAACCATCCAGCCCATTTACAGAATGTGTTTCCCAGTCTATTTTTGGAAAATTGAAATCTCCCACAATCACTACCTTGTGCTTACTACTAATATCTGCTGTCTCTTTACATATTTGCTCTTCCAATTCTCGCTCCCCATTTGGCGGTCTATAATACACCCCTAAAAGTGTTGCTACACCGTTTCCACTTCTCAGTTCCACCCAAATAGCCTCCCTAGACGAGCCCTCTAATCTATCCTGCCAAAGCACTGCTGTAATATCCTCTCTGACAAGCAATGCAACACCTCCACCTCTGGTCCCTCCAATTCTATCACACCTGAAGCAACGAAATCCTGGAATATTTAGTTTCCAATCACAGCCGTCCTGCAACCATGTTTCACTGATTGCCACAACATCATATTTCCAGGTGTCAATCCAGGCTGTAAGTTCATCGTTTATTTTATGTTTATTTTTATTGCTGAAAGCTATGTATGAAAGGCTGAATCGTTTAATAGAGTATCTTTGCACAAGTGTCAATGGAAACGAATGCTTGCCAACTACAATGGCCTCCAGTAATGAAAATGACAGACTGTTCTTGAGAGACAATGGGGTCTGATTACTGTGGCGAGGGTGGTAGGAGCAGGGAGGTTATTTTTTTTTTCCCTGGGTGTTTAATTGCAAGACAACTTTTTTTTCTGTTTGTCAATTTCCTAAGTGATTTTTAACTGGTTATCTCATTCCCGGTAGAAATTGCAGTGTACCAATTCATCCCATGTGATACAAACAGTGTACACTAAATCAACTATCATGGTATATCCAATTCAGGTCATGAGAACCCATGTTGTGGCAGAACAAATGTGTAGGAAGGAACTGCATATTTTTAAGGCAGAGATAGACAAATTATTGCTGAGAACGGGTGTCAAGGGTTATGGGGAGAAGGCAGAAAAATGGATTAGGAGACCGAGATCAGCCATGATTGAATAGCAGAGTGGACTCGATGGGCTGAATGGCCTAATTCTACACCTATAACTTGTGAACTAGACACAAAAAACCTGTGTAACTCGGCAAGTCAGAGAGTATCTCTGGAGGGATGGTACAGGTGATGTTTCAGGTGGAGACCTGAGGGTCTGAAGAAGGGTTTCGACCCGTAGTGTCACCTGTTCCTTTTCTCCAGAGATGCTGCCTATCCCGCTGAGTTACACTAGCTTTTTGTGGCTATCTTTGGTTGTAGCAGAACTACCTATACTGGGGGTAAACAATAGACAATAGGTGCAGGAGTAGGCCATCCGGCCCTTCGAGCCAGCACCGCCATTCAATGTGATCATGGCTGATCATCCCCAATCAGTACCCTGTTCCTGCCTTCTCCCCATATCCCCTGACTCCGCTTTCTTTAAGAGCTCTAGCTCTCTCTTGAAAGTATCCAGAGAACTGGTCTCCACCGCCCTCTGAGGCAGAGAATTCCAGACTCACAACTCTCTGTGTGAAAAAGCGTTTCCTCATCTCCGTTCTAAATGGCTTACCCCTTATTCTTAAACTGTGGCCCCTGATTCTGGACTGCCCCAACATCGGGAACATGTTTCATGCCTCTAGCGTGTCCAAACCCTTAATATTCATATATGTTTCAATAAGATCCCCTCTCATCCTTCTAAACTCCAGAGTGTACAAGCCCAGCCGCTCCATTCTCTCAGCATATGACAGTCCCGTCATCCCGGGAATTAACCTTGTAAACCTACGCTGCACTCCCTCAATAGCAAGAATGTCCTTCCTCAAATTAGGGGACCAAAACTGCACACAATACTCCAGGTGTGGTTTGACTAGGGCTCTGTACAACTGCAGAAGGACCTCTTTGCTCCTATACTCAACTCCTCGTGTTATGAAGGCCAACATTTCATTCGCTTTCTTCACTGCCTGCTGTACCTGCATGCTTACTTTCATTGACTGATGAACAAGGACCCCCAGATCCCATTGTACCTTCCCTTTTCCCAATTTGACACCATTTAGATACTCTGTAGGTCAGGCAGCAGGCAATGTGGGTGAAACAATTGACCTTTTATCAGAACTGGAAAAGTGAGAAAACAAGTGTGTTTTAAGTTGCTGAGAGGAAGGGTGCAGACGACTTTGGTGGCCCCTCGAGAATCCAGGTAACATAAACGCTGTTGGTGCTGTCCAAAAGAGGCCAGTGAATGCTTATTGATTGTTGGGGGGGTAATTAGAGGGCATATAGATAGTGTATGAGGGCATTGGAAAGAAAAGAAAACGTGGAATGGGTGTGCAGTAGAATGTGGTAACACAATGAGTGACACAGGAAAGTTTAAGAAGCATCTTGATGACGGAGAGGCTGAGAATTACCAAGGTGCAAGCCCAGAGCTTCAGACCTGGACAGCTGAAGGCACGTCTGCTGATGGCGCAGAGAAGCTAATGGCATGGGGAGCAGCGATGAACACGCGGAGATATCTCAGATGTGGAGAAGGTTACGGAAAACATTGAAGGCAGAGGTGAAGGTACTGAAGACAGAAGTGTAGATATTTGAAGCAACGTCAGTCAACGGCTTTAGGACAGACTGGACTGCGACACGGACGTTTAAAGTGGCCACACTCAAAGGACTGCGCTTGAGTCTTGAAATAGAATTACAGGGATAGAAGGCTGTGGAGGCCAATTCAGTAGATATTTTTAAGGCAGAGATATATAGATAGATTCTTGATTAGTACAGGTGTCAGGGGTTGTGGGGAAAAGGCAGCAGAATGGGGTTAGGATGAGAGATAGATCAGCCATGATTGAATGGCGGAGTAGACATGATGGGCCGAATGGCCTAATTCTACTCCTATTCCTTATGACCTTATGACTTGTGCAACACAGAGGCAGACCATTTGATCCACCAGGTCTCTGCTAACATTAAATTAATGTTCCATTTGATATTTTCCAAATTTTACTTAATTTTACTCTGCGCTTTGTGTGCAGTTGTGGTCATCCCTTTACAGGGAGGATACAGATGCTTTGGAAAGGGTGCAGAAGAGGTTCCTCAGAATGCTGCCTGGTTTGGAAGGTATTAGCTATAAGGATAGTTTGGACATACTTGTGTTGTGTTCTCTGGAACTTCAGAAGCTCTGGGGAAACCCGATGGAAGTATTTTAAATGATGAGAGGCACAAATAGGGTGGACAGTCAGAATCATTTTCCCAGTGTGGAAATGTCAAAGATTAGAGGATGAAGTTTTAAGGTGGGGGGGGGGGGGGGGGTGGCAAAGAAGTTGTGTTGGTTGCTTTTCAGACAGAGGGTGGTGGATGACTGGAATATGCTGTCAGGGGTGGTGGTGGGGGCAGGCAAGATAGGGGCGTTTAAAAGGCTTTCAGATAGGCACATGGCAATCCAGGGAGTTGAGAGAGATGGAGCACTGGCAGGCAGAGAGGTTGTGTTTTACTTGGTACCATGTTCAGCATAGACATTGAGGGCTGATGGACCTGTTCTTGTGCTGTACTGTTCAACATTCCACCCACATAATCTTCAAACTGATGAGAACCTAAAGTTTAAATCTATCCCCAAGGGCAAGCAATGGGTCTTTGGAGAAGAATAGCGCAAGCAAAGACCATTACATCTGTTATTAGATGCACCTGAAAGCAGGCAAATGGCAGAGAACAAGCTCAGTGGGATAGGTTTAGATTTGCTCCAGCAAGGCCCTGTGATATTCACAGTGGGCTAAATGGCTCTCCGCCTATCCTGTGTGATCGCCCAGTAAACGCAGAAATGCTTCAATGGCAACTAATGTCAGCTAGTATAATTCCTGCAATTCTACCTGACATTAAAGCGATTTCACTCCACTCACTAGTTACAAACACATCAAGAAATATCCATAAGCTAATTTCAGCACATCTCCTTTTTTCCCCTAGTGAAAGCACTGGTAGATCATTAGGTTGATTGATATAAAGATGCAGCACGGAAACAGGCCTTTTGGCCCATCGAGTCCACACCTACAGTCGATCACCCATTCACACTACTTCTATGTTATGTTGCGTTATCATCCACTCCCTACACACTAGGGGCGATTTAGAGAGAGCAAATAACCTACGTCTTTGGGTTGTGGAAAGAAACTCGAGCACCCGAAGGAAACTCACGCGGTCACAGTGAGAACGTGCAAACTCCACACAGACAGCACCCAAGGTCGGGATCCAACCCGGGTCTGGCGCTGTAAGGTAGTGAGTGGCTCTACCACCTGCGCCACTGTGCCACACAGCAGCTGCACTGATAGATGCCAGACAGATAGACGGGTGGCAGCTATGGCACTTAACTCACTGAGTACAAGCACCTATTCCCCTGGCTACTTTGTGGAGACCGGCTCTTATGATAACCATGTTTCCAGTGTAAAATCTAATAAATGAAAAACCTGCTTTTACATAGCAGAATCAAGGATCTGCAGATGGTGGTTTACCAAAGAAAGCCACAAAATGCTGGAGTCACTCATGTGGATCAAGCAGCATCTCTGGAGAACATGGATAGGTGACGTTTTGGGTCAGGGTGAATGCAGGGGTGAGGGGAATCGAAAGCTAGACGAGCGCAGAGCATCACAACTTTTTTTTTGCCTAAACATTAACTTTGAAGCATTGTGTAGGAAAGAACTGCAGTTGTTGGTTTAAATCGAAGGTAGACACAAAATGCTGGAGTAACTCAGCGGGCTAGGCAGCATCTCTGGAGAGACGGAATGGGTGACGTTTCGGGTCGAGACCCTTCTTCAGACTGATGTCAGGGGAGTGGGCGGGACAGAGATAGAATGTAGTCGGAGACAGTAAGAACTTGGAAGGAGGAGGGGATGGAGAGAGAGGGAAAGCAACTGCTATTTGAAGTTAGAGGAGTCAATGCTCATACCACTGGGGTGTAAGCTACCCAAGCAATATATGAGGTGCTTTTCCTCCAATTTGCGCTGTACATCCAATCCTAGAGATGAGACTCGACCGGCGAGACCGACGTCGGGCAAAGCCATAGTGGTGGGTGATTCCATTGTCCGAGGTGCAGACTGGAGATTCTGTGGCGGCAGGCGCGACTCGTGGATGGTCTGTTGCCGCCCTGGTGCCAGGGTTCACGATGTCACAAACCAAATTCAGAACATCCTCGAGAAGGAAGGTGAACAGCCGGCAGTAGTTGTGCACGTAGCCACAAACGACGTAAGGAAGAAGAGGAAAGGAAGTTCTGGAACTCGAGTTTAGAGAGTTAGGAAGAAGACTGAAATGCCGGACTTCTAGGGTGGTTATCTCTGGATTGCTTCCAGTACCTCATGCTAGTGAGGACAGCAACAGGGGGATAAGGCATCTGAATGTGTGGCTGAGGGGCTGGTTCAGGGAGCAAGGATTTAGAGTTTTAGGCCACTAGGATCTCTTCCGGGGTAGGGATGACCTGTACAAAAGGGACGGGTTGCACCTTAACTGGAGGGGGACCAATGTTCTGGCAGGCAGGTTTGCTAGGGTTACACGTGTGGGTTTAAACTAAATAGTGGGGGGAGGGGTTGACAAATTGGAAATATAAAGATGGAGTTAAAGGGGAAGTGAGTACAGGAACAATTACAAACGACTCCCGAATTAATGGGAAGGAAAGTTTGACAAGAGAAAAGAGAGCAAGGTCAGGGCCAATTGTGAGCGGAGTGAGAGGGGAGGTGAATACCACATCAAAGTGTTGTATACGATTGCACAAAGTATAAGAAATAAAGTGGACAAGCTTGAGGCTCAGTTAGAAATGGGCAAGTATGATGTTGTGGGAATTACAGAGACATGTGCTGCAAGACATGTGCTGCAATAGTCTAACATCGTAGTGGGGAAACTGCTAGAGTCAGTTATTAAAGATGGGATAGCAGCACATTTGGAAAGTGGTGAAATCATTGGACAAAGTCAGCATGGATTCACAAAAGGTAAATCATGTCTGACGAATCTTGTGGAATTTTTCGAGGATGTAAAACTAGTAGCGTGGATAAGGGAGAACCAGTGGATGTGGTAATTATCTGGACTTCCAGAAGGCTTTCGACAAGGTCCCACATAAGAGATTAGTATACAAACTTAAAGCATACGGTATTAGGGGTTCAGTATTGATGTGGATAGAGAACTGGCTGGCAAACAGGAAGCAAAGAGTAGGAGTAAACGGGTCCTTTTCACAATGGCAGGCAGTAACTAGTGGGGTACCGCAGGGCTCAGTGCTGGGACCCCAGCTATTTACAATATATATTAATGATCTGGATGAGGGAATTGAAGGCAATATCTCCAAGTTTGCGGATGACACTAAGCTGGGGGCAGTGTTCGCTGTGAGGAGGATGCTAGGAGACTGCAAGGTGACTTGGATAGGCTGGGTGAGTGGGCAAATATTTGGCAGATGCAGTATAATGTGGATAAATGTGAGGTTATCCACTTTGGTGGCAAAAACAGGAAAGCAGACTATTATTAAATGGTGGCCGATTAGGAAAAGGGGAGATGCAGCGAGACCTGGGTGTCATGGTACACGACCGGTAAGGTTAAAAATCGAGCGCGGGGCTTGCTTTTCCAGAGGCCCACAGGAGCCGTTGGAGGAAGTGAAGGAGGGGGAGGAGCGACACCCGACCGGTAAGGTTAAAAATCGAGCGCGGGGCTTGCTTTTCCAGAGGCCCACAGGAGCCGTTGGAGGAAGTGAAGGAGGGGGAGGAGCGACACCCGACCGGTAAGGTTAAAAATCGAGCGCGGGGCTTGCTTTTCCAGAGGCCCAAGGAGCCGTTGGAGGAAGTGAAGGAGGGGGAGGAGCGACACCCACCGGTAAGGTTAAAAATCGAGCGCGGGGCTTGCTTTTCCAGAGGCCCACAGGAGCCGTTGGAGGAAGTGAAGGAGGGGAGGAGCGACACCCGACCGGTAAGGTTAAAAATCGAGCGCGGGGCTTGTTTTTCCAGAGGCCCACAGAGCCGTTGGAGGAAGTGAAGGAGGGGGAGGAGCGACACCCGACCGGTAAGGTTAAAAAATCGAGCGCGGGGCTTGCTTTTCCAGAGGCCCACAGAGCCGTTGGAGGAAGTGAAGGAGGGGAGGAGCGACACCCGACCGGTAAGGTTAAAAATCGATGCGCGGGGCTTGTTTTTCCAGAGGCCCACAGGAGCCGTTGGAGGAAGTGAAGGAGGGGGAGGAGCGACACCGACCGGTAAGGTTAAAAAATCGAGCGCGGGGCTTGTTTTTCCAGAGGCCCACAGGAGCCGTTGGAGGAAGTGAAGGAGGGGGAGGAGCGACACCCGACCGGTAAGGTTAAAAATCTAGCGCGGGGCTTGTTTTTTCCAGAGGCCCACAGGAGCCGTTGGAGGAAGTGAAGGAGGGGGAGGAGCGACACCCGACCGGTAAGGTTAAAAATCGAGCGCGGGGCTTGTTTTTTCCAGAGGCCCACAGGAGCCGTTGGAGGAAGTGAAGGAGGGGGAGGAGCGACACCCGACCGGTAAGGTTAAAAATCGAGCGCGGGGCTTGCTTTTCCAGAGGCCCACAGGAGCCGTTGGAGGAAGTGAAGGAGGGGGAGGAGCGACACCCGACCGGTAAGGTTAAAAATCTAGCGCGGGCTTGTTTTTCCAGAGGCCCACAGGAGCCGTTGGAGGAAGTGAAGGAGGGGGAGGAGCGACACCCGACCGGTAAGGTTAAAAATCTAGCGCGGGGCTTGTTTTTCCAGAGGCTTACCGAAATCCATAACGTTCCATTTGGAGAAGTGGGTTTTTTTTTGGGTTTTTTTGAGGAAGCCGCTGATTGGTGGAAGAGGACCCGAGGAAGCAGCTGATTGGGTGCAACCCCGGGTTTACTATTTTACATTTCTGCCTTCTGGGAGTGAGGGATTCTGGGAGTTAGGGATTTAGTATTTAGTAGTAAAGTTTAAAGGATAAGTTTTTGTGTTTTTTTTAGTAATTTGGGAGTAAGGTATGGCAGTAGAGATTGGCCCCGTGGTTTTGTTCAGCCTGCAACATGTGGGAGATCAGGGAGATGGTCGGTGTCCCTGGTGACTACGTTTGCAGGAAGTGTGTCCAGCTGCAGCTCCTGGCAGACCGCATTGAACGATTGGAACTGCGGCTGGATTCATACTGGAGCATCCACGATGCGGAGAAAGTCGTGGATAGCACGTACAGTGACTTGGTCACACCGCAGACAAAAGGTAGGAGGACAAGAAGGGAACAGGTGGCCAATAGCCAGCAAAGCAGTAGGCAGGCAGTGCAGGAGTCCCCTGCGGTCATCTCCCTCCTAAACAGTATACCATTTTTGGATACTGTTGAGGGAGATGGCTCATCAGGGGAATGCAGCAGCAGCCAGGTTTCATGGCACCATGGGTGGCTCTGCAGCACATGAGGGGGGAAAAAAAGAGGGGAAGGGCAATAGTAATAGGGATTCAATTGTCAGGGGAATAGATAGGCGTTTCTGCGGCCGCAAACGAGACTCCAGGATGTATGTTGCCTCCCTGGTGCAAAGGTCAGGGATGTCACTGAACGGCTGCAGAACATTCTGGAGGGGGAGGGTGAACAGCCAGTTGTCGTGGTGCATGTTGGCACCAACGATATAGGTAAAAAAAGGGATGAGGTCCTACAAGGTGAATTTAGGGAGCTAGGAGATAAACTTAAAAGTAGGACCTCAAAGGTAGTAATCTCCGGATTACTACCAGTACCACGGGCCAGTCAGAGTAGAAATAGGAGGATAATGCAAATGAATACGTGGCTTGAAAAGTGGTGCAAGGGGGAGGGATTCAAATTTTTAGGGCACTGGGACCAGTTCTGGGGGAGGTGGGACCGGTACAAAACAGGACGGTTTGCACCTGGAATGGAATGGAACCAATGTTCTTGGGGGAGTGTTTGCTAGTGCTGTCGGGGAGGATTTTAAAACTAATGTGGCAGGGGGATGGGTACAAGAGCAGAGAGGCAGGAGGGTGTAAAATGAGGGTAGAAGCATTAGGTAGCAAGGTGAAAGGTAAAAGTGGCAGGCAGACAAAACCAGGGCAAAAATCAAAAAGGGCCACTTTTCAGCAAAATTGTATAAGGGGTAAATGCGTTGTAAAGACAAGCCTGAAGGCTTTGTGTCTCAATGCAAGGAGTATTCGTAATAAGGTGGACGAGTTTGAACGTGCAGATAGATATTAATGATTATGATATAGTTGGGATCACGGAGACATGGCTCCAGGGTGACGTAGGCTGGGAGCTGAACATCCAGGGATATTCAATATTCAGGAGGGATAGAGAGAAAGGAAAAGGAGGTGGGGTAGCGTTGCTGGTTAGAGAGGAGATTAAAGCAATGGAAAGGAAGGACATTAGCTTGGAGGATGTGGAATCGGTATGGGTAGAGCTACAAAACACTAAGGGGCAGAAAACGCTGGTGGGTGTTGTGTACAGGCCACCTAACAGTACAGAGAAGTTGGGGATGGTATCAAACAGGAAATTAGAAATGCGTGCGACAAAGGCAAAACAGTTATAATGGGTGACTTCAATCTACATATAGATTGGGTTAATCAAATTGGCAGGGGTGCTGAGGAAGAGGATTTTTTGGAATGTATGCGGGATAGTTATCTAAATCAACATGTACAGGAACCAACGAGAGAGCAGGCTATTTTAGACTGGGTTTTGAGTAATGAGGAAGGGGTAATTAGCCGTCTTGTTGTACGTGCCCCCTTGGGCAAGAGTGACCATAATATGGTTGAGTTCTTCATTAGGATGGAGAGTGACATTGTTAATTCAGAAACAATGGTTCTGAACTTAAAGAAAGGTAACTTTGAGGGTATGAGACGTGAATTGGCCAAGATTGACTGGCAATTAATTCTAAAAGGGTTGACGGTGGATATACAATGGAAGACATTTAAAGACTGCATGGATGAACTACAAAAATTGTTCATCCCAGTTTGGCAAAAGAATAAATCGGGGAAGGTAGTGCATCCGTGGATAACAAGGGAAATCAGGGATAGTATCAAAGCAAAGGATGATGCGTACAAAGTAGCCAGAAAAAGCAGCATACCAGAGGACTGGGAGAAATTCAGAGACCAGCAGAGGAGGACAAAGGGCTTAATTAGGAAAGGAAAAATAGATTATGAAAGAAAACTGGCAGGGAACATAAAAACTGACTGCAAAAGTTTTTATAGATATGTGAAGAGAAAGAGGTTAGTTAAAACAAATGTAGGTCCCTTGCAGTCAGAAACAGGTGAGTTGATCATGGGGAACAAGGATATGGCGGACCAATTGAATAACTACTTTGGTTCCGTCTTCACTAAGGAAGACATAAATAATCTGCCTGAAATAGCAGGGGACTGTGGGTCAAAGGAGGAATTGAGTGAAATCCAGGTCAGTCGGGAAGTGGTGTTGGGTAAATTGAATAGATTAAAGGCCGATAAATCCCCAGGGCCAGATAGGCTGCATCCCAGAGTACTTAAGGAAGTAGCTCAGGAAATAGTGGATGCATTAGTGATAATCTTTCAAAACTCTTTAGATTCTGGAGTAGTTCCTGAGGATTGGCGGGTAGCAAATGTAACCCCTCTTTTTAAGAAGGGAGGGAGAGAGAAAACGGGGAATTACAGACCAGTTAGTCTAACATCGGTAGTGGGGAAACTGCTAGAGTCAGTTATTAAAGATGGGATAGCAGCACATTTGGAAAGTGGTGAAATCATTGGACAAAGTCAGCATGGATTCACAAAAGGTAAATCATGTCTGACGAATCTTGTGGAATTTTTCGAGGATGTAACTAGTAGCGTGGATAAGGGAGAACCAGTGGATGTGGTATATCTGGACTTCCAGAAGGCTTTCGACAAGGTCCCACATAAGAGATTAGTATACAAAACTTAAAGCATACGGTATTAGGGGTTCAGTATTGATGTGGATAGAGAACTGGCTGGCAAACAGGAAGCAAAGAGTAGGAGTAAACGGGTCCTTTTCACAATGGCAGGCAGTAACTAGTGGGGTACCGCAGGGCTCAGTGCTGGGACCCCAGCTATTTACAATATATATTAATGATCTGGATGAGGGAATTGAAGGCAATATCTCCAAGTTTGCGGATGACACTAAGCTGGGGGGCAGTGTTCGCTGTGAGGAGGATGCTAGGAGACTGCAAGGTGACTTGGATAGGCTGGGTGAGTGGGCAAATGTTTTGGCAGATGCAGTATAATGTGGATAAATGTGAGGTTATCCACTTTGGTGGCAAAAACAGGAAAGCAGACTATTATTTAAATGGTGGCCGATTAGGAAAAGGGGAGATGCAGCGAGACCTGGGTGTCATGGTACACCAGTCATTGAAAGTAGGCATGCAGGTGCAACAGGCAGTGAAAAAAGCGAATGGTATGTTAGCTTTCATAGCAAAAGGATTTGAGTACAGGAGCAGGGAGGTTCTACTTCAGTTGTACAGGGTCTTGGTGAGACCACACCTGGAGTATTGCGTGCAGTTTTGGTCTCCAAATCTGAGGAAGGACATTATTGCCATAGAGGGAGTGCAGAGAAGGTTCACCAGACTGATTCCTGGGATGTCAGGACTGTCTTATGAAGAAAGACTGGATAGACTCGGTTTATACTCTCTGGAATTTAGGAGATTAAGAGGGGATCTTATAGAAACTTACAAAATTCTTAAGGGGTTGGACAGGCTAAATGCAGGAAGATTGTTCCCGATGTTGGGGAACTCCAGGACAAGGGGTCACAGCTTAAGGATAAGGGGGAAATCCTTTAAGACCGAGATGAGAAAGACTTTCTTCACACAGAGAGTGGTGAGTCTCTGGAACTCTCTGCCACAGAGGGTAGTTGAGGCCAGTTCATTGGCTATATTTAAGAGTGAGTTGGATGTGGCCCTTGTGGCTAAGGGGATCAGAGGGTATGGAGAGAAGGCAGGTACGGGATACTGAGTTGGATGATCAGCCATGATCATATTGAATGGCGGTGCAGGGCTCGAAGGGCTGAATGGCCTACTCCTGCACCTAATTTCTATGTTTCTATGTTTTACACCAGTCATTGAAAGTAGGCATGCAGGTGCAGCAGGCAGTGAAAAAAGCGAATGGTATGTTAGCTTTCATAGCAAAAGGATTTGAGTACAGGAGCAGGGAGGTTCTACTTCAGTTGTACAGGGTCTTGGTGAGACCACACCTGGAGTATTGCGTGCAGTTTTGGTCTCCAAATCTGAGGAAGGACATTATTGCCATAGAGGGAGTGCAGAGAAGGTTCACCAGACTGATTCCTGGGATGTCAGGACTGTCTTATGAAGAAAGACTGGATAGACTCGGTTTATACTCTCTGGAATTTAGGAGATTAAGAGGGGATCTTATAGAAACTTACAAAATTCTTAAGGGTTTGGACAGGCTAGATGCAGGAAGATTGTTCCTGATGTTGGGGAAGTCCAGGACAAGGGGTCACAGCTTAAGGATAAGGGGGAAATCCTTTAAGACCGAGATGAGAAAGACTTTCTTCACACAGAGAGTGGTGAGTCTCTGGAACTCTCTGCCACAGAGGGTAGTTGAGGCCAGTTCATTGGCTATATTTAAGAGTGAGTTGGATGTGGCCCTTGTGGCTAAGGGGATCAGAGGGTATGGAGAGAAGGCAGGTACGGGATACTGAGTTGGATGATCAGCCATGATCATATTGAATGGCGGTGCAGGCTCGAAGGGCTGAATGGCCTACTCCTGCACCTAATTTCTATGTTTCTATGTTTCTAAGAGGGCCAGGGTTGGAACTGAATATTCAGGAGTATACCTGTATCAAAAAGACAGACAGGTGGGCAGAGGGGGTGGGGTAGCTCTGTTCGTGAGGAATGAAATTCAGTCCCTTGCAAGGGGTGACATTGAAACAGGACATGTGGAGTCAGTATGGATAGAACTAAGGAATTGTAAGGATAAAAATACCCTAATTGGACTTATCTACAGGCCCCCAAACAGTAGCCTGGATATAGGGTGCAAGTTGAATCAAGAGTTAAAATTGTCATGCCGTGAAGGTAATGCTGTGGTTGTTATGGGAGGTTTCAACATGCAGGTAGACTGGGAAATCAGGTTGGTACTGGACACCCAAGAAAGGGGGTTTGTGGAGTGCCTCCGTGATAGATTCTTAGAGCAGCTTGTATTGGAGCCTACCAGGGAGAAGGCAATTCTGGATTTAGTGTTATGTAATGAACCGGATTTGATAAGGGAATTTGAGGCTAATGAGCCATTAGGAGGTAGTGACCATAATGTGGTAAGTTTTAATCTACAATTGGTGAGGGAGAAGGGTAAATCGGAGGTGTCAGTGTTACAGTTGAACAAAGGGGACTATGGAGCCATGGGGGAGGAGCTGGCCAAAGTTGACTGGAAAGATACCCCAGCAGGGATGACAGTGGAAACCAATGGCAGGTATTTCTGGGAATAATACAGAAGGTGCAGGATCAGTTCATTCCAAAGAGAAAGAAAGAATCCAAGGGGAGTAAGGGGGGTAACATCGGTGGTGGGGAAGATGCTGTAGTTAATCATAAAAGATGAAATAGCCGCACATTTGGATTGCAGTAACAGGAGCATTTATCCCTCATTAAGAAGGATAAATCATGCTTGACTAATCTTCTGGAATGTTTTGAGGATGTAACTAGGAAAATGGACAAGGGAGAGCCAGTGGATGTAGTGTACCTGGACTTTCAGAAAGCATTTAATAAGGTCCCACATAGGAGATTAGAGGGCAAAATTATGGCACATGGTATTGGGGGTAGAGTGCTGACATGGATAGAATATTGGTTGGCAGCTAGGAAACAAAGAGTAGGGATTAACGGGTCCCTTTCAGAATGGCAGGCAGTGACTAGTGTGGTACCGCAAGGCTCGGTGCTGGGAACGCAACTATTTACAATATACATCAATGATGTAGATGAAGGGATTCAAAGTAACATTAGCACATTTGCAGATGACACAAAGCTGGGTGGCAGTGTGAACTGTGAGGAGGATGCTATGAGAATGCAGGGTGACTTGGACAGGTTGGGTTAGTAGGCAGATGCAGTTTAATGTGGACAAATGTGAGGTTATCCACTTTGGTAACAAAAACAAGAAGGCGGATTATTATCTAAATGATGTCAAGTTGAGAAAAGGGGAAGTAGGGATCTGGGGGTCCTTGTTCATCAGTCAATGAAAGTAAGCATGCAGGTGCAGCAGGCAGTGAAGAAAGTGAATGGCATGTTGGCCTTCATAACAAGAGGCGTTGAATATAGGAGCAAAGAGGTCCTCTTGCAGTTGTACAGGACCCTAGTGAGACCACACCTGGAGTATTGTGTGCAGTTTTGGTCTCCTAATTTGAGGAAGGACATTCTTGCTATTGAGGGAGTGCAGCGTAGGTTTACAAGGTTAAATCCCGGGATGGCGGGACTGTCATATGCTGAGAGAATGGAGCGGCTGGGCTTGTATACGCTGGGATTTAGAAGGATGAGAGGAGAGCTTATTGAAACATTTATGATTATTAAGGGTTTGGACACGCTAGAGGCAGGAAACATGTTCCCGATGTTGGGGGAGTCCAGAACCAGGGACCACAGTTTAAGAATAAGGGGTAAGCCATTTAGAACGGAGATGAGGATACACTTTTTCACACAGAGAGTTGTGAGTCTGTGGAATTCTCTGCCTCAGAGGGCGGTGGAGGCAGGTTCTCTGGATACTTTCAAGAGAAAGCTAGATAGGGCTCTTAAAGATAGCGGAGTCAGGGGATATGGGGAGAAGGCAGGAACGGGGTACTGATTGGGGATGATCAGCATGATCGTATTAAATGGAGGTGCTGGCTCGAAGGGCAGAATGGCCTACTCCTGCTCCTATTGTCTATTATACCCTCCCCCTTCCAAGTTCTCCCACTAGTCTTACTATCTCCGACTACATTCTATCTCTGTCCCGCCCACTCCCCTGACAAAGAAGGATCACGACCCGAAACGTCACCGATTCCTTCTCTCCAGAGATGCTGCCTGTCCCGCTGAGTTACTCCAGCATTTTGTGTCGAACTTTGAAACATTGCCACTATTGCACTGAAAGAAACAGAGCAGCAAGTTAAGTATAGCAAAGTCTCACTGGTGATAATATGATTAAGATAGACTAATCTGTTTATTGATGTAAGCTGATGAATGACTGTTGTTCAAGATGTCAGAGCTATTTCACCCGTGCCTCTGTGTTGTGGGATCTGATATGGTTACTTCAGGATGTATAGAGGCCTGGATTAATATCACAACCAAATTGCAATGGATCTGATACGTATGGTACTCCATCATAAATAAATTGGGAGTTTGAGCCCAGATTATATGTTCAGTCTTTGTCTTTGATTGTGATTTAAAACCACGGCCTTTTTGTTTCTGAGACCAGAGCGCCATATTCTCAGCTGACACACAGACACAATACTGAGGAGGCATATCAATGTTTATCTCACAACAATTATCACAGATTATTTGGTCATTATTTCATTTTTAAAGTTGCTGGAAGTATACCGAATGGATGCCATGTTATTTATTTTACAATAGTTTAGTTGAGTGACAGTTTAGAGATACAGCGAGGAAACAGGCCTTCGGTCCACTGAGTCCGTGCAGACCAGCGATCCCTGTACAATAACACTATCCTACAGGCTCTAGGGAGAATTTACAATTTTACCAAGCCAATTAACCTGTACGTCTTTGGAGTGTGGGAGGACACCGGAGCACCCAGAGAAAACCCACAAAGGTCACGGGGAGAACATACAAGCTCAACACAGACATCACCCGTAGTCAGGATCGAACCCAGGTCCCTGGTGCTGTGAGGCAGCAACTCTACCGCTGCGCCACCATGCCGCCCAATAGTAAAACACCTTGACTTTTGGGGAAAATATAGGTTATGAAAGATGTATCAATTCAAATTCCTTCTTTTATGTGTTTACACGAAATGCTGAAATAACCAATCAACCTCAACAAATGCCTCAAATCCATCGTGGGCTTGAACCCTGGGCTGATCCATTCAGTGCCGAGGACGGTATGAACCAAATTAAGCAGGCAGGCTCTTTAGGCAGTAGCAGGTCGAGTGTAACAGGACTTCATTTTGGATTACTCCGGTTGGTAATTAAATCACACAGGAACAAGGCAAACATGACGCTGTGTCATCACAATGTGGCACTTGCAGTTTTTTTTTTGGTCAATTGTTTTGTGTTACCTGAAGAGAGAACTCATGTTTCCTGTTAATTAACAGCAGAATTTCAATCAATATGCTGTCAGCCTATTCACTGAAGGCACCCAACCCTCCCCTCCCTGATACTTCACAATGCTCGAACACGACTATTACCCGCTGTCAGCTAGTTTCACGTTCCAGAGACATCGGAGCGACTGACGGCCAACAGTGCTGAGTTAGAAGAACATTAGCCAAATGTTTGTGGTGTTTATTGATCTCTGTAAATCTCAGTCCTGCCCTCTAAGTAGTCGAGTGCCACTTGGTTCTTAGGCAGTCCGCCACAAGTTGGTGCAAAACACAAAGTGCTGGAGTAACTCAGCGAGTCAGGCAACATCTGTGGAGGGAATGTGGAGGCCAGGCGATGTTTTGGGTCAGGACCCTTTTTCAGACTTACTCAGCCGCAACCTGGTGTCTGGAGAAGCTGCCAAAGTCAGACATTGAGGTACGGGCAATCTGTCTTGATCCAGTGCCCAGTGCAGGCTGTCCGTCACGATCCAGTGCACTGGGTCACAGCTGGGCCACATGACCCAGTGCTTGGCTGCTTGTTGCAATCCAGTGCCCAGTGTTGGGCCATTCACTGAAACCCTGTGCCAGTGCAGGTTGTCGATCAAAACTCAGTGCAGGGCCACGTCACAATCCAGTATTGTGCTTTCAGTCATGATCCAATATGCAGTGCTGGTCTTTCTATCATAATCCAGTGCCCAGTGCCATGCTTCCTGTTGTGATCCAGTGCGTAGTCTTGGTCTTTCTTTCATAATCCAGTGTCCAGTGCCGACCTTTCTCTCTTGCTACAATTGTTTCGTTTAGTTTAGTTTAGAGATACAACGCGGGAACAGGCCCTTCAGCCCACCGTGTCCGCACCGACCAGCGATCCCCGCACACCAACACTATCCTACATACACTAGTGAATCTTACATTTTTACCAAGCCAATTAACCTACAAACCTGTACGTCTTTGGAGTGTGGGAAGAAACCGGACCTCCCGGTGAAAACCCACATTCACGGGGAAAGCGTAAAAGCACCATACAGGCAGCACCTGTAGTCAGGATCGAACCCGGGTCTCTGGCGCTGTGAGGCAGCAATTCTACTGCAGCACCACCGTGTCACCCTTCTGTCATGATCCAGTGCCCAGTGCCTGTCGTAACCTAGTCCAGATTAACGTCATACCCTGCCATGACATCTATCATAATCCAGTAGCCAGGCGGTTGGCTGTTTCCTGGTGTTTTAACGGTGGATGAGAGGGGATCTTATAGAAACATAACATTCTCAAAGAATTGGACAGGCTAGATGCAGGAAATATGTTCCCGATGCTGGGGGAGTCCAGAACCAGGGATCACAGTTTAAGAATAAAGGGTAGGCCATTTAGGACTGAGATGAGGAAAAACGTCTTCACCCATAGAGTTCTGAATCTGTGGAATTCTCTGCCACAGAAGGCAGTGGAGGCCAATTCACTGGATGTTTTCAGGAGATAATTAGATTTAGCTCGTAGGGTTGAAGGAATCAAGGGATATGGGGAAAACGCAGGAACAGGGCACTGATTTTAGGTGATCAGCCATGATCATATTGAATGGCGGTGCTGGCTCGAAGAACCGAATGGCCTACTCCTGCACCTATTTTTTCTATGTTCGATGTTTCTATGAATGCTTTGAGGCAGGTGGGTGGAGAAAGTGACATAGAAACATAGAAAATAGGTGCAGGAGTAGGCCATTTAGCCCTTTGAGCCAGCACCACCATTCAATATGATCTTGGCTGATCATCCAAAATCTGTACCCTGTTCCTGCTTTCTCCCCACATCCCTTGATTCCGTTAGCCCTAAGAGCTATACCTAACACTCTCTTGAAAACTTCCAGTGAATTGGCTTTCACTGCCTTGTGTGGCAGAGACTTCCACAGACAAAGGCTAGAGATGAAAAGGAGACTACTAGACGAAGAGAAATGAGGATTGAAATGTAAAGCCGGAGGGAGGGAGATGTGGAGGAGAGGTGGAGCAGGGGGGATTCGAGGATGGGAGATGAGTGCACTAAGGAGGGAAAAGATGCAGGGTGACTAGGGTGTTGGCAGATTAGGGTTCCAACCTGAAACCGCCTCTTCATTCCCTCTGCAGATGCTGCCCAGCCCACTGAGTACCTGCAGCACTTTGTGTTTTGTTTTCACCAGGTATCTACTTTGCCAGCAGTAACCTGGCGCTGGGAGTTTGTAGTCCCCTGGATCTCGGACAGGCTAACACACCTGACACGTGCACAGTTGCAGTGAGCTGTCCTGAACGCGCCTGCCACATTCTAGGCTTTAAATTGTGATTATTTGTGTTAAAACACAGCCCAAAACTTGCTGACAAAGTCAGCCTTCAAACGTGCGCTGGGAGTTAACCTTTTCATCTCAGTCTCTCTGTCTGTCATCAAAGCATCTTGTCTGTCATCAAAATGTTACATCTCGTTGTCTCTCCACTGGCTCCCATTTACTCGCTAAACATCGGCGGCATTTTCTGCTTTAAGATGAGGAGAGGTGGGGCAGAGGTGGGGGTGGGGATGAATGAAAAGGGGAGAAGAAAGATCTGGAAAGGTTAAAAGCAGAATAGATTAAGTTACTGAAGAGATGACAAGAGAGGTGAGACAAGATAGTGGTAGCAATGAAGACTTTTCCTTTTCCCTCTCTCCCTCTCACTCACTCACTCAGACATACGCACATTCCATATCTACAGACTACATTTTTACATGAGCCCAATGTGTGCAATAATCATCCCTCCCCCCTTGACCATAGTTTGCAGTGTATGGATGGGCAGACCAAGGGGCAGTTTAAGATCAGCATTGAGCTCTGCAATTGCACTCAGACTCTGTCCTGACCCGAAAGGTCACCTGTCCCACGTTCTCCAGAGATGCTGCCTGGCCTGCTGAGTTACTCCAGCACTTTGTGTCCTTTAGTGTATTAACCAGCATCTGCAGTTCTCTGCTTCTTTCTTCTGGAATGTGTTGCTTCTGCTCATTTCTCTCTGGAATGGTACTGGCGTTGGTCACTGGAGCAGGCTGGGTTGTGTGTCGCTGCATAGATGCAGTGTCATTTCCAGGCAAGGAATAAGGAGTGACCTGACCATAGAATAGGCTGGTGTCTCTGCTCTACGCCAGACACCAGCTGGGCTGGGCTCCTTCGGCATATTGTCGAAGACAAGGCAGGCAAATTCTTCATGAAACTGTGGGGAAAGGTCACTCTACGGTAGCTTGCTGATGTAACAATGATTAGTGGTTATAGAGTGCCCTTAACATGGTCTAACTGGCCAAAGTGCTTCTCTGGACCTCAACCAAACAAAATCGGATTCTGGTCCTTTTCCAATTTCAAGTAATACCCCTACCCCTTCTCCTTCCCGCGCATTGTAATCATGTATTGTCTTTCCGCTGACTGGCTAGCACGCAACAAAAGATTTTCACTGTACCTCGGTACACGTGACAGTAAACTAAACTCAACTCAATCCCCCCCTGGTGTACACACATTTCTCTCACTATCTCCTAGCCTCCCCACCCCCACCACCCTCTTCCTTTCACCATCGTACACTTATCACTCTCATCCCCCTGTTATCCCCTCTTTCTGCCCTTATCCCTCCCTTTCACTTTACAATTCACTCCTCTCCTTATCTGATACCCTTTTATCACTTTCACTTCTAACCTTTGTCATTTACAGCACCCATCCGCCAAACACCCCCTCACCTGTATACTGAAGAAGGGTTCTGACCTGAAACGTCACCTATTATTTTTCTCCAGAGACGCTGCCTGACCCGCTGAGTTACTCCAGCATTTTGTGCCTGTTGCCAGGCTTAGTGTTGTCCCACCTCTTTTTTCCAGCTTTCTCCACCTTACTTTGTTAAGTCAGAAGAAAGGTCCCACCAGAAATGTCGTCTGTGCATCCCCCCTCCAGATGCTGCCTGACATGCTGAGTTCCTCCAGCTCTTTGAATGAATGAATATGTTTATTTGCCAAGTATTCACATACAAGGAATTTGATTTGGTGCTCCGCCCGCAAGTGACAACGACGTACAGTGAGAGTTAGGAATGACACATAAAACATTAAACATTAATAATAAAACATTATTGATTAAACATGTGAATTAAGGACTTCCGGTGGCGCCATGGAGGGCTAGAGAGTAACACCAGCCAGCTCCGTGGAGAAAACGAGGGAAAAAAACGGGGAGAAAAGACCTACCTGCTGCTTCTGCACCGGCTGTCGTGAGTGACGTCATCAGGCGTGCGACTCGTAATGGCAACACACCGCAGCCCACCTGTGGATAAATTAAAACTTCGGTATACAAGGCAAAAAACGGCAGAACAAGAACAAGGCCCGACTGAAGCCTCGGGTTCAGGTAGGACACTATCCCAAGAAGATGTGTCGAAAAAAAATCGAAGAAAAAATCGAAAATTGAAGAACTTAAAAGTTTTTTTTGTACAAGAAATGGCAGAGTTAAAGAAAGAAATAAAGTTGGAATTAAAAACTGAACTGGCAAAAATGAATTTTAAGGAAGAAATAGAAAAAATCAAGGGGGAGATGAAAGAGTTAAAGTCTGAAATCAATATCTCGGCCATGGAATTATCTGACACATTGCGAAAGGAAATTGCAGAAATATTAACGGATCAATTTGCTAATATAGTAGTAGAGATGAATGATAAAATCCAAAATAAGATGGACACAGAGCTGGAACCTGTGGAGGAAGAACTCAAGGAGCAGTCGACAGCCATAAAGAACCTTGAAGATCTAGCCGAAACAAGTGCTCAGACTATGAAAACATTCCTCAAAGAAAATCAACGTCTATCTGATTTACTGGGCAAAATAACTGATAAATGTACCGAGTTGGAAGGACGCCAGAGAAGACAGAACCTAAGGATCGTGGGTATTCGAGAAGGGAGAGAAAAGAATCAAGATACCCGAGAGTTTACTGCAAACGTATTGCAAAAGGTTTTATCTCTGGAACAAAAGCCTTTACTAGCCCGAGCACACAGAGTAATGAGATGTTATACAAAGCAAGACGCCCCTCCAAGACAAATGATAGTAAAAGTCCAGTATGATCATGTCCTGGAGGAGATGATGAACAAAATTGTAAGAAGTAGAAATCTTACATACGAAGAAGATTCGATCAGCATTCCAGAGGGAAGTGATTCAAAGAGTTTGTGGCCAGGGTGAGAGGAGTCAGAGATGATCTTTCCTGCTTTTCTCAAGGTATGCTTTGCTCAAGACTCCAGCATCTGCAGTTCCTTGTGCTCTCTGTTTTATCAACAGATTGCTGATCAAAGACATGTTTTCAGATGATCTTAAAAGTGGAGAGAGGGCATGGAAGGCATAGGGACGGAATTCCAATGAATGTAGGCCCTGGTTAGCTGAAGGCATGGCTGTATCTGAATGGGCAAGTAGGGGCCAGGGCTGTACAAGAGATATAAATTGGGGCGGTGTCGCCCTGGCACAGCTGGTAAAGCCACTGCCTCCCAACTCCAGTGATTTGAGATATCCTGACCTGTGATATTGGGATTGGTGTATTATTGCCATGTGCACCGAGGAACAGTGATATACTTTGATTTGCCTACTACCAGTGGGAAATAAGCTGTTATTGAGTCTAGTGATACATGCTTTCAAGCTCTTTGTATCTTCTGCCCGAAGAGAGAGAGGAGAAGATTGATTATGTTGGCTGCTCTCCCGAGGCAGCGTGAGGTATGAAGGGAGTTGATGGGATGGGGAGGCTGGTTTGCATGTTGGACTGGGCAGTGCCCACAACTCTGCAGTTTCTCACGCTCTTGGGAGAGCAGTTGCCATACCAAGCTGTGATGCATCCCGATAGGATGTTTTCTGTAGTGCATCTCTAGAAACTATGACTTGTTAGAGACATGCCAAATATCCTTTGTCTTCTGAGGAACGAGAGGTGTTGGTGTGCATCCTATATGGAGTCATCCATGTGGAAGTTGTACTTCCTTTCTGTGCCCATGTGGGTTTCCTCTGGGTGCTCCAGTTTCTTCCTATGCCATTGGGCTGGTACATTAATTGGAGGCCGTGCACATTAAAGTTGAGTGGGAGAATGTGTGGAATTGATGTTAAAGTAGAGAGAACAAGTTAGAAGGAAAATTAGTTGGTGAATGAGATTGCCCTGTGAGCTGGCATGGGCTTGATGGGCTGAATGTCCTCCTGTGTCTT
This sequence comes from Okamejei kenojei, assembly GCA_035221665.1. NCBI lineage: Eukaryota > Metazoa > Chordata > Chondrichthyes > Rajiformes > Rajidae > Okamejei > Okamejei kenojei. The sequence goes on along the minus strand of CM069156.1, from coordinate 29,638,962 downwards.
AAGTGAATGTGGACTAAGACAGGGTGGATATGTCAGATTCCATTAGCAGGAAGAGGTTACAAGTGTCTCTGTACGATGTGGTGCATTTCAGCGATGCATTCACAGCATTCATTCAATGAACAAATTACTGACATTAATATCCCCAATGGAATGGTTCCCCCAATAAGCCAGAGGCCTTGAGTCTGTGCTAAAGTATCTGCTCTTGATGCCTGAGGTGTGGAGGGCTGGAGGGGTCGTTCTGGAACTCCTGGATACTGATCGCAATCATATCCCCCTGGCTGAAGTGTGTGTGGGATTGCTTGCGATGCCTTATCAGTGGATTAACACCTATGACCCATGGAACAGCCACCTGGGTGAGGGGGGGGCACTTGTTGAACCGCGGCCCCTGCCAGGCCTTAAGGGAAAGGAGAGGAGGGAATATGCAGTATTAAAGGCAAAGAATTGTCTCATAAATGGTCAGACGCTGTTTGACACAGATGGTGCCCGAGGGAGAACACAGGCTGTGACTCAGTCACAAACAACCTGCTGCCAACAGCTCCCGTAAATACCGTCAGATAACCCACCCACAGCCAGAACACACACCTCTGGACGATAAAGTCCAAAAGAAGCCCACAGCCCTGGGGGAAGTACTCGGGATATTTCATGCTTGCTCCGTGTCCAGCAGCTCTGCAGCCAGTGAGTATAAAATATTCAGGAGCTGCCTTCTCACAAGGTTGTAGCGCTAAAAATGATTTACTGCCTGATTACAGTCGGCACCATTAAATTAGCCTCTGAAATATTCCGCGTCTGCAGGGAGATGGTGGATTCGTGACCATTTCAGCAGCCCAGCTCCCTGCTCCATGATCACCTCCTGCCCCCATCTGGGGTATAAAGGGGGGGCAGGTAGAAAACTTCGTAACCTCTGCCGCTGGGCAGCACAGTGGTGCAGCGGTAGAGTTGCTGCCTCGCAGCCAGAGACCCAGGTTCGATCCTGACTGCGGCTGCTGCCTTTGCGGAGTTTGTGCGTTCTCCCTGTGACTGTGTGGCTTTTAGACAATAGACAATAGGTGTAGGAGTAGGCCATTCGGCCGTTCCAGCCAGCACCGCCATTCAATGTGATCATAGCTGATCATCCCCAATCAGTACCCTGTACTCGCCTTCTCCCTATATCCCCTGACTCCGCTATCTTTAAGAGCCCTATCTAGCTCTCTCTTAAAAGTATCCAGAGAACCGGCCTCCACCGCCCTCTGAGGCAGAGAATTCCACAGACTCACAACTCTCTGTGTGAAAAAATGTTTCCTCATCTCTGTTCTAAATGGCTTACCCATTAGTCTTAAACTGTGGTGCCTGGTTCTGGGCTCCCCACTATCAGAAACATGTTTCCTGCCACTAGCGTGTCCAAACCAGTGATAATCTTACATGTTTCAATAAGATGCCCTCTCATTCTTCTAAATTCCAGAGTATACAAGCCCAGCCGCTCCATTCTCTCACCATATGACAGTCCAGCCATCCCGGGAATTAACCTTGTAAACCTACACTGCACTCCCTTAATAGCAAGAAAGTCCAGGGCCCTGTACAACTGCAGAAGGACCTCCTTGCTCCTATACTCATCTCCTTTTGTTGTAAAGTCCAACATGCCATTCGCTTTCTTCACTGCCTGCTGTACCTGCATGCTTACTTTCATTGACTGATGAACAAGGACCCCCAGATCCCGTTTTCCCAACTTGACACCCTTTAGATAACCTGTTTTTGCTACCAAAGTGGATAACTTCACATTTGTCCACATTAAACTACATCTGCCATGCATCTGCCCACTCACCCAACTTGGCCAGCTCCTCCCTCATGGCCCCATAGTCCCCTTTGTTCAACTGTAACACTGACACCTCCACTTTACCCTTCTCCCTCTCAAATTGTATATTAAAACTTACCATATTATGGTCACTACCTCCTAATGGCTCCTTAACCTCAAGTTCCCTTATCAAATCCGGTTCATTATACAACACTAAATCCAAAATTGCTTTCTCCCTGGTAGGCTCCAATACAAGCTGCTCTAAGAATCTATCACGGAGGCAGTCCACAAACTCCCTTTCTTGGGGTCCAGTACCAACCTGATTTTCCCAGTCTACCTGCATGTTGAAACCTCCCATAACAACCACAGCATTACCTTTGCTACATGCCAATTTTAACTTGATTTAACTAGCACCCTATACAGGCTACTGTTTGAGGGGGCTGTAGATAAATCCCATTAGGGTCTTTTTACCCTTACAATTCCTTAGTTCTATCCACACTATTCCCAGCCCTGGCCCTCTTGCAGCCATGTCCCTGTAATTCCCACAACATCATACTTGCCAATTTCTAACTGAGCCTCAAGCTCGTCCACTTTATTTCTTATACTTCGCGCACTCATATACAACACTTTGACTTTGGTATTCACCTCCCCTCTCACACCGCTCGCAATTGGCCCTGATCTTACTCTCATTTCCCTTCTCAAACTTTCCTTCCCATTAATTCGGGAGTCTTTTGTAACTTTTCCTGTACTCACTTCCCCTTTAACTCCATCTTTATACTCCCAATTTGTCAATTCCCTCCCCCCCACTATGTAGTTTAAACCCACACGTGTCGCCCTAGCAAACCTGCCTGCCAGAACGTTGGTCCCCCTCCAGTTAAGGTGCAACCCTTCCCTTTTGTACAGGTCATCCCTATCCCAGAAGAGATCCCAGTGGTCTATAAATCTAAATCCTTGCTCCCTGCACTAGCCCCTCAGCCACACATGCAGATCCCCTACCTCCCTGTTCCTGTCCTCCAGGTTTTCTCCAGGTACATCGGATTCCGACACAATCCATACATGCAAGTTTGTGGCTTAATTGGCATCTGTAAAGTGCCCCTCGTGTGTGTGATACAGAAGTGGGATAACTTACCAGTGGGATGTGTACTAGTGTAGGGGTGATCGTTGGCGCGGACTCAGTGGGCTCAGTGACAGCTTGACAACTCAGTCCATTGAGGTCTATTGTAGAACTAGCTTAGTCAAATGAGGCCAACCGAAGTCTGTGTTTCCAGTATCTTACTGCAACTCAGTAAGAAATAACGTTTTCTGCTTTTCCATTCTGTGTTTTATCATCAAACATTTCATACATTCCAATTATTTTAAAGTGCATAAGCAGGTTCAGGAAGTAAGGAATGGAGCATTATGTTCATAAGGTCATGTCATAAGTGATAGGAGAAGAATTAGGCCATTCGACCCATCATGTCTACTCCACCATTCAATCATGGCTGATCTATCTCTCCCTCCTAACCCCATTCTCCTGCCTTAAACCCCTGACACCCGTACTAATCAATGATCTATCTCTCGGCTTTAAAAATATCCATTGACTTGGTCTCTACAGCCTTCTGTGGCAAATAATTCCACAGATTCACCACCCTCTGACTAAAAGGAGTTTGCACTGGGTGGGACATGCCTTCAGCTGCCAAGGCCCCAAGCTCTGGAATCTTCCCTTCAACTAATCTGTCTTCTCTCTAAACCAATTCCACTCACCCTGCCTCCAGAAACAAAAGTTTGGATACCAATCCTAACGCCGCCTAAAGAGTCCATTTCAGTGTATTAAAAACCCAAATATCTTGGGACATTTTCCAACATTGAAACTCCCACACAAACCCAGATTGTTATTGGACAATTTCTCAAAGTTATTAAAGGCCTGTTTGTTCATAACAGTGGTCTTTTATTAGATCATAGAACATAGTACAGCATAGGAACAGGCCCTTTGCCCCACATGTCCACACAGAACATGATGCCAAGATACACCTGCACGTGATCCATATCCCTCCATTCCCAGCTCATCCATGTCCCCATCTAAAATGCCGCCATGGTATCTGACTCCACCATCACACCTGGGAGCATTCCAGGATAAGATGCCATGTTAGGACAGTGCCAGGTAGCTGTCAATAGCTATAAGTAGGTTCCCAAAGGATGGGAAATTGTTGAATTACAGGTGGCATTCAGAGGTCTTGGCACCAACCACCCTCTGTATAAAAAACCTGTTCTGCACATTTTCTTTAAACTTTGCCCTTGTCACTTTAAAGCTATGCCCTCTAGTCTTTGATATTTCCACCCTGGGGAAATGGTTCTGGCCACCCTATCTACGCCATGAATAATTTTATATACTTCTATCATGTTGGAATGTTTAAATGTGTCAAAGGTACTATTTGAATGAAAGTAGACGAAAATGCTGGAGAAACTCAGCGGGTGAGGCAGCATCTATGGAGAGAAGGAATAGGCGACGTTTCGGGTCTGAAGAAGGGTCTCGACCCGAAACGTCGCCTACTCCTTTTCTCCATAGATGCTGCCTCACGCACTGAGTTTCTCCAGCATTTTTGTCTACCTTCGAAATTTCTTAAACATTTGAATTAAAGTTGTTGTATGCTGTTTGAATGTATGACTGTTCTGCTGACAAGTTCTTAATCGATGTGGATTTGTGTGCTCCATCTAGGTGGGTCCAGGTTGCCTGTCCAAGACTTTCCATCGACTGGGGAAAAGCTTTTTCCAAACCTCTGCTCACACCATACGAGGTAGGTGCCAAGCTAATGAATTGCCTATAGGGCTGGTGGAAACAGAAAGAATCAGAGTTTTCAAACGGGAGATGGATCGTCACTTTAGGGTGGCACAGTGGCACAGCTGTAGAGCTGCTTTCTCAGCCCCAGAGACTGGAGTTCAATCCTGACCTCCAATGTTATTTGTGTGGAGTTTGCACGTTCTCCCGGTTTCCTCCCATATCCCAAAGACGTGTGGGCTTGTAGGTTAATTGGCCTCTGCAAATTGCCCCCAGTGTGCAGGGTGTGGATGTGAAAGTGGGGTAATGTAGAACTAGTGTGCACAGTAGACCAATGGTTAATATTGATTGGTGGGCCTTGCTGCGTAGGTCAACAATCAAAACTTGAGTGAAAATAAAGGGCATACTTACCGTGAAAGAGCAGGGCCTTCAATGGGTGACAGAATTGCTCGACAAAGAAGCACCACAGATTCCCCGGAACTGGCAGCATCTCTGGAGAGAAGGATTGGGAGACATTTCAGGTCGAGACCCTTCATCAGACTGAACCTGAAAGGTCTCAACCTGAAACGTCACCCATTCTTTCTCTCCAGAGATACTGCCTGTCCTGCTGAGTTACTCCAGCTTTTTGTGTCTATCTTCAGTTTAAACAAGCATCTGCAGTTCCTTCCTACACACCAGCACAGGTTCAATCGGCTGAATGTCGTCCACAATTCCTAGAGTTTAGTTTAGTTTAGTTTAGAGATCCAGCGAGGAAACAGGCCCTTCGGCCCACCGAGTCTGTGCCGACCAGCGACCTCCGCACATTAACACTATCCTACACACGCTAGGGACAATTTACATCTACACCAAGCCAATTAACCTACATACCTGTACGTCTTTGGAGTGTGGGAGGAAACCGAAGATCTCAGAGAAAACCCACGAGGTCACGGGGAGAATGTACAAACTCAGTACATACAGCATCCGTAGTCGGGATCGAACCCGGGTCTCTGGCGCTGAAGGTTCTGTGAGGCAGCAACACTGGTGTGGGAATTCACTTTGGGATTTGCAACTTGTGTCAATGAGATGGCTGTGGATCAGAGCACAGGTGAGGTCACAGATACGGGGAGACCATTTTGTGTTGTGAAGCTATCGGGACCTTAGCCAGATCACCAATCTGAGACATCTTGTGAGAGTGAAGAATATCAATAGAGTCTTATAGCTCAGTTCTTCTGTGTGCACGAGGCTTTTGAACCACAATGGCAAGAGGCATATAATCAATCAGCAGCTGCTGCTTATTCCTGGAAGGATTCATTTCAAGGTGGGAGTCAGATTCAGCTCCATTGCTTTAACCATGCAGCTATTCACAATCCATAACTGCGATTTGGCCTTGTGAACCAAATGTCATAGTTGCAAGTTTGTTGGTGATATAAAATAACAGGGATTGTTATGTTAGGTGGAAGATGTAAAGAGGCTTCAAAGGGATAATGTCAACTAAGTGAGAGGGCAAGTATGTGGCAGATGGAACACTAAATGGGAAATCATAAGGTCATCAACTTTGATGTGTCAAACTTAAATACAGAGTGTTTTTAAATGATGAGGGAGCAGATGGAATTCTTGTTCAAAGTGGCCTGGGCATGATCATTACACAAGTCACACAAAGTTAACAAAAAGATGTAACAAGCAGTGAGGAAGGCAAGTGGCCTATTTGCCTTTATTTTGAGGGGATTTGAACCGTGGTAAGACTTACCGCTGTTCGTCATAGATTCATAAAGAGACGTACAGCACGAAAACAAGCCCATCAGCCCACTGAGTCGCTGCGGACCATCAAACACCCATTTACACTAATCCTAGATCAATTATTGTATAGGGCTTTGATGAGATGTAAAATGGAACATTGTGTAGAGTTTGATTTCCTTACCTAAAGGGCCTGTCCCACTTGGGCGACGTAATTGGCGAGTTTGGCCTCGACTCATACTCGCAGCATGGTCGACACAAGGTCGTGGGAGGTCTTCGTAACTCTCCTTCGTGCTCGAGAGTGGTCTCCGCATACTCAAGGCCTCAGCTAGGTCGTGGCGTTTTTTTCAATATGATAAAAAATGCCTGCGAGTATAAAAAGGTCGCTGTGGAAAAAATCGATAATTTTTTTACTCGTAGGTTTAGTCGTAGTAGGTCGCCATGTTACTCACAGGTAGTCGAAGGTAGCCGTAGATGGTCTTCATCATAGTCGAAGGGAGATCGAAGGGGGTCGTCTTCACTCTCCGCTATTCGGTGTCCAATTTTCCCGACGTTAGTCATAGTTAGTCTTCAACATAGTCGAAGGAGGTCGAAGGCGGTCTTCTACATAGTCGAAGAAGGTCTTCAACATGCCATTGTTTTAAACTCTTCTATACTCGCCAATTAGGTCACCCAAGTGGGACAGCCCCTTAAGGATGGATGTACTTGCCATACAATTAGTGCAGCAAAGATTCACCAGACTTGTCCTGGGAAGACAGGTTTTCAGCATAAGGAGAAATTGAATAGACCAGTCCTGTGTTCTCCAAGAACAAGTCGAGGTCTTTTAGATACATATATAATTGTTGCATATCCTAATAGGTTGGATGCAGGGAGGATGTTTCCTCAGTGTGAGGGTCACAGTCTCGGACTAAATGGTGGGACGTTTAGATGAGGAGAAATCTCCTTACTCAGAGGCAGAGAATCTCTAGGATTTTCCAGCCCAGAAAGCTGTGGTGGTTCAAGCATTGAGTTCATTTGTACAGAGACAGTGGACTTCTGGAGATGAAAGGAATTGAGAGAAATGGGGATACTGCCGGGGTTAAAATATCACTCATGATGTTGATGAATGGCAGAACAGGCTCGAAGGGCTGGATGGCCCACCCCCCCTGCGCTTATTTCTTATGACCACATCCCCGTCTCCCGTAAAGGCTGCATGGTCATTGCCAGCAACCATCTGCCATCACTTCATCCAAGTGACTAAGAGGGTACTGATCATTGACCAGATCTTATAAACGCACACTCATCTTCACTCACTCACACTCACTCACTCACACTTCCATGTATTCAACTACATTGTCCCTTAGCTCCACCCCTGTGTCTGTGAGGAAAGAAGGCACTGTAATCTTCTCTGTGCTATTTCCCTGCTTGTTCTCTTGAGACTTTTGAGATTTATAGTCACATTTAAAAATATTAAAGGGTGACGAGCTTGTATCAACCCTGACATTCCCACAAAGGATGGTACTCCTCCAGCATCAGCCCAGAGTCTCCAAGTATTAAATACATCTATTTAAGACACTATTGCAAGTTTAGCTGCGAGACAAATCAGCAGGAGGCAAGTTTTTCTGTGTTTGAACATTCCCATCTATTACTTGGAAAAAAGATCAGAAGAAAGATCAGCACCAGCTTACATTCCATTTGGTGTGGGCCGAGTCTTTGTGCAGTTTGTCTGCTGCATAGCTACATCGCATGAGTAACTGCTGAGGTAAAAGATCACTCATCATGTTGATGAATGGCAGAACTGGCTCTAAGGGCTGTATATCCCACCCATGCACCCATTTCCTTCAACCTCATCCCTGCCTCCCGTAAAGCCTCTGTTAGTGCTCCATGGGTTGTGAAGTTGTTTGAGCCATGGAAGGAACTACAAGCCGTGCCCGGGTAACAAACAGGTTCCATCTTTGCAGGCATCCTTATGTTGGTTTTATTCATCAGTCGGAAAGTGCACAAAATCACTCGGTGTGATAACCATACCTCCAGGGTGTCGTAACGCAGAGCATTAAAAGCACACAATGCTGTTAGAACAATTACCAGCAGTGGAGAGAGAGAGAAAACTAGTTCTGCCATTTGTAGGGACAAGCGTATGTACGTACGTTGGGGTTTTGAATTTAATAATACAATGGGAGCTTGTTCATGTGTAGGGGCGTCCATAAGTCAGGCATCAAACCTTGAACCGAGATTAAACCGGAACAGCATCTGTAGGAATATAGCACTGGAGGTCTCAGGCTATATCCTGGCCATGGAACCAGGAGTAATCCCTTCTGACCATGCCCGCCAACACTTCCAGAACTGTTCTCTTTAAAGCGAGGCTTCACTGCCATGGAAAATCAGGCAATCAGGAAATCGGTGAGAATAGCAAGGCACGGCATTCAGAGGTACTGCGATGAAGACTCCATGGACACACCCAGCTCCTTTCACCACTCCACCTCTTGGACCTTTTAATGAACAACTGACTGTGTTTACTTGTACCCGGACCAAATGATGAAAAGAACAGCGTCTTGAGTTGGAGATTACGATCGGGAAGGGACATTGAGAGCCTCCCTGTCAGTCCATGTTGCCCATTGAGTTTGGGCACATTGCTAGCCATGATGGCCACTTTCCCCAGCCATTCCCAGTTCTTACGCCAAGATGCAGCCTGAGGCCTCCATTGTTGCCATGGTGACCAGAGTACTGCCTGCAGGCCTCTTGCGGACAGTGGTGAAAGGGCAAGAGCAGGTGAGAACGTGTTGTGGCATTTTACACAGGGGTACCATGAGGGAATGAAACATGTTTGTTTTTTTTTAAAGTCACCGAGAGACTAACAAATGCCAACAAAAGATTGAATGCCATACTGCCTCATGATATCAATCGGCAAACAGAGCATCGATTGACAAATAACATGGAGGGATGGAACACCGTTGTAATTTGTAACAAACAATTGATAATTAAGCTTTAACCGCACAAATAGAGGAAATGAAATAAAAAGATTAATTATATCATTATTCAGCAGAAGGCTATCTGTGAAAGAAATTCGGCATGAATCCAGGTACATTCATTATATCTATTGCCTGCACTGCTTAAAAAATAAAGGTCAAACAGGAAGTCTTGATCCAGTCAGATAAGCATCACAAATCCTTGGCATCATTAGTTCACATCATATCTCACAACAGTCCCAGTCCTCATCTGGTAACTGAGACAGAGAGAGCAGCAGGAACCAAAGATAGTTTAGAGATACAGCGAGGATACAGGCCCTTCGGCCCACCAAGTCCGCGCCGACCAGCGATCCCCGCATACTAACACTATCCTACACACACTCAGGACAATTTACGATTAGACCAAGCCAATTAACCTCCAAACCTGTAATTCTTTGGAGCGTGGGTGGAAACCGAGATCTCGGAGAAAACCCACGCAGGTCACAGGGAGAATGTACAAGCTCCGTACAGACAGCACCCGTAGTCATGATCAAACCCAGGTGTCTGGCACTGTAAGGCAGCAACTCAACCGCTGCGCCACCGTGACGCCCGTCTCACCAGGACAAGTTTCACCAGGACAGAGGCGTAGTTCACTGTTTGGTGAAGCCCACGTGAGGCATTTATATTTGGCACAAGCCTAACACAGGCGGGTGCTTTGGATTCTGTGCGACTGCCACATGCGTTGGGCCTGCTGGGATCACCATTCATAGAAGCTCACAAACAGGTGCCCATTTATAGGGACAGAAGGAACAGCAAATGGTAGAATTCTGAGTACAAAGAAAGACCCCAACCCAAACATCACTTGTCCATTCCCCCCACAGATGCTGAGTTACTCCAGTGCTTTCTGCTTTGGCATCTGGTATTGGTTTATTGATTGATTGAAAGATACGGCACAGAATCAGGCCCTTTGGCCAACCATCAGTCACCCATTCACACTAGTTCTATGTCATCCCACCTTTACATCCACTCCCTAACACCAGGGGAAATTTACATAGGCTAATTAACCTACAAACCCGTACATCTTTGGGATGTAGGAGGAAACTTGAGGAAACCCACATTTTCATCGGGAGAACATGCAAACCCCACACAGACAGCACCTGAGGTCGGGATCGAACCAAAGTCTCTGGCACAGGTAGCACATCTACCAGCTGTACTATTATGCAGCCCTGTGTAGTGGGATAAAGTGAAACATTTTGTTCTGTGTGCTATCCAGACAGATTACACCATACTTTGGTGCAATCATCATACACCGAACACCAGGGGCAGGTAGGCTGGGTCTGAGGATCAGATGGACTGTCAAGAGGTGGCAAGCGATCTTTGATTTTTTTTTTTTTGACCATGTGCCTTCCCTGGTCAAAACACCTCACTGTGTTCTGGGCTTCTCGCTCTTAGGCAGCTGTGGCTCTCAAGAAGGTCGATTGGCAGCAGCGGTACCCCATGGATTTTTACGCCAACCAGTCGCTCGGCCCGTGGACCGTCAACCACGAAACCCACCAACCCGCCAGGAGGATGAGGAAAACACAGGTGAGTCAAGGTGGTGGCTCATATATTAACCCCTGGTGCTGAAGAGTGGGTCTGAGCAGATGGAGTTTCATTCAGATCAGTGTGAGGCCTTGTGAGTGTAAAGTTAATGTGAGATTTTCAGAAGTCAAACCAGCCTCAATGGTTCCTTATTGCCACGTATGCTCAGCACAGTGAAATTCTTTTGCACAACCCACAAATGCAGTCGCCATATGTTGGCGCTGCTTACGGACAGGACCTTCATGGTGAACAGTCGGGCCCTGGGAAGTGTAGTCGAGCAGAGGAATTCAGGAGTGCAACTACATACAGTCACAGAGAGTCAGGCCATTTGCCCACACCAACCAACATGTCCCAGCTACACTAGTCCCACCTGCTTGCGTTTAGCCCCTAATCCTCTAAACCTGTCCTATCCATGTGCCTGTCCATATTTTTCTTAAACACTGCGATACTACCTGCCTCAACTACCTCTTCCGGCAGCTTGTTCAATATACCCACCACCCTCTGTGTGAAAAACTTACCCCTCAGATTCCTACTAAATCTTCCCCCCCTCACCTGAAACCCATGCCCTCTGGTTCTTGATTCCCCTCCTCCGGGCAAGAGACTCTATGCAGCTACGCGATCTATGCCTCTATGAATAATTGTATTAATTTCTGGATGAGTCGTTAGATTGTGGAACTGGAAGGTATTCTGCAGTTGGAAAGGAACAGGGGATGGGATGCTGTACAGTGAACTTAGAATTACTGCTGGACTTTCTCCCCGACTGAGCATCGTGTTGGGGAGAAAAGTGGTGGCAACCCGGGTTCGATCCTGAACTCTGGTGTTGTCTGTGTGGAGTTTGCACGTTCTCTCTATGACCACTTGGGTTTCCCCCGGGTGCTCCGGTTTCCTCCCACATCCCAAAAACATAGGGTTCATTGAACTCTGTAAAATAACCCCGTGTGAGTAGGGAGTGGATACAAAAGTGGAATAACAAGGGACCAGTGTGAACGGGTGATCAGTGGCCGGCACGGACTCGGTTGGGACAAAGGGCCTGATTCCATGCTGTATCGTTCAAGCAATTTAAAGACAGCTGCCCAGGATGACATACAGAAATAGGAGGACATTTGGGAAGAAAAGAATTAGGAAACAAAAGGAACTGTGTGTACTGACATTTACCACAGATCTGGCCATTTAATCATCGTTATGTGAAATAATGCAATGAAACACATGCTCTGAGCTTCAATAATGGATCTGCAGTCAAGAGGACTTCCATAAATAAGCAATTATCATCCATTAGATTCAGGTACAGGCACAAAGCCCATCAGACTGTTGCCTGATATCCATTACATTGTTGCAGTGTTCTTTAGATACTGTAATATAACGTTATTCATTGTCGCAGAAAGCAGTTTGAAATTAAATGAACTGAGCAGAAATCATTTTCAAATATTTTACTTAGCTCCAATGATAAGCACAAAGCGATGAGTCGACAGAGCTGTGCTCTGTGATTATATTGGTGGTACTTGGTAACAATTCATTAACAGCTTGGCCACTGTGGTGATTGGGATTTGGGGCATATTTTTAAATTAGATCAGGGGCTGAGAGAATGGGAGGAGCAGAATAATATTTGTATTCCTCCAAAGGCTTCTCGCATGATGTTTCCCATTAGGAGCAGGCTATTTAGTCTCAATTCCAGGCTGATCAGGACTGTTGCCTCATTCTCCCAATGGACACACGCGCCCAGTGAAATTGTATCAATCTCAGTCGTATATAAAAATAAACTCCACTCACAACTGTGTGAGGATCAACGTTTCAGCTTTTCACAAACCCCTCATTAAAAATTATTTCCTGACTACAATGTTAAAATGGCGTAGGTAAGATCACTTTCAAGATAAACTGTTCTTTTCAAGAAGAAAATCTTTGGGAATCAGCTCTCCTTGGTGATACCTCTGGCTTCCTCTTCTCTTGGAGATAGTGCCAGGGTTTTGCATCGATACATAAGGCCTTGCCGAACTTCAGGATATTCCATAGTGGAGAAATTCTACAAGTGCATTGACCCAGTACTCAGTCCTTAGACCCATACATGCCCTTGAGGTGGTCTCATATACAGAGACCATGGCAGACACAAGGAACCACAGGTGCTGGAATCCTGAGCAAAACATAAAGCGATGAAGAAACTCGGTGGGTCAGGCAGCATCTGCAGAGGGAATGGACAGACAATGTTTCAGGTCTGAAGAAGGGTCTCGACCTGAAACGTCACCCATTCCTTCTCTTCAGAGATGCTGCCTGTCCTGCTGAATTACTCCAGCATTTTGTGCCTACCTTTCAGATCAGGACCCTTCTGCAGATTGATTATGGTAGGGTAAAAGCTGGGAAAGAGAGGTGGGGGTGGGAGAAAGTCTGGCTGGTTGACTGTTGAGTACCAGTACAGGGGGTTGATTGGCAGAGGAGTGGAGTAAGTAACAAAGGTTAGAGGTGCAAAGAAGACATAGCTATCAGATAAGGAGAGAAGAGGAGTGAAATCTTAAGCCGGAGGGAGGGATATAAGTGGAACGGGACAGGGGAGAGGGGAAAGAAGGGGGATAAAAGGGAAATAAGGGACGGGGATGGGAGATTAGTGTAGGAGTGACTATAGCATATAGCCTTCAGGCCCTCCACAGCCGAGTCCTTTCCCGTGGTATTGTAACAATGTGAGTGGTAGACACTAGAAAGCTTCAGTGCCTCACTTTGAACAAACCTGATCCTGACTTAGTTCAGCATCAACAGCTACATTTTTAGTTCAGTTAAGTTTAGAGAAACAGCATGGAAACAGGCCTCTTGGTCCACCCTTTGGCTCAACAAGCGCCAACCTACAAACACCCCGTACACTCGTTCTATCCGACACACTAGGGACAATTTACAAAAGCCAACTAACCTAAAATTTACAGAAACCAATTAACCTGCATATCTTTTGAATGTGGGAAGAAACCGGGACACCTGGAGAAAACCCACGTGGTCACAGGGAGAACGTACAAACTCCATACAGACAGCACCTGTGGTTAGGATCGAAATCTAACACTGCGCCACAGTGCCACATATTCCGGCAATGTTCGCCAGGTAGCGATTGAGCTTGACAACTCAGTCCATTGAAGTCTATTGTTGAACTAGCTTAATCTAACGTGGCCAGCCAAAGTCTGCTTTTCCACTCTGTTGTTTTAGCATTCAAATATTTCATACATTCCAATTACTTGTCAATACACATGTCCTCACACTGAACTGAGAACAGCCATCTTCCCCCAATCGGGTACCACAGGTAATGTGAAGGAGGGCCCTGACCCAAAACATCATCTGTCCGTCTTCTCCACAGATGCTGCCTGACCCACTGAGTTGCTCCAGCACTTTGTGTTTTCTCCACACGTAATGTAACAAGCAGAGACTCAAACTCTGAGATGTAGAAACAAGGAACTGCAGATGCTGGTTTACAACAAAAAATAAGTAAAGTCCTGGAGTAACTCAGGCAATATCTTTGTACAACATGGATAGGTGACGTTTTGGGTCGGGACCGTTCTTCCAGCTCTGAGACTGGGCAGCCATTTCTATAAGCCTGAGGCTAGGTAGGGTTTTATCAGGGTCTGGGCTAGATGGCCATTTAAACTAAGAACCATGTCCTCTGCCGCAATATGACACCTCCATTTTGCCAACTGGCCACTCTTTTTCCATTGGTATGAAGTTAGCACATTTGTGTCAGTGACCACTACATTTAGGAGCAGTTTTTAGCTCTGTGCAAAAACCAACTGGCTCGGTGTCACTGTCTAATTTAATAGAAGAAATCAGTGGACCAGAGCTGACCTGAACTGTGGAGATTGCACTGCACACATTAGAATCCCTTTCTGAGCCCCTCAGGCGATGGAAACCCATCCACATGCACCAAGTTGCATATAAAATCATCCCATGATGTGATCTCTGCTCCAGGCAAGAACTGGTGCAACTCTTTCTTGCAGTCTCTCCAGCGGTTGCTGTATTTCAGACTCACTGTTGTCTAGGAAAAGAGAGCTTTCCCCAACATCCAGCCTATTCTTGCACTCATTTAGTTTAGGCGTAGTCCAGATGTGAAGAAATTCTACAAGTTTAAGAAACATTTAGATAGGTACCTAGATTGGATAGGGATATGGGCTAAGCACAGGCAGGTGGGACTAGTGTTAATGGGGCATGTTGGTTGGCATGGGTAAGTTGGGCCGAAGGGCCTGTTTCCACGCTGTGTGAGTCTGTCCATTGAGGCAATACCTTGTTTAGTTTCTTTGGACATATTCTTATGATGGTTTCGTACACAGACATTGTGGTCAATTGTTAAACCGTCGCATGAAACCTTTCCTCGTGTCTACTGCCTCTGCCCATCCTCCTGCAGTTCCAGCAAGACTGACTTGATCACAACCAGGTCTATTCTGCCATCTTCAGACAGAGGGTGGTGGTTTCTGGAATGAGCAGCCACAGGGGGTAGTTGGGCCCGATACAAAAACTTTTTTTAATTTAATTTGGACATGTCCAGGGATAGGAAAGGTTTAGAGGGATACGGGCCAAACATGGGCAGGTGGGACTAGTGTAGATGGGGCATTTTGGTTGGTATGGGCAAGTTGGGTTGAAGGGCTTGTTTCCGTGCTGTATGGCTCTAAATATGACACTCAGAGTCTTCTTCGTTAGCCAGGTTGACATGTTAAAGCCCATACATTGCCCTGTTTGGCTTGGGCGGATTTGATCTGGAACTCACTGTAATGATAGTGGAAACAAGCAATTAAGGCTTTCAGAAAATAATTGAATTGGCAATTTGGGGGTGGGGTGAAGGGGTACAAGGAATTGTGGATACTCAAATCTTGAGCAAAACACAGAGTGATGGAGGAACTCGATGGGTCTGGCAGGACCTGCGGAGGGAATGGGCAAGCGACATTTCAGGTCAGAACCCTTCTTCAGACTGACCCAAAATATCACCTATCCATTCCCTTCACAGATGCTGCCTGGCCTGCTGATCTCCTCCAGCATTTATTATTTTGCAGGCAATTGAGTGGACTGGGGAAAAGAGCAGGAGAATGACCCAAGGAGCCAAATGAGACTCAAAAGATCAATTTAGCTCCTTCTGTGCCATTATAATTCTACATGCAATGACCCGTATAAGGTGATGGTGCTACTGCATCATAAGATAAACACTCCCTGTCCTTGGTAAAAGACACAGAATGCTGGAGTAACTCAGCGGGACAGGCAGCATTCTGCAGAGAAGGAATGGGCGACGCTTCGGGTCGAGACCCTTCTTCAGACTGGTGTCAGGGGAGTGGGCGGGACAGAGATAGAATGTAGTCGGAGACAGTAAGACTGTTGGGAGATCTGGGAAGGGGGAGGGGATGGAGAGAGAGGGAAAGCAAGGGCTACTTGAAATTAGAGGTCAATGTTCATACCGCTGGGGTGTAAGCTGCCCAAGCAAAATAGGTGCTGTTCTGCCAATTTGCGCTGGGCCGCACTCCGACAATGGAGGAGGCCCAGGACACAAAGGTCAGATTGGGAATGGGAGGGGGAGTTAAAGTGCTGCGCAACCGGGAGATCAGGTAGGTTAAAGCGGACTGAGCGGAGGTGCTCAGTGTAACGATCGCCGAGCCTGCACTTGGTCTTGCCGATGTACAGGAGTTGATACCTGGAACAGCGGATACAGTAGATGAAGTTGGAGGAGGTGCACGTGAACCTCTGCCTCACATGAAAAGACTGTTGGGGTCCTTCCATTGAGTAGAGAGAGGAGGTAAAAGAACATGTGTTGCATCTCCTGCGGTTGCTGGGGAAAGTACCTGGGGCAGGGGTGGTTTGGTTGGGAAGGGACGAGTTGACCAGGGAGTTGCGGAGGGAACGGTCTCTGCGGAAAGCAGAAAGGGGTGGAGATGGGAAGATGTGGCCAGTAGTGGGATCCCGTTGGAGGTGGCGAAAGTGTTGGAGGATATCGAGGAAACCCCAGTGAGATAATGGAAGAGGGGAACCCCCGTTTCCTAAAGATTGAGGACATCTCCAATGAATTAGTATGAAAAATCTCATCCTGGGCGCAGATGCGGCGTAGACGGAGGAATTGGGAGTAGGGGATAGGGTCTTTACAGAAAGCAGGGTGGGAAGAAGTGTAGTCTAGATAACTATGGGAGTCAGAAGGTTTGTAGTAGATGTCGGTCAATAGTCTGTCTCCTGTGATGGAGACGGTGAGATCCAGAAACGATAGGGAGATGTCGGAGATGGTCCAAGTGAATTTGAGTGCAGGATGGAAATTAGTTGGTGCAGGAGGTAGCGCCAATGCAATCATCAATGTAGTGGAGGTAGAGTTCGGGGATAGGGCCAGTGTACGCCTGGAACAGTGGTTGTTCGATGTACCCTACAAAGAGGCAGGCATTGCTGGGGCCCATCGAGTGCCCATGGCTACGCCGTGGATTTGGAGGAAGTGGCAGGAGTCGAAGGAGAAGTTGTTGAGGGTAAGGACCTGCTCTGGTAGGCGGAGGAGAGTATTAGTAGAGGAAAATTGGCTGTTTCTGTGGTCGAGGAAGAAACGGAGGGCTTTAAGACCTTCCTGGTGGGGAACGTCTTTGGGCATTGAGGGAGAAACATTCCAGCTAGTAGATTTGCTCCCTGTGTTTCCAGTGCCATAGTTTGAACTACTATCTACCTCATTGGAGAACCTCGGACTATCTTTGATCGGATTTTACTGGCTTTATCTTACACTAATCGTTATTCATGTTATTCCTTTTATCATGTATCTGTACACAGTGGATGGCTCGATTGGAGTCATGCATTGTCTTTCCGATGACTGTTTAGCACGCAACAAAAGCTTTTCACTGTACCTCAGTACACATGACAATAAACTCAACTAAACTCAACTCAACGCAACTCATTTCATGCAATGCTTTTGGAGGCATGTATCTAGATGCATGCAGTATTATATCCCACAACTCTAACCTCCTGCTGTTCATTCATGAGTTTAGAATCTCGTTGTCAATGCTGTTAGAACATCTTGGATTGCGAGAGTAGATTCAGTGACATTCCCCAGGAGTATCATGGAGTCGGATAAGCTAAACTCAACTCCATGTTCTCCATCTCCCACTCTGTTTCATTGAGGTTTAAAATAATCCTTGCTGCTCACAATCTCTCACTGTGGCACTACCAACGAAGGAGCTTCGCTGGGTGAGCGGGATGGTTGTCTTGGGTAGGCAAACCACCTGTGGTGATTGCTGCCGCCGACGCACACGCGCGCACACACACTGGCACGAATCTGCTAACGTGAAATGGTTCCCAGCACAGCATTTCCTCTGATCATCAATGAAATAAACAACCTAGAACAAATCCTAGAACAATGCAATTAGTCCACTCAGCTGCTGCTTCTCCAGAGCCCTTATTTCAAGTATTTATCCATTTCTTTTTTTCGAAGGTTCTTCTTGAATCTGCTTCAGGCAGTGGGTTCCAGATAACAATGCACTGCCTGAAGAAAATACTCCAACTCTGTCCTCCGGTTTGCCAATTACTGTGAATCTGTTGTTACCAACAAGGCTGCCAATGGAAAAACTTCCTCTTGTTTGCTGAATTAAAAACCTTTGGTATGTGACACTCCTCTCTCCAAACTCTTCCTAGCTTAACCTCCCCCAAAGCAAAAAAACTTTCTCTAGAAACATAGAAAATAGGTGCAGGAGTAGGCCATTCGGCCCTTCAAGCCTGCACCGCCATTCAATATGATCATGGCTGATCATCCAACTCAGTATCCGTACCTGCCTTCTCTTCATACCCACTGGCCTCAACTACCTTCTGCGGCAGAGAATTCCAGAGATTTCACACTCGCTGTGTGAAAAATGTTTTTCTCATCTCGGTCCTACAAGACTTCCCCCTTATCCTTAAACTGTGATCCCTTGTTCTGGACTTCCCCAACATCGGGAACAATCTTCCTGCATCTAGCCTGTCCAACCCCTTAAGAATTTTGTAAGTTTCTAGAAGATCCCCCCTCAATCTTCTAAATTCCAGCGAGTACATGCCGAGTCCATCCAGTCTTTTTTCATATGAAAGTCGTGCCATCCCAGGAATCAGTCTGGTGAACCTTCTCTGTACTCCCTTTATAGCAAGAATGTCTTTCCTCAGATTACGAGACCAAAACTGTATGCAATACTCCAGGTGTGGTCTCACCAAGACCCTGTACAACTGCAGTAGAACCTCCCTGCTCCTATACTCAAATCCTTTTGCTATGAATGCTAACATACTATTCGCTTTCTTCACTTCCTGCTGCACCTGTATGCCTACTTTCAATGGCTGGTGTAACATGACACCCAGGTCTCGTTGCATCTCCCCTTTTCCTAATCAGCCACCATTCAAATAATAGTCTACTTTCCTGTTTTTGCTACCAAAGTGGATAACCTCACATTTACCCACATTATACTGCATCTGCCATGCATTTGCCCACTCACCCAACCTATCCAAGTCACCTTGCAGCCTCCTAGCATCCTCCTCACAGCTAACACTGCCCCCCAGCTTCTTGTCATCCGCAAACTTGGAGATGTTGCATTCAATTCCCTCGTCCAAATCATTAATATATATTGTAAATAGCTGGGGTCCCAGCACCGAGTCTTGCGGTACCCCACTAGTCACTGGCTGCCATTCTGAAAAGCACCCGTTTACTCCTACTCTTTGCTTCCTGTCTGCCAGACAGTTCTATATCCACATCAATACTGAACCCCCAATACCGTGTGCTTTAAGTTTGCATACTAATCTCTTATGTGGGACCTTGTCAAAAGCCTTCTGAAAGTCCAGATATAACACATCCACTGGTTCTCCCTTGTCCACTCTACTAATTACATCCTCGAAAAATTCTATAAGATTCGTCAGACATGATTTGCCTTTCGTAAATCCATGCTGACTTTGTCCAATGATTTCACCACTTTCCAAATGGGCTGCTATTCCATCTTTAATAACTGACTCTAGCAGTTTCCCCACTTCCGATGTTAGACTAACTGGTTTGTAATTCCCCGTTTTCTCTCTCCCTCCCTTTTTAAAAAGTGGGGTTACATAAGCTACCCTCCAACTCTCAGGAACTACTCCAGAATCTAAAGAGTTTTGAAAAATTATCACTAATGCATCCACTATTTCTGAGGGGGGCTGTTGCCACTGATGGCTGGTTGGAGGCAGGGCCGTCTTAACGCATGGGCACACTGGGCAGTTGCCCGGGGCCCCATGCTAATCTATGTATTGTAGAATGTTATTTTAGAACATGAAAACGGAGAAGAACATCGCAAGTGCATAACGGCATATTTGATTTGGCATAAATAAACTAGAAGTGTAAGGGCCCCAGTGCACTGCTTTGCCCGGGGGCCTATAATGCTGTTAAGACGGCCCGGGTTAGAGGACCTTTGATGGAGCACAAGTGTTGGCCAAGTGACAAGCAGGGCAATGTGAAGGAGAAATGTATTACACAGATATAAGGTTAACATATTTTTTATTATTAATATAACAATAATAATTAATATAACAATAATAATAATAATAAATCAATGCGGTCAGCATGGAGTTTGCATGTTCTAACTGCATGGATATCCTCTGGTTTAGTTTAGTTTAGAGATACAGCACGGAAACAGGCCCTTCGGCCCACTGAGTGCGTTGGCCAGCAATCCCCGCACATTATTACTATCCTACACACATTAGGGAAAATTTACCAAGCCAATTTATCCTACAAACCTGTATGTCTTTGGAGTGAGGGAGGAAATCGGTGAACTGGGAGAAAACCCATGCAGGTCATGGGGAGAACGTACAAACTCCGTACAGACAGCACCCGTAGTCGGGACTGAACCCGGACCTCCAGCGCTGCAAGCGTTGTAAGGCAGCAACTCTGTCGCTGTGCCACCGCGCTGCCCATCAGTGTCTTGACCCAGACCAACATTCTCTTAATGGCTCTCTCAGTCCGCTCGGCAAAACATGCCCCTACTTACCCGAAACCAAACTCCTGAAGCAGAAAGTTAAAACCCCATTATTACAAGAGATGACCAGAGAGACAGGGGAAACAATCCAAGGATATTCTCAAGGCCTCCCATTCATAAAGGGAGATGGAGGGTTCAGAACAGCACAGAGAACACAAGGGCCATCATCAAGAGCACACAAATGCTCAGGCCAGGCGATGCCCGTGCCTATAGTTCATCGAGGGCCAATTTGAAGAGGGGCATCAATAACACCAAACACAGATACAAGCTGCGGATCGAGGAGCACTTCGACAGCAACTCCGACCCCCGACGCATGTGGCATGGCATCCAGGCCTTCACTGACTACAGAGCCACCAACTCCACCCCCACTTCCAGCGACGCATCCTTCCTCGAGGAACTCAATCACTTTTATGGCCGCTTTGAAAGGGACAACCAAGAGTTGGCCATCAAGGCTGTGCTCCCCGATGACCACCAGCCCCTCACACTCAACCCCTACAACGTGCACGTGGCACTGAGTAGGATCAATGTACGTAAGGCTGACGGCATCCATGGGCGCGTCCTCAGGACCTGTGCTGCACAGCTGACAGACGTCTGGACTGACATCTTCAACCTGTCACTTGCCCAGGCAGTTGTCCCCACGTGCCTTAAAACTACCTCCATCGTGCCAGTGCCAAAACACTCCACTGCGGCGAGCCTCAACGACTTCCGCCCAGTTGCACTCACCCCTACATCGCCAAGTGCTTTGAAAGGCTGGTCATGGCACACCTCAAATGCTGCCTACCTCCCACTCTGGACCCCTACCAGTTTGCATACCGCAAGAACAGGAGCACGGAGGGTGCCATCTCAACGGCAGTCCACTCCGCCCTCTCCCACCTCGACAACAGAAACACTTATGTGAGAATGCTGTTCATCGACTACAGCTCAGCATTCAACACCATTATCCCCTCTAAATTGATCGCCAAACTCGATGACCTGGGCATCAAACCCTCCCTCTGCAACTGGATACTGGACTTTCTAACCAACAGACCACAGTCTGTTAGGTTGGATAACCACTCCTCTTCTACCCTCACCCTGAACACTGGCGTACCCCAGGGCTGCGTGCTGAGCCCCCTCCTCTACTCCCTCTTCACCTACGACTGCATACCTGTATATGGCACCAACACCATCATCAAGTATGCAGATGACACGACGGTGATTGGCCTCATCAGCGACATCGATGAGTCGGCCTACAGGGAGGAGGTTCAGCTCCTAACAGCATGGTGTGCCGACAATAACCTGGCCCTCAACTCCAAGAAGATCAAGGAGCTCATTGTGGACTTCAGGAGATCGAGAGGCTGCACGCACAACCCCATCCATATCAACGGGACGGAGGTGGAACGTGTCTCCAGCTGCAGGTTCCTGGGGGTCAACATCTCCGATGATCTCTCCTGGACCCACAACACATCCTCGCTGATCAAGAAGGCTCACCAGCGTCTCTTCTTCCTGAGGAGACTTAGGAAGGTCCACCTGTCTCCCCAGATTTTGGTGAACTTCTACCGCTGCACCATCGAGAGCATCCTTACCAACTGCATCACAGTATGGTATGGTAACTGCTCTGTCGCCGACCGGAAAGCTCTGCAGAGGGTGGTGAAGATCGCCCAACGCATCACAGCCTCCTCACTCCCCTCCATTGAGTCTGTCCATAGTAAACGATGCCTGCGCAGGGCGCACAGCATCGCCAGGGACAGCTCACACCCCAACCATAGACTGTTTACCCTCCTCCCATCCGGGAGATGCTACAGGTCCCTCCGCTGCCGTACCAGCAGGCTCAAGAACAGCTTCTTCCCTGCGGCTGTCACACTTCTCAACGCTGCACCTCAATGACTGCCTGTCTCCACCCCTCCCCCCCCCCCGAACTATCCAATCACCAGCAAATTGCACGGATACCACTGTATATGTATAGACGTATATACTCATACTACTGCGCAATTACTTGTTTATTCGTAAGTTCGCCCTTCGGAGATACCAACTGCATTTCGTTGTCTCTGTATTGTACACTGCACAATGACAATTAAAGATTGAATTGAATTGAAATTCCACACTTTAATGGTGAAGGAGCACATCACCACCCAAACTGCTCATCCCTGCCTGGCCCCTCTTACATTGAACAGTACAGCACAGGTTTAGGCCCTTTGGCCCACGTGCCGAACATGATGCCAAATTAAACTAATCTTCTCTACCTGCACATGAACCATATCTCTCTATTCCCTGCATATCCATGTGCATATCTAAAACCCTCTCAAATGCCACTATCATCACTGCCTCCATCACCACCCCTGGCAGCACATTCCAGGCACTCCCCACTTTTGTGTAAAAAAAGCATCCCCTGCACATCTCCTTTAAACTTGGCTCATCTCACCATAAAGCGAGACCCTCTAATCTTTGACATTTCCACCCTGGAAGCTTCTGACTGTCTACCGTATCTATGCCTCTCATCATTTTATATGCTTCTATCAGGTTACCCCTCAAACTCCGATGCTTCTTGCCTATCTGCGGGCAGGTCCTATACTGTGGCGGGTCCTACACTGGTTTCATCAGAGCCCAGGACCCACAGAATGAGACTAAAAGCCACTTATCCTTAACCCAAGGGGATGCCAATGAAGGAGAAGTTGATCTGTTTCTGCTTCACTTTAAAGTCATAAAGAACCATAGAGATTCAGCACAGAAACATACCCCTTGGCCACGCCCTGTATGGGTGCAGCCAACAGGCTTGTTTCCACCCTGTATCTCTATGGTACCATCAACTTGAAACATACACTGAGCCCGTTTGATTCTGCCCACATTCCCATCAACTCCCCTGCAGGTTCTACCACTCATCTACATTTATGGCAACTTGAAGTTGCCAATTACCCCCACCAACCTGCGTGTCTTTGGGATGTGGGAGGAAACCAGATCTCCTGGACAAAACCACGCAGTCACAGAGAGAACATGCAAACTCCACACCGGCAGCACAGTGTCTGGAGGTGCGAGGGAGCAGCTATGCCCGACGCATCGAGCATCAATGCAGCGATCCACGTAAACAAGCAGCCACTTTAAATGTGGAGTCATCAAGTAGTGGGAGATCAAGTCATATAACGTATGTGGTGCTAATTTGCTGTAGAGAGGCCTTTGTTTTAGAAATACCAAGTTGAGTGATGGATTGAGGCACAAAGAACTGTTCCCAGGCACATTCATTTATACAACTTTTGTGGGGACATTTCACTTCACCTTCCTGATTAGTAGAAATTGATGCCTTTTAAACTTCTCAGATTTCACAGCAAATGATGCAGTGAGCGTTATTCAAAGTAATCAATATCTTTCAGCTATTAAAGACACATCATTGCTTGGGCAGAGCACGAGTGCTTTTTAAACACAAAGCTCTCCGTAAATCACTCTTCCCTCTGGCCCTTAGACTGTCCAACCAGGGCCACTCCTGCTGCCTGCCTATCATTGTCAGTGTTCATTTATCACCTGTGTTTTAACATGGACTTATCCACAAGGCTTGACAACAATTCAGCAAAAGATGTTTACAACTGATGAAAGATCCAGAGCCATTAAATATTTCATGGAAAGACCGGGATGGTCATTAGTTTAGCTCCTCTGGTGAAAAGAAAAAATCCTTTGGCAGATATTTGTTGCCCTTGGTCACTGATTGAAGGATATTGACGCTCTCACAGCACATGGAATAGGAAGCACTGGAACAGGCCCTTCGGCCCGTCATGTCTGTACTGAAGGCAATGCCAATATAAACTAATCTCCCCTGCTTGCACAAGATCCATATCCTTCTGGGACTGTTTCCATATTTTTTTTTTCCACACACACACACACACACACACACACACACACACACACACACACACACACACACACACACACACACACACACACACACTCTCTCTAACTCAGTCTCCCCCTCTTCCTCCCTCTCTCTCAAGATCCAATATCCCTCCATTCCGTGCATATCTATGTGCCGACCTAAACTTCTGTTAAATGCCATCATCTTATCTGCCTCCACTGCCATCCATGACAGGCACCCTCACCCTCTGTGTAAATAACTTCCCCCACACATCTCTTTTAAGCTTCTCCCCTCTCACCTTAAAGGTATCCTCACTTCTTTGACATTTCAAAACGGTTCTGGCTATCTACCATACATATGCCTCTCATCATTTTCTATATTTCGATCAGGACTTCCCCCAATGTCCGGCATTCTACAGAAAACAATCCAAGTTTGAACGACCTCTCCCTCTCTCTGCCTATACCCACAATATTTGAATGAATTTTGGGATGAGTGGCAGGGTGCAATTAACGCAGCTACTTATCATTAAGGGGAAAAGGAAGGGAAATGAGATGAGGAAATGTTCCAACCGGATACCCTGGTCAGCCTGATCAGACACAGGGTAGTTCTCATTGAAAATCAATACAAGACGTATTACTGGATGACTGATGGTGCGTGTACAGGGCCCAAACTCATTACTGGATATAATTGCAGCAAATCAGATAGATAACCTTGCAGGTGCAGTCTCCAGAGTAGCTGTAATCAAAATAGCAAGAAGAACACAGTTCGTAACATGTTGATTAGCGCTGGTCTTGTCACGATGCAAAATCTCAGCAAAAACATTTAATGACTGTTTCCAGCCTGATCAAACTTCAAAACTGAGAAGGAGCTCACGTATACACAATGCCTCTTGACCTCAGGGGATTCTAGATACCAGATTACCTCTGGACCCGTGGTTACTGTTCTACTGTAGGAAACAAAGCAGGGAGTAGAGAGATAGCAAACTCCCACTGACATTGTTGAAGTAATGGCCAGATGAGTCTTCATTGATATCAGTCGAGGAGTAAAAATAGACCAGGGAGCCTGGGGTGAATTCTGCAGCTCCTAAAAATAATGCTGTCGGCTCTTAAATACCCACCCGAATGCAGACAGGCGTCTCTAATATCGCTATTGGACATATAATGTCCCTTCCAAATGGCAATATCTCGAACGATTCTGTGAAACCCCGATAATCCGGCATCCATTTGATGATGGAAATACCAAACTGGAAGATTTTCAAGACATATTACTCCTCTTAATACACTAAAACCTCATCTTTTCTCAAGACATCACAAAGTAAAAAATAAATTTACCCTTGAAGCTGTGAATTTAAGGAGAGAATAGGAAAAGGGACCTTTCTGAGTTGTAAAGGAGTGCAAGACAGAGCCCAAAGGTTCTGCTATTAATAGAATACACCCAGCTTCCTGCTCTGTTTTTACTCCTCAAAGAAAACATTGAATGCACATCCGCTCACTGCGGTCAGTGGAAGCTTGCTGGGGGTTTAAAGGGAGAGTGGGGAACGCAATCCTTTGAGCGGGATCCCAACCATCAAGTTTCTTAAACAAGCGCATACTAGATTCTAGAGTTTTACTGCACTGCATTCAGAGTATCAAACCAATTTCTGTGTGTGAAGCCATTTCACGTTTGTAGAGGAGGGGAAATGGGAATGCTATATTGTCATAGTCGTAGAGGTACACAACTCAGAAAATGGCCATTCGGCCCAATGAGTCCATGCTAACATCACCACCCCTTTAAACTAACCCTACATTAATCCATTTTTTTTTAATCTCCTCTCATTTTCGTCAACTCCCATCACACACCCCCGCCTCCTCCCCACCAAATTCCACCACTCAATCACACACTAGGAACGATTTACTGTGGCCAATCAACCCACTGACCCGCGCATCCTTTTTTGTTGTGGGGAGACAATAGACAGTAGATGCAGGAGTAGGCCATTCAGCCCTTCGTGCCAACACCGCCATTCACTGTGATCATGGCTGGAGGAAACTGGAGAAGCCGGAGGAAACCCACGCGGTCACAGGGAGAATACAAAATACTCCACACAGGCAGCACTCAAGGTCAGGATCGAACCTGGATCTCTGATAGTTTGAGTGTAGGATTCTAACACCAGTGTCCATTTGATAATTAGAAGTGCAGGTAAAATAATGACCATGAGGAACTTTAATCTTCATAGATTGTACGGCAAGTTAGCAGTAACAGTGTGGAGATCAAAGCCATGGAGTGTATAAGAATTGGTTTCCGAATACATATCGATACAATGGATTCCGAGATCAATATGTAGGGAACAAGCGAGAGAACAATCTATTCTGGTATTGTGAAATAAGAAAGGGTCAAGAAAAGTAAAAAGTGCTTAATTGTGAATTGAACGAACAATGAAATTCTTACTTACGGATGCAAAGACCTGCAGATGCTGGCTTACAAAAAAACGCAGAGTGCTGGAGTAACTCAGCAGGTCCTGCAGCATCTCTGGAGAACATGGATAGGTGACATTTTGGGTAGGGACCCTTTTTCAAAGTGATTGTAGTGAGTATTGGAGAAAGTTAGAGAAGAGGTGGGGATGGCATAGAGCCTGGCAAGTGATAGGTGGCTACAGATGAGGAAAGTTTGAATGGCAGATAGGCGGATAAAGGCACAAGATGAGGTCAAGAAGGCAAAAGGGTGTAAGATAAGGAGAGGAGTGAATTGTGATGCCAGAGAAAATGAGATAGGTGGATGTAAAATTGTCCCAAGTGTGTGTAGGGTAGTGTTAATGTGCGGGGATCGCTGGTCGGTTCAGACCTGGTAGTCCGAAGGGCCTGTTTCCACGTTGTATCTCTAAACTAAATTAAGATATTGGAAATCTCATGTCAATAGGGGAAAATAACAAGACTGGAATAATAGCATTGGTTAAAATTAAATATTGGTGGAAATAATGGGACTGAAAGTCAATTAACCGCCATGAAGTCAAGTTAAGTTTATTGTCACAGATACATTTACAGGGAGGTGCAGGTACAGGGGAAATCTTGCTCGCAGCAATATCACAGGCACATAGACCCAGACAACACACACAATCATAACATTACATATACATTTTATGTCAGTGGTGAGATTACAATTGTTATTGGTTTATTATTGTCAGATGTATTGAGATATAGGACAAACCTTGCTTGCATGCCATCCAGTCAAATCATAACTATATACGAGTACAATCAAACTATACGCAAGTGCAACATAGACAATGGACAATAGGTGCAGGAGTAGGCCATTCGGCCCTTCGAGCCAGCACCAACATTCAATGTGATCATGGCTGACCATCCACAATCAGTACCCCGTTCCTGCCTTCTCCCCATATCCCCATACTCCGCTATTTTTAAGAGCCCTATCTAGCTCTCTCTTGAAAGTATCCAGGCAACTGGCTTCCATCGCCCTCCGGGACAGAGAATGTCACAACTCTCTGTGTGAAAAAGTGTTTCCTAATCTCCTTTGGGTTACCCCTTATTCTTAAACTGTGGTCCCTGGTTCTGGACTCCCCCAACATCGGGAACATGCTTACTTTCATGCTGTACCTGCATGCTTACTTTCATTGACTGATGAACAAGGACCCCCAGATTCCGTTGTACTTCCCCTTTTCCTAACTTGACACCATTTAGATAACAACCTGCCTTCCTGTTTTTGCTACCAAAGTGGATAACCTCACATTTGTCCACATTAAACTACATTTGCCATGCATCTGCCCACTCACCCAACCTGTCCAAGTCACCCTGCATTCTCATAGCATCCTCTTCACAGTTTACACTTCCACCCAGCTTTATGTCAACTGCAAATTTGCTAATGTTACTTGTAATCCCTTCATCTAAATCATTAACATATTGTAAATAGTTGCAGTGCATAGAGAAAAAAAAACAGGGATACAGAATATAATGCAACAGCGTTATTGCATTACAGTTACAGAGAAAGTGCAGTTAAAAAAACGGTAAGATCCGCAATGAGGTAGATTGGGAGATCGGGACTTTGCCCTAGTTTATGTTAGGACCGTTTAGTAGTTTAATACCAACAGGATGAAGCTGTTCCTGAATCTGGTCGCATGTGCTTTCAGGCTTTGGTATCTTCAGCATGATGGGAAAGGGCAGATGATGGAACGACTGGGGTGTAAATGGTCCCTGATTATGAGGCTGTTTCCACAAGGCAGTGTGAAGTGTAGGGGGAGTCAATGGGGGAGAGGCTTGTTTGTGTAATGAACTGGGTTACATCCACAGCTCTCTACAATTTCTTGCAGTTTGGGCAGAGCTTTTGCCAAACCAAGCTGTGATGCCTCCAGATGGGATATGTTCTATGGTGCTTGTGTTGAAATTGATAAGAGTTTCGGGGTTTGTGGCCAGGTGTTTTACTCTATTCGAAGCAAGGATATATTTATACTGGAGGAGTTACAGAGAAGATCCAACAGATTGATTTATCAAATGGCTAATTTGTAGTTTGAGGAGAGATTAAGCAGATTCCACAGAAGGATAAGGTGACCTAATTGAAACAAACAATTTGTGGCAAAGTAATGCATGGGTGCAACTGTGGTACAGTGCTCCAGTTTTCCCCCACATCCCAAATATGTGTGAGTTTGTAGGTTAATTGGCCTCTGGTGTGTAGGGAGTGGATGCAAAAGTGGGATATCATAGAACCAGTGTATGGGTGATCGGTAGTCAGTGTCGACTTGGGCCGAAGAGCCCATATCTCTAAACTAAACTAAACCATTTTGGTTTTTCAATCATCATCCTGAAGTTGGACTGAAACATGATCCCACTCAAACCACACAGCAAACTTGGCACCGCTCAGAGCTCAGCCCTCAGTGGCCCACACCTGCTCCTTACAAATTATTGCTTCAGTAAACGGTTGGTAACTCCTTCCAGTTCATCCTAGAATCTCCCAAATGTCCAGTGATAAAATCGAGAATAAAACGCTTTGATACACAAGAAACTGTGGATGCTGGAATCTTGAGCAAAACACAAACTTTTGGAGGAATTCAGAAGGGCAGGCAGCATCTACAGAGGGAATGGACAAGCAAAGATTCTGGTTTGGACACTTCCTCCGAGTGATAGGAGCAGAAAGCTGGAAAAGAGCCGGAAAAAAGCTCATTGCGACTCCCCAGTAGGACAAAGCTTCAATGACAAGCAGAATCTTGACCCCGGTAGAACCATGCCAGAGATAGAGTGGCTTCTGTTCCGTGAGCGATATTGGCTATTGGAGCCTCCATATTGGATCATTTCGACGTGTCATGCAGCCACTGGTGAGAATTTGTGGGCAGGACATTTGAAAGCAGGCTGGGACCATTCTGTACCCTTACTTATCTCCTAGTGTGCTGATTGCACACAGCCCTTCATCCCCTTTCACTGTCTCATACTTGCATTCTTTATCACTCACTATACACTGTTTCAATCGCATTATTCTCATTTTCACTCTTCCATATCTCATTTCCTCACTCTCACTCGCCCATTCCCTTTCATCCAACAGCACAGCACAGGAACAGGCCCTTGATGCCTGTGCCGAATGTGAGGTCTTCTTAAACTAATCACTTTGGCCTGCACATGCTCCATATTGCTCCATTCCCTGCGCTTCATTGTGCCTTGCAAATGCAACTTCCACTTCTGCTTCCACCATCGCCCCTGAGCCCCGGCAGCACGTTCCAGGCACCGACGTTCACATCCCTACTCATTCGGGGCAAATTACAGGGACCAATTAACCTACAAGCCCACACATCTTTGGGATTTGGGAAGAAGCCAGAAGAACCAGGCGTGGTCACAGGGAGAACACGTACAGTGCCCAAGCTCAGGATTTAATCCAGGTCTCAGGCGCTGTGAGGCAGCAGCTCTCCCATCTCCACCACCGTGCCGTCTATACATTCATTCTCCTTGCCCGCCCTCTGTGCTTTGCCCTAACCGCCTCTTTCTCCCCATCACAGAAAATTATCCCTTATTTTTCTCCCCACCTCACAGTGTTGAGGCACCTTTATGTGCAGCATGCAGAAATGAATACAGCCATGGGAAGCTCAGCATCTATCAACTGGAATTTATTTTTGAAAAAATGCAGAACCAAATGCATTTTCAAAAAATTGCAAAGTAGGTATGACATTGAGCTGAAGAGAGTAAGGACAGCAGGATCAGGTTAGAGTGGGGGAAGGGAGACCAGCCCAACCCACGTCATAACAACAGATACACTCAACATACCTGAACAGCAACAATAAAACGCCAGCTTTATCTTTTGACACTTCTCTCCATTCCTAGTGAGCTTTTATTTATTTTTCCTGTTTTGCAGCTGTTGAGTGGGAGAATTACTGGCATTGAATGATTTATTCGGGGGTTCGAGGTGTGTTTGCTTTATTGTTAATTGCTGTGAAACGCATCCCAAATTGGCCCGACTCTTATCGATTGCAGCCATCGCTCTCTCCCCCCTGCCCTGCCAAGCGTCTGCTCACTGCCAGGCAGGCAGCGCCATCCACAGACACCAGCCGGCATTACAATCAGATCACAACGAGCCCGCAGATTCAAGATTCAAGATGCAAGATGCAAGAGAGTTTATTGTCATGCGTCCCAGATAGGACAATGAGATTCTTGCTTTGCTTCAGCACAACAGAATATAGTAGGCATAAATAAATACAGAACAGATCAGTGTGGAAAATACATAGAAGAGTCTATTTATGTTTAATACCCTGATGGCTGTGGGGAAGAGTCTATTCCTGAACCTGAATGTTGCAGATTTCACGCTCCTGTACCTTCTACCTGAAGGCAGCGGGGAGATGAGTTAGTGGCCAGGATGGTGTGTGTGGATCCTTGATGATGCTGGCAGCCTTTTTGAGGCAGTGACTGCGATAGATCCCCTCGATGGTAGGGAGGTCAAGAGCCGATGATGGACTGGGCAGTGTTTACTACTTTTTGCAGTCTTTTCCGCAGACACACAGACTCGCTCTTTTAGTTTATTACTTTAGAGATAGAAATACAGCGTGGAAAGAGGTCCTTCGGCCCACCGGGTCTGGGTCAATCAACGATTATCTGTACACCACACACTGGGGACAATTTTTGCAGAGGCCAATTAACCTAGAAACCTGCACGTCTTTAGAATGTGGGAGGAAACAGGAGCACCCGGAGAAAAGACACGCGGTCACAGGGAGAACGAGCAAACTCCACACAGACAGCACCCGTAGTCAGGGTGACGCCCTCTTCTTCCAATCTCGTGTACTGCATTCGCTGTTCACACTGTGGCCTACTCTGTGTTGAAGAAACCAAACGTAGATTGGGTGATTGCACCTTCCAGTTGCCCAGCACCCACCCCATCCCGTTCTTTGTCTTTCTTGAATCAAAGCACAAAGTGCTGGAGTAGCTCAGTGGATCAGGCGGCATCTGTTGAGGATGTTCAGAACTCTTCTCAAATCGTCACCTATCTATCTCCTCCGCCGATGCTGCCTGACTTGCTGAGTTGCAACGACACTTGGTGTTTTGTACAAGATTCCAGCATCTACAGTTCCTGCTGTCTCATTTTCTTTCTCCGTTTATTTTTTCTCTCTCCCACTCATCACTTCATCTATTCCCTCCCTCTTTTTCTCCTTCACTTTCTCCACAGTTGCCCTTCTCTGAAAAAGGGACCGATGAAGGGACCTGACTAGAAATGTCACCTATCCATGTCCTCCATAGATGCTGCCAGAATCCCCTGTGGCACTTAGGCGATTTTTTTAGCGACTACAGGCGACTAGGTTGTCGCCACATGGTCGCGGGGTGATGCCTGTATGGTCGCGAGTAGTCTCCTCAAGTCACCTAAAGAGTCGTAACGTTTTTCTGGTCGCCGCTGGATTTTGAAACTTTTCGGCGACTGTGGGCTTGACGTAGCTTGTCTTCTCCTAACGTAGGTGCCATCATGGGCTGTCGCCAGGTGACGCTGGTTGTCGCCGGGTGCTGACTTCGGTGAATTCCATTGCCGACTCCCTACGCCAACCTACGTCAAGTACCAGCAACTGAATTGTCTTCAGTTGTCTTCAGTTGTCACCGACAGGGTCGTAACTTGTCGCGGGTGGACATAGGTTGACTTTGGTTGTCGTAGGTTGTCGCCTGTGTGGCCGCAGCTAGTCAGAGGTGTGGTCGTAGGTGGACGTCCTAATGGGTTGGCGGTTCTCGGTAGCTTGCTGTAGCTTGACGTCCATTTATATCCATTCATTCTCCCGTCCTCTATCTGTGATCTGTTCCTCACTGTCACTGATCTCTCTACCAGTGGAGACACAAAGAACTGCAGATGCTGGAATCTTGAGCAAAACACAAAGTGCTGGAGGAACTCAACACGTCAAGCAGCATCTGTGGACCAAATGGATGGACAGTGTTTTGGGCCAGGACCCTTCTTCAGACTCAGATCTATCAATGATCACCTACACTATTACATCGAGGCCGAACACAAGTTCGAGGACAACACCTCACCTTCCTTCTGGGTCCGTTTCAGCATTCTGGAAAAAAACAAATTCTCCAGCTTTAGAGACATAAGGGCCTGTCCCACTTGCGTGCGATTGCATGCGTTTGGCGCAACCACGGAGTTCACGCGAAATTTGCGCGAGACGTCATTTGCGTCATACTCACCAATCATCTGGGCAGGAGGCGGGCCGACTGAATTTGGGCGTCGGGCAGTCACGTCATCACGCAATGCCACGCGCTAGGCGTACACCGTCAAGACACTGCATACGACCATTGGCGCGCGAAGATTTCGGACACTGTCAGATTTTCGGAGCCCCGCGCGATGTCGGGACCAGACCCGCACAACTCCACGCTTCTAAGTGGGACCGGCCCCGCGCGGCCATACGATGCCCGTACGCCTCAAGCGACCAGGTTTGGTCGCGCCAAACGCATGCAATCGCGTGCAAGTAGGACAGGCCCTATACTCTTTTTTTACAGCCAGCCCAGACAAAGGATCGTAGACCTGAAACCTTAACTGTTTCTCTCCCTAGATATTGTCCAATATCTATCCATAGATATTGCCTGACTTGCTCTTTCCAGTATTTTCTATGTTTCAGATTTACAACATCTGCAAAATGTTTTGTTTGCTTTTTCACTGACCACTCTTTACCACCTGTTTCTAGCCCCATCGACATCTACTAACACCATGCCTTACCCACCACATACACTTCATTGCTCACCCTTACAATTATCTATGCATCCCCTCCGATGCTTTCTGAGATATAAAAGTGGATAGTACTGAAAATACTTAGCAAGGCAGGAAGTATCTGGGGAATGTGTAAGCATGTTCCACATTATTAGCTTTCTCTTGGTGAAGAGATTTCTCCGTTGGATTGATTTGAGACTCACTTAATGGCCTAAGATATTAAGCCATATCTAGAGCTGGAGTAACTCAGCGGGTCAGGCAGCATCTCTGGAGAAAAGGAATAGGTGATGTTTCGCATCAAGACCCTTCTTCAGACTGATTCAGGGGAGAGGGAACTGAGAGATATGAAAAGCTACATAGAACAAATTCATGTAAGATATGCAAAAAGACAGATCAAAGCCAAATCGATCCGAAACGTCACCAATTCCTTTTCTCCAGATTTGCTGCCTTACCCGCTGAGTTACTCCAGCTTTTTGTGTCTATCTTCGGTGTAAACCAGTTCCTTCCTACTCACTAGTGGCCTGCAGTTTTGCTAATCTCACCATCGTATGTGGCAGCAGCATCTGTGGAGAGAGAAACGGTTAATGTTTCAGGACCGGAGCCCTTATTTCGAAAGGTTCTGGATCGTAAACATTAACCATTTATCTTTCCCCAGAAGCTGCCAGACATGCTGGGCAGTTCCAATATTTTCGGTTTTAATTTCATATTTTCAGTATGTGCAGCTACTTTGATTGTCTGTCAGTGTAGCACCCAGTCTAGCCGTTCCTGTTGTTACAAACCTGTTTGTTGTGTTATTCCCACTTTGATACCTCTATATGTTATCACCTCTGTGATGCCTCTATATTCTTGAGAGTGGAGACCAAGACCATGCCCCGAACTCCCAGTGTGGAAGCAAACATTCAGATGCAATAACTTCTTTCTTATTGTTTAAAATAAAAAGGAATTGCCACCATTTATCCGATGCCTTCAGGATGCCTCTTGCTGTTGGCCTCCATGTCTCAGTTAATAGTACTGCTTCAGAGTCAGAACATTGCTGATTGTTTTCCCTTTGCAGTGCTGAAGAGTTGCTGCAATGTTGTCTATCAAACAAAGTGTTATCCCAAAGCCCCGTGCACCCTCTTGGGTGAAAGCGCCACTGTTTTAACGAACACAACAGCTCTCCCTGGCGTAGGAGGGAACTGCAGATGCTGGGTCCACGCCGACCATTCACACTGGTTCACACTAGTTCTATGTTGTCCCACTTTCTTTACACACTGGAGACAATTTACAGAGTGCCCAATTATCCTACAAACCCACATGACTTTTGGACATGGCAGAAAACCGGAGGAAATCCTTGCCGTCACAGGGAGAATGTATAGACTCCACATTCACCCAAGGTCAGGATCGAACCCGCGTCTTTGGCGCTCTGAGGCAGCAGCTCTATCAGCTGTGCCACTGGGCCATCTGTTAGTGAGTAAGTGAAGATAGACACAGAAAGCTGGAGTAACTCAGCCGGTCAGGCAGCATCTCTGGATAAAAGGAATAGGAGACTTTTCGGGTCGAGACCCTTCTTCAGACCTCCCTGGTACTGTGCCCAATATTTATATGCCTGAATCCACATCTAGAATCAATTCATGTGTTTATTTATTTTGTTGCTATTGCTATGTACAAATTGCATTCCACATTTCACACATTACCACTGAACATGTAGGTTCCATTTTACACTGATGTTTTACCCAATAAATGATGTTTTGAACCAGAGACGGTATTTAATTATTCACAATTCATTTCTTTTAACCAAAGTTTAGTCAAAGCCTAAAATATCCTCACAAAATAATGCATTTGAAGCATATTCAAGTGTGTTTTTATTGAGTGTTGGTGAAGGTGGCTTCTCCACACCTCTGTAAGTAAAAATATATCTGTTTATTCTATTCTCTTGTGATCCTGGATGTAGAACCATCAGATCCTGTCTAAGCTGATTGCCCAATAGATATGTAGGATGTCGGAAGGAACTGCAGATGCTGGTTTAAACCAAAGATAGGCACAAAATGCTGGTGTAACTCAGCGGGACAGGTAGCATCTCTGGAGAAAAGGAATGGGTGACGTTTTGGGTCGAGACCCATCTTCAGACTCTCACAGTGCACCTTCATCTATCATTGTTTTTCAAGCTGCATCTTTGTTAGAAGCAAAGTGTGTGGCTACAGAGGTGTAATGGAAGGAAGGCCTTTGATTTTAAAGTTTACATATATATTGTCAGCATCGGAGAAGGACGGTATAATAGGCGTTACAAGACTATGTTTGAATCAATTTTGTCTCCATTGCCCCTCTGACAATGTTGGAAATAAAAACAAATATCCTGAAAGGTTCAAATTCTTGCAAAGAGCCTGGGCAGTTCATTTTGGCCAAAGGTTTTTTTTCCCTCTTCCATGATGGAATTCCCAATCTAATGCTCCATGCAATACAGAAACTGATAATATTTCGAGTCGGATGATCTCTGAAGCCAGCTCTCTGTGTAATCTCACGGTGTGCCATTTTCTTGATTATCAGTCCATGGCAGTGTGTTGGATGATGCCCTAACTCCTGCAATGTGCTTATCACAGGCAGTTTGGGCTAAGGTTCAGTCACGTTAAGCGAATTGGTTCAGGTCGAGTGTGCACAGTAAACTCCAGGTAAATTGCGGAAGAGATTGAAGTGTGGAATCCTGCCGTATCTGATCCCCCTTCCCGTTCACTCCCATCCTGTGGAATTGACTGACTCACTGAGACAGAACAAAGCTCCTGAGCTGTCTGCCTTCTTGCTTGCAAGCAGGAGATAGGCTCCAGTAAATACTCTGATGAGTACAGCGGCCAGTTTAGGTCAGCAGCGTTGCTTGACTCACGCTGACTGCTTCACACCACTGCAGGGCACAGCCACACAATACCAACGCCGCCTGCATTTACATAGCAAACTGTTACATAGCAAAACTGCTCAAAATGGAGAGAAAATGGGTATTAGTGAGCAGAATAGAAAGCTTTAGGAAAGTGAATCCGTGTGACAACCCCACTCCCCTGGTTTAGACCTTTCTCCTTGGTTTGCTGGTGGGATGATTCTAGGTTTTTTCTCTCTCCCACAAGTGTATCTCCCCAAGTCCACTCTATCAAACCAGCATTTGCAGTTCCTTGTTCCCACATCCTAGTGAATCTTCTTTTCACCCTCTCCATTGCTAGAACACCATTCCTCTGGTGGTGGTGACAGATACTGCAGGCAGTACTTCAGCTGAAGTCTGACCAGTGTTGTGTAATGGAAATGGCAGACGAGTTAAACAGGTACTTTGGATCCGTCTTCACTAAAGAAGACACAAACCATCTCCCAGATGTACTAATAGCCAGAGGACTTAGGGTGACGGAGGAACTGAGGGAAATTTGCATTAGACAGGAAATGACGTTGGGTAGACTGATGGGACTGAAGGTTGATAAATCCCCAGGGTCTGATGGTCTGCATCCCATGGTACGTAAGGAAGTGTCTCTCAAAATCGTGGACACATTGGTGATCATTTTCCAATGTTCTATAGATTCAGGATCAGTTCCTGTGGATTGGAGGGTATCTAATGTTATCCTATTTTTTAAGAAAGGCGGGAGAGAGAAAACAGGGAATTGTAGACCAGTTAGCCTGACATCGGTGGTGGGGAAGATGCTGGAGTCAATTATAAAAGCTGAAATAGCGGCACATTTGGATAGCAGTAACAGGATCGGCCCAACATGTCAGCAAGGATTTACGAAGGGGAAATCATGATTGACTAATCTTCTGGCATTTTTTGAGGATGCAAGTAGGAAAATGGACAAGGGAGAGCCAGTGGATGTAGTGCACCTGGACATTCAGAAAGCATTTGATAAGGTCCCACATAGGAGATTAGTGGGCAAAATTAGAGCACATGGTATTGGGGGTAGGGTACTGACATGGATAGAAAATTGTTTTTTCAGACAGGAAACAAAGAGTAGGGATTAACGGGTCCCTTTCACAATGGCAGGCAGTGACTAGGGGGGTACCGCAAGGCTCTGTGATGGGACTGCGGCTATTTAGAATATATATTAATGAGTTAGATGAAGGGATTAAAAGTAACATTAGCAAATTTGCAGATGACACAAAGCTGGATGGCAGTATGAAGTGTGAGGAGGATGCTATGAGGATGCAGGGTGACTTGGACAGGTTGGGTGAGTGGGCAGATGCATGGCAGATGCAGTTTAATGTGGATAAAATGTGAGGTCATCCACTTTGGTGGCAAAAACAGGAAGGAAGATTATTATCTGAATGGTGTCAAGTTGGGAAAAGGGAAGTACAACAAGATCTGGGGGTCCTTGTTCATCAGTCACTGAAAGTAAGCATGCAGGTTCAGCAGGCAGTGAAGAAAGCGAATGGCATGTTGGCCTTCATAACAAGAGAAGTTGGGTATAGGAGCAAAGAGGTCCTTCTGCAGTTGTACAGGGCCCCAGTGAGACCACACCTGGAGTATTGTGTGCAGTTTTGGTCTCCTAATTTGAGGAAGGACATTATTGTTATTGAGGGAGTGCAGCGTAGGTTCACAAGGTTAATTCCCAGGATGGCGGGACTGTCATATGTTGATAGAATGGAGCGGCTGGGCTTGTATACCCTGGAAGGATGAGAGGGCATCTCATTGAAACATATAAGCTTATTAAGGGATTGGACACACTAGATGCAGGAAACATGTTCCCGGTGTTGGAGAATCCAAAACCAGGGGCCACAGTTTAAGAATTAGGGGTAGGCCATTTAGAACGAAGATGAGGAAAAACGTTTTCACCCAGAGAGTTGTGAATCTGTGGCATTCTCTGCCTCAGAAGGCAGAGGAGGCCAATTCTCTGGATGCTTTCAAGAGAGAATTAGATAGAGCTCTTAAAGATAGGGGATATGGCGAGAATGATTGTGGATGATCAGCCATGATCATATTGAATGGCGGTGCTGGCTCGAAGGGCCGAATGTCTATTGTCCTAGTGAATCTTCTTTTCACCCTCTCCAGTGCCAGAACACCGCCTCTGGTGGTGGTAGCCGGTACTGCAGGCAGTACTTCAGCTGAAGTCTGACCAGTGTTGTGGAATGCTGGAGCATAATCTCCCTGCTCTTGGATTCACTGCAAACAGAGGTGTCATCCAACATAGGATCAAGAACCTGAAATGTGAATTCTGTTTCTCTCTCCACGGATGTCGCTAATCTAGTAAACTTTGCCAGCATTTTATTAGAACAGTACAGCACTGGAACAGGCCCTTCAGCCCACAATGTCTGTACTGAACAGGACGCCAAGTTAAACACAAAAAAGCTGGAGTAACTCAGCGGGACAGGCAACAAAGGAATGTTTTGCTCCAGAAATGCTGCCTGTCTCACTGAGTTACTCCAGCTTTTTGTGCCTATCTGCAGTTTAAACCAGCATCTGCAGTTCCTTCCTACACAAGTTGCCAAGTTAATCTCCTCTGTCTGCACATGACGTACATCCCTCCATTCCCTGCACATACCATGTGCCTATCTAATAGCTTAAATACCACAATTATATCTGCCTTCACCACCACGCCTAGCAGCTCATTCCCGGCACCTATCACTCTCTGTGTAAAAAAGTTGCCCTGCACATCTCCTTTAAACGTGGCCTCTCTCTAATCATCAGCATCTAATCGTAATCTATTATTTATTTGGGGAAGGGTAGAAAGGAGAAAATGCATGAATCCAGAAGATAGGGGACTTTTCCCTTGCAGTCAGCCAGTCCGAACCTCCACACTACTTCTAGTTGCAAATTTCACCATTTGAAGTTCTGTGGCCTTGGAGTGACCAATGCAACACCAATTAGAAACCTCACCGGCTTGTGGCAAAGGTTGAAATGCAAAAAACTGCAGCTGCCTCAGAAAGTGAAGCAGCCCAAGTCTACAGGCTGCACGACCTTCAAAGTGCTCAGGATAGGTGGTAAATACTGGCCTTGCCTGTAACGTCTACATCCTAAAATGTGAATACATTAAGAATTAAGTCCTATGGTGTGCTCCTCTGATTTTGCAGTACTCCTTTGGCACTGAAATCCTCCATCAATAACATGTAGGTGCGTTTTACGTTTTAGCCTAGGTAAGTTTGGTTGAGTTTAGAGATACTTGATACGGCACCAGGGGGTTGAAGTTATCGGCTAGAACACACATCGTGGCTCAGGCGAGAGTCACAGCCACTGATGTTGGAGGCACATTGTACTTGGACATGATCTGGTTTTATTTTCCCACTCAGGCCAAGGCAGCAGAGTCAGTGGGAGCAGCCGTGAAGGGTACGTGCACAGATTCCAAGTGCCAGCGAGAGGAGCCAGTCAGGAGCCCACCGGAGGAGCAACCTTCCCCTCCTCAACAGTGACGTGATGGGTCTGTGTCCCAGCACCGAGGCAACGCCAGTGCAGCTGAGGCGACGGAAGCAATGGATCCAAGGAGTGAAGGAAACCCATGTCACATCTCAACCCTGGCTCGTTCAGTTTGAGCAGACAGCCCTGCAACCTTGTTAAGTGGCAAGTGTGTAAAATGGGGCAGTTCTGGTGTTTTGATTCAGATTGCACCACACCTGCTGTTGGAGATGGAGTACGGGTCCAGTCCTTGGGCTGTAGTTAGCCACAGCCTTGGCCGTGGTGGGTTTGTGATTTGGGGCAATCTTTGACTGACAATAATGCAGAAATAAATTGGCTGAGAGTTTTGGCAGCTGTTGAATTTATTCACCTTTGCTTGCTTACTAGATGGTGGACTTTTTTCAATTGTTCTGAGTCCTTTTCCAACAGTCCCTCAGGATCAGATGCGCGATAGTTCTGTGAGTTGTGAGATGGCTGCTGTGGCTGTGGGGTTTGTCACAGGCGGGCCAGGAGATGCTTGGCAAGGTTTGTAAGTAGGCACACAGTCCACTGCTTCCATTGTTCTCACCGGGTTCTCCCATCACATAGATTAGCAGATCATAAAGCCACACAAATTCTTCTTCTCCATTTTGAGTGGTCATGGGCAAGGGTCCTCTGGGTCAGTAACAATACTTCAGTTCTTTTCAAAGTGGCGTTAAGAACATCCCTGACTCTTTATCTCTGTCCACCTGGTAACTGTGGCACAGTTGGTAGAGCTGCTGCTTCACAGCGCCAGAGACCCAGGTTCCATCCTGACCTCAGATTCTGTCAGTGTGGAGTTTGTACGGACCTAACAGGTTTTCTCCGGGTGCTCCGGTTTCCTCCCACATCCCAAAGACTTGCGGATTTGTAGGTTCATTACCCCTAGTGTG
The DNA here is from genome assembly GCA_035221665.1 of Okamejei kenojei. Classification (NCBI taxonomy): domain Eukaryota; kingdom Metazoa; phylum Chordata; class Chondrichthyes; order Rajiformes; family Rajidae; genus Okamejei; species Okamejei kenojei. The sequence goes on along the minus strand of CM069156.1, from coordinate 29,598,113 downwards.
TTGAGAGTGGATCAGTAAATGGGATAACATAGAACTAGTTTGAACGGGTGAAGACTGGTCAGCGTGGGTGGGCTGATGGGCCTGTTTCTACGCTGTACCTTTCATCATCATGCACAGAATGTGTAAAATATCCTAAGGCACAGTGTACAGAGACGTGTGACAGTGAGAGGGAGGAATCTGTACTGTCAGAGGGAAGAGAGAGAGAGACACAGAAACATAATGCTGCACGGTAAGCTTTATGTTTAGGTACAGGGTTATTATTACTGAGGTACAGTGAAAAGCTTTTGTTTGCTTGCTGTCCAATCCAATCAGATGATGCTATACCTGAGTACAGTCAAGCCATACAGAAGTACAAAAGGTGGAAGGGATTTTTTAAAGGAGTGGACCAAGTGATAGTAGATCCTCCTCTGGGACCAGCACACAAATTGTCACAAAGCTCTGGCGCCTTCTTGCAGATGTAGAGCGTCTGCACTGCTTACAGAGGGCTACAGGGACACAGTGGTTTGTTAAGAGAGACAGAGATGGACAGTGGGACATGCTCCATAGGTAAGGCCTTAGGTGGGGAATGGTGAGGTGCAAAAGATAACACTGCAGGGAGAGGTGGGTAGAGGCTCACAGGCTGACTACTGTACGGCAGTGGTATTGTGATGTTCAGGGGACACCATACTCTTCACACAGATGGAGATGTAAGGCTCTTAGAGGTTCACCTGCGATCGGTTAGTATTGCGCAGGTGGTGGGGATTGGGAGGGGGGGACTACCTTGAAAGAAGGCTAACATCTCTATGGAGGCAGGGATGGGAAAGCGATAACAAGGAACGCTGTGCTAACCTCTAAATGTCAGCAAATATCTCTCAGCGAATTAGTCAATTAGCTGAGGCATGAACTTGCTTTGAGGAACTACAGCTGGTCACGGAGTCCAGTGAAGGCTATCAGTTTCCCTCTGCACTTTGTGCCTGAGAATATGCCGAGCTCTGAGAGTTATTCAGATGATCTGCCACGTAACATTGAGCAGTTTGACACTGATGCTAACTGGCTCTGTCAACAGCGCAGCAGAAAGCTAATAACAATTATTTTCTTTCCCACTCTCCTTTATGAACCTGGAGTCTTTCAATGCTGCTAAATTCCAGAGTTCCTGCAGCGTTTCTAGTTGTGAATGTCACAGAGTTTCCCCGCAAGCTTTTAAGCATGTCGACTTGTACATAGCAGTTTTTTAAAAGTGTCAAGAAAATCGACAATTTCCCCTAATTCGTAGTGCCAGAAATTTCATTCTATAGTTTTTCGCTAGAAAAGGTTAGAATCCGTGAGGTCTAAAAACATTTCTGATGATCAGACTGATCAGTGAATTCTTGCTGAATGGCCATCTCAAATTAGAATCAAAAGGTGAACTCCATAAACATCAGAATATTGGCAGAGCAGTGGTGCAGCTAGTAGAGACGTGGCCTCACAGCGGCAGAGACCCAAGTCCGATCCTGACCTTGCGTGCTGTCTGTGTGGAGTTTGCACATTTCCTCTGTGACTGCGTAGGTTTCCTCCGGGCGCTCCGGTTTCTTCACATGTCCCAAAGACGTGCAGGTTTGTAGGTTAATTGCCCGTAGTGTGTAGGGAGTGGAGGGGAAAGTGGGTAACATAGAACTAGTGTGAACAGGCGAGCTATGGTCAGCGCAGACTTCATGGGCTGAAGGGCCTGTTTCCATGCTGCATCGTTCAATTAATTGAATTCAAAATTTGACTGAGGTTGACATTCTGACACACTGAGGGGCTGTGGTGGTGTCAGAGGTACCTTTTAAATGGGATGAAGCTGAGGTCTTTCCCATCAGCTTAACTGACAGCAATGACGTAACCAGCTTCATATGAGGGTGCACTAGAGGTTTACCAGAATGCTGCCGGGATAAGAAGTTATTACTTACTAGCAGAGGATTGGCCAAACTGGAACATCATAGTTTGAGAGGAGACCTATAGGTTGAGGGGAGTATATAATATTATGAGAGCCTAGGGTACGGTAGACAGTCATTATGTCTTTCCCAGGTTGGAAATGTCATAGCTTTAAGGTGAGAGAGGCAGAGTTAAAGGAGATATGCATGGCAAGTTGTTTACGCAGAGAGTGGTGGGTGCCTGGAACACACTGCTGGGAGTGGTGTTAGAGGCAGATACAATAGTGGCTTTGAAAAGGCTTTTGGACAGGCATATAGGTTTGCAGAGAATGGAGGGATATGGATCACACACAGGCAGAGAAGATAACGTGGCATCATGTTTGGCTTGGCCATAGTCTCTTCTATCCTAATTGCCTGCACCGTCACCCCTGGAGGTGCGTTACTGGCATCGACCACCCTCTGTGTAATAATCCTTGCCTCACACATCTCCTTTAAATTTTGCCCCTCTCACCTTAAAGCTGCGTTCCATGTTCTTCGACGTGTCTACCCTGGTGAGAGAGGTCGGGCTCAGCATGCCCGCATGCCAAGGTGAGTAATCTTTAGAGGCTAGACACGAAATGCTGGAATGACTCAGCAGGACAGGCAGCAAGAAATGGGTGATGTTTTGGGTCAAGACTCTTCTTCAGTCTCAGAATCTTAGAGGCTGGTGGCCTTAAATATGGCCTATCCTTATAGGCTTCAAGGTCCTTGCAGTGAGTGTCTGCGCCCACCTTGTCTGATCCGCTGCAACCTTTTGGAAAATGACTGACTCCTCGGTGCCATATAGTCAGGAGCTTCCCCTGTCTGGAGAATGGCCGAGTGATAGGTTGTGTGCTCAGATACAGATACAAGGGGAGGTGGGATGGGAGACAAGACCTTCCATGCCAATGGCAATGATCAAAAGAAACAATTAAACTTTCACCTCCATACCGAGATATCATCAGCAATCTCTCCAAGCCTTTCTGCCTGTGAAAGTGGGTGCACAGGGGAATTGTCTGTCCAGCTTCTTAACTTAATTAAGAAGCTGGAGTGGAAATTGTAAACAGGTAGCAGCAGCAGCCGAGAAACGTGAACTCCTGTGACACGTTTTTTTCCCCTCTACTGAATATGTGGAGACAGAACTGTCACGGTTTAGTAAAGCTGTCACCTAGTTAGGAATAGAAAGATTGCATTTGATTTATAACTAGGCTTCCTTTTATGAACCTCGAAGTCATTCAGACTTAAAACCTGTTTCTTCCAAGACAATAATGTTCATCTCAGGGGACATTCCCTTGACGTTGCATCATTTACACACTGTACTGTGAGACCTTTCCTTATACAAGTGTGCCTTTTATGACAATCTACAAGCAAAGAATAAAACAAATGCTGATGCCCTTTTTATATACATAGTTGCACTACATTCCTTACTTATTTTATGTGTCACATTCATCTATGCAAAATCACATGATTAACATCAAGTTAAAATTAATCTATATGGAGGTTTCAGTACCAAAGTAACTGAGTGCCCCATCGCAGAAATAAGGTTTGAAGCCTTCTAAATTACTTTAGGGAGGGGGGGGGGGAAGAGGGGGGGCGGGAGGAGAGGGGGGGGGGGGAGGAGAGAGAGAGAGAGAGAGACCCCCCCCCCCCCCCAAAGGTTTGCAGCTATGTACTCTGAATTTTAGTTGCAGAAATCTGTTCTCCAGCACAATGCAACCTTTTTGGACCACAAATAGAAAGATTTTTTTTTTTTTCATGAGTGACCCAAAGGTTCCAATCCTCCCACACCCTATTCAAATATTCTGTGTAGCTCGTCTAATGAAACAGTTGTGTTTTTTGTGGGTTAATCTCCCTGAGGTTTGCTGTTGCAAATTTGAGCCTGTTTCCCGTCTCAGCAGTTGGTCAGGCCTTGCCTTTATCTTTGTGCCATTCATCTCATTGTGCTGCCTGGCTTTATTTTTATATATATCCTTTCACCATGATAGTTCCTGGACAGAACATCCTGCTGCTTGTGATGATTTCTGAAAGGTCAGTGAACCAATTCCCTCATTGTTACTCTCGGCTTATCTCTCCTCACCTTCCGACGAAACAAATCAGGCACCTTGAACAGTGAGCAACCATCCATTGTGTAGTGATTTGGGCTGAGCCGGCAGCTCTGTACCCTTTACTTCCAGCTATAGTCTGTCAATTTACCATTTTTATCCATGCCTGCTTTCCACTAAATAACGAATAATTTGCACTGATAGGGCTTTTCATGACTTGAGACTGCTTTACGGCCAATTTATTATTTTATTTCAATCGCTTCCACAGCAGGGACATGGCAAACGTGGAAGCCAATTATGTGCACATCAAGTTCAAACTGGCAGCAATTGATGAAACCTCTATGTGACTAGGTTGAGGGGTAAATATTGGTTCGGACACTGGGGACAACTCACCTGTTTTCTTTTGTATAACCTCTGTGGCACGGTGTATAACCCATGATGCAAGGGCTGGTAGATGGATTCAAGTCTTGATGAGAAGGGGTCCCGCCGAGACACAAAAAGTTGGCTTATCCATCCCGCTCCTCTGCAGGCAACTGCCTGATCAGCTCGACCTCTTGAGTTCTTGAGCACTTGAAGAGCATTGTTAACAACTGCCAGATTGAAAGCTGTGTGGACAGTTTTACCGAGTGGTGATAGTCGCAATAATTCCGATTCCGGCACATGCCATGTGATTCTCGCGCGGTTAAATCAGTCATAAGGGACGGGGGTGTGTTAATGTATGTCAGAGCCCTCCAACCGGGAAACTGGCCATAAAAAACGCAGAAGGTGTGGAGCATCGAGGTCCGGGAATCAGATTAACATCACTCCAGACACGTATATTCAGATAGCGATGATAAGCACCTGGCTTGTGCTTGCATTTACAGGCTCTAAGTATGCAGGTGTGTTTGCTACAGGCTCGCTCCAGTGAATAATTTCACAGTGTAAGGACCAGCATTTGTAGATTATTGAGAAGGCCTATTCGCAAATTGTGAAGAAACTCAAGTGTAATATAGTACCTCTGAAGTATTAAGGTCAAATCGGAAAAGTGGCATTCACACCTTTTAGAGATGGCCATTTGTACCCTGTCTCCTCATTCTTCCCTGCTATAATCCATCAGTCTGTAGAAGTGGTCTCGACCCGAAAGACGACCAATTCTTTTTCCGAGACGAGATGCTACCTGACCCGCTGCATTACTCCATCGTTCTATGTCTATCTTCACTTTCAATTACACTAACAGACCGCGGTCTAGTGGCTACAGCTGATAGAGCAGGCCTGCTCAAAGTGCAGAGGGTGACCCCGTTGGGTTCGAGATCCTGACCTCCGGTGCTGTCTTTGTTCAGTTTTTTACACCATTCTCCCTGCTGACCGCATGGGATTACCTCGGGTTCTCGTTTTTTTTGGCTTCCCACATCAACAAGACCTTGAGGCTTTGTAGGGATAAAACGTGTGCCCTCTGTATAAATTATCCAGTGTGTAGGAGTGGAGTGAAAGTGGGGATCAACATAGAACCAGTGTGGTGACACAGGCGATCGATGGCCGGCGAGCGTGGGAATATGGTGGGTTGAAGGGAACTATATTTCATGCGATCTTGCAATCAATTCAGTCAACAATGTGAACAACTTGCATCTCTCCATGGACTGATCTCAAAGTTTCTCCTCTATATAAGCTGACTTCCAGGGTGGCGTATGGAAGTAGTAAGCCACAGCACCAGCAGCTCCGCAAAAATTCTGCTAATAATAAAAACGGGGATTTTGTTAAGATTTTAAACACTTGTGGAGGGTATGCGTATCGACTGCTTTCACATCTGCCGCCTCTACACCTGACGGTATCCGGCTGACGTGCAGCAGCCTGCGGGATTATGGGCACGGTAGCCCTACTACCGAGGAAAACGATAGGGTCGATAAATCCCGGGAGACGGGAGAAGGCCTGGAGAAGCCTGCGGACTCGAGTAGGGCCAGCTCCGTGGAAGACGTTTCCAGGAATGCAGGACACAGGATAGGTGAGGACTTGATAACTTTTATTTCTATCAGTGGGCTGATTTTAAACGTGAAATGAAGTTATAAAGAAGAAATGAAAGTAATACTCAGGAGATCTAAGGAAGAAATATCTTAAATTAATAATCAGATGGACTTGATGAAAAATCAATGGCGTGAATTTCAAAAAGTTAAGAGGCAAATTGATAATTAGTTCAAGAGAGAATCTCAGATATATTGAGAATGGTATATCAATGTTAGATGATTAATAAACTTGGAAAGCAAGATGGAGGGTTATGTAACTTGAAAATTTTAAAAAACGACTTTAAACACATAAGATTGACCCTATTGCAAAAGTGGTCGGAACAACAAGTTGTCGGCATTAAAAACCTTGAAAAGGTTAGCGGAGGCTAGTTACTGTGTCTACAGCAAAGCTGATAACAGAACAAGAACGTCTACTGAGTTGTTATCCAAAGTAACAGATAAAATGCACACGCAGCTGAAGGTATCAAAGAAGGCAGAACTTGAGGATTGGCAGGGATTCCTGAAGGTAGGGTTTAGAGAAACACGAAGGACACTCGAGAATTCATGCTAAATACTGCAAGCTGTTTTATCTTTGGTGATATGCCTGTTTTTAGCTCGTGCACACGAGTCGGCAGAAGAAGACCAGACAGTACAAATGGCCACCCCACCAGACAACATCATTTGTTAAAGTTACAAAATGATTTTCACCCTCGCGGACATTATGGCAGAATAGAGCCTCGAGAAACAAAGAATCCTGCGATGTTTCAAGGACAAAAGTAATTCAGTATCTATCCGAGACTATCCACAGAGGTTGCCAGAAAAACGAAAAAGCGTTTAAACCGAAGCCCGCAAAAACCCTTATGAGGGGTGTTAGAAAAACTTGAAGATACGGTCTTCGAATTAACCCGCCACCTTTTACGAAGTTTTTACTTAGATACTAAATCGTGGAACACTTTTTCAAGACTCATTCCTACGCAGAAGCAAATGGAATTTTGCCAAGACAGTTTGTAACACTTGAGTAAAACCATCTACAAGCATATATAGCTGCCTTTTCTATTGTTTAAAGGACCTAGCCACGTCTCTTGACAAGTTTAATGTAAAACCTCTACGACACACATTGGAAATTAGAAGAATCAGAATGAATGGACAATGTCGGAAGAAAGAAAGACCTAGCACGCAGTCGCTCCCCTTGACATTTTATGAAACTTTGATACGACTATATGGGAATGTAGATAAAATCAGAAGGAATGCGAAACGGGGGGGGGGGGGGGACTGTCCTATGGAACGAAATGTTTGCCAGATTGAGAAGACTTCAACCGGAACTACATTAACATAACACACCTACTAAAATGCTAACGCGCGTCTTTTTTCATACGTATGGACTGTTTATTAACCAAGATCTGCACCATCGCTAACTAAATACTACTGTATATATTAATAATTATTATAGTCCTGTTAACATGATGGGGATATCCCTTCTCCGTTCATATATTTTCTCCTTTTTATAATTAATGACTTCTATGTTGGTTTTATAGTTATTATTTTACCCCCCTAAGAAAATTTTGTTTTATAACTGTGGTCTTTTATAATTGGATTTTTTTTTTTTTTTTTAAAACTAACCATTTAGATATATAACATTTAATGTTAAATATCACTCACCTTTCATTCTATTAATATCTAATTCCCGTGTGTTTAGAATATTACTTGATGGAATAGATAAGTTTCCGTTGTTTAATAATTAGGAGCTGGCTAAATTAAAAAACATCAATTTGCCGTAAGATTAAGCCTTGTAGATTAATGGCCAACACAACTTGGCTTTCACAAACATGACAAATTTTTTATTTGTAGTTATTCTTATTCTTTATACACTCCTATCTAAGCTTGTTTATTCACTTGCTCATCCATGTTTTTAATGTTTAATATTATCTATTTTTCTCTCAGTTTGAATTGAGTTAAACTGGAACAATGGAGATTATACACCTCGGTCGATAGCACATAAGAAAGATCTAAAATTTCATTCTACTCGGTGTTCGGGTGGTAAGGTTAAGTCTAGTCTTGACTGGTCGTCGGACCCTTTGGTGACCCTATTCTAAGATTCCACAATCTAAAATGCAGGATTTAAAAATGAAATTGAGGGATACGAGGTGGATTAACCACTGTTTGCAGTTGGACATGTTAAAGGTATTCAAATGGCAACCATAAAAAGAGGAAAAAAATGGCAACATTTAAAGGCAAAATAGAATGCAGATGTAGTATTATACATTTCAAGAATACTCACCATAAAGAAAGAGCTGAAGTAATAGGCTAAAAGCTAAATGGATAGATAAAATATACTCACTCTTCCTATTAACGCGCAAAATTCAAAGGAGGTAGCGCGTAAATATTTTTCGAAAGAGACTTTATTTAATCAATATATCTACTATATGTCTGATTAGATGTGCAGATTGATTATTGTAATAGGAGAAATTAAATAGGGATAACGAAATGGATTTTTTGATACATCTTTATGGTCCAAAATTTTGTAGTTCCTTCATTCTTTAGAAGTACTTAATAATATTCACAGGAATTAAACACTACAAGGTTTGATAAATTGGAGGAGCTTTGTATTGTACATTAGACGCCTTATTTAGATGAATCTCAAAAAGACAAAGGAAAACTAAATCGCACACTCTAGGATTTATTAAACGCATACTATTCAAAACGACATTAATAGAAGTTGGGAGTAAGTCAAGATAAATATCTACTGGTCCGAGAAATTCCTTCAACTACTCGCAATAGTACATATAATAACTATACAAGAATAGAATAGATTAAGATCTTCCTACGTAGATTGCCAAGGGGGGCGGAGAACTGTAGGCGTTTCATTACTTATGAATGACCAAAATCTGTATCATAATATTTTACTATGATTTCCAGAGTTCACGCGTTACCATCGATTACACAAGGGGCTATTAAAATTAAATGTGGTATAAACTAATAGGAGACAAAGAAACTTAACCATCCACAAAATTTAGGGTAAAAATTAAATGGTAACACAAACTCGGGAATACATCACGTGGTAACCTGAGTTTTGATATATATAAGATGTGTTTTTAGGAAATAAATCTAGACAATCAAACCAGAAATTTTAAAAAAATAAAAACAACTCAGGAATACTTCATATTGGAAGATGGGAACATTTTGAAAGCAAATATCTTCGAGGACCAGGAAATGATTTCTTCATTCCAATATAAACATTTAAAGTTCTTCGGAAGAGGAACTACAACATGATATCTGAAAAAGGGAGATTCAAACATTCCATATTCAGCGGAGGATGCTCACAAATCTTAGAAGGAGATCAAACAATAGATAAACAGATCAGATAACTAATTAACCATAATAAAGATTTGTAGTCATGACAGTATTTAATTATAAATAGGGTATAAAAATATATTACTGTTTATCAAGTTCTAAATAGTTACCAGACAATATTACTAAAACAATTTGGTTGTTTGAATTTTGGAGACCAACCCACAAAATCTATTGGCTCGGACTATTAAGGAAAATTAAGCGGAATAAAAAATACATAAGGGATTATTAAATCACAAAACGGTGAATTATTAATAGCAAACCCAAGGATATTAATGTGAAAAGGATTAAGCATTTAGTAAAATTGTATACTGGTTCAAGCAAACAGTAAAAAACTAAACAAGAATAGGATGCCTTTTTACATGGAATGTAACTAAAGAATTAGATATTACCCAAAATAGAGGATTTTTAAATGCGATATTCAATATAAAGAAAATCCAAGAATCTATTAAATCTTTAAAAATGGTTAAATACTCCAGGGACCAAGATGGTATAGTGCTCGGAATTTTAATAAAAGTTATTTCATCGCCCAAATGGTCCCATATTTAAAAATCATATATGAATCAGATAATATATACACGAGTGAAGAATGATACCATACAGGACATTGAACGCATCTTATTATAAACACGTTATACCCAAAATAAATAAAGGCTTGGATGAACCATGATCGTTTAATAGTGCAATTGCTTTATTAAATACTGATCCAACAAGATTTTTAACAAAAATTCTTGCACTAAGACAAAGCAAAATTGTTATGAATTTAATTCATCCTGATCAAATCAGGATTTATACCTAAGATAATTTTTCATATAATGTAGACGGTTATTTACTTTATGTGTATATAATCTCGAAAAGAAGTGTTAGAACAACAGATTTAGTAGTGTCATTCTCGTTGGATGCAAGAAAAAGCTTTTGTGACCAGGGTGGTATGGCCTTATCTATTTTCGGTGATGGAGCATTTTAAGCTTGGTGATAAGTTTACTACTTGGATTGAAATATTATAGCTCGCAAAATCCAACAGCTAGTCTAGAATAATAACAAATTATATTGTTTATTCAACCTAAGTTTGTTTCTCTCTAGAGGTTTGTAGACAAGGCTGTCCTATTTTATCACCGCATTACTGTTTGCGTTAGCATGGGGATCGCACCCCTTGCTCAAAGGGTAAGACTAGACATCCAGAAATATTATGGAATACGATACTAAAGATACTAAGAAATATAAATCTCGTTATATGCGGAACGATATATAATACTTTATATTACTCTAATAATACCTGGGAAATATGTAAGGATGCTGTAATTTGTTTTTTTAAAAACTTAATAACGGAATTTGGTTTTTTAATTTCGGGATATAGCAATCAATTGGAATAAAGTGAACTTAGTGCCAATAACCATGAGATTAAATTTACAGATTACAACCAATTTTCCGTTTCAAGATAACACATGAAAATATTAAATATCTTGGTATTTTTTGTTACAAAAAGCATTGTGAATCCTTTTATTTTTAAATGCTCAAATTTTCCCGGTTTTATTAGTGAAGTACATTAAATAAAATTAAAAATATATCTTATTGGAAAAGCTACTACCTTTAGATCCTCAATGCTTAGGCGTAAAATAATGTTACGAATAAAATGATTTTCCTCCCACAAATTAATTAATATTTATTTCAATCAATCCCGATATACCTTTCTAAAACTTTCTTTAAAAAAGTAGACTCAATAGTTCCTAACTTTATTTTGGGACTACATAAAAATCATAAGACATTAAATAAAAAACCAACATTTATGTAAAGCTAAAATGAAACGGGGGTTTTAGCTTTACTCAAACTTTTATGTTCTTTATTGGGCAGTTAATATTAGAAATATGAATTTTTGGTTAGGAGGAAATAGATAATAAGACCGAAATTGGTTAAAAATGGAAGAGAAGACTGTTTTCCATTTGAAATTAGCTCTATAATATTTGCTAATATTACTGTAACCTAAGAGAAATTATAGCGGAAAATCTGATTAATGAAAGTGGAGGAATACGTATTGGAAACAAATAAGAGAAAGAAGACACTAAAAACTAAAATAGTTTTACCGGCTAGCTCGTTGACAATTGCCAATTAATTTTACGTTGTCTAAACCGTCAATGATGGATAAAGCTTTTACACAAATGGAAAAATATAAGGAATTCCTAAAAACATAGGGGCATCTCTCTGAAAGGATAATTCATTTCTTTCATTTCAAGAATTACAACAAACTTACGGTGCCTTCATTAATAATGAAGATTTCAGATATTGTAGACAATCAGAAACTATATTTCCGCAAATACACAAGGAACTTAGAAATAGTAAAAAGGTGAAATTTTAGATGAATGCTTGAATAAACACCAACAAATATACAGAAAAAATTATGATATCATTACAATTTATAACAATTTGTTGGAAAGTGATATCCATATCGGAAAATACATAACAGCGCTGGAAATGAAACAAAGTTCACATAATAAGTCCAGATAAATATGGGAAGAGAAAGCCTACCAAACAGTATACATTTATTGCTGCTTTGAAACGCTAAAATGCATTATACATTTAAAATCTTACATAGTTTACATTTAATTCTAAATCTTAAACGTCAATTTATTTCCAAAACTATCACCTATATGTGATATAATGTCAAATCTGGAAGCACTCGTCGCATTCATTTTACTAATTGCACGAGTTTTACTATATTGGAATGAAAATATTTAATCAATCTCGAAAGTATATAAGATTACTATTGAATTAAAGAACCCAAAGTTAATTTCATACTTGGAAATAACCAGGAAATGGAAACAAATAATTATCAAGGAATCATAGAACTTATCGACTATTCTTTATATTTTGGGAAAAAATTAATATTAAAATTTTGGAAAGGCCCCATGTATCCCCACAAATTAAAATGTTGAATACAGAAATGACGGATGACACTTCACTTGGAGAGATTGAGGACCTGTCCGTATTTACAGGTTAGAGATCTCTTCAGGAGATATGGTCTCCCTATATTAAATATCTACAGGGTCACTGGTTCGGCTCAGGGATTGACTGAGCCTATTCAGAGTGGATGAAAGAAATACCACATAACAAATCAGTATGTATCTCCAAAGATTGGATTACTTAGTAATACTTTAATCTCCATCAAACTTTTCATACCTTCTTTTCTATTTTCTTTTCCTTTTTTTTCTTATCTATTCTTTATTTAAGAAAAAATTATAGAAACATATCATATTATAACACCAAATTTTTTAAATATGTAACACACTTATTCTTGTATGTATGAAAAAGATTATAGAATTGTACTTAACTTGTAAAATGCTATAATAAATCTATGTACTTTCCATTTACAATAAACTATGAAATATTAAAAATTAAGTAATATACTATACATTATTAATACTTTGATACAAACATCAGTATGGAATATTAAAAAAAAATGTTGTTTAAGAGATTGGGTATTACGTAGGTAAATTAGCCCGGGGATTTTCTATATTGTAATTAGAAGAAATATCTATGTTTGAGAAATCTAAGTGTATTAATTATATTAGGATATATACTACATATACCCCCAATTATATAAAATAAATAATAATAATTATAAAGGAAATTGTATAATGGATAATTCACAATTATCATAAATAGTATACATTAATAATCAACGTATAAAATTTTATACTATTGTATATATATCAATGTCGGAAAGAAGTTGTACTTGGTATATATCGTTCACTAATTAAAAATTATTTAAAAAAAAAAAAAAAAAAAAAATATTCCTGAATCATAATGATGAAAAAGCAAGTAATCACACCTAAAATGCCTACTCCAAAAGGCAATGCAGTTCTCAAAGTAATTCAGCTAGAATCATGATAGAGTCTGAAGTGGCTTGAACCCACTAATCTTGAAGGATCGTTGGCACTACTATGTCACACATTTGTTTACTTTAGTTTAGCGATTCAGCATGGGGAACCAGGCCCTGTCGCTCACCTCAGACCATCAATCACCTGCTCTGGCTTTAATCCTACAATTTTCAGAGGCCAATTAACCTACAAACCTGTACGCCTTGTAGGGAGGTGGAGGGAAAACCGGGGCGCCGGAGGAACACCCAATCGGGCAAAGGGTGACGTGCAAACTCCCACACAGACATCAGTCCCGGACGAACAGACTGGATCGAAACCCGGTCTCTGTCGCTGGTGAGGAGCAAGCTCATTCACTGTGCACAACATGAGTGCATCACCACTCAGGTACTAAGGCACTGGAAATGGAAGTTCGAAATCCGTCAAAGGAGTGTTAAGAATAAGCCCTCTGAGAGGGGGATTGGTGCTTGTAAATTGGAGAGGAAGGTGGAGAACAATGTGTCGAGCTCTTTGTGGTGGTTGATGCCCGTTATTCTGACCACTGCAGCAAGTTGCCAGAGCACAATTAGCAATATAATAGAATGGAGAATCCCATGGGTGGGCTAAACACATTCCCGTGCCCAGTGCTGCTGGATAAACATTGCCACCACATGCTGCCGGCACTTCAAGATCACTGATGAGGCAAACACTGACTCGTAAATCATGCTTATGTTTTAAAAACAAGGGGCTAATGAGCAATTTGTACTATGTAGGCAGCGTTGCCTTTACATAATGATAATCACTGACGCAAGGTTCAGTGAAGAATTCCACCTCTGCAGAGACGGGGACGTGCAGCCAATCAGGAGCACAGAATTAAAAGCAAGGCTTAAAGAAACATCGGCTCCTGTTCACCCAGGTATTCTGTTGCTGATTTCTGTGCAGAGTGCCATCAGAAGGCAGTTCTTTTTATTCACTTACAGGATACCCGGGTGGTTGAACATCTGAAATGTCAAAAGGCAAGGCAGTGTTGAGGGGGTAAATTTCCTTCACTCGGATCAACCACCCCTCATGGTGACTGTTGCGTTGGTCAACCTAGAAGATTTGGCAAGGGCCTGAGGAAAGTGTCCTTTTCCATCACACTGCGCGCTGCCCCAGAATCTCCCAATGTGCAAGAAATACATCTTATCTCAGCCAAGTGCCTAGTTCAACTGAGATGGAGAAGCGTGGGCTGCTAGTTAGTTACACTAGCCAGCACCACAGACCTTAAGATTTTTTGTTTTTTTTTTTTTTTTTTGATAATTATACTGGCGGCTGAGGGATAGAAGTAATCGTAGCGCTATGACACCATGATTTTTTATTATGAAAGGGCATGTCCAGTAACAGAGGGTTTGTGTGTGGGTGTGGCCTGTGTTCCAATGGGGGATCTGTTACGTTGTGGAATCTGAGTAATTATACAGTGGCTTGCAAAAGTATTCATACCCTTGAATATTTCCAAATATTTGTCACGTTATCAACACAACAAACGTAAATGTATTTTATTGGGATTTTATAGTGATAGACCAACCACAAAGTGTGGCAAAATTGTGAAGTGGAAAGGGAACATTATACCATGTTTCCAAATTTTATTACAAATAAAAAACTGAAAAAGTGTGGAGCGTGGCAAAAGTATTCAAAGCCCCTTGGGTCAATACTTTTGTAGAACTACCTTTCGCTGGCAATTTCAGCTGCACCGAGTCTTTTGGGGTAAAAACTATCTCTACCAGCTTTGCACAATCTAGAAGACTGAAAGTTTTTGCCCATTCTTCGTTTGGCAATAATAGCTCAAGCTCAGGCAGATGGATGGAGAGCGTCTGTGAACAGCAATTTTTCATGTCTTGCAGAGAGTCTCGCAATTGGATTTAGGTCTGGACTTTGCCTGGGCCATTCTACTAGACACATGAATATGCTTTGATTTTTTTTTTTTTTCTATAACCATTTCATTGTAGCTCTGGCTGTATGTTTAGGGTCGTTGTCATGCTGGAAGGTGAACCTCCGCCAAGTCTCAAGTCTTTTGCAGACCTCCTAACATGTTTTTCTTCCACATTGTTGCCCTGTATTTGGCTCCATCCATTCTTCCCATCAGCTCTGAACCAGCTTCCCTGTCCCTGCTGAAGGGAAAAGCATCCCCACAGCATGATGCTGCCACCACACAAGTTTCACCCAGGCTGGGGAAGGTGTGAAGTGGGATGGAGGAAGATGGGGTCGAGGGAGAGGGGGGGGATGGGAGGGGTTAAGAGGATGGAGAGTATGATGTGGTTAAGGGGGTTGGGATGGTGTACGGGGGATAAGAGGAGGCGAGGAGGGATGGAAGTGGTGTGTTCAGTGTTAGTTCCGCCACCGCCCACACATTTAGGTCTCAATCAGACCAGAGCACACTTCCTCCACATGTTTGCCTGTGTCCCCCACATGGCTTGTGGTAAACTGCAAACCGGCACTTCTTATGGCTTTGTTTCAACATGGCTTTTTTCTTGTCCACTCTTCATAAAAGCCCGATTTGTGGAAGTGCACGACTAATAGTTGTCCTGTGGACAGATTCTTCCCACCTGAGCTGTGGATCTCTGCAGCTCCTCAGAGTTGCCATGGCCCTCCTTTGGCTGCTTCTCTGATCAATGCTCTCCTTGCCCGGCCCTGTCAGTTTAGGCTGTAGACGGCCATGTCTTGGTAGGTTTGCAGTTTGTGCCATATTCTTCCATTTTTGGATGATGGATTGAAACAGTGCTAAGTGACATGTTCAAAGCTTGGGAATATTTTTTTATAACCTAACCCTGCTTTTAAACTTCGCCACAACTTTATCCCTGGACCTGACTGGTGTGTTCCTTGGGGCTTCATGATGCCTCAAGGAACATTGTTTGGTTTCACTAATGGTTCTCTAACAAACCTAGCGCCTTCACAGAACAGCTGTATTATACTGAGATTAGATTACACACAAGTGGACTCTAATTTACTAATTGGCGTGACTTCTGAAGGCAATTGGTTGCACTGGATTTATTATTTAGGGGTATCAGAGTTAAAGGGGGCTGAATACTTTTGCACGACACACCTTTTCAGTTTTTTATTTGTAAAAAAATTTGTGAAAACCATGTATCATTTTCCTTCCACTTCACAATTATACACAACTTTGTGTTGGTCTATCATATAAAACCCCAATAAAATACATTTACGTTTGTGGTTGTAATGTGACAAAATGTGGGAGGAAAGTTCAAATGGGTATGGAATACGTTTTGCAAGCCACTGTAGGTGCTGCATCACCTCTTGGAGTGTTGCGTGCTTACATGTGTGCGTGGTGTGCATGTTCCAATGAGGTAGTCCGTTCCATTGTGAGTCCTTAACAACAACAGGTGCATCACCTCTGTGAGCGTGTGTGCTTGCGCGTGTGTGGGTATGTGTGTGTGTTCTTCTTCTGCCGTATGTCTTTTAGACCTGTAGCATCCGTTGAGGCGAGCCAGGCCAACGTGTTCATTGTCCAGGTCCAAACGTCGGTGGACCGGTGGTTTGGTGCAACTGGTAGACGGATGTGCTCCACTGGTCTGTGTTGGGTCCCCACACACGCAGGAGGCGCTGACCACGAAGGCCCACCCCTCCTTTCATCGCTACTCTTACCATTGCGTTAAATGTGTGTTGTTGTTCCAATTGTTGTGGGGGGGGGGGGGGGGTAGTCAGTTCCGTTTGTGAGTCTTTAGTAACAATGGATGTGTCCACCTTCCGTGTGTATTTGTGGTGCGTCGCGCGATACAATGTGTGTTCATGTTTCAGAGTAGTCAGAGTGTCCCTTGTGAATCCAGTAACGTTACTGAGTGGATCGACCTCTGATATACGTGAAGCATACGGGTGTGGAGGCAACGAGTGTATGTGTCAGTTCTAGTGCATGTGGCTGTGCTCGTTCGTATCCCCTGCGATGTCAGTATTAATGAGTGTTGTCATTTCCAGCATGTGGTGTTAATACCCACTGGCGTGGCTGCAGGTCAGTGAAGGGATTGAGTTCCAGCCATATGTTATAATTTCCCGTGGGGTGCTGCTGGTATGGACAGTGTCAAGTGACTGTAGTACCTATCATGTAAACTGAACCCACCTCTCCACTGAGGTCATTCCTCATCCGAAAAATACTGTTTACAAGAAAGCATTTCTGCAAAAGTTGCTGGTGGCACTTGCTGGTGATTGATTGAAAGACAGCCATGATACTGCTGTCTTAAAAAATATCTACTGAGCGCAATTAGTGCTTTCGGCTTTTGAAAACGATAAACTCATGTGTCGGGGGGTGTCGTCTGCATGTGCGGAAGTCTCTAACTGCAGCCAATTATTCTCCGTGTAATTGATTAGTGAGCAGAGAGTGAATTAGGAGAGTTGTAACAGATGCTGGGTTCAAACCGAAGATAGACCACACAAAAGCTGGAGTACCTCAGGCAGGACAAGGCAGGCATTTCTGGAGAAAACGAAATGAGTGCGTGACGTTTTGGGTCTCGTCACCAAAACGTCCACCCATGTCCTTCTCTCCTGAGAGGCTGCCTGTTACCGCGCTGAGTTACTCCAGCTTTTTATGTCTATCTTTAGCTTGTAATTGATGTAGTTTGCGACTTCATGAGCTCAATGTTTGCTGCTCTGTGTGAGGTGCCCGCATTCCGATGAAACAAGACTCATTCATCGCTCTCTGGTGAACATAATAGAGGCCATGACGTGAATTAAAACAAAGTGGAATAAATCTGCCAATATTTGTCCCACCATCAACATCACTGAAGCAGATTTATCCAAGGGTTTACTGAGTCAAACAGCGAGGAAACGGGCCCTTTGGCCCAACTCATCCTTGCCAACCATGGCGCCCACCTACGCTGGTCCAATATGCCAGCCTTGGACCCATATCCCTCCAAACCTGTCTGAATGTCCTTTTAGGATCTTGCTATGCACAGTTGGGCTGATGAATTTCTCACGTTGCCACAGAGACGACATTTCATGTTTACTGAGGAGCTGTGATTCCATGATGTTGCAATAGGCACAATCGTTCAACCGGTAACCCTTATCGAGCCGCCAGCTTTCACGTTTTCGAGCGAGTTGAGCAGAAAGTAAAATGTTACTCGTGAACACCTCGGTTGCAAGAGGTCTCCACAACATGCAAACCTGACCAGCTGTTCACATCTGCTTTGGGGTCAAGAACACACTGATAAATATCGTAACACACCAGGACCCATATGCTGGTCTGTATTCCCGCCTGTCGGGGCAAAGACAAGTTTAAATTTAATTTGCTTAATGTATTCAGGTCTGTGGACTCAAATTGATTTTCTGATGTTCTCACTGCCGCAGGCTGTCCCAGGAAGAGTTTATTTTCATTAGCTGTCACAGCGCTTGTCTAAGTATCTATCTCTGTGGTTTATTGGCATCGTAAATGTGATTATATGTTAAAGTAGTCAGTTCCGGAAATAACTGAAGTGAGGTGGTACCTCGTTGCCCATGGTTACCAGTAATGAGAAATAAAGCAAGGACTTATTATTTACACGGCACCTTTTCCCAACTACAGGACGGTTCCAAAGCATTTTATTGCCAAGGAAGTTATTTTGAAGTGTGGTTACCAAGGAAACATGGAGACCTGTCAATACACAGCAAGATCCCAGAAACGGCAGTGGGATAATGACCAAAGAGTCCGCTGTTGATCTGGGAATACGTATTGACCTCGGGACTTCTGGGAAAACTCCCCAGATTCTCTTCTTCGTGAGCCAGGCGCTACACTGACAGTAACAGAATGTATTCATGGCCTTGTTAGGTTTAACAGCCAGGGAAGTGGAAATATATTCTAATTAATAGGAAGACTTCCACAGCTGCAAACACAGAGACCAAATTTAAATTGACAAAATAATATTTAAATATAGTTCCCCTGTTTGTTCAGTGAGTAACTGTGGCATCCAGTGCAACCGAGATGTCAGATCCAGGGCTAATTTTTCAGCCGTTTGTTGAGTCAGATTTTCAGGAAATTATTTATAGCTTTTCAATTATTGATCTTTGACCTTCTGACCTAGGTGGGCGGAGGTAAAGACCTTTCATAGTGATAGCACATAGAAAGGTATAGCATAGGAACAGACCCTTCTGCCCACAACATCCATGCCCAGCATGCCAAGAAAAGCCAATCTCATCCGTCTACATGTGATCCATACCCCTGCATTCCCAGCATATCTATGCGCTTAAAGTCCCTTAAATGCCACTAATGTATCTGCCTTCACCACCACCCCCAGCAGCGCTTTCCATGCACCCAACATTCTCTGAATGCACTGGGCATCAACGGAGTGGCGAGGAGAAGAGCCATCAAGAACACCACAGAGGCAGCGGAGAAGGCCTCGAGATGGCTCTGGATCAGGAGAGAAGGTCCATGGGGATTGCCACCTGAACACAAGTCATGGTCTGATCAACCGCGGCTGGGTGAGGGTGTCTGAGGTTGAAAAACCCGAAACCCCCAATGACCCAAAGTTACAATAGAGGTATTTTTATCAAAGCGTAAAAAAACTTGCCTCACACATCTCCTTTAAACTTTACCCTCCTCTCGTTAAAGTTATGCCCTCTAGTCTTTGACATTTCCACACTGGGAAAATGATTATGACTGGCTATCCTATTCACATCTCTCATAATTTTATGCACTTCTATCTTTTCATAACCTCTGCTGTTCCAGAGAAAACAATCCAAGTTTCTCGAACCTTTTCTTATAAGAAATACCCACTAATCCCGGCAGACGGGCATTCAGAGTTCTTGTTCCAAATTGTACAATGGCAGCTGAGGAATTGTTATTCAAACACATAAATCCAGAATTAGAGAGCTAGTCAATGGGAGAGCAGCTCAGATGTGTGGTCACTCTCAGTGGTACAGTCACACCTATTGGAGCTGACATCCTCACTGGTACTTTCATGTATTCAGGAGAGAGCTACATATAGCTCTTAGGGCTAACATAATCAAGGAATATGGGGAGAAAGCAGGAACAGGGTACTGATTTTGGATGATCAGCCATGATCATATTGAATAGTGGTGCTGGCTCGAAGGGCCGAATGGCCTACTCCTGCACCTATTTTCTATGTTTAACACCTTTGGATGACTACCTGATTGTTGCAGAATCCTTGCTGGGAAGGGAATACTCCACCCGTATCTGGTCTAACCTACATGTAACTCCCAACCAGTCAATGTGTCTGCTTCTTAACTGTGTCGTCAGCTCAGAGAGAATTAGAATAAATGGCTTTTCCAGCCTCTTTGTCCTGCCTCTTCCCTTTTCCAGCTTACTTCCCCCCCTCCCCTCCCCCTACAATCAGTCTGAAGAAGGGTCTCAACCCGAAACGTCACCTATCCGTGTTCTCCAGAGGTGCTGCCAGACCTGGTGAGTCCTTTGTGTCCTTTTGCATATTAACCAGCATCTGCAGTTCTTTGTTGCTGCTCTATAGAATAAATGTTCATATTGGCAGCAGCAAGGACACCCTGTGAATTAAATAAACATTAAAATCCCTACCAACCCTCGGGAAGGAAAGAACAAGCAGGCATTTCCATATCACATGTACTGACATCTCAAATGCTGTACAGCCACAAAGTACTCATTGAAATTTAGGAAACTCAGCAGTCCACTTGTGCAAAGCAGGTTCTCACAAAGAGCAAAGAGGGAAATGACATCAATGGGTAGAGTTCACCCACACTTGTTTGAAATAACACCCCACCAGAAACGGTGCCTTGTTTAACGTCATCTAACGTCTGCAGCAGTGCAGCACTTCTTTAGAAAGTCACTTGGAAAATCAGCCTGGATTTGATGCTCAAGAGTTTGGATAGGGATTAGATCAGGTCATTGCCACAGAAGAAACGCTGAATATTCTCAGTCCAAGAATTGATCCCGGGCCAAATGCACAAAGACTGGGAATCTTAATGGGAAGACCATTTTGGAGCTCACACGAGGCAAATCAAACGTTTTGAAATACAGCATGGAAACATTCTCCATCCACCAAGTCAATCGACAATAGGTGCAGGAGTAGGCCATTCGGCCCTTCGAGCCAGCACCACCATTCAATGTGATCATGGCTGATCATCCCCAATCATTACCCCTTTTCTGCCTTTTCCCTATATCGCCTGACTCCGCTATCTTTAAGAGCCCTATCCAGCTCTCTCTTGAAAGCATCCAGAGAACCTGCCTCCACCACCCTCTGAGGCAGAGTATTCCACACACTCACAACTCTCTGTGAGAAAAAGTATTTCCTCATCTCCGTTCTAAATGGCTTACCCCTTATTCTTAAACTGTGGCCCCTGGTTCTGGACTCCCCCAACATGGGGAACTTGTTTTGTGCGATGAAGTCGACAATGACTATCGATCCCCATTACCTCCAGTTCCTTGTTATTCCAATTTCTAATCAACTCGCTGCATATTAGGGGCAATGTTTGTTCTAAATACTGTCTGATTAACCTACAAACCCACATGTCTTAGGGAGGAAGGGAGTACATGCAAACTCCACACAGACAACCCCCAAGGTCAGGATTGAACCCAGTCTCCGGGGCTGTGAGGCAGCAGCCCCATCAGCTTGACCCACCAAAGTACGTGAGGAACTACTCAAAAAGCTGTGAACTGAATGCTTGCCCTTTCTGCTGCCTGCAACATTGATGGAAGTTTACTTCAGCCTAAGCAAGTGCTTTCAAAGAGGGAAGATTGACAACTGGGAGTGGAGATGAAATTCATTATCTATTATCTTGTAAAATATTAAAGTCTCTTGCTTGAAAGCATGTTACCACTTCAAACACAGCCATGGTACAATAAAAATCTATTGGGCTTCTCACGGATGAGTCTAAGAAGCCAATTTAACACTTGCCTCACTGTCTCTGAGCACAACTCTCAGAAGCATGCCTGCCAGCACAATTGAATATAGATCGGATCCTGCAGATTACTGTAGGCATGACACAGAGGCTTGTATGTTTGCATTTCTTGCTGTAGAAAGTGAATTAATAAAGGAATGGGAAAGTTTGTTGAGGAGATTAAAATGGCCAACACTCAACAAAAGGACTCATCGCCGTTTAGTTGAGAGATGCTGCATGAAAACAAGTCCTTCGGCCCACCGAGTCCACACCAACCGTCAATCATTCTTTCACACTTGTGTTATCCCACTTTCTCATCCATTCTCTACACTAGGGGCACTTTACAGAGGCCAATTAACCAACAAATCCGCATGTCTGAGAGATATGGGAGGAAACCAAAGCACCTGGAGGAAACCCACGCAGTCACTGGGAGAACACATTCAGCACTCGAGGTCAGGATCGAATCCAGGTTTCTGGCATTGTGAGGCAGCAGCTCTACCTGCTGCACCGCCCTTACATAGCTGAGCATTGCTGAACATTGAGAATGGAAAATGTGACAAAGAAGGAAGCAAAGATATTCTGAATGATGCAGCCATGTCCCCAGCCCTGGCTCCCAAGCCTCTTGCACTTGCATCATTTTTATTTTTAACCCACAAAGGCAATATTCTACAGATGCTTAGCTCCAATACACAGCCTAATTCTGTAAGTGAAGATGCCACAACAGGATAATTAAAGCAAATGCATCAGCCGTTCGCACACAGCAACAGTCGCAGTGAGTCAGATTCACACACACTTCCCATTGAATCTGTTTAAACCAAAGGTTGTTTATCAACACTGAGGAGAAATTATATTTATACTAGACCAAGGAGGACCCGTTGGGTGCCGTCCCCTCAACGCGCGATTGTGTGGGGGGGGGGGGGGGGGCGGCCTGCGGCGTCACACACACAATAACCACCCCCCCACACACGCACACTAACCAGCCCCCCACACACACACACACACTAACCAGCCCCCCCCCCACACACACACACACTAAACCAGCCCCCACACACACACACACACACTAACCGACCCCCCACACACACACACACACTAACCAGCCCCCACACACACACGCACACTAACCAGCCGCCCCACACACACACACCACACTAACCAGCCCCCCCTCACACACACATTAAACTAACCAGCCCCACCCCCCCACACACACACACACACACACACACACACACATAACCAGCCCCCACCCACACACACACTACCAGCACACACACCCACACTAACCAGCCCCCCCACACACACACACACCTAACCAGCCCCCACACACACACCACACTAACCAGCCCCCCCCACACACCACACACTAACCAGCCCCCCCCCCCACACACACACACTAACCAGCCCCCCACACACACACACATAACCAGCCCCCACACACCACCCCCCCCACACACACACACACACACACACACTAACCAGCCCCACACACACACGCACACTAACCAAGCCCCCCCACACACACACACACACCACTAACCAGCCCCCACACCACACACACCCAGCCCCCCCCCACACACACACACACTAACCCCCCACACACACACACACACTAACCAGCCCACACACACACGCCCTAACCAGCCCCCCCCACACACACACACACACACTAACCAGCCCCCCCCACACACACACATAAACTAACCAGCCCCACCCCCCCCCCCCCCCCCACAAACACACACTAACCCTCCCTTGATATTATAGTAATATTATTAATTGGTTCCTTTTACCCCATCCCCGCCCTATCCACCGATGCATAGGGGGGTAGAGGGGAGGGGAAGGGGGAGAGATGGGGAGGAGGGGGGGAGAGAGAGGAGGGGGGAGAGAGGAGGGAGGTGTAGGGGAGAGGGGGAGGGTTGGAGGAGGGGAGAGGGGGAGGGGGGAGGGAGGGGGAAGAGAAAGTAGAGGGGAGAGAGGAGGAGTGGGGGAAGAAAGGGAGGGGGTGGAGGGGAGATGGGGGGAGGGGGAGGATGAGGGGGAGGGGTTGGAGGGGGGTAGTGGGGAGGGGGGCATGGGGGAGCGAGGGGGAGAAAATAGAGGGGGAGGGGGGGGGAGAGGAGGGGGAAGAGAGGGGAAAGGAGGTGGTGGATACGTCACTCCTGGAAAAGAGTGCCCAGCAGGCAGCGTGTTGAAAATTCGGGGCAAAAACCCGGGAAATAATGAATCCGTTTTTCAGATGAGTGGATTTTTGACATTATGAGGTAAATCTCTACCGGAATATGCAAACATTTCACCGTTACCGCTTCGGGTTTTCGAGGAGATGTGAATCACATATGAAAACATACAGACACACACAAACACACAAAAATAAATACATCCACATCCAAGATCAGTTTTATATTATAATATATAGATATGGAAAACACTGTCCCATGGTGCTTCAGAGATGGACGTTTAACTGCAGTAGGATTGATCAGTTGGGGTCATTAGAGGCTTGATCAAAGAGCTGGGTATTAAGGAGCATCTAAAAACAGGCGTTGAATGTGGAAAGGAGGGGTTTGAGGAGGAGGTTCATGGTGGCATTCTTGGCAACTGGTGGCACCATTGCCAGAGGTCTGAGGAATGATGGAGAGGATAAACAGGCGGCCAGGGTCAGGACAAGATGGAAGAGAGGAGACAGGAGAGAGTGGGTGAGGGGAGGTGAGGCGACAGAGAGTGGGTGAGAGGGGAGGTAGGAAGACAGAGGAGTGAGGGTGGTGGGAAGGGAGGCAGAGTGAGAAAGGAGGTAGGGTGAGAGGGTAAGAAGTTAGGTCAGGGAGAGGGGATAAGTGGGAGAAGAGTTATAGGGCTGTACCACTGTACGAGCTAATTCAAGAGTTCTCCCGAGTTTCCTCTGATTCAAACTCGGAGAATTACGGTAATAGCCGGTCGTAGGTATTTGGGGCTCTCGTGGACATTTTTCAACATGTTGAAAAATCTTCACGCGTCTTCCCGAGCTTACCGCGTTTCCCGAGTACCTGCCGTGAGCGTTACGAGCCGCTAAGGGACGTCCCGAGCTCCGACGTACCCGCTACGTACATTCTACGTGCTTCCACGAGTTAGATTTTTTTTTTTAAACTCGGGAAAGCTCTTGAATTAGCTCGTACAGTGGGACAAGCCCATTAGGAGACCATGGCTATCTTTTATAAGGTTCATTCTTCACTAGTGCAAGCTTTGGCAGAAGGGAATGAAACCTGGTCACACATGATACTGAACAGTCCATCGTTGGTGATGTAAATGATTTACAGTAACTACAACCATAGCAACACACATATTCAGATTTACTGAGGCATTATCAGTAAGTCAGAGGATGCATTGGGCAGCATGCTGCATGAATGCTCTGTACATTTGTCTGCTGTTCAGTAATGATACCTTTTGAGTAATGATACCATGCTTCTTATGATAATGTAATATGTTCTAATTCCATTTTACTGCTGTTCAAGTCATTGGTTTGTTTTTAAAATATTATTGTTAAGGAAAAAAGGTGTAAAAAGTACTCCCTGGTCTCCGTCAAATAACTGACTTCGGTTCTTTCATTTTTTTATTTCTAAGCATGACGTCTTCTGAAGTAACGTTGGAACAGCCATGATGGGAAAAATAGATTTAACATATTCCTGACAAATCTTCTGCGGTTCTTTTGGCATGAAGCAGAGGATGTTATGTTTTTAAAAGTCAGAGAGACCGCACCATGTAAGCAAAGCAAGTTTCTAATGCTCAGGACAACACAAACTGCGATAATTTTGTTTTTCGTAACTTCAAATGTGTTGAAATTAATAGTAAATGTCTACTCCCCAAAACCAAAAAGGATTAACCAATCAGGTTAAGTAATAAGCTGCTGCTGTCTACCTAATTTATATCTTAACAGATTACTTATGTACGCTTCTTACCTCCCTCCCACCCACTCCCTCTCCCCATGCCAATTTAGAAGCTAAGGAGGCTCTATAAGGCACTGGTCAGGCCGCATTCGGCGTACTGTGAGCAAATTTGGGCCCCGTGTCTGAGGAAGGATGTGCTGGCTCTGGAGAGGGTCATAAGGTTCATTTATTGTCACGTACACTAATTGGTGCATTGAAATTTCACTGGCCAGGTCAGTCATACAATTTAAAAAAGCAACAGGCACAAAAAACACATCCATCACAGTGACTCCTACACATTCCTCACTGTGATGGAAGACGAAAATAAAGTTCAAGTCCTTCCATTTTTGTTTTTCCTTGGTCGGGGGCCTCGAACCCCCCGTGGACGGGATGGTCTTGAGTCCCATAGCCGGCGGCGTTCTGGCCCTCCGCGTCGAGGCGTTCAGCTCCTGCATTGGGAGGATGTCAGCTCCCCCGCGACGGGCGATCAAACCTCGCGTCGGGGCTGGTTGAACCTTCTGCGGCGATGGAGCTCCCGACTAGCCTCTCCCGAGACTGCGAGCCCTTGATGGTAAGTCCGCAGGCCGCAGTGGGAGCAATCCCAGGCAAGGGATCCGCTCCAATGTTAAGTCCGCGCCCCGCGGTGGGGCTCATGACAGTCCGAGGCGGCTCCCAGCTCCAGTGATGGTAGGCCGCAGAGCCCGGAGAATGTGATCCGAAACTTGATCTCCGGGAAGGTAAGAACTTGAAAAAAAAAGTTTCCCCGACCCCCAATCCCCCCACATAAAACAAACAGAAGAACATTAAAACAAACTTTAAACAAACACTAAGAAAAACAAAAAGGATGAAAAAACGAACAGACTGCCGGCAGGGTGGCCATCTCCCTCCTCCGGCGCCCCCCTTGAACCCCCGTCCAGAGCAGGTTTACAAGAATGATTCCAAGAATAAGTGGGTTAGCCTATGATGAGCGCTTGACAGCGCTGGGCCTCTACTCGCTGGAGTTTCGAAGGTTAAGGGAGGATCTCATTGAAACTTACAGAATAATGTAAGGTATAGAGTGGATGTGGAAAGGATGTTTCCACTGTGGGAGAATCTAGGACCAGAGATCACAGCCTCAGAATTCTTTTTGAAAGAAGGTGAGGAGGAATGTGTTTAGTCAGAGGGTAGTTAATCTCTGGAACTCATTGCCACAGAGGTCTGTGGAGGCCATCAGTGGATATTTTTAAGACAGAGATAGACAAATTCTTGATTAGAACGGGTGTCAAGGGTTATGGGGAGGAGGCAGAAAAATGGGATTAGGAGGCGGAGATCAGCAATGATTGAATGACCGAGTAGACACAATGGGCCGAATGGCCTAATTAGACTCCTATAACGTGAACTTGTGGGACAATAACTCTGCTATCATGATCACAAAATGGTAACATGCCGCATATTTTTCTGGAAGTGTCATAGAAGGTTGATGGTGACAAAATAGAATGAGTGGGAAGCATGAAGCCTGGCACCAGAAGTTGAGTACAACCTCTGGAATATGACACAAGACTGTGTGACACAGGAGCTGGAGCGTGGAATGTGAAGTTTGTCACTGGAGGTCGAGCTTTACTCAATATGTTTGACATATGACAGACAGGGAGCATCATCGGACATTACTGATTAAAAATTCCTTGGATACTTAAGTAATATGACAGAAGATCTGCCGAATGTCTGGATAAACCACATCATTGAGATCTCCATTGATCTCTTGTGCAGGAAGGAACTGCAGATGCTGGTTTAAACTGAATATAGACACAAAATGCTGGACTAACTCAGCAGGACAGGCAGCATCTCTGGAGAGAAGGAATGGGTGATGTTTTGGGACGAGACCCTTCTTCAGCCCGAAATGTCACCCATTCCTTCGCTCCAGAGATGCTGTTTGTCCCGCTGAGTTAGTCCAGCATTTTGGGTTTATCTATTGTGCATTATCCCTGAGTCCAAGAAAATTCCTAGCAGGCACGCTGATAAATAAACCTGCTTTTTTTTTAAATCTTGCGCTAATTTGCAACATCACCTGTGGTCCATGGACCGGGGAACTGGAGGGGGGGGGGGGGGGGGGGGCAGCTTGTTCCATAAACCCACCACATTTTGCGTGGAAACAGTTACCCCTCAGATTCCTATGAAATCTTTTCCCCTTCACCTTAAATCTATCCTCTGGTCCTCGATTCACCTACTCTGGGCAAGAGACACAATGCATGTATATTTCGAATGCATTTTAGATTTCTTGAAAGTCGTATTTTTTTTTAAATAACGTTTCGACAAACATATACCCCCTTTATTAATGTCATGGTTTGATGATTCTAACTTCAAATCAAAATGAAATATACGTCAAAAAGAGATTGCATACTTTCAAAATACTCTGATTTTTTCCCCAAGCAAAATATAATTTGTATGACTTTGCAAAATCAGGAAATGTTAAGATTATTTATTTTCCTTTTCCAAACAAAAAAAAAGCACTTGAAATTATAACACATTTAAACGTTTTTTTGTCAAATTTTCTCTACCGTGGAAGGCACTGGTATTGATCCGGGGGGAGGGGAGTATGGGGGAGGCTGGGGGATATATCCCCCCACTTTTTGAGGTGGGAGATGGCCGGTATTATTATACCCCAGTTTTTGGAGGTCGAGCAATAACAAATATAATAATCACCTGCTCCTATCTCTCATGTAGGCCCTACATTATCTTAAAAATACTTCAAACAAAAAACATTGAAATACTTTTACTAAAACATGATTTTAATACATCAAATTTTAAAAAGTCCCTACTGTGGGAGGGCGTGCGCCCGCCTCCCACACCCTCCCCACTCCCTCGCCTGGTACTCCCAAGGCCAGTCATCAGTGATGGCTCAATCCAACCCCCCCCCCCCAACCCCCAATTTCAAAAACACTCCGCGGCCCCTGTGGTCCACTGCTTTCCATATAGGGAGGTTGCACGCAGTCAAGGTCACGACCCGTGACCCGTACTGTTGCCGCGCAACGCCAACTTGAGTACACGCGGTGAACTGCAGGTAAGCATTTACTATGGCTGGAAGCACAGCGGGCCCTTCTAGCCCGGCATCCGGACTGGTTGCACACCCGCGGACCCCTGGCCGTCTATCCCCGCGGCCGGGAGTGGGAGGGGGAGGAAGAGGTCGGGGTGTCGGTGCAGCGCAGCCAGTGACTCTTGGTGGGCGGAGGGAGCAGACTGTCCCCAACGCTGTTGCAGCTGACGTTGCCTGGAGCCGTGGCCTCGCTCCCCCCGGCCCATCTCCACCCGCTTCACCCAGTGTGTGCGCTGCCGACCCACAGCCCGTGACAGTGCGGCCCACAGTGGGAGACGGGGCGGAGGGCAGCGCTGACCTCGAGGGGAGAGCGGAGGCTGTTCCGAGAGATGCGCTCCTTCGGCCGTTTACACCTTGGTGCTCGGGTTCAGAACAAATATACTGATACCTCCCCGCTTTCAATGACAGTACCCACAAATATTTATAGCACAATAAATGACAATTTTGGCGGTTTTTAAATAGGTAAGAAGGTTCGCGTTCCGTGTGTTAACAGTGTGCCGGAAGCTGCCATGTCCTCCACATGGATTGAGCTGCTCTGTGCGTCATGCCCTTTGACCCGGTGCAACCCCTCTATACATTTTATGTAATGGTCCACTTGGCCAATGGGTTTAGTGGGTGTAGGAACTGCATGGTTTTGTACAGAGCCAAGCAAACCAAGAAAGTGCAACAGTTCGAGAAATGGCAAAGAATCTTACGAACCTCCAAGTGACTTGGCAATCAACGATTCAGAGAAACGAGATAAATCAACGTGGCTGTCTCCCACCGTCTGAAAGAAAATTTCAAATATCGGTCGGAGTGAGGGAAACTAACTGCGACCTTCAGAAAGTATCTCACTAATTCTCTTCCAAGATGTAGCAAAATAAATGGAAACCCTAATGGAATCAAAGGTGTAATTACGAATTGGAACTAAAAAATGGTTTGGCAAGAAGCAGGAGGTAGCCATTAAAGGTAGTGCTTGAGTGGGCAGCTTTGATTAACGGACTCTCACAGAGATCAATGCGTGGACCTCTGCCTTTAATTACACGGATTAAGAAAAGAATGAATGACTTGCCTAATGATTGACCGATGTGCAAAATCAAGGCATGGCAATTTGGAAATCATTCGCTGGAGCTTGGGAGAGGTGTCACAACCTTAATAATCACCAGGTAGGGTGCTTGGGGCGATTCTGCAGGATGCAGCTGGGGAAAGATGTGGGCCGTTGACTTCAGGCACTGAAAGTGGCCCTCCGATATGAAGCAATAATTACTCGGGGAAATGTGTAACGAAGTGAATCAATTTACATTAAATCCAAATAGATTGTGTTGGCATTCTGTGACATATTTCTGTCTGGTTGCAGCCTTGGTAAATAAACTATGTGCATTTATGTAGCATCTTTCATGACCTGCACTCCAGAGCCTGTTATGTTCTTACTGAAGCAAAGTTGCTCGTGTTTGTGTGAATAAACTGCAGTCAGTTTGCACACAGCAGACACTACATACAGTATATCATAGAGTCATACAGCATGAAAACAGGCCATTCAGCCCACCTTGTCTATGCTGACCAAGTGCCCATCCAAACTAGTCCCATATGCCTGCATTTGACCCATATCCCTCTAAAACTGTACAATCCAGGTACTTGACCAAATGTCTTTTCAATGTTGTAATTGTCCTTCCTCAACCACCTCCTCTGATCGCTCTTTCCATATACTTCCATCTTCTATGTGAAAAAAATGGCCATTCAGGTTCCTATTAAGTCTTTCCCCTTTCACCTGAAACCAAAGCCCTCTAATTCTTGCTTCCCCTACTCCGAGATAAAAGACTGTCTATCATCACCACCACCACCCGCCGGCATTTTCCAAGAACCTACCATCCTCTGTGTAATAAAACATGCCCTGCACATCTCTTTTAAACCGTGTCCCTCTCACCTTAAAGCTATCCCCTCCAGTCTTTGACATTTCCACCCTGGGGAAAAAGTTGTGACTGTCTCTGTGTTATTAAATGTGATTATCCACAATAAACCAGGTTGCAGGAGTGCTGCAGATAAAGCCTCTGTTTGCTTTCTCTTGGACTCAGCAGAGCATTACATGTGCACACTCTCCTGGAATGATAAGTTCTTCCAGGCAGTTTTTTTTCCATCTTCTAATCTGATTATTTATGACATAGCCTGGTTATTGATTTTTGTTCCCATCAGCAGCCAAGAACCAAAATCCTTTCAGGTGAATCAGCCTTGTGTTTGAATCAGTTTGTTTTTGGTTTCTGACTCGCTAGATTCCCTGTTCTTCTGCTGCTGAAGGTCATGGTGTTTAATGCTTGCTGCCTTCCAATAGGACTGACCTCTCTGGCAGTTCATAATAAATCTTCTGGACACTGCTGCTGGCAACATCTGCGAAAAATTATTGGCACATTCAAAATTTTGGGTTATTTTATCTTCCTTGATTGATTCCTAGAAGTGCAAAATAATATGAATAAGCAATGATTGTAATAACAATTCTGAAAGTTGGGGACAGTAGCAACCCAATTGAAATCTAAGAAATACCCATTTGATAATGGAGAGTCTTTTATTTTCCGAATTCCTTGGAGAGTTGTGGGTTCAAGTCCCTTCCAGAGCCTTGAGCATGAGAATCCTGGCTGGTACAAGATTGCAGTTCCTGATGGGATGTTGCCTGTTTACAGATGCCATCTTTTTGCATCAGATGTTAAACGATGGCTCCCTCAAATGGATGTTAAAAGATATGCTGTGGTGCTTTTTTAAAGAACTGACATTGTGGTTCATAGATAGACACACAGTGGGTGTGGCAGCATCTATGGAGAAAAAGGATGGGTGATGTTTCAGGGAAGAGTCACGAAGGAAGGAACCGAAATGTCATCTTTTTTCTCCAAAGATAGTGCTTGACCGGTTAGTTTTCCATGCACTTTGTGCCTATCTTTGATATAAACCAGCATTTGCGGTTCTTTGTTTCTATATTGTGGTTTATATTTATCCTTCATCGAACACTACTGAAAAAAGATCATTTCATCATTATTTACAGGAGCTTGCAGTGTGTAACTTGGCTGATGTATTTCCTGCATTATAACAGTTACACCTCAAAAGTGCCTTGTCGTAAAGCACTTTTGAATGTAGAAGGCAGAAGTGACATGTCCCTCGTTTTCATTCACACAAAGGGATCCAGTAACAATGACTCAACATAGAAGTGATGCGGCCACAGTTGGGTAGGCAATTTTACAGGCCATTTCACACATAGAAAATTGGACAAACTCCAAACAATATGAAAAACCTGCAACTCTTTTGGTGAAAATAGTCCATGAAAAAATGCCGCCAGTCCCTTGGCAAAATACCTTTGTTTTGACTAATTCCATGTCATAACTCACACCATTTTGAATCCATGATGCAGGAAGATGAAGTTTTGTACTTCAAGATATGACACAAATGCACTGAGGACAGGTGATTAAAAGATTGATCTAGCCATCTTGATGGGGCAGCTTAAAGGGGGAGGGAAAACTGGAGAGGATTCGTAAAGTTACAACATATCATAAGACTAGCTTAGATTGTCGAACTGTGTACGAAAGAAATGCAGCTGCTGGTTTAAACAAAAGATGAACACAAAATGTTGGAGTAACTCAGAGGGACAGACAGCATCTCTGGAGAGAAGGAACAAGACCCTTCTTCAGACTGACGTCAGGAGGGAGGGAGATAGATAAGGAAGTGTGAAGGTGCAAAAACAGGGCAAAGGGAATAGAGAACAAGGAAAATTAAATAGATCATTGTTTGCTGGGAGAAGGTAACAAGAAAGCAGAGATAACATGAAGACAGTAAGACTGGTTGGAGAACTGGGAAGGGAGAGGGATGGAGAGAGAGGGAAAGCAAGGGTTACTTGAAGTTAGAGAAATCAATGTTCATAACCGCTGTGGTGTAAGCTGCCCAAACGAAATATGAGGTGTTGTTCTTCCAATTTGCGCTGGGCCTCACTGACAAAGGAGGAGGCACAGAACAGAAAGGTCAGTGTGGGAATGGGAGGGGGCGTTAAAGTGTCCAGCAACCTGGAGATCAGGTAGCGTCAGGCAGACTGAGCAGAGGTGTTCAGCGAAATGATCGCCAAGCCTGCACTTGGTTTTGCTGATATGCAGGAGTCCACACCCTAAACAGCGGATACAGTAGATGAGGCTGGAGGAGGTGCAAGTGAACCTCTGCCTCACCTGAAAAGAATGTTGCCGTCCTTGGATGGGGGGGGAGGTATAGGGACGGGTGTTGCATCTCCTACGGTTGCAGGGGAAATTACCTGGGGAGGGGGTGGGAAGGGCCGAGTGGACCAATTATTTTCTAATTAATTAATTAATTAATTCATCTTAGATTGTTCAACTCCTGGGATTCTCATTACTTTTGGGAAACAGGAAAATATATTCCTATTTCCTAATTGTGATATAAATGTGTCAATTTTTTTTCATCCATGTAGAGAAATCTACATGGATGAAAATAAATAAAATCTACCAAAGTGATAGTTTTGCTTCGCAGGGCAGCAGTGATGTCGAGGGAAGGAGCCCGGAACCTTTACACGGGATACCGGTGTGCGCAGCCGGACAGGTTCGTCCGACGGAACTCCGCCAGCTGTTGTGGCGGTTGGTGTAATGGCTCCGCTGCTGCGGGTGTTTTGCGTCCACGGTTACCGACAGGACGAGAGGTCGTTCCGGGAGCGGACCGGCTCGCTGCGGAAACTGTTGAAGAAACGGGCCGAGCTGCTGTACGTGTCTGCGCCGCTCCGGGTGCCGCCGCTAACGGGGCCGGGACAACAGCAGCAGCCGCCGCCCGCTGCCGGTGAGAAGCGCGGCCTGTGGGGCTCGGGGAGAAGCGCGCGCGCGCGGCATGTGGGACAGCCGGGGAGAAGCGCGCGCGGCATGTGGGACAGCCGGGGAGAAGCGCGCGCGGCATGTGGGACAGCCGGGGAGAAGCGCGCGCGCGGCATGTGGGACAGCCGGGGAGAAGCGCGCGCGCGGGGACCTATGGGGACAGCCGGGGAGAAGCGCGCGCGCGGCCTATGTGGGACAGCCGGGGAGAAGCGCGCGCGCGGCCTGTGGGACAGCCGGGGAGAAGCGCGCGCGCGGCATGTGGGACAGCCGGGGAGAAGCGCGCGCGCGGCCTGTGGGACAGCCGGGGAGAAGCGCGCGCGGCATGTGGGACAGCCGGGGAGAAGCGCGCGCGCGGCATGTGGGACAGCCGGGGAGAAGCGCGCGCGGCATGTGGGACAGCCGGGGAGAAGCGCGCGCGGCATGTGGGACAGCCGGGAGTGCGCAGCAGCGCCGGGGAGAAGCGCGCGGCATGTGTCCCGGAGTGAGGGAGGGGGGCGCGCGGGGGGGGGGGGGGGGGGGGAGCAGCAAAGATCCTATAGCGGATATAGGATCTTTGGTGAGCAGCCCGCCGAAGATTGACTGTCAGCGCATTATAATTTGTGATATTAGAACAACTGTTCGGCCCGTCGCTCTATGCCCGCCCACCTTGCAGCAGCTGACGGTTCTTCCGATGCATCTCAAAGGCAAAGCCCCCTTGGTGAGACCAAGGTTCAAGTCTCCCTTCCACCCGGGTCTGGCCAACACCAGGCTCCAGGCCACGTCAGGGCAATCATCAACCTGCAACAACCTCCACATGCTTTTGCAACAAAAATCCCCTTAAACTATCTAGGAAAGGCTCACGGATGTTTTAACGTCATGACACTTCAGGACAAATTAAAAACTTGGATTTTATGAGACGTCTGATGACGAGGCAGATGTAGAGGGTGTAGGAGGTAATTTCTGAGCTGAAGGTGGCAGTGGAGGACTGAATGAAACTGAATAGAATTGGAGGAAGATAGTCAGGGGAAGGGTCTCCGCCAGAAACATCACCCATTCCTTCTTGTTGCACAGACGTCACAGTGAATGAGAGGGATTTGGAAACAAAGGGAGGAAGGACATTTCTGCCATTCAATTAGATAGTGGGTGTTATCTAACCATCAATAAATCTTTATCTTGATATTCTTGCAAAACAAGAGTTTATTAATAGGTACAGATGGGACTTCAGCAGGTCAGGCAAAATCTGGGATGGGAATGGACAGGACACATTTTGGGTTAGGGTCCTACTTCATTCTTGTCCATTCCCTCCCCTGATGCTGTCTGACCTGCTGAGTTCCTCCAATACTTTGTATTTTGCTCAAATCCCAGTATTTTGTGTCTCCAAGAGTTAATCACTGCCAGTTTTGAAATGGTTATGATCCCTCCCACTGTTTAACTGGAACCTATTTTTCAAAGAAAAAGTTCCAAATTTACACCATCTTCAATGTTCAATTGTGCTTCCTTCTCTAGGCCGGAATAGTCTAGCTCTGGTTCAGAGTCTGAAGAAGGGTCTTGACCCAAGGCGTCACCCATTCCTTCTCTCCAGAGATGCTGCCTGTCCCGCTGAGTTACTCCAGCATTTTGTGTCTACCTTCGATTTAAGCCAGCATCTACAGTTCTTTCCCACACACCAGCTCTGGTTAAAGTTTTGTTTTGCCTGAGGAATTATTTTCAATTATAAGTACTTTAATTGTCTTTAACACTACAATTAGACTTAATCTATACGCAGGAGATTACAGATCTAGTATCTGCAACCCATTTAGCCCTGGTATCATTCCAATTAATTATAGAATCGTATAGCATGAACATCGGCTTTTCTGCCCAACTCAATAAATGTTGCACCCTTTATGTTTTATCTGTGCACTGCGGATGGCCTGATTATATTCATGTGTAATCTTTATTTAACTGGATAGCACACTAGCAAAGGTGCTTCACTGTATCTCGGTGGATTAAACTAAATCATTCACACTAAGTGGATACCATTCCCATTAACCTCGGCACCGGGCCTATAACCCTCTGCCTCAGTAATACAGGTGTTTATCTACACACTACTTAAATGCTGTCAACGATCCAATTCAACCACTCTCACAGACTGTGCATTCCAGGTACTTGCCACTCAATAGCATGATGACGATTCCCTTACATCCCTGAATTGCTTCCCCCTTGCCCTAATCCTCTGGTGCTATAGTTTTTGTGAGGTCAATAAATCCATCCTAAGGATTAAAGTTACTTGACAGTATTGCCTACACCCTAAAAGTTTTGAGGAATTAGTTAGTAAGTCTGCTGTTGACACAAAAAATGGTGGAGTTGCGGACAAGAGGAAAGCTGTCAAGGGATACTTTAGGATATAGATCGGTTACAGATATGGGTGGGGAAATGGCAGATGGTGTTTAATCTGAGTACGTGTTACAAAAGGCTTAGATAGTATAGCGGTGAGAAATTTTTTGCCAGGGTGGAAATGTCAAAGACTAAATGGCATAGCTTCAAGGCGAGAGGAGAAATATTTAAAGGAAGTGTGCAGGGTATGTTTTTAATACCGAGAATGATGGGTGTCTGGAACGCACTGCATGGGGTGGTGGTGGAAGCAGATACAATAGTGGCGTTTAAGAGACATTTACGTAAACACGTGAACATGCAGGGAAAGGAAGGATATGGATCATGATGGGATTAAAAGTAACACTAGCAAATTTGCAGATGACACAAAGCTGGGTGGCAGTGTGAACTGCGAAGAGGATGCTAGAAGGTTGCAGGGTGACTTGGACAGGCTGAGTGAGTGGGCAGATGCATGGCATCTGTGTGAGGTTATCCACCTTGGCGGCAAGAACAAGGAGGCAGATTATTATCTAAATGGTGTCATATTAGGAAATAGGGAAGTGCAATGAGACCTGGGTGTCCTTATACACCAGTCACTGAAACTAAACATGCAGGTACAGCAGGCAGTGAAGAAAGCTAATAGACAACAGGTGCAGGAGTAGGCCATTCGTCCCTTCGAGGCAGAAGGGATTAATTGAACTTGGCATTATGTGCAGTTAATGGAACTTGGCATTATGGTCGGCTGAGGGTCTGTTCCTGTGTTGCACTGTTTATGATTCACATTGAAAACCGGCTGTGTTTCATTTTCTCAGGGACTCGAGCAGTAGAGACTGAGGGAGATGGTCGTGGTTGGTGGTTCTCGAACCCAGAGGAGGAGAGCTTTGATGCTTTGGACAAGGTGGAGTCCTGCAAAGGATTGGAGGAATCACTAGAGACTATCGCCAAAGCCATGACTGAGTTGGGCCCATTCGATGGTATCATGGGCTTTAGCCAAGGAGCGGCTCTAGTATCTATGATTTGTGCCCTCGGGCAGCAGGGAGACCCCAGATTCCAGTTTAATTTTGCGATCCTTGTCGCTGGCTTCAGAAGCAGGTGCAAGCTGCACGACCATTTCTACAAGGAATCCATTATTCTTCCTACCTTGCATGTGTTCGGTGAAACTGACCGGGTCATCCCTGGCGAGCTGAGCCGGGAACTGTCCACGATCTTTGTGAATCCCGTGGTTCTCACTCACCCAGGAGGACATTTTGTCCCAGCCTCTGCAACTCAGAAGCAGGTTTACTTTGAGTTTCTGGAAAAGTTTGAGAAGAAATAGTTGAGGCCACAAATGTTTGTACCATTAAAATATTTTGACTGGCGATCCTTGAAAATGCAATGTGGTGGATCTTTGTTAAAAGATAATTGTTGCAAATGGGGAAAGAGAGGGTCAGCTTATGTTGCTCCCAGTTGAATCACTAAGATTGTGAGAAGCGGGATGGCTACCCAGTTCAAATCCCACACTCTGGCACACTGGTGCTCTACTGAACATGCCTTTATGCCCCTGTCCCACTTAGGAAACCTGAACGGAAACCTCTGGAGACTTTGCGCCCCACCCAAGGTTTCCATGCGGTTCCCGGAGGTTTTTGTCAGTCTCCCTAATGGTCAAAATGGTTTCCGTTTTTAAAATCGGTAATTTTTTAGTCGAAGCCGGTTGCGAAGCTAGTTGAAGGTGCTTGCCGGAGGACAAAAACCTCCAGGAACCGCACAGAAACCTTGGGTGGGGCACAAAGTCTCCAGAGGTTCAGGTTTCCTAAATGGGACGGGCATTACCCAGCATTTGGTTTCATACAAAAGTCACTGGATAAAGGCAGGTATTGAAACATTGATTCTTCACTTCCCAACTCCAGGGCACTGTGCCCCACTCCAAGTGATGCCGCTCCACCCTCTGGTGGAGCGCGCATTTATCCCTGTTGCAGTTACAAAGCATTCAAGAGGTTTAATTATTCCCCCCTCCTGTTTCCCATCGCCTTGATTGTGGGGCGCCATATGGAGTTATACAGCACAGAAACAGGCCCTTCAGCCCACTGAGTCCATGCCAGCCATCCAGCGCCTGTTTACACCATTCCCATTATATTCCCTATACATTCTCATTAAACCATCCACCCTACCCAACCTCCTACAAATTCCACCCACCCTCTTGATGGATAATTTTACGGCAACCAATTAACATACTGACCCACATATCTTTGGGATGTGGGTAGAAACTGGAACACCTAGATTCTTCACAGTCACAAAGAAAATATACAAACTCCACACAGACAGCACCTGAGGTCAAAACTGAACCCAGGTCATTGGAATTGTGTAAACACACCAGTTCAATTTTTTATCTTGATCAGAGGCCCTTTCTACCTAACTTGTCACATCCAGGATGCTAAAATTCATCAAAGGGAATTCAATGTTCTCTATGTCCTTGAGTATTAAGTCTGCTCTAGACTCCTCTGCAATGCCTTTCCAGCTCTTCATTTACTGAGGGGGATTTGCACAAACTAGAGATTTGCAATTTTAGACCAAAGCGCAGCTGGGAGTGGCTCAAACCATGCTACATCAGTCAGGACTTCCCATTGTTCATCCTCTCTTTCCATTCAAGCAGGGTCATGGTTCAACCCATACCCTTTGTGAAGTGAAACTTGAGGTGACAGGCTGGGAAGAACCCTTCCCGCTGAGTGCTCGCTCCTTGTAGACAACCCCTGGGCAACAAAAAAGTGAAGTTCCACTGTGGTTGCACTTTAAACTGTCTCTCCCACTTCAGAAGTTAGCATTTCTAATATCCAATGAGCAGGAAAATAGGGACCTTCCATTGGGGTACAAAGGACAAAAACAGTTTGGGCGTACTGGGGAGGCACTTTAGGTGGTGGCATAGTGGCGTAGCGGTGGAGTTGCTGCCTTTCAGCGCCAGACACCCGGGTTTGATCCTGACTACGGGTTCTGTCTGTATGTAGTTTGTATGTTCTCCCCGTGACAGCGTGGGTCTTTCCTCCCACTCGCCAAAGACATACAGGTCTGAAGAAGGTTCTTGACCCGAAACGTCACCCATTCCTTCTCTCCAGAGATGCTGCCTGGCCCGCTGAATTACTCCAGCAATTTGTCTATGGGTTTGTAGATTAATTGGCTTTGGTAAAATAAATTGTAAATTGTAAATTGTCCTTAATGTGTAGTGCCACTGTATGTGGATCGCTGGTCGGCACGGATTCGCTGGGCTGAAGGGCTCGTTTCCGTGCTGTATCTTTAAACTAAACTAACTAAACACTGGGACAATGGAAGGATTTAACATTGTCTGATGTCTGAAGAAGGATCTTGACCCAAAACGTCATCCATTTCTTCTCTCCAGAGATCCCTGTCCTGCTGAGTTACTCTGGCATTTTGTATCTACCTAAGGATTTAACACGTTAGTACAGGTCTTAAAGTGTGAGTTTGTGTTGGTAATCAGAAAATGAAACGGCACAGAAGGACCTATTGTGTATGTACCAGCTCTCTGATAGAGCCATCCAATTAATCCCACAGATTTACCTTCTCCATGGATGCATAAATATTTACCTGTTACCGTTGCTATTGAAAATACTCCACTGTCTGTTCAATCAGCACAATGTGGACTACAACAACTTATGTTTCGCAAAAAGAGCTTGTGTTGCCAATTGTTCTTATGTCAATCACCTTAAATGTTTGTTCTCTGGTTACTGACCTGCAAGACATTGAAGCGGTTTCCTTTTGGAACCATTGGAACCATTAAAGACTCTAAACAGCTCTTTCAATTCATCTTCCCTCACCTCTTTGTAGGTATGTTACAATACTTACCTTCAGCGGCGCTGCAGTTCTGCCACTGCCCGTGTGCGCGACTTTGGCGCCTTTGAGAGGTGGGCGGGTTTAAAATGTGATTTTTCTTCAGACAATTCAAATCGAATTTGAACAGACTGTTTAGTTGCTGAAGAAAAATCGCTTCGACTGCCGTTTTATTAAGCTTAATAAAATGAGCGCGGGGTAATTTAATAGCAGTAGTAAATTAAAAATCATCTTCTAATGCCATCAACACCGACAACGAGACGGATCTCACGTATGGGACAAGGCAAGGTTCACCGTTTATTTTTTCATATAAACTTGCTTATTAGGATGCCTTTAATCAAAATATCACATTGCAAAAAGGTGACTTGGGACCCATATGAACCGGTAGTATTTTTCCTGCCAATATGGGGTTTAAATTCACCGCAACCGCAACGTTCCAATTGATCGTGTTCCACAAAATCCCACTCGCAAGATGATTTAAATGGCCATTAATTTACAGGAATTAAACACTAAATTCCTTCCGTTTGGCCTATAAATTCATGACAATGAGATTTACAAATCATGTTATATTGTGAATTCTTGTGTGAATGTTGTTTGGACACTTAGGCTTTTTAAAAATGTTAACCTTTTCTTAAGAAATGGATAGATGTTTAGATCTAGTAATTTAATTTTGTAATTAGCTACAATTAGGTAACTAACTAATTATATGCTTTAATTTTAGGTCATCCAAGTAAGATTGTTTCTTCATATTTGTTTCAGAATGCCTCAATCTATAATAACTGAAAATTTCATTCAGTTCTCTTAATTTTTAAGAAAGTTATGGGCTTTTGACTGTCCTTGATCACAGCTTTAGAGTTAAGTCAATGGAAAAGCAATAGGGAACAAGATGCTAATTTCCGAGTATGAAAATGGCCAGAACATTTTTAATACTGAAGATATGAAAGTGAAGTAGGTGTCAAATTAAACTTATTTTTATGCTTTATCTGATGGGATAAATTGCAGACTTGATTTTTTAAATCTCAAAATTTTGTAACATTGCTACTCTGATTTCAGCGAAGTGCTAAGATTGGATTGTTTGTCTGGTTGGAGGTGGTATACAATGTAGGAGGTCAGAAAAGAGCAAAAGTACAAGCAATAACCCAGCTGCCACCACTCCAATCTAAGATCAGGTTCTTCTCAGGAAAAAAGATTAATAATGTATCAGGGTCACACAACATGGAAAGAGGCCATTTAACCCAGCAAGTCTGCTATCAAGCACCTAAAAACACCAAGTGCAAGAGTAACTCAGCAGGTCAGGCAGCATCTCTGGAGAACATGGATAGGCAACGTTTCAGGTTGTGACCTTTCTTCAGTTTTCTTGAGTCTGAGGAAGGCTCCTCGTCCAAAACTTCGCCTATCCTTGTTCTTCAGAGATGCTGCCTGACCTGCTGAGTGTCTCCAGCACTTTGTGTTGTTTGCTCAGGATTCCAGCATCTGCAGTTCCTTGTGTCTATCAAGCACCTATTTGTACTAATTCCATTTTGTGCCCCCCATATTGCCTAATGACTTTGAAAGGGTAATCATTTGTTTTCATTTGCAGAGGAC
Source organism: Okamejei kenojei (assembly GCA_035221665.1). Classification (NCBI taxonomy): domain Eukaryota; kingdom Metazoa; phylum Chordata; class Chondrichthyes; order Rajiformes; family Rajidae; genus Okamejei; species Okamejei kenojei. The sequence goes on along the minus strand of CM069156.1, from coordinate 29,556,673 downwards.
CACAACAAACGAGGGAACCAAAGGCTAGAGTGCATAATATTAGTGGCGGGCAAAGATAGTGGGATGGGTTCTTAGGGAACGATAACCTACCTGCATTTCAAAAAGCAAGGACTGATGTAGGATAATCAGATTTGTCTGTGGGAAATAGTGTCTCATGATTTAGCAGCAAGGACATTGACAGGCTAGATCATCTGTACATCTCCCTCCTCAGATGCTGCTTAAATCACTGTGTCTCTCCAGCAGATTATTTTTTGCTCAATGTTTCGAGGCAAATGGATTAAATGCAGCTAAATGGAACTTGCTCAGGTAGGCAACTTGGTCAACACGGACGAGTTGGGCTTGTTTCCGTGATGTACGACTGCATCTTGACTAATAAACCCAAATGGAATTCTTTATCCGGAAATTGAAAATATGGAATTGCTACCATGAGGCAAATAGCAGGGTTAAATGTATACAGAAACTCAGTTGACAGGCGAGATTAAAGAATAGAAAGCTATATTGAGAGGGTTAAATATAAAAGATGGGAAGATCACTTCTGGAATACAGTATATGAAGAAGGCTATATTCAAAGACCATACCATTGGTCCCTGGAATGAGGACCTGTTTCACATGGAGAGATTGAGTAGGAATGGGCCAATGATCAGCATTTTGGAAGAATGAGAGATGATCTTATTGATTTAAGATTCTGAAAGAGCGCACAGGCCAGATTGTAAAAGGTGCTTCCCTTAACTGGAGAGGTTAGAGCAAAGGGAAAACTGTCTCAACCCAAAATGTCAAGTATCCATGTTTTCCGGAGATGCTGCCTGTCCCGCTGAGTTACTACAGACATTTGTGTCTTTTTTTGCAGATCCTTATGTCTGCATTGAACGTCTAAGACTGTCAGGAGGATAGTGATATTTAAAAATTCTGTATACCAGAGGGCATTCTTCTGCTTGCATATTCTCAAGGCTGAGATATGTTTTGGGGGCAAAGAAGTTGAGGATTGGGCAAGAAAATGGGGTTGAGGCAAAGGATTGGTCAGAATTTTGTCAAATGGTTTTGAGGTGCAATGTAGCATGCGGCTCCTGTTCCTTGTTCGTATGTCAAAGGTTACCCGCAGCACAGTGGCACAGTAGTCAGTCAGCTCCTGTGACCCAGGTTCAATCTTGACCTCTAGTGCTGTTTGTGTGGAGTTCACATATTTTATTTGAGGGTTTCCTATAGTTTCAGAATGTTTCCACATCCTAAAGATGTGCTGGTAGATTAATTGACTACTGAGTGTTACCCCTAATGTGGGCGAGTCGTAGGTGAATGGGAGGGAGGAAGGAGTTCATGGGCATATGAGAGGTATCGGTTGCAGGACGATAAGTGGGAAGAATGGGATTACTCTGAGAGGTACCACTGATTCAGTGGGCTGAATGGCATCTTAGTATGTCCTAATGAACAAGAATTAGCATAGATCAGTCAAATTGTAGCACCTGTTTTCCCGAGCAGTACTGTAAATACCTACAACCTCCGAGTCAGAATTTGCAATCTGTCGAAATAAGAGCCCAGTTACATACTAGTTTTGTCTATCTCAGAGGCAGAATTAAGGGTGAAACCAAAGAAAGAGAAAAAAAGTTTGTCTTTTACAAACAGAGTGACATTCTGTTTCTGCTGCAGTTGATTGTGTGATCTCGGGAAATGCTGGCACTCTTAATAGGTTACACTTGATTTTATGTCAATTTATTGTTCAGTATATCAAGCCATCTGTGGTGGGGCTGTTGACAGCATCTCCCTGGGGTGTCTGTTTACTTCTTGTCATCTTTCCTTTCCAAATAAATCCATCAAAATGGAATCAAAGGCAACCTAGTTTTTGATTGACGTTTGGGCTTGGATGGAAGAGGGTACTGAAATTTTAAGAGAAAACAGAAAACATTGCAAATGTTGCAAAATAGACAGCACCTGTCGGTTGAGAAACATTTCAGGCTGATGGCTAGGTTGGATTACATTATTGTATTGAGGCTCCCCCCCACACCATCACCACAATCGGTCTGAAGAAAGGTCTTGACCCATTGAATATAGGAGTAGGGAAGTAATGTTAAAATTGTACAAGGCATTGGTGAGACCAATTCTGGAGTGTGGTGTACAATTTTGGTCGCCTAATTATAGGAAGGATGTCAACAAAATAGAGAGAGTACAGAGGACATTTACTAGAATGTTGCCAGGGTTCCAGCAACTATGTTACAGAGAAAGGTTGAACAAGTTAGGTCTTTATTCTTTGGAGCGCAGAAGGTTAAGGGGGGACTTGATTGAGGTCTTTAAAATGATGAAAGGGATAGACAGAGTTGACGTGGATAAGCTTTTCCCATTGAGGGTAGGGAAGATTCAAACAAGAGGGCATGACATGAGAATTAAGGGATAGAAGTTTAGGGGTAACGTGAGGGGGAACCTCTTTACTCAGAGGGTGGTGGCTGTGTGGAATGAGCTTCCAGCAGTAGTGGTGGAGGCAGGATCGATTTTAACATTTAAAAGTAAAGTGGATAGGTATATGGATGAAGGGAATGGAGGGGTATGGTCTGAGTGCAGGTAGATGGGACTAGGGGAAAACAAATGGTCGGCACGGACTGGAAGGGCCGAGAGGGCCTGTTTCCGTGCTGTAATTGTTATATGGTTATATGGTAAAAGGTCATCTGTCCCTGTTCTCCAGAGATGCTGCCTGACCTGCTGAGTTACTCCAGCACTTTGTCCTTTTTTGAGCGTGAAAGAAACCATGGCACAGAGAGAAGCAACCGTGTTCTCCCTGTACTTGGAGGATACTTGTCCTGAAACCGCACAAACAGAACAGATTATCTGCTGAATGTCACTATGCTGATTGTGGGCGCTCGCTTTGCACAAATAGGCTGTAAAGTCTATATCACAGCAGAGACAATGTAGTAAACAATTCACTAGTAAAGCATTTTGAGACATCCAGAGATTGTGAAAGGTGCTCTATAAATATGTTTTCCTTTCAGAGGCTCAGGCTTGGAAAGGGAACAGGCAATTTCTTTTTTAAAATCTGCTGATCATCAGTTTCTTTTGCGTAAACATCTGCTGCTTTCAGTGCTAGATGAATAGTGGAGCATTTGTTGCTGAATGTTAAAACAATTACCCTGTGTGTCCAATGGAAAAGTAAATTGATACACAATCTGTGCTGTGAACTTTGGCTGAACATGAGTTGGAAACAAAACCTGGTCATAGAATATACACCTCGAATGTCGGGTTTATTTTGTATTGATGCAATCCCAGGCCTATTTTTGCAAGCCTTGCACAATAGGAGGCTGGATCAAAGCGATGCATAAATCACATTCACAGTCGTCTGGAAAAATCATTTTAGTTGGAGGGTGAAAAACATTGAAAGACCTAATCAAATAAAACCGTATCAGAAATATTTTTGCCTGAAAACATTTAATGATTACAGTTCTCTTTAAGCAGCTTCAAACTCAGAGCAGAATGATTTACCATGTTTTAAATCACATCAAAATGTGGAAGAGTTCTAAAGACTGATTTCCCCTGGCAAGCACTCCTCACGAAACAAAGGGATGTTTTAAATCTTCCCTTCCTCTGATGTCTTCATTTTTCCTTGGCTCAAAGCTTGACCGACTTGCTTTCTTTTTAGCTCATGTGGTTCAATGGATGGAATTCTCAACGCGAGTCAGAAGGTTCAGGTCCTACTCTAGGGAAAGCTTTGGTTTGTTCCATGGGCATTCTCATCTGAGGACATCCTCAGAAGCATCACCGCTGACCAAGCTGGTCATGTTCTGAAAGACCTACAACAGGGTTGAGCCTGCATTCAATGAGGGGTGAATCAAGGAGAGGGAGAAACCTAGTTGACCTTGTCACGCATCTGGCTACAGCAGATGGATCTGTCCATGATGGTTCTGGGGGAAATGACGGCATATTCACACAGTAGACACCCACCAATGGGATAGATTCAGGAAAGAATGTAGCAGGTGAAAAAATCCATGAGGCACTGTGGTCATCACAGCATTTCACCAGAATCTCTAACTTTACAGCCATGCATATCCCTCATGCCTCCAGTACTGTCATTGCCGGGGGGGGGGGGGGGGTGATCCCGGTTCAACGAAGAGCATGGAACCAAGCCCTTCGGCCCACTGCATCCATGGATACCATCAGACCTTTCTATACTAATCCCATTTGCCTGAAACAATGCTGGACCTGCTCATTCAAGTACCTGTCCAGAAGTCCATTAAATGTTTTTTTCCTGTTCTTGCCTCCTCCATCTCCTCTGGTAGCTCATTCCAGATACCAGCTACTCTTTGTGTGAACAATTTACTCCTCAGTTCACCTTTAAATCCCTGCCACCTCACCTTAAACAGATGTCCTCTAGTTTTAGACATCCCTACAATGGAAACTAAGCACCCATTTATGTCTTTAGAACTTTTATATACTCTGTCATGCTACCTCTCAGCTTCTTTCGCACCAGGGAAAACTGATCAGCCTATAAAAATATCTGCTTATAACTCAAGCTCTCCAATCCTGTCAATATCCTTGTGAATATTTTCTGCACCCTCTCTAGCTTAATCACAATCTATAGTGTGGTATACAACAGCACTGTACACATACTCCATGTGTGGCCAAATCAGTGTTGAACACAAGCAACATAATGTCCTCTTATCAACTCTTACACTCAATGCTGCAGCCAATGAAAGCAAGTTTGCCCTTGGCCTTACTCTCCACCCTGTCTACATGTGTTGCCACTTTCAGAGAATTATGTATTTGTATTCCAATGTCTCGCTGTTCAACAACATTCCAAGGGTAGGCACAAAGTGCTGGAGTAACTCAGCTGGTCAAGCAGCATATCTGGAGAAAAAGGATATATGATGTTTCGGGTCGGGACCCTCCTTCAGTCTGACCTGAAATGTCACCCATCCTTTTTCGTCAGAGATGCTGCGCGACCCGTTGAGTTACTTCAGCACCTTGTGTCTATCTTCAGTATGTACTAGCAACTGCAGTTTATTTCCACACAACATTCCCAAGGGTCCTGCGTGGTTCAACTTTCCAACATACATCACTTTGCACTTGTCTGGGTTCAACTCTATCTGCCATTCCCTTTCCCAGTTGATCAAGATCCTGCTGCAACCATAGACAACCTTTTTCACTGTCCACTATGTCTGTAAAGAGATTAATCTTGCTACCTACCTTCTCATCAATAATATATAATAAACAAATGATGCAGGACCGATCCCTGTGGCACTCCACTGGTCACAGGCCTCCCGTCCGAAAAACAACCCTGAACTACCACCCTCTACATTGTATTAATAAGTCAATTTTGTATCCTGTATCCCATGTGTTCTAATCTTCCAGACCAGCCTGTCATGCAGAGCCATGTCAAAGGCCTTATTAAGGTTCGTGTGGACCTTATATTGGAGTGTAAGTCTACGCTCCATTGTAAAGTCTTCATTGACTTTAACAAGTAGATTTGTCAATCCTCTTGGTCATTACTTGGTCATGCCTCAAAAAAAAAACTGAGATATGATCTCCCACTCACAAAGCATGCTATCTATCCCCATCAGTCCTTTTCAAATGCAAATAAATTGTGTCCGTCAGAATCCCTTCCATTAACTTCCCTACCACTGATGTAAGGCTCACCAGCCTGCAGGTATCCTTGTCTATCATTGTTGCTCTTCTTAATTAAAATCACAAAGTCTTCCATTACCTCACCCATGGCAAAATACTTCCTTGGGTCCCCAGCAAGCTCCCTACTTGCTTCCTCCAACACCCTAGGATGCGCTGGGTCAGGCCTTGGGGATTTATCCATATTTATGCATTCCTACACCTCCTCCATTGTAATGTTGAGATGCCTTTGAGTCAGAATCCTTCTTCGGTTCATTGTATCTTCATTTAAGACTTTGTTCATTTCTTGTGGCTCCACACATAGAAAATAGGTGCAGGAGTAGGCCATTCGGCCCTTCAAGCCTGCACTGCCATTCAATATGATCATGGCTGATCATCCAACTCAGTATCCTGTACCTGCCTTCTCTCCATACCCCCTGATCCCTTTCGCCACAAGGGCCACATCTAACTCCCTCTTAAATATAGCCAATGAACTGGCCTCAACTACCTTCTGTGGCAGAGAATTCCACAGATTCACCACTCTCGATGTGAAAAATGATTTTCTCATCTCGGTCCTAAAAGACTTCCCCCTTATCCTTAAACTGTGACTCCTTGTTCTGGACTTCCCCAACATCGGGAACAATCTTCCTGCATCTAGCCTGTCCAACCCCTTAAGAATTTTGTAAGTCTCTATAAGATCCCCCCTCAATCTTCTAAATTCCAGCGAGTACAAGCCGAGTCTATCCAGTCTTTCTTCATATGGAAGTCCTGCCATCCCAGGAATCAGTCTGGTGAACCTTCTCTGTACTCCCTCTAGACCAAGAATGTCTTTCCTCAGATTAGGAGACCAAAACTGTACGCAATACTCCAGGTGTGGCCTCACCAAGACCCTCTACAACTGCAGTAGAACCTCCCTGCTCTTGTACTCAAATCCTTTTGCTATGAACATACCATTAGCTTTCTTCACTGCCTGCTGCACCTGCATGCCTACTTTCAATGACGGGTGTACCATGACACCCAGGTCTCGTTGCATCTCCCCTTTTCCTAATCGGCCACCATTCAGATAATAGTCTACTTTCCTGTTTTTGCCACCAAAGTGGATAACCTCACAGAAAAAAACCTCACATAGGTTATCACACTAATTTTGCACACCAATCTCTTGTGTGGGACCTTGTCAAAGGCTTTTTGAAAGCCCAGATACACCACCTCCACTGACTCTCCCTTATCCATTCTGCTTATTACATACTCAAAAAAATTAAGAACATTAGTCAAGCATGATTTCCCCTCCATAAATCCATGCTGACTTTGACCAATCATGTTACTGCTTTCCAAATGCGCTGCTATAGCATCTTTAACAATCGACTCAAGCATCTTTCCCACTACCGATGTAGGGCTAACAAGTCTATAATTCCCCGTTTTCTCTCTCCCTCCTGTCTTAAAAAGTGGGGTTACATTGGCTACCCTCCAGTCCACAGGAACTGATCCAGAGTCGAGAGAACAATGCATCCATGATTTCTAGGGCCACCAACCTGAGTATACTGGGATGTAGGCCATCAGGCCTTGGGGATTTATCTGTCTTCAGTTCCAACAGTTTACCTAACACCATTTCCTGACGAATGTGGATTCTCTTCAATTCCTCCCTCCCACTAAATCCTCGGCCCCCTAGAATTTCTGGGAGATTGTGTCTCCCTTAGTGAAGACAGAACCAAAGTACTCATTTAACTGTTCTGCCATTTCCTTGTTTCCCATTATAAATTCACCTGTCTCTGATTGTAAGGGACCTACATTTGTCTTCACTAATCTTTACTTTTTTACATATCTAAAGAAGCATTTACAGTCAGTTTTTATATTCCCCGCAAGCTTTCTTTCATTCTCTCCCTCCCCCCCCCCCCTCTTAATTAACCCCTTTGTCCTCCTATGTTGAAATCTAAATTTCTCCCAGTCCTCTAGTTTGCTGCTTTCTCTGGCCAATTTATATGCCTTTTCCTTGGCTTTAACATTATTCTTGATTTCCCTCGTTAGCCACAGTTGAGCCGCCTTCCCCTTTTTATTTTTTCATCAGACAGGGATGAACAATTTTGGGAGTTCATCCATGCGGTCTTTAAATGTTTGCCATTGCATCTCCATTGTCAACCCTTTAAGTATAATTTGCCAGTCTATCTTAGCCAATTCATGTCTTATACCTTCAAAGTGTCCTTCCTTTAAGTTCCTGGTCTCTGAATTAACCATGTCACTCTCTATCCTAATGCAGAATTCCACCATATTATGGTCACTGTTGCCCAAGGGGCTTTGCACAGCAAGATCGCTAACTAATCCTCCCTCATTACACAATACTTAGTCTACGATGGCCTGTCCTGTAGTCGGTTTTTCTACATATTGGTTAAAAAACCCATCCCGTATACATTCCAGGAAATCCTCCTCCTCAGCGCTGCTACCAATTTGGTTGGCCCAATCTATATGTAGATTAAAGTCACCCATGATAGCTGCTGTATCTTTACTACACGCATCCCTAATTTCCTGCTTGATGCTATTCCCTACCTCCCTCCTGCTGTTTGGTAGTTTTTATAAAATTCCAACAAGCGTTTTCTGCCCTTGGCTATTTCGCAGTTCTACCCATTACGATTCTATAGCATCCAAGCTAATGACTCTCATTGCTGTTGCATTAATCTCCTCTTTAACCAGCAATGCCACCCCACCTCCTCTTCCTTTCTGTCTATCGTTCCTGAATATCGAATACCCCTGCATGTTTAGCTCCCAGCCTTGGTCACCCTAGAACCATGTCTCCGTAATTCCAACTATATCATATTCCTTAACTACGAACTGCACATTCAATTCACCCACCTTAGTGGTGAATATAACCCAGTCCAACACTGGCTTCATCCCCACTGCTCTCAGACTCCCGAACCACCACCTTCCCAGACGTGCTGTCATGTAATCTTACTCTTCATCTCATTTTGTTTATCCGTTAATAATTTTTTTGCACTGTTTTCTAGCACCATTCTGCTGTTTTGGACTGGTTTCATATTTATTATTATATTTATCATTACCATATATAATATATACACTGAGATTCAAGTGAGCAAGGAATTTTATTTTACTCTGATTTACATGACAAAAAAAGTAACGTGAATCCAATCAGAATCTGAATTATTGGCCTTAAGAGCATTAAGATAAGTTGATGTGAAAAGTACTCTATAAATATAAGTCCAACCGTCTTATCTGAGTTGGATGCTGCAGGATATAATGGTTATTCACCTTTGGGTCCTGTCCGAACCAGCGGGTGGGGAGCGAATTGAAATCATAATTCTACTACTTCATTAATAATTCCAAAGGCCATATCACTCTGCGATAAACTGCAATGCATTGTACTGATTAACCTCAATGTTACATATGGAGTTAATTAGAAAACAGACTTTAAAACTATAATTTAAGTAACCTATTTTCAAATTACAATATATGAATACTGATTATCTGAAATAAATAATGTTAATTAAATCCAAAATGGAAATTTCTTTGGTAATCAGTCTTTATGTATAGGTCTACTACCAATTTCGAGTGATTATCTTTGAACTCTTGGAGTTATTTCCATAGAACCACTGGGACACCTTCCTCCCTGTGTGCACAATGTGCTGCTGTAATCTCAAATAATTGTGTGAAATTGGAAACACAGTTTCCATGCATCTATTCAGGGCAATAGCTAATTTGCAATAAACAGAAACCTTCCAAGCAAAATGTTTTTTTATAGAGAACAAAACATGCAAGTACCAGAAATCTGAAAGAGATACAGAAAATACTGGAGATACCCAACAGTTTAGGCAATATTCATATTTTTAATTATGTATATTGTGAAATACTTTATTACTTCTGCCATGAAGCACAGCGCCTGATGCCAACAATTGTAGTAGCCATTGTTTAATGAAGTAAGATCCCCACAAGTTGAAATAGAGTAAGTGATTAAATTGGTTTTGAAATATTTGGGTTGGTTGGCCATAAAAATGAACTCCTTGATTGCATAGAATGCCCGTAGTAGTGGATCCTTCTTTACAAGTTAAGTGTTACTTTAACTTTAACTCACTTACAATGTCAAGAACACACAACTGTTTATTGACCTCTACAGCACTGAGTATAGAAGTTGGGATGTTATATCGCAATATTATAAGACTTTGGTGAGGCTGCATTTGGAGTACTGTGTTGGTCACCCTGCTGTAGGAAAGGTTCCATCAAACTGGAAAAAATCCAGAAAAGATTTACAAGGATGGTACCAGGACTTTAGTTATTGGGAGAGAGGTTGGGCAGGTTAGGATATATTTCGTGGAGAGCAAGAGATTGATGGACAATCTTATAGAGGCATATAAAATCACAAGGGGGATAAATAGGATGAAAACATAATCCTTTTCCAGGATAGAGGGTTCAAGAACGAGAGGGAATGGGTTTAAGGTGAGATGGAAAATTTTTAATAGGAGCCTGAGGGGTAACATTTTCACACAGAAGGTACTGGAATCCTCTTGCATTAAAGCTCTACATTCTGCTTTCCTTCCTAATTGCTGCATGCAATACGCAGGTGCCTCTTAATAACAACACCTTTCAAACTTTCCTCATTTAATAACTACTCAGGGGAAAGATTTAATAGGAACCCGAGGGGCAACCATTTCACACAGAAGGTGGTATGCATTTAGTACAAACTGCCAAATGACATGGATGATGCAGGTACAATAACAACACTTAAATGACATTTTGACATGTCTATGAATTTAAAAGGTTTAGAGGGATATGGGTCAAACATGAGAAAATGAGGCAACTTAGATGGTTAGCATCTTAGTTAGTATAGATGAGTTGGGCCAAAGGGCCTTTTTTCTGTATTTATATCTTTTAACCTTTTTCATACTTTTAACTATGTGCTACTCAGACAAAAAAAAATCATGTATATAATACAAAACATTCAAATCTACCTTTTCATACCACCTTGTATTCCCATTAGAATATCACCAAATACCTTGATTCAATTCTATCCTCCCTTGCTCAGCCCCTTATCCAAGACACCTCACACAATTTTTAACTCTTCATTAACTTTCAATTCCTATGCCCCTATTGCTTCATGTGTATCATGGGCGTGCAGTTCCTATATGCCTTGTGACAAAACCCTCTCCCTTGTATGTCGCTCTAATTCCTTTAACTGGCTGATAGGCCAGGAGAGGCCAATCCTCAGCATCACTGGTAACAGCTGGGTCCGATTAGCTGATATTGGTTGGCCCATTTGGGGGGGGGGGAAGAGGGAGAGGGCCTCCTAGTTGTGTTCCTCTGTCGCAGGTTCCAGATTGTCACATCCCCATCGGAAAGGTTCCAAGGGGCTCTGGTTCCTCCTTGAATAGTGACCCAATTTATCTTTCTCTCCGAACACTCTCCTCAACCTGGCAGAACTTGTCCTCGCCCTCACATCTTCTCTTTTGACTCTTTTCACTTTAGAGTCATAGAGTAATACAGTGTGGAAACAGGCCCTTCTGCCCAGCTTGCCCACACTGGCCAACATGTCCCAGCTACACTAGTTCCACCTGCCGGCATTTGGACCAAATCCCAATCCTGTCCTAACTTTCTTCAAATTAAATGTATGGTCATGGGTACTCAAATGGGCCCCAGCTATGACTGCCCTTTTGTTGGTTATGTCGAACAATCCTTGTTCCAAATGTTTACTGCCACCATCCCCCAACTCTTTATCCGCTACATTGACGACTGCATTGGGGCTGCCTTTTACACACGTGCAGAACTTGTTGATTTCATTAACTTTACCTCCACCAACCACTCTGTCCTCAAATTCACTTGGACTAACTCTGACATCTTAGTCACCTTTCTTGATCTCTCTGTCTCCATCAAGAGTCAAGAGTGTTTTTTTGTCATGTGTCCCAGATAGAACAATGAAATTCTTACTTGCTGCTGCACAACAGAATATGTAAACATAGTACACTGTAAGCAATATGATAAGCTGAGAACTATTATATTTGATGATTTTCTGCTGCGCCGCTGGGAACATGTCGCCACAGACAGGCGCCATCTTGGATACTGACATGGGGGGAAAGTATAGACTGACATCTACCAGAAACCCACCAGCTCCCAATGTTATATGGTCCTCACCTCCTCCCTGTGCCTTGTAAAGACACTATCTATCCCCTACTCTTAATTTCTATGTCTCCACCGCATCTGCTCCAAAGATAAGGCTTTCTATTGTGTAGACATCTGAGATGTCTTCCTTTAGTAAGTGTGACATAGGCCTTGTCATAGATAGATCCCTAATCCATTTCTTCTCTGTGTCCTGTAGTTCTGCTCTCGTTCCCATGGGGGGAAAGATTTAATAGGCACCTGAGGGGTCACATTTACACTAAGAGTCGTGGATGTATTGAACATGCTGCCGGAGGAAGTCGTATGGGCAGGTACTATTGCAATGTTTAAGAAACATTTAGACAGATACATGGATAGTTGTTGTTTAAGAAGGAACTGCAGATGCTGGAAAATCGAAGGTAGACAAAAATGCTGAAGAAACTCAGCGGGTGAGGCAGCATTTATGGAGCGAAGGAAATAGGCAACGTTTCGGGTCGAGACACTTCTTCAGACTGATGTGAGGGTGGGGGGGCAGGAAGAAGAGTGGAAGAGGTGGAGCCAGCGGGTTGAGGGAGAGCTGAAATGGGGAGGAGAAAGTAAGGACTACCTGAAATTAGAGAAGTCAATGTTCATACCGCTGGGGTGCAAACTGCCCAAGCGAAATATGAGGTGCTGCTCCCCCAACTTACGGTGGTCCTCACTCTGGCCATGGAGGAGGCCGAGGACAGAAAGGTCGGATTCGGAATGGGAGGGGGAGTTGAAGCGCTGAGCCACAAGGAGATCAGGTTGGTTATTGCGAACTGAGCAGAGGTATTCGGCGAAGCGATCGCCAAGCCTACGCTTGGTCTCACCGATGTAGAGCAGCTGACATCTAGAGCAGAGGATGCAATAGATGAGGTTGGAGGAGTGAACCTCTGCCACACCTGGAAAGACTGCTTGGGTCCTTGAATGGAGTCAAGGGGGGAGGTAAAGCGACAAGTGTAGCATTTCTTGTGGTTGCAAGGGACAGTGCCCAGAGAGGGGGTGGTTCGGGTGGGAAGGGACGAATTGACCTGGGAGTTACGGAGGGAGCGGTCTCTGCGGAAAGCAGACAGGGGAGGAGATGGGAAGATGTGGCAAGTGGTGGGGTCACGTTGGAGGTGGCGAAAATGACGGAGGATTATTTGTTGTACATGACGACTGGTATGGTGGAAGGTGAGGACAAGGGGGACTCTGTCCTTGTTACGAGTGGGGGGGTGGGGAGTGAGAGTAGAGTCACGGGGTATAGAAGAGACCCTGGTGAGAGCCTCATCTATGGTAGAGGAGGGGAACCCCCGTTCCCTGAAGAATGAGGACATATCCGATGCCCTGGGTGCAGATGCGGCGTAGTCGGAGGAATTGGGAGTAGGGGATGGAGTTCTTACAGGAAGCAGGGTGGGAAGAAGTGCAGTCCAGATAGCCATGGGAGTCAGTGGGTTTATAGTGGATGTCGGTCAGGAGCCTATCCCCTGCGATGGAGATAGTGAGGTCAAGAAATGGCCCATGTGTATTTGAGTGCCGGATGGAAGTTAGTGGTGAAATGGATGAAGTCAGTGAGTTGTGTGTGGGTGCAGGAGGTAGCACCTATGCAGTCGTCGATGTTACGGAGGGAGAGTTCGGGGATAGGGCCACTGTACGTCTCGAACAAGGATTGTTCGACGTACCCTACAAAGAGGCAGGCATAGCTAGCGCCCATGCACGTGCCAATAGCTACGCCTTGTATTTGGAGGAAATGGGATGAGTCAAACGAAAAGTTATTAAGGGTAAGGACCAGTTCCGCTAGGCGGAGGAGAATATCAGTAGACGGGGATTGGTTGCTTCTCTGGTCGAGGAAGAAACGGAGGGCTTTGAGACCTGGTGGGGGATGGAGGTGTAGAGTGACTGGACATCCATGGTGAAGATGATGTAATGGGGGCCTAGAAAGTCCTGGTCTATGAAGAGTGTGTGAGGTGTCTTGAACATAGGTAGGGAGGGATTTAACCAGGGGGGATAGGATGGAGTCAAGGTATGTGGAAATAAGTTTGGTAGGACAAGAACAGGCAGAAACAATGGGTCTGCCAGGATAGTCATGTTTGTGGATTTTAGGGAGAAGGTAAAATCGGGCCGTGCGGGGCTGGGGAATCATGAGGTTGGAGGCTCGGGGGGGCAGGGAGCAGGAGTTGATGAAATCAGTGATGATGGTAGAGATAGTAGCCTGGTGCTCGTCTGTGGGGTCATGGTCCAAGGATAAGTAGGAGGAGGTGTCTGAGAGTTGCCGTGTGGCCTCAGCCTTGTAGAGATCAGCGTGCCAGACTACCATGGCACCTCCCTTGTCAGCCGGTTTGATCACCCAGTCTGGGTTGTTACAGAGTGGAGGGTTGTATGTTCAGGAGGGGAGAGGTTAGAGTGAGACGGGAGTGGAAAAGTTGAGGCGGTTGATGTTCCGCCGGCTGTTTAAAATAAAAAGGTCTAAAGCCGGAAGATGGCCATGATAGGGAGTCCAAGAGGTGGGGGTCCGTTGGAGACGGGAGAAGGGGTTATCAATGGGGGGCGAGGACTCCTTCCCATGGAAGAACGCTTTGGGGCGGAGGCGACGGATGAAGAGCTCCACATCGTTGTGGGCGCGGAACTCATTGAGGTGAGGATAGAGGGGGCCAAAGGCCTCTGCTGAGGACAGACCATTCGATATCAGAGAGGGGGATGTCAGGCGGGATGGTGAACACACGACTAGGATGGGGGTGGGGGCCGGAGGAAGGCAGGTGAGTGGATTGGGGCCGAGGTGATGTCTGGTGGGGGGGGGGGGGGGTGGTGGGTGGTCAGGGAGGGAGGGGTTATGAGGACCATAGTGGGGAGGGGGAAGAGCTGGAGTCACATGGTTGGAGGGGGAACGGGAAGACCCAGTGGAATAACCACACATGGATAGGATAGGTTTAGAGGGATATGGGTCAAATACAGGCAGGTGGGACTAGATGGGGCATGTTGGCCGGCGTGGGTAAGTTGGGCCAAATGGCCAGTTTTCACGCTGTATGACTATAACTCTATGAGCTGTGGCTCAGTGAGAAAAACTTTGTCCCTGATTGAGAAGTTTGAGGGTTCCAGAACTACCGAGGAGGATCAGGGACAAAATTCCTACACTTCCTAGTACTGTTTTTCAGATAAAATAGAAACCATTCGCCCTCTCAGGTGGATGGGAGTAGCACCTGGATCAATATGTATCTCTCAACCAAGATTACCTCAATAGATTATCTGATTGTTCCCACATTATTTTTTTGTAGGGTCTTGATGTGCACAAAGAGATTGCTGCACATTTAAGATGAACGGGAAAAGATTTAATTGGAATCTGAGGGGTAACTTTTTCACACAAAGGGTAGTGGGTGTATGGAACAAGCTGCCAGAGGAGGTAATTGAGGCTGGGACTATCCCATTGTTTAAGAAGCAGTTAGACAGGTACATGGATAAGACAGGTTTGGAGGGGTATGGACCAAATGCAGGCATGTGGATCGAGTGTAGCTGGGACATGTTGGCCGGCATGGGCAAGTTGGGCCTAAAGGCCTGTTTCCACACTATCACTCTATGACTCTATGACATTTACTTGCATTATAAAAAGTTCAAATTGCAACAACATGGAAATGCAATTTGGAAAGTAATCATTTTGTCAAAGGTGTTTTATAAATAAATCGAAGCATATTCTTTAACAGAGTTTTTATTACTAATAGTGTATTAGCCATTGGATTAGATGTGTGATGATTCATATGGTGCAACAACATTGTAAAGCACAGTGGAATTGAGTATAGCTATTTCTAACAATAAACACAGTAATTCCTCCAGAAAGTTGCAGTATGAAGAATGGTTATACATAAAGTTCATGCATAGATCAATCTTAGTCGCTTATAGCAATGTAACAAACAAGCTTGATTGTCAGGGGAATTACCTCAACATCTCCACGGGCTAATTATAGGGTTGTCACCATATTCAGCTTTCTTTATAGAGCCCCATTCACAAACAGAAATATCAGACTGGATTGTGTGCTCGAACTCTGAATGCATCCAGAGGCATGATTGTTACCAACCTGATTACGTGTTTCTGTTTATTCAGGAGTAATTCCACATCGGCAGACTGATATGTTGGGGCTAAAGAAATCGGTCAGATTTAATTACAATCATATGTAGGAAGGAACTGCAGATGCTGATTTATACCGAAGATAGACACAAAATGCTCGAGTAACTCAGCGGGTTAGGCAGCATCTCTGGAGAAAACAATAGGTGGCGTTTTGGGTCGAACCCTTCGTCACCTATTCTTTTCTCCACAGATGCTGACTGACCCGCTGGGTTATTTTGTGTCCATCTTTAATTACAAACATGTTAGCTACATAGAGATAAAAAACGTACAAAATTGAAGATGGCTGTACAATGGTTAACCTACTGATGCAGCTCAATTCGACTGTGGTTTGGCCGCATGTGGAGTATTGCCTGCAGTTCTGGTCGTCCCATTACAGGAAGAATGTGGAGACTTTGGAGAACATGCAGAAGAGATTTGCCAGAATGCTGCCTGGATTAAGGGGGTATGAGCTACAACTAGAGGTTGGATGAACTTGGGTTGTTTTCTCTGGAGCGTCAGAGGTTGAGGGGAGATCTGACAGAAAAATGTAAAGTTATAAGAAGCATAGGTAGGGTCAGAACCTTTTTCCCAGGGTGGAAATGTCAAAAGACTAGAGGGCACAGTGTTAAGGTGAGCGGAACAAAGTTTAAAGGAGATGTGTGGGGAAAGTATTTTACACGGACGGAGTGTTGGATGCCTGGAAGTGGCTGCCAAGGGGTGGCGGAGGCAGGTAAAATAATGGAATTTAAAAGGCTTTTAGGTAGGCTGATGGATATGCTGAGCATGGTGGAATATGGTTCATGTGCAGGCAGATGAGATTAATTTATCTTGACATCGTGGGCTTAAGTGCATTCCTATGCTGTACTGTTCTATGTACTGCAGGAACTGTTACAAAATGACCAAATTATTCTGTTTTTAGTAGTCAACCCTAAAAACTTTAGGTAGACAAAAGTGCTGGAGAAACTCAGCGGGTGCAGCAGCATCTATGGAGCGAAGGAAATAGGCAACGTTTCGGGCCGAAACCCTTCTTCCGACTGGGTTCAAACTCTAATAACTTTCTCATGGTCAGGTACTTCGAACATAACTTATTTCTGTCCAAAGCATCTGAAGCAAGAGCAATTGCTAAATGTAAATCTGAACGTTTTTAACCAAGAAAATAAATAAAACCAATTAATATTGGAGACTAGACTAAGTGGGACCCATTGGGTCCCTGTCACACGGGATGCCTGGTCCCCCAACGAAACTTGTTCCCCCATGCAAAATTCCACCACTAACCCGTCCCCCCAATGCTACCCATCCCCTCAACACAATATTGCACTCCCTCCCCCTCCTCTTCACCCTCCCTCCTCTTTCCCCTCTCCTCCTCCCCTTCCCCAATCCCTCCCTCTCCTCTCCCTCCCTCTCCTTTCCCTACCCTCAGTCACTCCCTCCCTCCCTCCATAACTCCTTTCCCCTCCCTACTCCTATCCCTCTATCCCCCACACCTCACCTCCCCCTATCTCCCCCACTATTCCTCCTGACCTCCCCCACTGCCCTCCTCTCCCTCTATTCCCCCTCCTCCCCCATTCTCCTCACCTCCCCCACTTTCCCCCTCTCCCTCCCTATCCCTCAATCCCCACACACTCCCACCTCACCTCCCCAGGATCTTTCTCCTCTCAACCTCCCTTCTCCCAATCCCTCCCTCACTTCTCCCTCCTCTCCTTTCCCTCCTTTCACAAACCCCCTATCTCCCTCCCTCCATCTATAAAAAGCAGCATCTGCAGTTCCTTCCTCCACAGGTCATTCATTGTTAGCTGTGGTTTCGATCCCGTTGACTTGACGATTGGACCAATTTGCATTGTGTGTGTGTGAGTCACTCAAACTCAGCGCAAACTGCTCAGCCAACCTGCAACCCGACTCTCCCTCCCTCCCTCTGCCCATTCTGGCTCACTGCCGCTCAGCCCATCCTGTCCGACCGTCCACTAATGCCGCTCAGCCCGTCCTCGCACTGCCCACCCATCCGCTGCTGCCGCTCGGCCTGTCCCTGCCCTGCCCACCAGCCTCCCTGCCTGCCTGCTCGCTGTCGCCACCAGGCCGGGCCAGGCCACGGGGTTGGATGCAGTCAGTGTTCGTCATGGTGAGCACCACGAGTTTGATGAGCTGGTGGAGAAGATCTCCTCCGAGAAGGCCATGAGGGTGAGTTACCGCAACAGCGGTGGCAGAGGAGACGGACCCGGGGGGGACGGGTAGACGCGACTGCCATTGCCGCAGCAGGTGGGGGAGAGGGGTGAGTGATGAGGGAGAGAGAGAGATGGGATCAGGGTTTCCTCTGGACCTCAACTGGGCCTTCACTGAACCCCCCACACGGCCGCCGCCGGTGGTGGTGGGGGAGACGATAGACAAGTTACTGTAAGGAGCGGAGAGAGGAATTTGTGAGTGAGGAGGGAGAGGCCTTTGGGTCAGGAAGGGGCGTTGCCATCCCGGCCGTGGCAATGACTGACAGGAGAAGAGACCAATCTGTGTGCGCTGACTGAAGGAATCCGTGCATGCGCGGTTTTAAAGATTTTTAAACTTCGATAACCTTTACAGTATACCACCAATCGGAACAAAACTTGTTGCACTCGCAGCGCAGGAGAACGGTGAGTAACCTTGCAAAAAATCGTAGTGATATCGCGTACCTTTTTTGCGTAAATAGAAAAACCATGCAAACCGGAAGAGCACAAGATCAGAGTTTTATTTATGTAAAAAAAGATATTAAGATAGATAGATAGATAGATAGATAGATAGATAGATAGATAGATATAAAATACTGCAGGTGCTGGCATCTGGAGCAAAAAAAACAAAGTGCTGATGGAACTCATTTGAGAAGGCAGCATCTCAACTGAAGGAAATGAACTGTTGATGATTCAGGTCGAGACTCTCTCTGAACTCAAGACAGACAAATGCTGCCAAGTTACTCCAGCTGTTTGTTTCTTTTCCTCCAGATAACAATGGAACTAATCAATGGTTGGTGCATGAAATTAGATCGTAGTTCAACTGGGATTCGCTGTATGGCAGGGGGCAAAATCACGACTCCTGTTCGTATATATCTCTAAATGTTGCTGCTTTTCATTCTGTGTTTTCCACATCTAATTAACATTGACTGTAAAACAAAAGATGGAATAAATTATCTGATCATGAATAGAAGGTTGCGAATATTATGAAAAATCCTTGGTTGAGCTGAACAATGCTTTCTTTGGCATTCATGTCTTCTGCAGTTTTCTCTCCTTAAGGTGCTGACATGATATGTTATACAGGCACATCCGATTATTTGGAATCCCAGTGGAATGGTTATCTTTTGTATGCAATAATTGTCAATTGTAATGTTTTCCAGGCAAGGATTAGGCAACTCTGCACAGAACCTGAATTGAACAACCTGGTGTTTATATCTTAGATCTTCATTGTGCAGTGGGGAAACCACCACTGTATTTTGTCTTTATAACCATATTTGTACATTCAGGGAGGGAATGCACAGCATTCTGCCCATATTAGAAATGGGCTATTATTAATTGAGGTGGTGTACGTGGTTGCACTGGGCCAGCACAGTGGCGTGGCGAATAGAGCTGCTGCCTCACAGTACCAAAGACCAGGGTTCGATCCTGACCTCAGGTGCTGTCCATGTGGAGTCATCCCTGTGACCACGTGGATCAAGATACACAGAGATATAAATGCCCCCCTGATACCATCCTCAATGAAAATAATTAAAACTGAAAATGCTGGGTATACCTAGCTGCATTGTGACAGATGCTGTACAGTACTTCAAGCTTCTTCTGCATTTCAGATTACAAGAACTAGAGATCTGACAAGTTTCCTTATGGTTAGAGGACTGACTTCATCAACAGAATTATCAAAGTTCTCTGACATAAAACGTTAACTGTTTCTCTTTTCAAAGATGTTGCCTGGCCCGCTGCTTGTTTGCTCAGCGTTTTTTGCTTTTTATTTCAGATTTCCAGCATCTACAGTTTTTTTAAATATTTTCTTTCAGGGAGATATATACATGTGCAATGGATGGACATGGCAGAAGGAATACATTGTGGGAAAATATGATCTTTGCAGGAAAAAAAAGAAAGGCTATGTCAAAGAGTCATTGATCACAGAAACAGGTCAGATTCGTCCATGTCAATGCCCATTTCAACTAGTTCTATACCCTGTTAAATCTTTTCTCTCCATGTACCTGTCCAAATGTCTTTTATGTATTATAATTGTACCTGCCTCAACCACTTTGTCTGGCAACTCATTCCAAATAAATACTGTCTCTGCATGAAAAAGGTGTCCCTCGGGTTCCTATTAAATCTTTCCCTTGAGTAGGTTTTAAATTATGAGAGTTTGAAAGGTGTCAGTACTCAGAGGCACCTGGGTGTCGTATGCAGTAATTAAGAAAGCAAATGGTTTGTTGGTGTTTTTTGCAGGAAGATTTCAGAGCAAGAGTAGAGGCAATGAGCTCCAAACTTATACTGTAGGACTCTGATGAGGCAGCATCTGGAATACTATTTATGTGGTTAGTCTCCTTCCCAAAGATATTGGTATTGGTTTATTATTGTCACGTGTACTGAGGTATGGTGAAAAGCTTTAGTTTGTGTGCAATCCAATTAAGTCAGATCATACTATACATGAGCACAATCAAACCATTCATAAGTACAACAGGTAATGCAAAGAGAAAAATACCAAACAAATTATAACTTTGTGATTGAGGGGGTGAATCATAATTAATCGTTCCCTGGGATGGCAAGTTTCTCATATGAGGAACAATCAAGCAGGCTCAGCTGTTTTCAGTTCAGAAGAACAACTAGTGACCTTGTTTTTATTCATTTTTAGGATTTTGGCATCATAGGTCAACATATATCGCCCATTCCTATTTTCCCCTGAGAGTGATGGTGAGCCGTCTTCTTGAGCTGTTGCAACCCTTCCAGTGAAGCCACTCCTGGAGTGCTGTTGAGGAGTTCCAGGATTTGGACCAATGATGCTTAAGGAGTGGACTAGAAATACATTTCAAAATGCTTGGAGAGGAAGCTCTACCTGTTCCCAGAAGTTGAGGGAGATTCGGCATGTTGCTGAATACACTGTCAGACCTCTACAAATGCATGGTGGAGAGCATACTGATTGACTATATCACATCCTGGTTCAGCAATTTGAACATTCAAAAATGAAGGAGGCTGCAGAAAGTGGTGGACATTGCCCAGTTTATAACGGGTATCTAATTCCCATCCATTGGAGGGATCTACTGGAAATGTTGCCTCAAGGAGGCAGTTAATATCATCAAAGATTCACAATGACTTGGGCAAGTTATTTTTTCGCTGCTACCATTAAGTAGAAGGTACAGGTGCCTGGGAAACACCACTTCCAGGTTCAAGAAAAAAAACTTCCTCCCATGAACCATCAGGTCTTGAACCACCCTGAACAACCAAACCACAACCTGATATCAGCACCAAACCACTATGGACTTTGCTCTACTACCTAATTTGGTTTTGCACCATCATGTCTAATTTACTTAAAATAACGAATAATTTATTGTATATTGACTTTTTGTTGTTGTGTCTATTGTGCCCGTAAAACTGCAGCAAGCAAGGATTTCATTGTTTTGGTTCATATTTGATGCAAATGGACACTCTTTAGACTCTAGTTCCTTTGATTGTTTTGCTGGTAGAGGTTGCAAATTTGGAACGTGTTGTCAGACTAGCCTGGACAAGTATCTGCAGTGCATTTTGTAGACAGTAAACGCCGCAGATCCCATGCACCACTGAGGAGGGACTGCATTGTTTAGGGTGGTGGATGGAATGGGCGGCTTTATCCTCGGTCGTGATGACCTTTTTGAGAGTTCATGGAGCAGAATCAAGCGAAGAGCATGCCATCACATTCCTGATTTGTGTTTTGATGAAGAGACATTGCATACCAGGAGGCAAGTCATTTGCTGTAGGATACCCTATCTCTTTCCTGTCCTTTTAGCCAGGGTAGTCATGTGGCTGATCCAGCTGAATTTCAGATCAATAATAATTCCCAACATAATGTTGGCAGGGGACTTTTCAATAAAAATGTAATTGAATATCAAGGAAAGTAAGTAAGTTTATTGGCCAAGTATTCACATACAAGGAATTTGCCTTGGTGCTCCACCCACAAGTAACAACATGACATGCAGTGAGAGTTACGAATGACTCAGTAAACAATAAACATTAATAATAATAAACATTAATGATAAAACACCATTGATCAAGCATGTGAACCAACAAAATACTAAAGGTTGTGAACCAACAAAAGGTTAGACTCATTGGACATGGTCACCATTTGAGACTTTTGTGACACAAAAATGATTTGTTACTAATACGTCCATATCTGAATGTTATCTGTGTCTGCTGCATGCAAGAAAAGGTTTTTTTTTTCGAGATACAGCATGGAAACAGGCCCTTCGACCCACTGAATCCACACCGACCATCCGTTCATATTAGTTCTCATCCCATTTTCTCATCCACTTCCTATATACTAGGGGCAATTTACAGAGTCAAATTAACTTACAAACCCGCATGGTTTGGGAAGTGGGAGGAAACCTGACGTACCCAGAGAAACCCATGAGGGAGGATGTGCAAATTCCACACAAACAACATCTGGGTTTAGGATCTATGGTGCTGTGAGGCAGCAGCTCTATCAGCTGTGTCACTGTGCCACCCAGTTGAAGAGTTGTGGAATAGCTGAAAGTGGAATAGCACATTATGCAATCGTCAGAATCGCTCCCCCTCCCCCTTCTGACTTTACAGATGAAGGAAGGTGAAGCAGCTGAAAATGCCTAAAAAATGCCCCTGAGATGGACCTCCTGCAGTAATAGATCTTAAACAACCACTACCTTCTTCTTTTTTGCAAAGTATAACTCTAACCACTCAATATTTTCCCCTTTATTCCCATTAGGTTAATTAATATCACGCTTGGTTCACGTCTACCTCATCTATGGCAGTCGTTCTTCTGTCGCTGTTCGGGTGACGGAGCAGTGACAAGATCTGGAGCTGAGAGCTCCCTGTGAAACCCAAACTGGGTATCAATGAGTAGATTTTGGTGAATATGTCTCTCTTGATACCACTGATCATACGTTTTCATGAAGATTGAGAATAGAATATTTAGGCAATAAAGAGCGGGTTTTGTTCTGCTTTTTGTGAAGAAGTAGACATACCTGGATAAATTTACGCATTGTCCGTTAGTTCCAAAGTTCAAAATGTACTGTAAATGCTTGGCTACAGGTGAATGTTAAGATAGGATGTTGCTTGATCCCACAAGCCTTTTTTAGATCCAATAGTGTTTTCATTTTATCACCTGGAATAAACTGAACCTGCTGCAGATTACCTTCTATAATGGTGCGGTTCTCTGGTGAAGCTGGGACAGATTATACTTGTTCGAACATATTAATATTATTACAGGGCTTCAGTAGATGCAGTAAAGGTATTTCCCTTGGCTGGGTTGTCTGGATTCAGGCATCACAGTCTCAAGGTAATACATTGGCCATTCGAGATCAAAAGAAATGTCTTCATTTAGAAGATATTTGGAATTTTCTATCCTAGAGGATTAAGGAGACTTAGAGTGTATTCGAACAAGAAATTGATAAGTACTTAGATATTAAATGAATTGATAAGTACTTAACATTGTCGTGTCTTTTTTTAAATGTAAATACTGGTTCTGTTCTATTGTTTTGCACAATCCCGCAAGCATTGTCACTTTCATTTCACTGTACATCTTGTATGTGTATGTGACAAATAAAGTTGACTTGACTTGAGATATGGGAAGATGGACACAAAATGTTGGAGTAACTCTGAGGCACAGGCAACATCTTAACAACAGATATGGGATCCCTGCAGGAGTGATGCTGCCCATTTATTTGGCAACCTCAATGGATGACACCTCCTTTCCTTGCTTGCAGCTCTGTTTTGGTGTGAGATATTTGAAGATACCGAAATAATAAATTTGCATTTGGGCTCCGCCTGATGAGATGTACTCTCTTGGTAGGTATGTTACAAAACTTACTTTCAGTGGCGCTGCAGTTCTGTCACTGGACGTGTGCGCGACTTTGGCGCCTTTGAGGGGGGGGGGGGCGGGGTTAAAATGCGATTTTCCCTTGCCATCCGGAAATTATATTTTCTCGGAGTGCGAGCTTTTGCTAAAGATTCATTCCGACTGCCGGTAAGTGAAATTTTCTTTTTAAATCGCCCGACTACTTAAGCGCTGCAGTAAAATAAAAATTAGCTCCTAATGCCGTGAACGCTGACAACGGGGACGGATTTTACGTAGGGGACAGGTAAATGAAAGCTGTTTATTTTTTCATATAAACTTGCTTGCTTAGATTAGATTTCATGTTGCGAAACGTTGATTTATTCCCCAAATGAACCGGCAGCATTTTTCCTGCCGATATGGGGTTTAAATTCACTGCAACTGCAACGTTCCAATCCATTGCGTTCCATAAAATCCCACTCACAAGCTGATTTAAATGGCCATTAATATATGGGCATTATACACTAAATTCCTTCAATTTGGCCTATAAATTAATAATTAGATTTAAATATCATGTTATAATGTGAATTCTTGTGTGAATGTTATTTGGACACTTAGGCTTTTAATAAAATGTTAATATTTTCTTAAGAAATGGATAGATGTTTAGATCTAGTAATTGAATTTTGTAATTAGCTACAATTGGGTAACTAACTAATTATATGCTTTAATTTCAGGTCATCCAAGTAAGATTGTTTCATATTTGTTTCAGAATGCTTCAATCTATAATAACTAAAAATATCTTTCAGTTCTCTTAATTTTTAAGAAAGTTTTGGGCTTTTGACTGTCCTCGATCACAACTTTTGTGTTAAGTCAATGGAAAAGCAATAGGGAACAAGATGCTAATTTCCGAGTATGAAAATGGCCATAACTGTTTTAATACTGAAGATATGAAAGTGATTATGTGTCAAATTAAACTTCTTTTTATGCTTTATCTGATGGGATAAATTGCAGACTTGATTTTTAAAATCTCAAAATTTTGTAACATTGCTACTCTTGGTTCTTGGTCCTCCAAAACATTCCAAATTGGAATTTAAACTCTTGGTAATGTAATAATTTATCTGTTTGTTTTACAATCAGTCACAACATCAGAGGCCCGGGTCGCCTCAGCGAAGAGGAAGAAGGGAAGAGACAAAGACAAGATTTTTGCCTTCCACCACAGTGAGGAGGTGTCTGGTGAACTCACTGTGGTGGATGTTAAATATGTGTTTATTGTGTGTTTTTTGTTATTTACTATATGTATGACTGCAGGCAACGAAGGTCTGAATGACAATAAAGTTTTCCAAGTTCAATCAGACCTTGGATGGAACAAATGGACCATACAAACTTCAGTCAGCACATTCAAGCTTTAGGCCGAGGACGCGCCTCCCGGTTGCTAGGGCAGGCCGGAACTCATCGCGATATGGGGAGAGAGCGCGCCAGTGATAGGCCAGCAGTCCCTCGGTGATACCGTACTCTATTTCATGATTGGTGAAAGCGGAGACTACATTGAAGTTGATTGGTCGCCTTGCCCTCCTTCCCTCCCCCTCCCCCACGTGGGCGGGGCTTATGGGGAGGAACCCGCTCCGCCGTCATCCTCGCGCCGATTGACTGTCGTCCGGGTGACAAACGGTTGCATGTGGATTTGAAGTCGGGTTCAGGCGATAGAGGCGAACGTTCCCTCCGCCGAATCCTGAACCAAGCCTCCGATTATCCACCGCCTCCTCCCCCCCCCCCCAACTAGGAGATAACATGTGAGCAGAGGAGCGGCAGAGGCAGTCAAGCGATGAGAAGCCAGCGTTGAATTGAAGGTGAAGGGGCGGTTCGAGAGAGAGAAGGCGGGTTGCGGCACTGCGGACCTGCTGGATCCGCCCCGGCCACCACACGCCGCTGGCCAGGGGCCGCACTGTGTCCCCGCCGCAGGCCGCAGGCTCCATCCTTACCTTCACCGTGCCATTTTCAGCCATCGGCTGAAGCTTGCTCCTCGGGGGCGGCTGCCAGCAACAATAAGCCGCAGTGACTCTGATCAGGTGCATCATTATTGAGCTTGACCGTGCAGTGCTTATGTTGTAGCAGCCTGTGAGTGAATTGAATGTTTGGTGGTTTTATGTTCACATGTACGTTTTTTTATTTAGACCAGATGTGACTTTGTGTGTTTGACATTTAAGTATTCTAAACCAAAGATTGAATCTTACGCAATTACGACAAAAACAAATAGCTAAAAACACTTAACCAGTCAGATAGTTACTCAAGGTGTAGAGAAGAATCAGTCTGAAGAAGGGTCTCGACCCGAAACGTCACCCATTCCTTCTCTCCAGAGATGCTGCCTGCCCTAGTATTATGTGTCTACCTTCCAGATAATTACTGAAAATAATTTTTATTTTAGATTTCCCGCACCCATTTTGGTGCTAAATATTTTGTAGGTCATCTATTTGAAGTAATTTTTGAATGTTTGATTACAATGTGTACTTTAATATTGGGCATTCCTGAGGGTGTAGTTGTTGAAGTGAGATTACATTTTTGTACTATATGTTTGTAGTTTGATATTTACTCTATGAAGGAATTTAGAAATGGGTCTTCTAAATTCAAATCCAGTCCAGAAGAAAATCAAATGAATTGATCCCAAGAGACAGAAATGTCAGGTCAGCCTAGCATCTGGTAGTATAATATAATGTAGTAATTGAGGGAAGAAACTTGCTAAGAAACTTGAAATGGCAAACAGGTTATTGACAATTAATGAGAGCTGTGTTGCTGCAATGCAGAAGCATTCATGGTATTGGATGTGATCTGACAAAAGAAGTGAATTTCCCTTATTGAAAACCTAGATTCCTCAACTATCGTAATAGATATTCTATTTGAACTGTATTTACTAAATTATACGTGACCTGGTCTGTGTGACTGAGGGCCTCAGCTTCTCTTTCTACTACAAAGTACACGGTGCAGGACAGGTTTTTTGGATATTGTGGAAGTCCAGGGCTATGGCATTAATGCAGAGTAACCCTGCGGTAGACGTTCAGCCATGATAATACTGAATTGTGGAGAAAGCAAGGGAGGCTGAATGGCCTACATTTTCTTCCATATGAGGTGTTCCATACTAGAACATCCAAGATGTCCTCATTCTTTCATGCGTTGGAAGTTCCCTCATTTAAGATAAATCTCCAAGGCTATGTCTTCAAGTCTGATGTTCCTCTGCAATGAACATCATTGACCGAAGAAAAACAAACTCAATTAAAATTCTGAACATCAAGTGTTTATTCATTTAATGAACTTGAGGATTGAGCTGTAATTTCAGTAAATGGTGGGTGTTGAATTTGATTGGGAATTCACAATTACTGGAAGAAATTTCTGCTTTGCAACCACAATATAGTCTGTTCTCTTTGTGTGATTCCATTAAAATCTCTGCTTTGCAGCTTTTTTTAATGTAATGTTTTATGAAAATAACTCCAGCCCTTTCCTGATTGAAAGTTTCTGGCGATGTAGTAACCAAGAGTGACCTCAGACACAAATTCCTTTGCTCCATAGATGCTGATGCACCCGCTAAGTTTCTCCAGCACTTTTGTCTACCTTCGATTTTCCAACATCTGCAGTTCCTTCTTAAACAAATTGCTGGAGTAACTCTGCGGGTCAGGCAGCCTCTCTGGAGAAAAAGCATGGGTGGCGATTTGGGTCGGGATCCTTCTTCAGACTGAAATTTGGGGGATGGTGGTGAATAGCTGGAGGTGAGAAAAGGCAAGGACAAATCAGGCCACCTCGGGTAGGGTGGTGCCTGGTAAACCCAATTGGTTAGGGAAGGTGTGATCTTGAGAGGAAAACAGCGTGGAGAGCTGTGGAACTGGTTAAATTACTATGGTGGAGGAAGGTGGCAAAGGGAGGGTGGAGGGGAGGAAGTAGAAGTTTTTCAGAATTAGTTAACTCAATGGTCATACCACTGGGTTGCAAGCACCCCAGGTGAAATTAGGTACTGTTCCTCCAGTTTGCATGTGGCCTCAATCTAGCAATGGAAGAGGCCCAGGACAGAAAGATCAGTATGAGAATGGGAAAGAAGGACTGAAATGGATGGCAGCAAAGAGATCCCGTAGGCCTAGGTAGATCGAGTGCAAGTGTTCAGTGAAACTCATAAAATCTACATTTGGTCTCCCCGATGTACAGGAGCCCACATCGGGAACACCAGATACAGTAGATGAGGTTAGAGGAGTTACACGTGATCCTCTGTCTTACCTGGAAGGACTGTCTGGGACCCTAAGTGTAGTCGTGGGAGGAGGTACAAGGACAGGTGTTACAGAGGAAAGTATCTAGGGAGCTGGTGGTTTGGTTGGGAAGGCAGGAGTGAATCAATGGAGTTGTGGATGGAGCAGTCTGCAGAATGCGGAAAGGGGTGGAGATGGGAAGATGTGATTAGTGGTGGGATCCTGTAGCAGGGTGACAGAAATGTCGACGGCGAAGGTGTTGGTGGCTGGTGGGGTGAAAGGTGATGACCAGGGGTACTCTGTTGCCTCTGGAGGGAGGGGGAGCAAGAGTAGAACTACGGGACGCAGAGGAGACGCGTTTAGAGTGCCTCATCTATGACAGAACGGGGAACCCATGTTCTCTGAAGAATGAGGACATCTCGGATGTTCTAGTATGGAACACCTCATCTTGGCAGCAGATGGGGGGGAAATTGAGAATAGGTTGACCTCAGTTGGGCGTTCATTTTCACTGCTTCCCTATGGAAATTTGTCTGGATTCCATCTAGTGTATATTAAAGGAAACATATTGGGGTCAGTAGCTCTTGACCTACACTTTTGCATAGATCATCTATGGGGCAACTGATTTCAGCATTTGATCTGGTCCTGATGTGATCAGTCCTTAAGCTCTAATTTCTTCCCTAGTCTACCTTCAATTTAAACCAGCATCTGCAGTTCTTTCCTACACAGGTTTTATCCAAACTCTGCTCACTTAAGAGAATGTTGACCTGAAAAGTTACGTTTTCTTCCTCGTAGATAATGTTGAATATTTACATTTCACATTCTATTCACTCTATGTCTGCGCAAATATGGTAATTCCAGATTAGTATGACATTTTGGTCTGGCTGTGGAGGATCTGGGGCTAGTGCATGTTTGATACTTTCCCATGAACACTATGTTACTCGCAGATATATTTTGACCATTTTTGACCATTTAAAACAATGATTCAAACCCGCCTGGAAGATTGTAGCTCTCCTTCTGACCAACTTTTCTAATAGTAATTAAAATCAAAGAGTTTTGCCTGACAGCCACTTGTGTTCTAATTGTCTGTAGGGAGTTTTTGGAAAACTGACTTTGTCCTTTTTTCAGTTGTCTAGGAGCAACAGATTTCGTCTTTGGGATAAGATCAGCAGTGCGCAGCACAGAAGAAAAATGGATGAGCAAAGTGTTGAAGTATGGAATATACTTCACAATTTTTGTTTAGTAATGTGAAGTTGCTGATTGACATGGCTTCAAGCTTGTGATCATTGACATGAAGCAACAAGAGTCTCTCTCCTTGGACATTGCTTGATATGCTAAATATGTTTCAGTATTTTCTGATTGGGTGTACTTTTATGTTATGCTTTCTAGCTGCTATTCATCCCTTTTTGGTCTTGAGAACAGAATGCAATGATTATTGTGTTGTAGAACTGCTTAATTGGCTTTCAGTATGTGAGAAATGTGCCTCCCACCCCCTGCCCAAAACTCTCTGACCCCTACCCTTGAGATTATCGATATTGATCTCAAGGTCAGTTTTACTGTAAAAACGTTTCCAGCATTTCGAGATTTTTTTAACTTGCCAATGACGTTGTTCGTGAATTTCTCAAGGGCAATGTCATTGGAAAAGGCCACGTTACAATAAAAAAATGTACTTAAATAAAGACTGCATGCATCACTATCAGTGAACTTAACAAATAGCTCAAAGTATTATATGAGGAAAAGCTGATCACCCTGCTTAAACCCCTGTCATTCTTCGATTGGCACTAAATCTGCAGTATATATATTTTGAATATTGGTTATTGTAGACAAAGTGGAATTTTTTTAATCTTAGTGGATAACAAAGCTAGCTGGAGAGATGCAAAATTATCAATTTTGGTTTAATTCTTGGGCATTGCTCTGTTGATTGATCCAAGCAGATACAGCTATTGAAGTGCTGAAAATGGCTTTGCTTTTAACATGGAACAAACTATCTGCCGCATATTTAATTTTCATTATTATCAAGCAAATTATCTACAAATTACATATTTGTAGATAAAATACAAGGTGCTTTCAGTTTGATGCTGATGGCCTTAAATTGGTGATAAAACCAAGTTGTACAATCGTGGGGTACATGAATGCTGCCGTAGGAACAAATCCATGGGTGAATAATTACATTTTGTGTATAGGAGACTTGTTTAAAACTCATTTATGCTGATATCTGGCCTTGGGTTAGCATTTTTGTGTGGTCAAGTCATATTATGCTATCTTTTCATGCAGATGTACATTCTGATTTTGAGATTTTTTTTCCAAAAATAAACTTTTCATAATTTAAAAAATATATACAAACCAAAAACCACGCAAGAAATACCATAGATTCTTAATGTCTATACATTCATTAGTGTCATACCCATTTTGTTCACCCCTGACTTTACACAAAACAGGCTTGTCACTCATGTGGACTCTTGGGGTGATAACTCATCCTTTGTTTGAGGGGCTCAGCAGCAGGAGGACCTTAGACTTTGGTCCTCCACCACAGAACTCTCGCATTGGCCTCCAAGCTTTAGTGTGTCCCTCGGTGCATACTCTTGAAGTCTGAAATGGACCAGTCAGCAACATTCCCATCTGGCAGTGCTGGAAGACCAATAAGTTTTGGGCAACCCCATTGGTGCTTTATCCAAAGAAATGTGCTGTACAAATTGGACATCCAGCTCAGCAAAATATAAACAGCTTTGGTGATGTTGATTCTTTAGGCTGGGAAGTATCTGCAAGTCATTCAGGCGTATTGAAAGTTTGCTGTGTATGCAGAAACTGACGATTGTTAAAACCAAATTGTCAAATATTATAATGTTTCCAGCCATTGGAGGGCAACAGTTCAATTATTCAATCAGAGGACATTTAAAAACAAAAGACAGTAAACCCTCATTTTTACAGACCTCTTCATAACAGTTTTCTGTTATATTGACCTACCGACCTTCACTGCTAGACTGGGTTGTCGATGCAGGCATGTGCCGCCTCTCCTGCCATTGCACCCAAACCAGCCGGTCCCAGGCCATGCCTGCTGCCACCGCTGCAGTCTCCACCTCTGCTGCTAGCATCATTACTGCTGCCTCTACCATACAGTCGTCACCACCCTGATCAGTCCCAGGCCGCGCTTTCCGCTGCAGTTGCAACTGCCACCGCCGCCCCTTGCCTACATTCCGCTACCCGCGCGGCACGACCTTTTACTGCGCGAATCCTTGCATCTCCCCCGGCCTTTATCAGACCTGGAGTCCAGGTCCAGTTCTAGACTGATAGTCTAACAAAGGGTCTGGACCTGAGACTTCACCTATCCACGGCCTGCAGAGATGCTGTCTGACTCGCTGAGCTACTCCAGTACCTTGTGTCCTTTTGTGTATTAACCAGTAACTGTAGTTGTTTGTTTCTACTATTGATACAATGATAATCCCTTACTCCAGTTATAGTGGACAATCAGGAATAACAGACTTCATTTCATTTCCCCCTCATGGTCCGTTATGACGAGGGTTTACTGCCGTTTAGATTTATTGATCACTTGGAATTTATTTTATTCAGTCCAGTTTGATAACTTTTCTTTGTTTGTGTTGCCTCATGAAAACTTTCTGCTTCTAATCCATTTAATTATACATCCCTTCATGATCTAACGGATGTTATGTTTCTTTGCTGTGCACCCTTTTTTTGTGTAAAAATTTTGTCTTGAAGGACCCAAAATACTAAAGCAATTTCAGAAAATATTTCCTGCTGGATGTTTTGATGTATCAAAGAACTGATGTATGTTTTGCAAACCAGTTAAATATTGCTTCGCCTGTACTTTTCCAGAGCATTGCGGAGGTGTTCAGATGCTTTATTTGTATGGAGAAATTACGTGATGCCCGACTCTGTCCACACTGTTCAAAACTTTGTTGCTTCAGTTGCATAAGGGTAAGATGTTCTATGTTCTGAGCTTATGGTTGTTTGGTGTGCATGCACATTTTCAACAAAAATGTTCTGTAAAACTCTGCATAATTAAACTTGCTCCATTCATTCATGGTCCACTACCCCTATCTTTCCTCCTCAAACTACAGTTTCACAAGGATCATTTCAGAGTAGCAGTCTTAAAATGAAAGCTTATTTGACCAATATATTGAAATTCTTTGGCATATTTGTTTCCAGAAGGAATTTGATAAGTATCCCAGAAAATAAATTATAAAATAAATAATTAATAAGAAAAAATGTTATTCGTTAAAAAATATAACTCACATTATTGGAGGTAACATTGGCATGAATAGAAGATTGATTGACCAATGGAAAATAAAGAGTCAGCATAAAAATGTTGGCTAGATGTAAAAGTGTGCTGATGAGGCATCAACTTTTATAATTTACTACACCAAGTGCAGACCCATTGGGTCTGCTCCCCCAACACAATATTCCAGCACTCACCCGTTCCCCCAACCCGTTAAAGCAACGCGGGAATGTGTGGGGAGGGAGGGGGGTGTGTGGAGTGGAAGAGATAACTTTATGGCTTTGCAATTTTGGTCCTTCTCTTGCTCAGAGCAAATTTCAGAACTATGTGTATTGAAGTCTCTATGGTTTCTGAGCTGTTGTCAGGAATGTGAAGTTGGAGAATAACCTTGAGTAACTTTAGAAGCTGGTCTGTAAGTGGGATTGAATTCCTTTACCACGATGTTGAGAGTTGGCTGTATTACTTTCAAATCATATTTGGTCGGCGATGAGAAGTGTGTGTGTGGGAGGGAGGGGCGGTGAGAAGGGAGCACCGCGCGGTGGGAGAGGCGGAGGGAGGCCGTATGCGGGCGAGGACCCGAGCGGGGCAGTGGGCGGGGAACCGAGCAGTCACCGTTGGGGTGGCGGTGTAACGTTTGAGGAATATTCTGAAAATGCGGTCCTCCCCCTGACGTCACTCTAAGCTGGTGGAATATTCTATGTGTGAAGCGGGCGCGGACCCGAGCCATCGTGCCTGCCCACCTCATTGTGACGTCATCAATCGAAGCTGGTTGAAGAATCTGTGTGAAAGTCAGATTAAAAGGCAGTTTTGTAGTTTTTTAAAAACTTTAATCACCAATAAGTCGTGAAATATAGCATCAAATCTTGTGAGCCGGATCACTGCGTAGAGGGGTAAAGTGCGAGTCAGAATATGTAAACATTTAAGTGTCACCGTGTAGCGTTTTGGCGAAAATATAAAAACACGTACGCACAGGATGAGACTTTTATAGTTATTGAGATATAATTGATGATGGTGCCAAAGTTGTCATTGTTACATTTATTGATATTAAAAGGATAAACAAGTTGTGGAGAGGGCATGGGGCTACAAAGGGATATAGATTGAGTGCATAAAGATCTAACAAATGGTTAATGATTATATACAAAATTGTCCCTGTTGGTGGATAAAAATACGATATGATAAAACTTTATTCATCCCCAGAGGGAAATTGGTCTGCTGATAGTCACAACACACAAGGCACACAAAAACTTGAAATTAAACGTGAAAACAAAAATAAAAAAACAAGCGACTGTTGGCTGGATGCTGTTTGCACGGCACCTTCACCAGAACAAATGAACAAACAAAAGCAGACTTATCCCCTGGGCAGTGGGTTCTAAACTAGAGTTCCCCCCTCCCCCACACAGGGTCCCCCTTTGTTCTCACAACAGTCCCCCTACGCCAGGTCTCCATTGTTCTTCACAGCGGTCACCCCACGCCGGGTCCCCATTGTTTTCCCCTCCCACCTCGCACTCATCGCCGTGGGACCCCATCGCCACCGAGGCTGCCGTTGCTGCCGAGGCACCCGCTGCCGCCAACGAGTCTCCCGCTGCCTTGGCAACGACGGGAGTTGCGGTGGGGCCTCGTGGTTCGATGAGCGTGAGGTGGGAGGGGAAGACAATGGGGACCCGGCGTGGGGGGACCACCTTCTAAAAAGAAGGAAGCACATTGTCTAAGTGATGCAAGATGGCAGAGCTGGGACTCAGAGGGATATGCAAAAGGATGATATGCAAGTACATTGTTTATTGTTACAAAGGAAAAAGATTATGCTTCAGTTATGTGGGGCACTGGTTAGGCTGCATCTCAAGCTATGTACATTTTTGATCTCCTTATTTGAAAAAGGGTGTTAATGATTTGAAAGCAATTCAAAGATTGTTTGTTAAACCAACACCGGAAATGATCAGGTTGTCTTATAAGAACAAACAAGCCTTGTTTCTGCTGAAGAGATGAGTGATAATTTGAAGTATTGAGGATTCTGTGGAGTCATAAAGAGAATGTTTTCAGTTGTGGGAGAATCTAGAACTGGGTTTAGCTGCTTATAATTTAAAGGTTGCCCATATAAGGAGGACATGAGGAAAATAATGTTGGTGTTGCAAGTCTTGGATCTTGTTTCCCTCACACTTTGAGGGTAAGAGTCTTTGAATATTTTAAGGCAAAGGTAGGTAGATTCTTAATCGAGAGATGAAGTTACTGAGAATTAGTTAAAATGTGGGGATAAGATTTCAGTCTGAACAGACATGATCTTATTGAATGGTGGAGTAGGCGAATGACAGAGTAACCTACTCCAACTGTATACATGTTCATGCACAAGCTACTCTAAAATAACTTGACAGTTCCTATTGTCCAGGGTGTATGGTGTTGCCAAGTTCTTGTGCAAGACCTCATGATTGTAAACGATAGAACTACTTAATTGTAATTTGAAGCAGAAAAAACTACATTATGATAGAGACATAATTCAAGGAGGTTTTATAATAAACTACTGTAATGTGGAATTGCAGATATTAAACATTTTATCCAGTTAGTTTGATTACCTTGCTCTATGAAACCAAATAGATACTCTTTTTTATCATGCAAATGTGCTTGTGGAATTTTGAATAATATAGTTGACAATTGAAGCTATTATTGTGAGGAAACATTTAGAATGAAAGGCAGCAATGGTGCTGGAAATTCTCTAGTGTCGCTGTAATGTTGATATTCCATGTACCCTCTCTGTAGTTAGTATGACAATGAAATGAAGCAATGGAAGAATTCTATGAATTCAGACTGTGTGGGAATGAACCAGAAAGATAAAATCTTTCTGTGACCAATATCATTTTTGAATAGCATCCATCCTGAATGCTTCAGCTGACTATTTAAAAAAATATTGCGTTTGTCCTGGCTATGCTTTGATCGTTGCTGAACAAATCCATCTAAGCAGCAGAGCTGCTGGGTAACTGTGCAACGGTGCTTGCATGTATACCTTATCTAAGGAAATACCTGCTTGTTCAGCACAAGAGACAATAGGTGCAGGAGTAGGCCATTCGGCCCTTCGAGCCAGCATCGCCATTCAATGTGATCATGGCTGATCATCCACAATCAGTACCCCGTTCCTGCCTTCTCCCCATATCCCCTGACTCTGCTGTCTTTAAGAGCCCTATCTAGCTCTCTCTTGATAGTACCCAGAGAACCGGCCTCCACTGCCCTCTGAGGCAGAGAATTTCAGACTCACAACTCTGTGTGGAAAAAGTGTCTCCTCATCTCCGTTCTAAATGGCTTACCCCTTATTCTTAAACAGTGGCCCCTGGTTCTGGACTCCCCCAACATCGGGGACATGTTTCCTGCCTCTAGCGTGTCCAAACCCTTAATAATCTTATGTTTCAGTAAGATCCCCTCTCATCCTTATAAATTCCAGAGTATACAAGCCCAGCTGCTCCATTCTCTCAGCATATGACAGTCCAGCCATCCCGGGAATTAACCTTGTGAACCAATGCCGCACTTGCTCAATAGCAAGAATGTCCTTCCTCAAATTAGGGGACCAAAACGGCACACGATACTCCAGGTGTGGTCTCACTAGGACCTTGTACAACTGCAGAAGGACCTCTTTGCTCCTATACACAACTCCTCTTGTTATGAAGACCAATATGCCATTCACTTTCTTCACTGCCTGCTGCACCTGCATGCTTACTTTCATTGACTGATGAATGAGGACCCCCAGATCCCATTCTACTCCCCCTTTTCCCAACTTGACACCATTTAGATAATAATCTGCCTTCCTGTTTTTGCTACCAAAGTGGATAACCTCACATCCACATCAAACTGCATCTGCCCTGCGTCTCTCCACTCACCCAACCTGTCCAAGTCACCCTACATACTCATAGCATCCTCCTCACAGTTCACACTGCCACCCAGCTTTGTGTCATCTGCAAATTTGCTCATGTTACTTTGAATCCCCTCATCTAAATCATTGATGTATATTGTAAATACAGTGGCTTGCAAAAGTTTTCATACCCCTTGAACTTTTCCACATTTTGTCACGTTACAACCACAAACGTAAATGTATTTTATTGGGATTTTATGTGATAGACCAACACAAAGTGGCGCATAATTGTGAAGTGGAAGGAAAATGATACATGGTTTTCAAATTTTTTTACAAATAAAAAACTGAAAAGTGTGGCGTGCAAAAGTATTCAGCCCCCTTTACTCTGATACCCCTAAATAAAATCCAGTGCAACCAATTGCCTTCAGAAGTCACCTAATTAGTAAACAGTCCACTTGTGTGTAATCTAATCTCAGAATAAATACAGCTGTTCTGTGAAGGCCTCCGAGGTTTGATAGAGAACATTAGTGAACAAACAGCATCACAAAGCCCAAGGAACACACCAGACAGGTCAGGAATAAAGTTGTGGAGAGGTTTAAAGCAGGGTTGGGTTATAAAAAAATATCCCAAGCTTTGAACATCTCATGGAGCATTGTTTAATCCATCATCCAAAAATGTAAAGAGTATGGCACAACTGCAAACCTACCAAGATTGGCCGTCCACCTAAACTGACAGGCCGGGCAAGGAGAGCATTGATTAGAGAAGCAGCCAAGATGCCCATGGTAACTCTGGAGGAGCTGCAGAGATCCACAGCTCAGGTGGGAGAATCTGTCCACAGGACAACTATTAGTCGTGCACTCCACAAGTCGGGCCTTTATGGAAGAGTGGCAAGAAGAAAGCCATTGTTGAAACAAAGCCATAAGAAGTCCCGTTTCCAGTTTGCCATAAGCCATGTGGGGGACACAGCAAACATGTGGAGGAAGATGCTCTGGTCTGATGAGACCAAAATTGAAGTTTTTAGCCTAAATGCAAAACGCTATGTGGCGGAAAACTAACACTGCACATCACCCTGAACACACCACCCCCACTGTGAAACATGGTGGTGGCAGCATCATGCAGTGGGGATGCTTTTCTTCAGCAGGGACAGGGAAGCTGGTCAGAGCTGATGGGAAGATGGATGGAGCCAAATACAGGGCAATCTTGGAAGAAAACTTGTTAGAGTCTGCAAAAGACTTGAGACTGGGGCGGAGGTTCACCTTCCAGCAGGACAACGACCCTAAACATACAGCCAGAGCTACAATGAAATGGTTTAGATCAAAGCATATTCATGTGTTAGAATGGCCCAGTCAAAGTCCAGACCTAAATCCAATTGAGAATCTCTGGCAAGACTTGAAAATTGCTGTTCACAGACGCTCTCCATCCAATCTGACTGAGCTTGAGCTATTTTGCAAAGAAGAATGGGCAACATTTTCAGTCTCTAGATGTGCAAAGCTGGTAGAGACATACCCCAAAAGACTTGCAGCGAAAGATGGTTCTACAAAGTATTGACTCGGGGGCAGAATACTTTTGCACGCCACACTTTTCAATTTTTTTTATTTGTAATAAAATTTGGAAACCATATATAATTTTCCTTCCACTTCACAATTATGCACCACTTTGTGTTGGTCTATCACATAAAATCCCAATAAAATACATTTACGTTTGTGGTTGTAATGTGACAAAATGTGGAAAAGTTCAAAGGATATGAAAACTTTTGCAAGCCACTGTAGCTGCGGTCCCAGCATCGAGCCTTGCGGTGCCCCACTAGCAGGCACGTGCCGTCAGGGTAGGCAAGGTAGGCAGTGCCTACCCTGACTAAAATTATAAAATAGTAGTTATTTTGTACACACACACACACAATTCTCCCGTGCCTTTCATCCGCAGTATGTTTAAAACGCGGAAGTATGTGCTACACACGTGCCGTCGATGCTGCTTCAAGCCATCGGTGGCAACGGTCCGTAAAGGCAGCTGAAACTCTGCCTTTACACTGTGAACTGCGTGCATGTGTTGCGTGGCGCACTGCGCATGCGCACCAGCCTACTGCGCATGCGCAAGTTTCTTGGTGGGATTTTCAAGGGTGGATAGTGATTACCTGAAGAGTTTCACGAAGCAATCTTATGGATATTTTTGCTGCAAACAAAGAGAGAAGAATGGATTTTGTGCTCAAATAATATGGTAAGTAAATTTTTTTTTGAGCTATATGTTTTTAAAAACTTTATTAAGAGATAGGACCTATTGAAAACAAATTACATGATAAAAGTCGAGAGAACAATCTGCGCATGCGCGGTTTCCACGATTTAAAAATAGCCGAATGACAGTTCACCGGGGAGGGACCAATGTGCGCATGCGCAGTTTCAAGATTTTAAAAAAGCCTACTGACAGCTCACCGGGGAGAGAATAATCTGCGCATGCGCGGTTTTCAAGATTTTTAAAAGCCACTGCCTATCCTGGCTGATTACTCACGGCACGTGCCTGCCCACTAGTCACTGCCTACCATTCTGAAAGGGACCCGTTAAGAGCAAGTTGAACATGGCACATGCAGAGCGTGCAGAAATGTACTTTAAAAAAAAACAGAGTTTTGTTAAATGATTCTGCCCACAATCCCTTTCCTCATATCAACACTGTTCTGGTTGACCTCTCTGAGCATACAGATCAAAATTTGGTGCTAAATCAATTACCAGTTGAGAGGATCTGTTTCCAGGATTCGCCAGGTACTCAAAGATTCAATAATCATCACCTTTACTCTTTTTTTCAGCACCAGCCTTAAATGTTTGGAGTTGCAGTATAGAGTTGTTACATTTGTGATCCAAAGATTTCTTAAAATATAAAGTAGAGTCCTCGAACTAAACAAATTTTGATTTTTCTTTTGTAAAAAGACCACTGCAGCTCAAATACTATTGGTAAAGCCTGGTTTCTTTTAAAATGTTGCTTCTTTATCTTCACAGCGTTGGCTGACAGAACAGAGAGCCCAGTGTCCGCACTGCAGGTGAGAGCACATCAAAGACAAACCATAGTGGGATTTGTGCAAAGCAGGAAACATTTTAACCTAATCTGCGCAATGCTGCTTTATGTGAACCTGTCTATTTCTAATCCAAAATCAGTGGCGTGTTGGCTAACTGTGCATGGGTAACATGCACAGTGTACCTCGGTGTGCCACTGCACCTTGGTACACATGACAATAAACTAAACATAACTAACTGTACACTTTCCCCCTATTTGTTAATTTGTTTTTAATTTACATGTACTGAACATTTTGTTTATTATGGGCTGTACAGAGTACTATGCATATCTGTTGGTGTGCTGCATGTAATAATTTCATTGTTCTGTTTCGGGACATATGACAATAAAACTCCTGCCTCTTTACATTTGACTTCCCAAAGCACAACACCTCACCCTTGCTCAAACTAACCTGCAACAAATGGATTGAGTGGATGCGGTGGGGATGTTTACACTAGTGGGATAGTCTAGGGCCAGAGGTTATAGCCTTAGAATTAAAGGACATACCTTTAGAAAGGAGTTAAGAATGCCACAGATAACTGGAGGCCCTCAATAGATATTTTTAAGGCGGAGATTGACAGATTCTTGATTAGTACGGGTGTCAGGGGTTATGGGGTGAAGGCAGGAGAATGGGGTTGAGAGGTAAGATAGATCAGCCACGATTTAATGGCGGAGTAGACTTGATGGTCCGAATGTCCTAATTCTGCTCCTAGAATTTGAGCTTTATGAACATTTGTTGTCTGAGTAACTTCAGGTTTAACAAATTTCCTTTACTATTGAAGTCAGTAATATTTTTCCTTTGACTGTGATAAAATCAAATATTAATAAGAAGTTCTCAGCCGGTCAGGCAGCTCTGAGAGGGCGGGGGGATCTGTCATAATCTTAGTGCTGGTGTTTTGTTTTTTGTCTAAGATGACACCATAGTGTGTCAATACCTGGAATTGTTTGGGAATGGCTTTAATACTTCAACTTAATTACTTTTGTTCACGACTCTTGAATTTGAGTGCAATTTAGACACATGGAGTTACTCCATATTCAAATTCAAGGTTAACTTTGAGTAATCTGTATTTGCTACTTAAAATACAATATCCTCTCCATCTGGGTGACTAGCTGTAAATTCAGTATTTTGCTCTGGTTCAGACTATATGTGATATTGAATTGTGGTCCTCTTATGACTCTTCATTGATGCTCGACATAAGCTTGTAGCACAGATCTTTTGTAAAAGCACTCAAAACTTGGATTTTGCAAGTCACAAATTTCTAACCTCAATGTTGACTTTATTCTCTGATAATGAATCTTCTATTCCCACATAGATCACCTATATACATTGTTGGTGTTTTTTGTCTTGTAGTAACGATTAGTAATTTGGTATGTCTTGTCTTCTACTCTCTCACAGGTTTTTTGTTCTTTCCCCATCATCCTTGTTGCATTTTTTTATCTTGCCTTTATTTCACTTCTGATTGAAAAGGATATTAAGCTAAAATCTAGACTATTTTCCACATCATGGCTGTAATCTGATCTGCAATTATTTTCTGGTTTTATTTGCAGACTCGTTTTGCTAGCTGTTGAAATAATTGTCAAAATGGGAGTGGGGTTTGGAGCTTCACTGGAAGAGGTTCCTGTTTTGTCATGTAGTACTTTCCTGAGGATGCTTGGAGCTGACAGGAAAACCTTTTGACCCTGCTATGTACATCAGTTTGGTGAAATATCCATCATAGTCCTTCTAAATTGTCTGTATGTAAATGAGATTTCATTTGTAATAGTAACATAGAGTAGTGCTGCACAAGAACAAGTTCTGGCCAAGATTTCCCTGCCGAACATGATGCTAAATTAAGCTAATCTCATTTGCCTGCTCATGAACCATATGCAAATGCATATTCTTAGAGACTCATGCGACCTTGATCTCAAAATGCCTTTTCCCATAACCCACACCGATCTAACCATCCTCAATGTCCTTCTTGTTGAATGCCAATGCAAAATATTTCATTGGTACTTCGCCTACAAGCTCTGACTCCAAGCATAAATGTCTTTATTTTTCCTTGAGTTACCCTCTTAATTTTAATATATGTATGAAATGCCTTTGTATGCTCTGTAACCTGACCTGCCAATGATATTTCATGTCCCCTAGTTTT
Organism: Okamejei kenojei; assembly: GCA_035221665.1. Lineage (NCBI taxonomy): Eukaryota > Metazoa > Chordata > Chondrichthyes > Rajiformes > Rajidae > Okamejei > Okamejei kenojei. The sequence goes on along the minus strand of CM069156.1, from coordinate 29,515,483 downwards.
TTCCTGTTTGTTTTTCTCTATTCCTCAAAGTCCCTGCCTGATTTCATTTTCCTACACTTTGCATATACTTCCTTTGTGTTTTTGGCCAAATTGACATCCTTTGATCATCCAAGGTTCACGTCTTGCCATCCTTTTCCCCTTTCCTTACTAGATGGGACATGCCGGTGCTGAATTCTGAACAACTCCCACATGTCAAATGCGGACTTGCCTAATAACAGCTGCTCCCAATTTAAACTCCTAGCTCCTGCCTAATACATTAACGTTACTTATGTTTCTGTGCCTGCCTTTGTAGGGCACCTCTTCAGCTGCGGGAGCTTGTGAACTGTCGTTGGGCAGAGGAAGTCACACAACAATTGGATACACTTCAGCTATCTAATCTCAATAAACATGAGGAAAATGATAAAGACAAGTAAGTGTTGCACTCTTATATTTGGACCTAAGATCTAGTACGATAGACAATGAAAATAATTGAATTTTTTTCATTTTGAGGGTTTGTGTTTGCTGTCAAAGCAAATGTAGAAGTACTTGCTGCAGTGGAACTCTTAGTCGACTTGATCTACATGTATTAAATAGTTAATGACTGCAACACTTTAGCTTGATAGCGCCATTAATTCTTGTGACTAGTAAATTCGGAGGTAACGTTGACAGCAAATGCATGGCTATTAAATATAGTGACACAAGAAACTGCAGATACTGGAGTCTCGAGCAAGACACAGTGTGAAGGAATTCGGCAGGTCATCTGCGGAAGGAAAGGGCAGGCGATGTTTGGGTTCAGAACCTTTCTTCAAACGTCTGAGTCTGAAGAATGGATCTGACACGTTTGTGTTTTGCTATCAAATGTATTTCCTTTATGATAGATATTATTTGTCAAAATCCAACAAAATGCACTCTGTGATTCTGTTTACCTTTAGTCTATCAATTCATCTGTAATTTAATATCTCATGCCTTCAATACCATCACAACTCCTCTCTTGTTCTTTTCATCCCTCCATAAAGCTATCTGACAGCCAATTATCAAGGCAATTTCAATGTTAACACCCTCCGATGCTTGTCAAGAGAAACACACTATAACACGGAATGTTTAGCAAGGTGGAATGACAATGAACTTTGTATAGATTGGAGCCCAACCTGTGCAGAGATCTAATTAGGATATGAATGCCTCTAGCCCTCTTGTTTCCTATATTAAGAATTAGTTCACTACCCTGGTATGTCTTGCAGGAACTCTGACTGAAACCACAAATTGAACTAAATTGTGGGTAGCTTTAAATTGCAGGTTTGTGTCAATCAGGCACTGTGAGTGGGTTAGTGCTTCTTTCATTTGGAGTTTTGCAGGTAAGAGGCTTACTTGCTTAATCCATTTATACTAATGTAACTTTTTTTTAAGGAAATTGACCCTGAATTGAGTTGGTAGAGGTTATTGTAAATTCTTCAGAATTAACTTAATGTTTCAATATTTTACTTCAGATGTGACAGTCATCATGAAAAACTGAGTGTATTTTGTTGGACTTGCAAGAAATGCATCTGCCACCAGTGTGCACTTTGGGGAGGAATGGTAGGTGCAATCGAAATTAAATAATTCTAAATTCACTCAGTCTAAAAATATTTAATGGTGGTTGCTGTTGCTGTGTTAAACCATTGTTCTAACTTCTGATGGCTTTGTCAAATACCTCAAAAAAATAATCTTCTTTGATTAGTATGTGACTGTAATATCGTTGCCATTATAGAAGTCTTTGCACAGGATGTAGGCTTTGCTGTCAAGGCCAAAACTTGTAATACATGATCCTAACTGCTCTTGAATGTAGTGAGTCACTGACTTATTGTCGCGTTACTTCCGCAGTGTAATTATTTTGGGAGCATTTGATTTTGACCCAGCAAGTGTTAATATAGTGTTGATCCCTGAGACACCGTGTATACTTTTTAAATGTCATATCTGTTAATCAGTCTTCTACCTTCAACCTCAATTTACTCTGATAACTCTTATGTTACATGACACCTTATTGAATGCCTTGGGAATTTCTAATCCTGCTGCTTGCATTTGATAAACAGGATTTCCCTTTCATAAGACCATCTTGATTCTGCCAAATTATAATGTTTTTCTAAATGGTGTTATCACTTCCTCAAGTGATTGTAGCATTTTTCTGATGACCACAAAACTACGCACATAATACTGTTGACAAACTGCTTGTAGTTTCAAATGCCTACTCTGAATGCAGATAAATTCAAGATTCAAGACAGTTTATTGTCATGTGTCCCTGATAGGACAATGAAATTCTTGCTTTACTTCAGCACAACAGAACATAGTAGGCATTGACTACAAACAGATCAGTGTGTCCATATACCATTATATAAATATATACACACATGAATAAATAAACTGATAAAAGTGCAAATAACAGATAATGGGCTATTAATGTTCAGAGTTTTGTCCGAGCCAAGTTTAATGATGGCTGTGAGGAAGTAGCTATTCCTGAACCTGGACATTGCAGTCTTCAGGCTCCTGTACCTTCTACCTGAAGGTAGCAGGGACATGAGTGCGTGGCCAAGATGGTGTCCTCATAGTACCAGCACATGATGATACTGTTAGCCTTTTAGAGGCAGAGACTGCGATAGATCCCCTCGATGGAAGGGAGGTCAGAGCCGATGATGGACTGGACAGCGTTTACTACTTTTTGTAGTCTTTTCCTCTCCAGGGCGCTCAAGTTGCCGAACCAAGCCACGATGCAACCGGTCAGCATGCTCTCTACTGTGCACCTGTAGGAGTTGGAGTCCTCCTTGACAAACCAACTCTCCGTAAATCTTCTCAGGAAGTAGATGCGCTGATGTGCTTTTTTAATAATTGCATCGGTGTTCTCGGACCAGAAAAGATCTTCAGAGATGTGCACGCCGAGGAATTTGAAGCTCTTGACCTTTTCAACCATCGACCCAATGATATAAACAGGACTGTGGATCCCCATCCTACTCCTTCCAAAGTCCACAATCAGTTCCTTGGTTTTGCTGGTGTTGAGGGCCAGGTTATTGTGCTGGTACTATGAGGACAGTCGCTCGATCTCACTTCTATACTCTAACTCATTTCTCTTTGGTAAGTACGAAGGAAATATTAAACAAATTCTGCCTAGCTAGAGTTGTCATGCGGTTCTTAATTCACCTGCAATGCCCCATTTATTTCCTTCGCCTTCAGCTGTTGTGTAAATAAGGACAAAAGAAATGGAAGCAAGGGCACCTGCGCTTTTGCTCATAAATCATTGTTCAGCTTTCTCTTTCCTCTTTCAAATAGTGATTCTCTGTTTTCATTTCAGCATGGAGGCCACACGTTCAAACCATTAGTTGAGATTTATGATCAACATGTTACCAAGGTGAATGATGAAGTGGCGAAGTTGCGACGTCGACTGATGGAGCTGATAAGTTTAGTCCAAGAAGTGGTAAGGTGCTAAAGGGGAAAGGCTGATCCACTTGGCTTGACCACATAACCCAAAGTTGTTTATCCGGATTCTGTATGTCCTGTGTTCCTATCCAGTCCTTGCCTGATCTGGATTTTGGATGACAATTTTATCCTTCTTGCAGGACACAGTTTACATTAGCACTTGGGAGAATATGTGGATATATTTTTCATACAATAAATGTAGTAAAGATCACCTGCAGCATTGACTTTGTTTTCTCCTTTCTTGCACGATTGTATATAAACTTTCTGCTCAGATGCAAAGTAATTTTGATCATTCTTAAATCTCCCCATCTCTCTGATCTTGCTCAGCTTTATTTTGTCATTACTTCCCAACCCCACAAATTCTTAATTTGAGTCCCTTTTCCTTTTGTCTCACTACATTGTTTTCAACATATTTGGCTTGCAATTTGTTTTGCCTCAATCTCCAAAACATTGGATTGTCTTTGTATTTGAAGTTGATTATGAAAATATAAAGGCAATATCATGCTCTAGGAAATATTATATGTAATAACTCCTCCCCCCCACTCATTGTGACCTTTCGGTCCAGGGCTACCTCCATTGCCAGAGTGAAGCCACATGCAAAATGGAGGTACAGCACCTCGTATTCCACTTGGGTAGCTTACAATGCATTGGCATGAATTATTTAATTTGAACTAACATCTGCTCCTATCCCTTTCAGTGCCCCCATCCTGGTGCATACTAATTTCTCCCAATATCCCACACATCTCTATATCTTCCCCAGCATATATCCCCCATGCTGGCTTTACATTTCACTCTTCTCTCCTTATCTGACACTCTTTGGCCTTTTCATTTCCGGCCTCTGTCACTCCACCAATCAGTCAATCAAACCCTCTCGCCTGTATCCACTTTTCATTTGCCAGGCTTTGTCCTGCTCCCACCTTCTTGCCAGCTTTCTTCTTCACTGTCCCCCACCCCCAATACCATCTGTCAGAAGAAGGGTCCCAAATTGAAATGTCACCTATCCATTTCCTTCACTGATGCTGCCTGATTTAAATTACTCCAGCACTTTGTGATTTGTGTATTATGGCAGGTCCTTGTCTTCATTAATTGCAATAGGATCGGTACAGTATATATTATAAATAGACCAAATGCTTTTCAGCAGATCTGTTCATTAGGAAGCAAGGTTTCTGTTTTATTTTCCACCAATGGGAATTGGCATTCCCTAATTCTCTGGGCCTACAAGCTGTTAAAAGTTGAAACAATGCTTTCAAATTTTACGGGTTGTTTGTTTTTACAGTGGAATTTTGCACTATAAATGAATGGCACGAGGAAGCAGGAAAGTGTCTATTTTTCTTTTGGCTCTTATACAGAGAGCATATTCACTGTTTGTGCAGTCCTATGGCACTCGGTGACTCGGGCACTTGTGTAGTTCCAGGTTTAAAAGGCTCGCTAGAATGTAAGGCACTGTTATATCCATGTCCTAGCACAACCAAGAAAGTGCTGATGAATAGTTGCTGTGATGTAGATACATGCTGTGGCCAGTTTGTTCAATGATTTCCACAGACCAGATGAGGTAAATAACTATTTAGTGTGATTCCCCTCCACTAGCCCAGGAGACTGAGCCCCAACAGTTATTGGATAGAGAATTCCAAAGGTTACCTATAGGTGCAGATGTTTCTGAAAGGCCAGTTCCTTGGGATGCTCTGATCTCTGGTTGTAGATATCCCAGGCAAGAAGGGAAAAACAGTCATGTCTGCGTTCAGTTTGTCAAGTCCTGAATGGATTTTGTATGTGTTAATGAGGTCATCTCTCATTTCTCAACTCTAGATAGTTTATTTAATCGCCCCTTTGAAAATCTTGCCATCCCAGAAATCAACGTAGTGATTTTTTGCAATCAATCACAAGATGGAGCCCAGTTCATGATATTCCAATTGTAGTCTTGCTAGGGTCCTCTGTGCAACAAGAATCTCTACTCATATATAACTCCTTTTGCAATAAAGGGCAATGTAGCATTTGTCACCATAATTGCTTACAGTAGTACCCTACCCAATGACACAGTAGGAGTACTTTCATTTCAAGGATTCCAGCAGTTAAAAAAATTGGCTCATCACCACTTTTTTGAGATCCATTAGGGCTGGGCAATAAATGCTACATTTACCAACATTGTTCAAATCCTTAAACTGTACAATGTAAATTACTATAAACTGTAGAATGCTCATTAGATATAAGTGAAATATGTTTTTTTTTTAATTGAGTCTTAACATTAAACTGGCATTTAGTGTCCTACTACTTGCTTTTTAAAACTTATTTAAGAGCATATAGATAGAGTGTATAGTTAATCAAACCCCTAATGTTCTAATTATGTCAGAACATTTTGTAGATGTGAATTTACAGGTTTAAAAAAAATCTATCTTGGGATAGTAGATTTTCATTAATAAATGTAGTAGAGAATTTGTTTACTTGGAATTGAAATGCTAATCAAGTATGGAATTCATTGACTTTAGGAATTGTTGAGTGAACAGTGAAAATCAATTTAAGCCGCAGCTTGGTGCTGATTTAAAAAGTTGTAAAAGCATTGTCTATAGGCTAGCGTGTAGGATCTTGTGTGGTGTGTCAATATCGGGGCCTGTTGGCATGCTGCAAGTTCCATGCTTATTTTTTTTAAAAAAAGCTTTATTTACTGATGGTATAGATTGAATTATATTTATTTTGTACCTAGGAGAGAAATGTGGAAGCAGTGCGTAGTGCCAAGGATGAACGTGTGAGAGAGATTAGGAATGCTGTGGAAATGATGATCGCAAGACTGGATACACACCTGAAAAATAAACTTATAACACTAATGGGTATGGTATGCATATTTGTGGTTAGATGCCATAAAGGGAGAAATAAGTAAAACAGTTAATTAAAGTCAGGCTAACGTGGGTGTTTAGCAAATTGGGAAAGCTCTGATGGACCGAGTTTACAGGTGCAAGTCGATCAAGCAGTCAACATAGATTTGTTAAGAGAAGGTTGCTCCTGACTAACACTTCAAATTTTTTTAGGCATATCATTGCGAGTCACACATTTGATGCAATGTTGGTAGATATTTGCTGAAGTTTCATAAGGCAAATTGACCAAGAAAGTAAAAACAAATGGGATCCAAGCAAAAGTAGAAAGTTGAATTTAAAAACTTCTCGGTGAGGGATAGCAATGGATAATGTTTGATCAGAGTTTTATGGTATACAGTGGGGTTCTGCACTGAGGCCTTTCTTTGCCTTGTGCGATGTACACAGGAATTATTTTAATTTGTTCACACTCCCTGCACTATAGAAGTTTGTCATTGATACCACAGTGCATAAGATGATTCCAAGCTCCAGGAAGATAGCTGTGGACTAGTTAGATGAGCACTTATTCCTGAAGGAAACTGGGTGGGTAGTCATAAAATACTGGAAATGTTTTTTTTTAAACAATGACATTAGTTGGAGTACTGGGTGCCACATTACAGTAAGAATGTGGTACCATTAGAGATTTAAGGTTGTTCTCAGGACTGGAGAGTTTAGTTGTGGGGAGACTAGTATCTATGGCTTAAAGATTTAGGGGAGTATTGACTGAGTTATATAAAATTGAGACCGAGGATGAACAGGAATGATTTATTTCCCTTAACAGGAAGTAACAGATGGGCATAGTGAATTGGTAAGAGTATTTATTTTTTCATTCAAGGAGTGGGAATCTGGAACGGAAGGTGGTGGATACAAGTCGTTATTCCATTTTTAAAAAGTACATGGATAATCACTTGTAGACCCCTAGTTCCCGAGATTATCGAGCAAGACTAGTTAGTGATATTAATTTAGTCCGTTTGTGGCTGGCATGGATGAGGTTGACCACTTCCTGTGTCGTGAACTTCAATAATTAAGCACCCGTTAATTCACTAGTTTCTGACCAGTTAAATGCACCCACAAGAAAACTAATGATTACCTGTTGAACAGACTGATTCTGTCACCATAAATGCCTCCAGAGATTTGTTGCCGACAGAGGCAATTTAAATGTTGATGTATTATTTCTATATTATCTGGAGATTATCTGACCCTTATCACAGAGCCCTCTTGCTGTAGGAATGAAAAGGACATTCTGGGTATACTTGTCAATGCCATTATAATAGCATAAACTCTGAGTAATAAATGTATAAATCTCTCTATGCAGGCCGACTTTAAAACCCATCTCTCTCTCTAGGCCAGAAGACGTCACTGACTCAGGAAACCGAGCTGCTCGAATCACTGTTACAAGAAGTGGAACATCAGGTAACGCAAAGGAAGCGGAAGAAAAATATTGGAACTGATTTTATTTTTTTTTCCCTCACGTTGCGATAGATTAACAAAAAAAAGTGATGTTAAACCATTTGTTGCATTGGTGTGGTTGGCACATCCGTTGAGCAGTGCATGGCTGATCCATGTCCATTATAAATATATCTTTCCTGGGTTATTTTGAGTTTGTGATGCAGCTTTGATGAAATGGGCTGCTGGCACTTCTTGGGTTCTCTCCTGGAGAATGGCTATTTAGGTGAGGCACATGGGGCTCTAAACATTTTACATTCATATTGGTTTTCTGATTTGATATTTGTGAGCCTTATTTCTGAAGTGACACCTGCCCCAATTAATTTTTGTTTCCTGCAGCTGCGATCTTGCAGTAAAAGTGAATTAATAGTGAAAAGTCAAGAAATCCTGTTGATGTTCCAGCAAGTGCATCGCAAACCCATGGCGTCCTTTGTCACGACACCTGTCCCACCAGACTTCACCAGGTACCACAAAACAATGAGGGGAAATAGAAAATGTGATCACAATGTAATTGTTCATTGGGCATCTGCGAAGATAAAGAGGGGATGTATCATTTTGGATTTAGACAAAGATGCTGACAATACAGGGGCGGATATTTTCCTCCAAGCAGTTTGCAAACGATTTATTGCTCTCTGGATTGTATATATCTGTTTTTTGCTTTGTTTCTACTTCTTGTCCCCCACCCCCACCATTCCACATTTGTACATAAAAATTCCAAGCCTCCAGTTTTTGGATGTGAAGCAACAATGTAGATCCTGACTGGATTATCAGTGTTTCTATTTTTTTGGTGTTCAATTGTGGTTTGCTTGAGGATTAGGCTTGGTGTTTTATGGGGGATAATGTAGTTGTGGAAGGAAGGGAAAAAATATTAGTTTTATATTACTATAATTTCTTGTCTCAAGGGGTGGAAGTATAGGATAATTAGTAGTTGTTTGTAGTCTAATTTGAGAAATTAGTATTTACTATTAATTCTTTTTAACTGCCCACTGTTCTGGAATTGTAAGAAATGCAATGCCCTTTCCGTAACTCAATGATACACTGAGTAAACTCTGATCTCAAATGCAGTGGAAAGTAGCAGTTTTCCCTCTCACGAAGGAACTGGTGGTTAGTACCCCATCTAGTGGTTGCTTTGTGGTACAAGACTGGCTGCAATTGCTCAATGAAGATTATTGACTTTTTTTAAAAACACAAATGAGACTTACCCAGAAGTCTGTGGTGCCAGATCTGCATTTGCTTCATGTTGTTCACATTTTTTGGTGGAAGATAAATGGCAGCTTTGGAAATTTGTGGCTCAATAAGTTAGGAGTTGTGTTTGAATATTGTCTTAGCGCTGGAGTGCTCTAGTGTCTGAAATTGGAAAGTGCAGGTGATGTTGCTAAATAACGGTATTGTAATTGGATGGTTATGGAAAGGATGCAGTAATGCACAATGAAATTCAATTATTTTTTTAAATTTGTTTGTTCTGCCCCCTCCCACATTTTCTTTTTGTGTCAAATTTTACATTTGTTTCGCCCTTCAACAGTATCGTCCCTAATAAATTCCTGCTTTGATATTTAGATGAGCAACACAGAAATGAAGAGCAACATGATAAGTATTTCGCCCTCAGAAGTTGATCTCCTTAATTGCACCTGCAAACATTCTTCACAATTAATTGAACTGTAGATGCAGGGTTCTTGAGCAAAACACAGTGCTGGAGGAACTCGGCGCATCAGGCAGCATCTACAGAGCGGATGGATGGGCCTCCATTCTCTCTACAGATGCTGCCTGACCCACTGGGTTACTACAGCGCTTTGTACTCTGCTTATTTCTACTTGCAAATAAAGCTGGCACAACAAACCCGATGAAGTTGGGGAGCTATGCAAATAAATATGCAAACACTCTGTATATATGTATTTTGTATATTCAAGTAGAAAAGTGGCTTGGTATTGAAGTATACATTGGATTAATGTTTGAGGACTGTTTTTGCATTCTGTTGCCATGACTGGGTACATGTGGTCTTAATTGCCTAAATAAACAAATTGATGTCAATGGTGCTATTTTTAAATCTTTTTTTTTAAATAGTGAACTGGTTCCTGCATATGACTTCAGCACATTTGTCCTGTCAAATTTCAGGTAATGGTTTATTTCCTTTAACAGTATTTTTCAACAGTCGTAACACTTGTTGGCTTTATCAATAGCAAGCAAATGGCACCAGCTGTTCACTGCACTTGCTCGCATACCATTTTATGGATCATTGCACCAGAGCTTTATGTGACTTTGAAAGCCATTTTTGGGAATGTCTGAACAAGCACCTGAGCAGCTCCATGACCAATCTAATTGAAAGGTCTGTTACAGAGGCACACAGTTAAAACGAGAAGTGTAGGTTAGAAATGAAGTGGTTGGAATAGAATCAATCTAAAATGAACAGAAAAGGCAGTAGAGAATGGGAAGGAAAGGTGGGACTGAGAAAAGGAAACAACTGATATAATGTAGTAATTTTTTTTAATTGGGGGAATAATACATCCTCAATATTAAAATTTGTCAGTGCAAAAGAAGTGGTCTGCTTTTATGATAGAAATGTTTATATTTGCATGGACCTTTCCTTTCTTGATACAGGTTTGTCAAATGTTAGCACACAAAACGAAAAAATAGCAGCCGGCGTAGGATATTTCTTCGTGATTTTTCTGCCATTTAGTAAGATTATGATACGACTTTCTTGTATCAACTCCATACCACATGAATATTAAAATATCTGTAGAATTGCACTCTTGGATGCAGCCACCACTGCCCTTTTGGGTAGAGAACTAAAAATAATTGTCACCTTCTGAGCGAAGAAATTTCTTCTGGGCTGAGTGTAGAAATGGTACCCCTTTATATTGAAACTATGATTTCTAGTTCTGGACTTCCCAACCAGGATAAGCATCAATGGGAAGCGCGAGACTGCAAATGCAGGGTCTCAACCCAAAACATTAACTACCCCTTTGCTTCCACAAGATAGGCATGAATTCTACACCTACGCAGTCAAACCTTGTAAGAATTTTTGTTACAATGATCTTGTACGTGAGGAAAGAAACAGAGTAATAAGTAGGTTAGAAAAGTAGATCAGCAGAAACAACGGCCACATCAAATGGACAGTGCACATAGGTAGAGCAGCTGCTTCATTGACACTTGGGTACTATCTTTGGGGTGTTCGTCCATTTTCTCTGTGACCGTGTGTTTTTCCTCTGTGTGCTCCAGTTTTCTCCGACAACCTCAAGATGTGTAGGTCAATTGGCCTCTGTAAATTGCTTCCAATGTGTGGATGAATGGAGTTAACGTACAGAAAAAAAATCAAATTGGCAGAATTAAAGTTGCCCTATTTAATAATTTCCTGAAATGGAGGATGAATTTGTGGAATACAAGCAAGATACTTTTTTAATACAATGTCTTGAGAAAGCGATTTGTTATTCTCCGCACAATTTCTCCTATCTCCTATGTTGCTAAGTGGGAAACTTGCATTAACCTTGGCTGATCTCTTTTTTCCATAAATACAGTAACCTTTCGGAGTTTACTTTGCAAAGTCACACAAGACTTGCGCCTTCATGCCAAATATTCTAGTGCTGTCTCTTAAAGCATTTGGATAAATTTGTTGATTAAATTTCTATATCAGTCTTTAATGGATTTATCTTTCTCCTGAATTTATTTTGATGCCTTGGTATTACGCCTTTGCATATTGAATGTATTACGCCTTTGTATATTGAATGTCACATTATTTATTGTTTTAATCAATATCTATAATTGTTAAGCATGCCCCAAAATATAAAAGCATTGATTTGGATTGATAGTTTAACATTAATTCTTTATAAATGCAAGCTATACATGTTTAGCAATGAATCATAACAGGCACTACTATTTAATTTGGTTAATTGAATTTGTAAGAAAGCAGTCCAGTGCTGTGGTGATAAACTACTACTTTGGATCTAGAAGTCAGAATTTGGATCCTTCCAAGTAACTTGGAAATTATTTCGTCAAGCACGATTCTTCATGAACCAAGTTGCAGATGTCTCCTTGCCCTGAAGCTTGTTCAGTTGGTGAATCATAGGCAGATTGAAGAACAAAACCCATAGCAATGGCATTTTGTGCCCTTTTCTCTTTTGACTTTCTTTCCTGGTGATTTGTGTGTTTAGAGTTGGAAATCAAGGCACTTGCTGTAGTTACGAAGACACACTACCACTTGTTATCCCATTTTAATACGTGTATAGAATTATTCTCCTTTTTATTCCAAGCAGGGAGTCTTGTGTTGAAGTTGAGTTTTAATATTTTCTGAATGTAACATGCATTCTGGTTTTAAAATAATAATGTGATATTTTTTTTTAAATGTTTTGAATAGCACTTTGCGTCAGCGTGCTGACCCTGTTTACAGCCCTCCTTTGCAAATATCTGGACTCTGCTGGAGATTGAAGGTTTATCCAGTGAGTTTAAAAGTTTATATTTTGTGTCATCGGGGGAGGCAAGAGGAGAGAAGAGCTTTTGTTAAGAGTGATGACACTGGGATCTGTAGATGTTGGAATCTTAAGCAAAAAGCAAACTGCTGGAGTAACTTGATTGGTCTGGCAGCATTTGTAGAGGGAAGGCACAAACGACAATCCGTGGAAGAGTACCGACCTGAAACATCGTCTGTCTTATTCCCTCCACAGATGGTGCCTGACCTGCTGAGTTCCTCAACCAGTTATTTTTTGTTTGGGTGAACTTTTTAATTATTTCTAGTGTTGGTTTGTGGAGCTGTGTAGGAAGTAAGGAGTATTCAATATTCAGGAAGGGTAGACAGCAAGGAAGAGGTGGGGTGGTTTTGCTGGTTAAAGAGGAGATTAATGCAATTGCAAGGAGAGACATTACCTTGGATGCTGAAGAATCGGTATGGGTAGAACTGTGAAATAGCCAAGGGCAGAAAACACTTCGACACAAAATGCTGGAGTAACTCAGAGGGGCAGCAACATCTCTGGAGAGAAGGAATGGGTGACGTTTCGGGTCGAGAATGGAGCGCTAGGCTTGTATACTCTGGAATTTAAAAGGATGAGGAGATATTATTGAAACATATAGGATTATTAAGGGTTTGGACATGCTAAAGGCAGGAAACATGTTCCCGATGTTGGGGGAGTCCAGAACCGGGGGCCACAGTTTAAGAATAAGGGGTAAGGCATTTAGAATGGAGATGAGGAAACACTTTTACACACAGAGTTGTGAGCCTGTGGAATTCTCTGCCTCAGAGAGCGGTGGAGGCTGGTTCTCTGGATACTTTCAAGAGAGAGCTTGATAGGGCTCTTAAAGATAGTGGAGTCAAGGGATATGGGGAGAAGGCAGGAACGGGGTACTGATTGTGGATGATCAGCCATGATCACGTTGAATGACGGTGCTGGTTCGAAGAGCCGAATGGCCTACTCCTGCGTCCTTTGACAGACAAAAAATGAGTTGATATTGCCACTTTCCCCATGTGATACTGCAATGCATTAATGTGCTTATTTGGAAATTCCTGCTTGATTAATGCCCTCTGTGTAATAGTTGGTTATGTCGCTTGTTTGTGTGACAAATTCCAGATGACCATGTGTATGTATGTGTGTTCTCCATCTAACATCATGAGAGTTGTGAGTCTGGAATTCTCTGCCCCGGAGGGTGGTGGAGGCAGGTTCTCTGGATACTTTCAAGAGAGAGCTTGATAGGGCTCTTAAAGATAACGGAGTCAGGGGATATGGGGAGAAGGCAGGAATGGGGTACTGATTGTGGATGATCAGCCATGATCACATTCAATGGCGGTGCTGGCTCGAAGGGCCAAATGGCCTACTCCTTCTGCTATTGTCTATTCTTCAGACTGATTAGGGCTTCAGACTTCCATAGGTTGGCTGGAAAAGGATCCCGACCTGAAACATCACCCTTTCCTTCTCTCTAGAGATGCTGTCCCGCTGAGTAACTCCAGCTTTTTGTGTCTATCTTTGGTGGATGCAGCCTGCAGTTTGGGATCTTTGCGTTGCACAGAGCATCATTATTTAAACAAATTTGTGATTTAAATTTTTCTAATTAAATATTAGTGCTTGCATTTTAAGTTCCAAATTAAAGTTGTTCATTCTATTTCAGGATGGAAATGGAGTAGTGCGTGGAAATTACTTGTCAGTGTTTCTGGAACTTTCTGCTGGACTCCCTGAAACATCAAAGTACGGGTACTTTCCAATTTTTTTTATTATTCAATGTCTTTGCCTTGTTATGTACTATTGTAATACTAATTGATAGTTGTAGTTTAATAAATTGAATTTTCTCTCCTTTTCAACTAGTAGTGAGGGGTATTTTGATTAATTATCTCCATTTGCTGAGGATGTTGCTATGACAGTAGCACTTTGATGGGATTGTATTACGAACAAAATGCTTGCACAACATAGTGACTCAACATTTGATGACAGCCTACTTGTTTAAGTCGATTTGGGCTGTTTGGGCGCAAAGCCTGGAAAGACACCAACAACGGAGAGGTCATCACAGACCCCACAGTAGAACCACCGGGTTTTGACCTCCATCGCAAGCAATGGTTAACCCTGAACATCCCTGCACCCTCCATGCAAGAACAGCCCATCACCTGCATAAGTGGGGGATGACATACAGCCCTGCTTGCGTCTGCGGACATCCAGACCAGACCATCCCACACATCGTGAATGACTGCCCACTGAGGCTTTTCCCTGGGGACATCAAAGCCATCCACTCAGTAACTGAAGGTAGACAAAAAGCTGGAGAAACTCAGCAGGTGAGGCAGTAACTGATGCTGCCCTGGCTTGGATGCCTACCCTTGATCTGCAACTTTAGGCTGTGCACGCCATAGGCAAGAAGAAGAAGTGATCACGAACAGTATTAAATATATTATTCTACTTCTGCAAATTAATTTCACGTATAAAGCCATCACTTGGGTTTCTTTTACTTTGGAAATATTTTTTTTAATTCTCTAAAAATGGGTCAGTATTGTTTCAAGAATACGTATCCAAAGCATGATGGTAGACCAAGTTTGATGGCTCTATTGTCCCACATACAGATCCCAGCAAGTGACTAGATGGGTATTATTGAGGACTTGGAGCTGAGGATTACATAAAGGAGGAAATAAGTTCATGAGTCACAGGAGCAGAATTAGGCCATTTACAATGCCCTCCATAATGTTTGGGACAAAGACCCATCATTTATTTATTTGCCTCTGTGCTCCACAATTTGAGATTTGTAATAGAAATAATCAAGTGGTTAAAATGTACATTGTCGGATTTTAATAAAGGCCATTATTACATATTTTGGTTTCACAGAATTACAGCTGTGTTTATACATAGTCCCCCCAATATTCAGGACACCATAATGTTTGGGACTCATGGCAATCACAGGCGTTTGTAATTGCTCAGGTGTGTTTAATTGCCTCCTTAATGCAGGTATAAGAGAGCTCTCAGCACCTAGTCTTTCCTCCAGTCTTTCTATCGCATTTGGAAACATTTATTGCTGTTTATCAACGAGGACCAAAGTTGTGCCAATGAAAGTCAAAGAAGCCATTATGAAACTGACAAACAAGAATAGAACTGTTAAGAGATATCAGCCAAACCTTAGGCTTACCAAAATCAACTGTTTGGAACATTAAGAGGAAAGAGCACTGGTGAGCTTACTAAATGCAAAGGGACTGGTAGGCCAAGGAAGACCTCTACAGCTGATGACAGAAGAATTCTCTCTATAATAAAGAAGAATCCCCACACACTTGTCCGACAGATCAGAAACACTCTTTAGGAGTCGGGTGTGGATTTGTCAATGACCACTGTCTGCAGAAGACTTCATAAACAGAAATACAGAGGCTACACTGCAATATGCAAACCACTGGTTAGCTTCAAAAATGGGATGGCGAGGTTACAGTTCGCCAAGAAGTACCACAGTTCTGGAAAAAGGTCTTGTGGACAGATGAGACGAAGATTAACTTATATCAGAGTGATGTCAAGAGCAAAGTATGGAGGAGAGAAGGAACTGCCCAAGATCAAAAGCATACCACCTCATCTGTGAAACACGATGGTGGGGGTGTCATGGCCTGGGCATGTATGGCTGCTGAAGGTATTGGCTCACTTATCTTCATTGATGATACAACTGCTGATGGTAGTAGCATAATGAATTCTGGAAAGACACATCTTATCTGCTCAAGTTCAAACAAATGCCTCAAAACTCATTGGCCGGTGGTTCATTCTACAGCAAGACATTGATCCCAAACATACTGCTAAAAACAAAGGAGTTTTTCAAAGTTAAAAAATTGTCAATTCTTGAGTGGCCAACTCAATCACCCGATCTGAACCCAATTGAGCATGCCTTTTATATGCTGAAGAGAAAACTGAAGGGGACTAGCCCCCAAAACAAGCATAAGCTAAAGATGGCTGCAATACATGCCTGGCAGAGCAGCACCAGAGAAGACACCCAGCAGCTGGTGATGTCCATGAATTGCAGACTTCAAGCAGTCATTGCATGCAAAGGATATGCAATAAAATACTAAATATGACTATATGACTACTTTCATTTACATGACATTGCTGTGTCCCAAACATTATGATGCCCTAAAATGGGGGCACTATGTAAAAACACTGCTGTAATTTCTACATGGTGAAACCAAAATGTATAAAAATGGCCTTTATTAAAATCTGACAATGAGCAATTTAGCCATAAATTATTATTTTTTTTCTATTACAAATCTCAAATTGTGGAGTACAGATGCAAATAAATAAATGATGGTTCATTGTCCCAAACATTATGGTGGGCACAGTAGCCCATCGAGTCTACTCTGCCATTCCATCATGGCTGATCTATCATTCCATTTCAACCCCATTATCCTGCCTTCCCATAGCCTTTGACATCCTTACTAATCAAAAACTTGTCGATCTCTGGTTTAAAAATATCCAATGACTTGGTCTCCACAGCTGACTATGGCAACGTATTCCACAGATTCACCATCCTCTGACTAAAGAAATTCCTCCTTGTCTCCTTTCTAAAGATACGTCCTTTTATTCTGAGGCTGTGCCCTCTGGCCCTAGACTCTCCCACCAGTGGAAACTCTCCACATCTACCCTATCCAGGCATTTCATGATTCAGTTTCACTTCAGAATATCAACAATATTTGAAATTAAGTTTTGAAATTGACCTAGATTTTCTGCAAACAACGGTGTCATCTTTTTTGTTTTGCACTATATTGTTTTTTAAATTGATTTAATTATTTATTGAGTACTGTTTGCATAGCGTACAAAATGCAATCTGTCCACGTACTAGAGATGCAATTAAGAGCTGTTGGGGGAAAATGCTTGTAATGTTCCCAAGTTCAAAAATCAGTTCATTAACTTTTTAATTTAGATTAAGAAAATTTAGTTTTCAGTTTTACGAGAATACCACCCAATCGTAATGTTTTGATGGCACCTGTCAAGATCTCCATACCTCGTGTTTCCAGGTATGAGTACCGAGTGGAAATGGTTCATCAAGTCTCCAATGACCCAACCAAAAACATAATTCGAGAATTTGCCTCTGATTTTGAAGTGGGTGAATGTTGGGGATACAATCGTTTCTTTCGCTTGGACCTTCTTGCCAGTGAGGGTTACCTGAATATGCAGAGCGACACCTTGGTGCTCAGGTAAGCAGTGAATATTTACTCAATTTGAAAGCAATATTTCATCTTTTGCAAATTAAGTTGGTGTGTATAATCATAGTAAGTGGGTCATTGAAGTACGAGTTGCATTTTATTTGTGTGCTATTCGTGATTGCAGCAGGGGCTATAAATATATTTGTAGATTATTAACTATCTCGGAAACAAAAAGACAAGCTGCAAGTATGACAACAAGCATGTCGGTGACAGTAAAAGATCAGGTAGCACTTTATACAATAAATTATCTTTATTCTTTTTTCTTACGATTACCTCTTTCTACCTGAAGGTGGCAGCAAATGACTGTAGTTAAAGTTGCCAGTTTATTCAATTCAATTCAATTCAACTTTAATATCCTTGCACAGATACAAGTATGGGTACAACGAAATGCAGTTTAGCGTCAGTTCGTAGTAATAGCAATATAGAAATAAATACAGAATGCAGACAATGTGGATGGAGAGACTGGAGAAATCTATCGGCGGAACTCCGATAGTCCCGCTGATAGATTTCTGTGTGATGGTGTTGTTGTAGAACACCATCACACTAATTTATATATTAGTGGCCTGAATTGAAAAGATAAATCTTTTATGGACTGGATCTAAATAGAAATCCAATTGCAATGCAATATTGAGTCCTCCTGGCAAAATCTGGATTGTAAAGTGGTAGTTGGTAATGGAGATGTCTGGGTCACGGCACAACCTTTTGTTTACAATTTCAACTTGCACCTGTGAAAGTCACTTGACTTTAGCTTAGGGGCCCAGAGTGACCCATGTAGTTTTACTAACTGCTCAAAACTGCTTCACTAATAGTGTCATAGTCATACAGCACAGAATCAGGCCGTTTGGCCTAACTCGTCTGTGCTGACCAAGACATTCAACTAAGTTAGTCTCATTTGGCCCACATACATCCCTTTAAACATTTCCTATTTGTGTATCTGTATATGTCTTTCAAAAGTTATTGTATCTGCCTCAATCACTTCTTGTGGCAGCTCTTTCTATATGCACCAACCCTTGAAGACATTACCCCTCTGGTCTCTTTTTAAATCTTTCCCTTTTCACCTTAATCATATGCCCTCTAGCTTTTGAATCCTCTGTCCTGGGGAAATGGATGCATCCACTGATTTTCTACACCTCCTACTCCCATGCTTCAAGGAATATAGTATGATTGGATTGACTGCAAGACATAGCATGGAAAAAGGCCCTTCGGCCCACTGAGTCCAAGCAGACCATTGATCACCCGTTCACACTAATTCTGTTATCCCACTTTCTCATCCACTCCCTATATGGCAGCAGACATTTAGAGGTCACTTAACCAACAAACCCACACTTTGGGTGCACCCAGAACATCAATGCAGTCACAGTGAGAACGTGCAAATTTTACACAGACTGCACCTAGGTCAGAAACAAACCTGGGTCTCTGGCACTGTGTGGCAACAGCTCTACCAGCAGTGTTACAGTGCTGCACCTATGCCACTGTGCTGTGTTTTTTTTTAAAAAAAGACACATTTTCTATAGCAGTGACACCAAACAGTATTCCAAATGTGGCCTCGCCAATGTCTTGTACAACTGCAATATTATGTCTCATATCCTGTGCTCAATGACCTGATTGAAGGCCAATGTGCACAATACTTCCTTCACCACCTTGTCTACCTTACGGGGAATTATGTACTTGTACTCCTACACCCCTGTTCTACAACAGTCCCCGGGCCACCGTTCACCCAGTTTTGACTTCCCAAATACAACACTCGCATTTATCTGAATTTAAAGCCATTTGCCACTACTCAGCCCACCTACCTAGCTGATCCTGCTGTAATTATTCATGATATTTATTCCTGTCTGGTATGTCACCTATTTTGGTGTCATTGCCAAACTTACAAACCAAATCATTTATATAAAAAAAGACGAACTGCAACAAGCCCAGCACGGATTCCTGTGGCACACCACTGGTCGCAAGCATCCAATCTGAAAATTAACTTTCCACCATCGCTCTGTGCCCTCCTACCATCAAGCCAGTTATATCCAATTAGCCGGATCTCCTTGTGATTTTAAACTTCCATGTTGGACTTTGTTAAAGGCCTTACTAAAGTCTGCATAGATAATGTCCTCTGCCCTGTCCTTGTCAATCTTTTTGGTTATTGCAAACAAACTCAAACAGATTATGAGATTTGCACGGGCAAAGATGTGTTGACTGCCCATGATCATTTGTTGTCTATCAAATGCTGGTGGGCACTTGTCAAAATTCTCTCTAGTAGCTTTCTCATTACTGATGTCAGGCTCAATAGCCTGTAGCTCCATGACTTATTCTTGCTGTTCTTAAATAACGGTACAAAATTAGTCGCTCTTCAGTTTTCAAGAACTTTGTCTGTGGCTAAAGATGATGCAAGGGGCTCTGCAATTTCTTCCCCAGCTTTCCACAAGGTCAATGGATGAACTTCGACAGGTCTTGGGCTTTTATCTATTTATAATGTTTTAAGACCACAAACACCTTTATTAATTCATATCAGTTCCAGACGTCCCAACTCATTTGCCTCAATTCCTCATCTGTCATGATCTTCTCCACAGTAACATCTAATGAGAATTATTCATTAACAATCTTTGCCATAATCATGGTCGTCATTCTGACCTTTAAGAAGTCCTATTTTCTCCCTCAATACCCTTTTACTTTTGATATACCTAACAAATTGTCAAGTCAAGTCACATTTATTTATATAGCACATTTAAAAAACAACTCTCGTTGACCAAAGATCTTTACATGTGTTATAAGAGTAGTATACACAAGCAGGCTACATACATATATACAAATAGCCCTCGTTCAGAGGACGTCAGGAAAGGCTTGGGAGAACAGATATGTTTTTAGACTAGACTTAAAGGAGTCAATGGAGGGGGCAATGGGGAGAGGGATGCTGTTCCACAGTCTAGGAGCTGCAACCGCAAAGGCGCGGTCGCCCCTGAGCTTATGCCTAGACTGCGGGACATGTACAGGGAGAAGAGAATGGAGCCAAGGATGGAACCTTGTGGAACCCCACAGCAGAGGCTAGCTGGGGAGGAGAAAGAGTTGCCTATGTTAGTCGAGAAACTCCTACCTTTGAGGTAGGAGATGAACCAGCTCAGGGCAGTGCCATCAATACCAACCCCGTACCTGAGACGGTCAATTAGGATGGTGTGGTCAACTGCATCAAATGCTGTGCTGAGGTCGAGAAGGAGCAGGATTGCACAGTTGCCGGAGTCAACGGTGAGCAGTAAGTCATTATGTACCTTCAACAAGGCCGACTCTGTGCTGTGGTGAGCCCTGAAACCTGATTGGAAAGTTTCCAAGATAGTATTTTGTTGAATGTAAGGCATAAGTTGATTTAAGATTACCTTTTCAAGGGCTTTTGAGAGGAAAGGCAGTTTAGAAATGGGTCTGTAGTTGCTTGGCAAGGTGGGGTCGAGGTTAGGTTTTTTCAGGAGTGGCTGGACCACCGCATGCTTGAAGCAGGTAGGTACAGTGCCAGTGGCCAGAGAACTGTTGAAGATGGCGAGGATACTGTGACCGGCTGTTATGATGACGTCCTTTAGGAGGGCAGAGGGGACAGTGTCGAGGGGGCAGGTCGTAGGTTTCATGGTGGTGATCAGTTTTACAAGGGAGGGTAGAGTAACAGGTTGGAAACAATCTAATTTTGAAGAACAGACCAATGAGACAGCCAGGTCACGGGTGGGAGGGGAGATATTCGTTCTTATGTTCTTTACTGTGGTGGTGATTGTCCTCTGAGGATATTGGTCTCATCCAGTTTAGGTGAAATCTATACCTTTTGTGCAGCTCACCTCTGCCTCAGCATAGATCCGAATGATCCAAGAACCTGAATTCCTGCCTCCTATATCAGCCACCCATTCATATATTTCTGCCCTTTCTAGCCAGTGTCACTGGTCATAAACCAGAGGTTGCAACCCTTGTGGTACTGCTTTTCAAACCTTTTCCTAACTCCCATACTCCCTTTATTTTCTCCACTTATTAATACTAAGAAGTTTAGAAATGAAACAAAGTGACTGTCCAACCCCACCAGCAAAGTGTTATATTACATTATTTTCTGATTTCCAGGGAATTATGAGGATATGCGATTTAAAACATTTTTTTTAACTAAAATTGTATTTATAGTCTTATGAGTACTATGCATTCCTGTTATGCTGCTGGAAGTAAGTTTTCATTGTTCTGTTTTTGGTACATATGACGATTAAATATTCTTAACTCTTGTTATTGTTTTATTGTCGCATTGTACTGTGATACAATGAAAAACTTTGCATGCTATTCACTCAAATCATATCGTAATTATCAAATCACTTGACGAATAGAGCAGAGATGCTTGTACAATGCCAAGACATCAATCCCTTACTGTCAGGTGTTTTTGCTCTTGGCCTGCACTTTGATAGGGAAATGTAGTATACCTAATTAAATATTTGACTAGTCAAATCAAAAGCTGCTGTTGATACGGGTTTGCATTAATCTTTTGAAGTAAATTAATGGAAATGTGTCTAAATTCCTCAGATGTATTTGCATTCATTAATTTATGGACATTTTCACACATGTAAATTTACTTTTTTTTAAAGACTCTAAAATTTGGGTTGTGTACGATTTTGTGTGTTATGTAAAGCAATGTTGCTGAAAAATGAAACATTGGAACTCAAATGATCCTCCATTTTCAATGAAGTCCCTAATTTCCTCTCCGAATCGTCCATACATTTGACATTAATGCATTGAAGATCCCAGACATGGGCATTTGGATGGTTCTATGGTTTTCAAATGTGCGTGAGGCACATGTCATCTGTGGGCTGCTCACACTGAAGTAAGTCCTCATGGTGTCCAGGAAGCTTGTTGTGGCTTAACTTTTACAGGCAGGCTTCTCAAGCAAGTCAAAGGCTTGTGCTGATGTCCTGATGTGGTCAACTTCCTCTTAAATACTTTACCTGGCTCTTGTGAAAGAATGATTGCCATACAGTATTACTGCTTCTCTGAACTAAATGCAAATTGTATTAGTCTTCCAGATCTGTAAAATCAATTTTTTGTAATTTTTGTATTTTGCTGAATTTTAGAAATTAATTTGGAGATGGTGGTAGAGGTGCTGCCTCGCTAAGCTAGAGACCCGGGTTTGATAGTGATCTTGGGTTGTCTTCGTATAGTTCATCCGTTCTCTGGTGACCATGTGGACTTTCCTCCAGGCACTCTGTCATATGTCAAAGACGTGTGGGTTTGGTCTTTGTAAAATTGGCTGTAATATAGTGAGTGAATGAAAGTAGGGTAGCATAGAACTAGTGCGATTGGGCGATGGATGGTTGGTATGTACTCTGTGGGCCGAAGGGCCTGTTTCCATGCTGAACCTCTAAAATTTCAACGAAAACACCAGATTTGACATATCAAACTTCCTTCCTTGTCTGAATTGTACAGATACCAAGTGCGCGCTCCTACGTTTTACCAAAAATGCCGTGACCAGAATTGGTACATCAGCCAACTTGAGGTGACTCAAACGGGTTACATCCAACAAATCAACAATCTCAAAGAGGTCAGTTTCTGTAATCTACCTTCATCCTTCACTCAACTGGGAATTTAAATAGCATGAATTGACATTGTGATGACTGGGTCTGTCCTCTGTAGGTTCAAATAATAACCTCCTATTTAATTCATGACTGCAGCACACCCTCTATTGTGTTACTTTCAGGAATTACACATGGTATTTGCTTCAAACTTTACCATATAGCAATATTTTGTATTTTTTTACAGTTCCAAAGTAAATCTAATTTTCCATTAAACTGGTTCAA
Source organism: Okamejei kenojei (assembly GCA_035221665.1). Classification (NCBI taxonomy): domain Eukaryota; kingdom Metazoa; phylum Chordata; class Chondrichthyes; order Rajiformes; family Rajidae; genus Okamejei; species Okamejei kenojei. The sequence continues at coordinate 29,492,360 of CM069156.1, read as the reverse complement.
ATGCTGTTTTGTGAAGTGATATTGGTTTATGTTGTCTTTTTTGTTTATTTTTGATTGCTTCAAATATTTTGCACCAGCTGTGTTTTTCTGACCTGGAGGAAATAAAGCTGTTCATCAATTAATTTGGGAGACGCTATAGGTCATTTTTTTGCTGTAGGTGTGAATCTAACATCTTACATAGTTAATGTTGACTTTTCCATGCATACATTTTAATTTCTTTGTGGTGAAAATTCTAAATTTAGTGTTTTTGTGGCAAGTGCAATGAGCAGCTGTGACCTGTGTGAACAGGAGACGCAATTGTATAACACTTTTAAGTAATTAGGTTAAAAAATGAATGTAGGTGGTGATGGTGGGTGGGTGGTGAGGGGAGGTTGGATTAAGACGGGAGAGGATAAAAAAATCCAAATGTTATTTTATAAAATGAATAAACTTGGTGTTAAGAGTGACCCATGAAAAGTGGGGTGGAGAGAGCACTGCTGAAAACTTGACAACATACTGCAGATGATAAAAAAAATTGAAAAGAACATTTGCAGCAATGTTTTTAAACTGCATCATTGAAGAGGAAAGCAGTTAAAAGTTGATCACTTTTTGTCAGGATTTCCATCATTGCCAAGTGAAGAAACATAGAAAATAGGTGCAGGAGAAGGACACAGGATCCCCCCAGGGGCTAAAGATGTAACCCTGGGGGGGTATCCTCTGTTCAGGATGAGGGGGTTGGATATATGTCTTCCCATCTTGACCACCTGGGGACTGGCGGTGAGAAAGTCCCGGACCCAGGCACACAGGGCAGTGTTAAGCCTCAGTTTCAGCAGCTTCTCAGCCAGTCTGTTGGGGACTATCATATTGAAAGCTGAACTGAAGTCAATGAACAGCATCTTCACATAGCCCCCCTTCTGGCTGTCAAGGTGAGAGAACGGTGTGCAGAACCTGGGAGACCGCATCATCCGTGGATCTGTTCGGACGGTATGCGAACTCAGCAGGTCCATGTCTAGCGAGGGAGGAAGGCGCAGATGTGGTTCTTGATCAGCCTCTCGAAGCATTTCACGACTATCGAGATGAGGGCCACCGGTCAGTAGTCATTCAAGCAGGCTGGAGAGGCATTCTTTTGCACTGGAACAATGGTGCATCTTTTGAAGCAGGCAGGGACCACGGACTTGGCCAGGGAGAGGTTGAATATTGTGGTGAGCACTGGAGCAAGCTGAGTAGCACAAGACTTTAGTACTCGCCCAGATATACTATCTGTGCCTACAGCTTTCTTCGTGTTCACACGCGAGAGAGCCCACCTCGCGTCAAGCTCGGACACCGAGAATGTGTGTACATCCCCAGGGGTGGATCTCCCTCCAGCCTCGCTAGCCAGCACGCTGGCGGTGTTGTCGTTAGCCGGCGAGCTAGGGGTGATGTTGCCCGTCTCGAATCGTGCGTAGAAGGAGTTCAGGTCATCAGCTGGAGAGGTGCCAGCACTTCCGGTTGAGGGAGGGCTGCTCTGGTAGTTAGTTATAGTCCGTAGCCCCTGCCAAAGGTGTCTGGTGTCCTGCTGCTCCGTGACTCCATCCTGTCCTTTTACCTACTTTTTCCGTCCTTCACCGCCCTTCGCAGTCGGTAGGACACTGCCTTGTAGTCGTCCATATTGCCGGATGCCAGGCCGGAGTTGTAAGCAGCGGTGCGAGCATTCAAGGCAACACGAATGGACCTGTCCACGCAGGGTTTTTGATTAGGAAAGATGCTAACCCTTACCGTGGGGACGATGTTATCGGCTTTTGTTGCAGTGAAGTCCGTGACCGCTTCCGCGAACTCACTGACGTCTCTGGAACTTGCTTGGAACATATTCCAGTCGACATCGCTCAGTGCATCTTGCAGCATGGCCTCTGAATGGTCAGACCACTGCTTTACGTCCCTCGTCACTGCCACTTCCCGTACCATCCGTTGTTTATACTCCGGCAGCAGGAAAATAGCAGCGTCGTCAGATTTTCCAAAAGGAGGGAAAGAAACAGCCTTGTAGCCTTTCCTGAACAGCGTGTAGCAGTGGTCGAAAGTTCTTTCCCCCCTGGTGGCACACGTGATGTGTTGGCAGAAGTTACGCATGACCTTTTTTGAGATTTGACTTATTAAAATCTCCAGCCACCACCATAGCCGCATCAGGGTTCTTGTTTTGGTGTTGACATAGCACATCGTGTAGGGCTGATAGTGCCACTTCACTGTCCGCATGCGATGGATTGTAGACGGCTGTGATGATCACTGAGACATCAACTAGAATTTTAGAGTATAATTGTCTTATTGTCTTATGAGATACTTTGATTCGACTATTTTTAAGTGCTATGTTGGTTTAAAGATGCACAGCAAAATAGCAGAGCATCTTCATGACTGTCTCATGAATATAATTGTACCTGGATGGAGAGAAAGAGAAAATGTTACTACATGCAGATTTGTTGTTTGCTTTCAGTGTACTGATATCTAAAATATGTTAGTAACTTAGATTTCTTCACTTAACGTCGTTTGGATATTTTAATCAATTTTGTAACAGTAATCAAACTGCAGTTATTTCTCTGTGAAACAATTTTCCCGATTGGATCATATTCCTAATTGAAGTGGGACGATGATCCCACTTCATATGAAATGGGTGACATTAGTTGGTCTCCACCCTCCCTGAAGGATGAATAATGCTGCTTAACTTGGTTTTCTTCAAACTTGATTTGTTGCACAGAACTGTAAAACTATCTATTTAAAGATTTCTTCCAATATTCCTCAGTTGAAATGAAAATAAATACAAAAACATGTTGGTTGACTTGTTTTGTTGGTGAGGGAGTGCATCTAATAATTTGATGCATTTTGAAATATTTATTTTAAATATCTCCTCCATCTACATTTTTCCTGTTTCCTGTCTTGGCTTCTGCAGAGATTGGCCATTGAACTTTCGCGTAACAGGGCCTCTCAAAGCTTGTCGCCACCAAATGTGCACTTGAGCCCACAAAACAATGACTGCTTGGATACTAGGACAAAAAAGCTCATTTGTAATGAAGATCTGCCAGCAGAGGGTGCTTGTTCTGTTCTGGCCGTCAGCCTGGTCAAAGAGGAGGAGGAAGAGGACAAGATTCTACAGGATGACTCAAATGTAGGTGATTAGTTACAACTGAGAAACCGTTGCCAATCTTTCAATTTGAAGTGTATAAAGTGTAAGTCCTTGCTTTTTTTTAAATGTTTGAAACCGCTAAAGCCCCTTCAATCAGAAGTTAGCAGTGCCTTCTTTCTGCCTGCTAAAGGAGTTCTTTTCTCAGGGAATTGTTCAGAGAGCTCATCTGAGAATAGTGTGTTTGTTCTGAAATGCCTTTGAATCATTGGATGATGTTTCAATATACTTGCTTGGAACACTTCAAAATATAAGCAAAGTCTGTAAAGTACATTGAGCATTAATGAAGTGTTAGAAAAAAACATGAGGGATTTTAACGACAAATTTATTTTATTTAGCATGATCTTTCTGATGGTGATTTGGACATAGAATTCCTCACAGTAGATGATGAATTGAACCAACTTGACGGCACCAGCTCATCTGCTAGTTCCTCAGCAACGAGTAATACAGAAGAAAATGACATTGATGAGGAAACTATGCAAGTATTTTTTCATTAGTTTCTTGTTTATTGACAATACTATTATCCACTTATGTGATGAAGCACTTATAAATGAACGTTGGTATGCTTTCACTTATTTAACTTTACGATAAGGTGGACCGTTGAATTGCTCTTTAATTCTGATTGTAGATCATATATCTCTATACAACTTGCTTTAGGAGAGGACTGCTCATCCGCCTAGCTTACTTATAAGTAAAACTGCATCATGACGAATGGCTAACACAGCACCAGGTCATCATGAAGCAGATGGCAGCACTCGACCCTGTTGGAGTGAATGCCATAGATAGATACTTTATAATTTGCATGCTTGGGTGCCTAGTGAAGATTCTTAGAGGTATAGTGACATGTTTTGCTTGGCATGCTATCCAAATATATTTCATAGATACTCGAGTATAATAGGGGGGGGGGATACAGAGTGCAGACTGTAGTTCAACATTGTTGCACATCAGTTCCATAGACAAACCCCAATGTCTTCAGTGGGGTAGAGATTAATCGAACATTACTCTAGCTTATGGAAGGACCATTCAGAAGCCTGATAATAAGAGGGGAAGAAGCTGTTCCTGACGTTACAAAGGCCAGTTTTATCATCTGGTACATTCCAATATGGTCTGACTATAGTATTTGACAGCTCACCCCCTCCATGACATTCTGGTCAACCTGAGGAGTGTCTTCAGCAACAGACTAGTTCCACTGAGATGCAGGACACAACACCACTGGAAAACCTTCTTCCCTGTGGCTATCAAACTGCACAATTCCTCCCCATCTGTCGTGGGGCAGACCGGGACTGACTCTCTCCCCCCCCCCCCCCCCCCCCCTTCCAATTTACCTCCTAAGATCAATATCCCTCCTGGGATAAATAAAGTTCTGTCGTATCGTATCGACTCTCTGCAGGTCCATGTACTGCTATTTACCTGATGAAAAAACTGACTGTTGTAACAAGAATCTTAATGGGGGGGAAAACTATTACTTGCAGGTCATCTCTGCAATTTACAAAGGGATGTGGGAAGGGAAGAGGGCTGAAGTCTCACGATGGGGAAAAAAAACCCCTCCAGTTATGGTACTGGCATTTGCAGGAAAACCTCAGATTGAACATTAAACTGTTTTCAGAAATGGTACTTCAATTTACTTGTGTTTCCTGAGTAAAAACTAGAAGTTCTTGCTTCTAGTTTAATATCCAATAATCCTGATGGAAAGAGTTGGATTTGTCTCTCAGATTAACCTTTGGCCTGCAAGAATCTCCTCGAACAAGGCTGTAAAAGGTTGGTGGTGCTCACTAATCTACCTAGTCTGAATCGATCACTTCACCAGGCACCAAGGAAAATTTCACTTGTCATTATTTGCAAAATCATAATTGATTAACATCCATAGTTGCTGGTCTTGTGGCTGTATGAAGTTGCTCCTGACATAAAAAGATTGGAAAATATGATACCACCTGTTGTTCGGTCCACATTATTGACTAATAATGAGCAGAAGGATGTAGGTCTGACAATAACGAGTTTAGGGAGGAACATTCCACTCGAGTACTTTCACAAAGATAATATTGTAGCACCCAAAATAACGGACTGTGGGTTACTCACTAATGTAGATATTACATGAACTATAAATTGTACTCTTTATTAGTCGTGTTGATCCCATATATTTAAGTCTTTTTTTTTTTACGTTTGGATATTACATGAAGCTCAACCAAGATCTTTTCAACCTTTTACTTTTCAGGTTTGGGGAGAATGATGTTGAATACAGTAACAACATGGATTTGGAGGAAGGGGAGTTGGCTGATTCAGCAGGAGCTTCTGGTAATTCACATTGAAATGATTTTTTGCTTGGAATGTTGTTAGAGGTGGTGGTGGAATTAGTATCTTGCAACTGATGTTTTATCAACAGTGCATGGATCAGACCTAATCCTACCAATAAACAAACTCATTGCTATTGAAGCAGCTTAAGTTAGCCTTAAGGTTTATTGTACAAAGGAACAGGAGTAGCCCATTTGGCTCCACATTCAATTAGATCTTGAATATCAGTGTTGTATTTGTATCTAATAATACCTCTGCCTAATGCACAACCTGATCATTACCTAGTTTGGAAAATTCAAGTGGCTCTTTCACCTCTAGCTTTCAGCCTCGGTTGCTACTTTGGGGAAGAGTTCTAGATTTCCACCATTCTTTATGCATGCAGAAAATGTGGTTCCTGATATCCACTAGAGAAAAAAAATGTCTTCATCTTGCCTATTTAGCTGTTTTAGTCACTGTAAACACTTTAATTGTATCCCCCTTCTGTGCTCAAAAGAAATCCAAGCTTGGTATGTGCACCCTGACCTTGCTGTGCAACCCCTATGTTTCGGCATTCATATTGTACTTATTTGTATACCTGTATTTAAATTATTGGTGCTTGGTAACAGAAGATATTTATTTTGTTTGACATCTGTGAGTAATTTCCCACCAATAGCATTTCCCTATTGATTCAAACTTTAATGACAGCCTCCAGCCTTGGTCCTTTTGAAAATTAGAACACTGGTGACAGTCAGTGTTTTCGGGAATTAGATGGAGATTGCATCTTACTTTCTTTCATTAACATCAGGAGGTTGGTGGGGAAACATTAACCTGTTTATCAAAAGTGCCACGCCTTTTTATACTGGAAATGTAGAGGTTTTTAATTCTGTTTAAATTGTTTTTATTTATCTCTGCAATAAAATATGTGCTACAAATGTAATTGTAAATCAGCTTTTAATCAAGATAGATAGATATATAGTCCAAGTTGGGCCATTCATCAGAAATGAATCCATCATTATGTCAGGTAGTGATTTGAGTGCTGCATATTTCAAGTATTTAGTTGTACTTGAAGCATTTTAATTGCACAGTAAGATTCATTTGAATGAATAATTTTAATTAAATGTGAAATTCCCGAGCTTCCTTTCCCAACCACATCCAATTATGTGAGTCGGGCAAGTAAGTGATTTGCTTCATGCTGAAGTCTTTTTCTGAGAGGATAACAGCCAGTGGTATTTTATCGATCCTTGACAAAATTCCTAGCTTGACGTCCAATAGGTTGAATGTTGAAGGAACCCATACCCCGGCACTGTCCTCCCATACATGCTCGTTTTCTTTGTTTCATTTTTGCTTTCTCCCTCTGCTCATCCATCCCATCTCTTTCCACCCCCAAGCATCCCTGGTTCCATTCCCCCCACTTCCCAATCATCCCCTCACCAGCTGGTTCCACCTGGAACCCACCAGCTTCTGTCGCAAACAACCTCTGCCACACCTGCACATTCTGTTGAACTGGCATTCATTCCTGTTTCTCTCAGTCCTGATGAAGGACCTCAAATCTCAACTTGCTCTTTATGCCTCCACAGTAGCTGTTTGATTTGCTGCTACTTCCAGCTTTCTGTTTTGGTTTTCAAAATACAATTAGTACCTAGCTCTCTTTGATTTGTGTACTTAAATGCCCTATTATTTTACTGTCCGCAGTTACTCGCCATCGGTGAAATGTTTAAATTAAGAGCAGGTGACCTTAACAATCAACCACATGGAATTCCATCTGCCACAGTTTAGCCCAATTATTTAATCTGTCCGCATCCCTTATGAAAATGCTTGTTGCCATCTGTGCATTTTTCTGCATCTACTAATTTAGTACCTACTTAGACCTGTTTTAAATAATTGATGTATTCGCCAAGAGCTGAAGCCGAGAAGAGTTTCCTGGGAACAACTTGTCAATTAAATTCTTGTCAAATAAATGTCTGAGGTAGGGTCCCGACCTGAAACGTCACCTATCTGTTTTCTCTAGAGATGGTACCTGTCCCGCTGAGTTACTCCAGCATTTTGTGTCCATCTTTTGTCAATTACTCTATGGGGAGGAAATTATTCAACACCAAGTCCTGCTGCCTCTCAGAGCAATCCCATTGCTACCATTGTCCCATTTATTACCCAGTCTTCTATTCTCTATATGTCCATTAACAATCCCTGATTCTTTCACCAATCATCTATACAAAAGGTAATTTACAATAACAGCTTGTGCATGTTTGCAGTGTGGGAGGTAGGTGCAGCATATAGGTAAAATTAATTGTTCAATGAAGAATAAGCAGATTCCACAAATGCCAGAGGTCAAAATTGAACCTGGGTCACTGCCTAGGTATCTGGCCATCTGAGAACCTGTGAGAGCTGTGGTACCTGCAGTGCCACTCTGCTACCCTTCTATTGCTTGGAGCAGACTTTCTTTTACCACATCTAGTTTTTATGGTGGGGATTAACTAACTTTTGTCCAATTTTCTATTTAATCTATCAAATGCCTTCTTGAAATCCATGTGAATACGCATGTAGAAGTTCCCTAACTCATCAAATAATTACATCAACAATCCAAGTAGATTATCCTTTACAAGTACAGTGCGCTCTATAATGTTTGGGACAAAGACCCATCATTTATTTATTTGCCTCTATACTCCACAATTTGAGATTTGTAATATTAAAAAAAATCACATGTGGTTAAGTGTACATTGTCAGATTTTAATAAAGGCCAATTTTATACATTTTGGTTTCATCATGTAGAAATTACAGCTGTGTTTATACACAGTCCCCCTCATTTTAGGGCACCATAATGTTTGGGACACATGGCTTCACGGGCGTTTGTAATTGCTCAGGTGTGTTTATACATAGTCCCCCCATTTCAGGGCACCATAATGTTTGGGACACAGCAATGTCATGTAAATGAAAGTAGTTGTGTTTAATATTTTGTTGCATATCCTTTGCATGCAATGACTGCTTGAAGTCTGCGATTCATGGACATCACCAGTTGCTAGGTGTCTTCTCTGGTGATGCTCTGCCAGGCCTGTATTGTAGCCATCTTTAGCTTATACTTGTTTTGGGGCTAGTCCCCTTCAGTTTTCTCTTCAGCATATAAAAGACATGCTCAATTGGGTTCAGATCAGATGATTGACTTGGCCACTCAAGAATTTACAATTTTTAGCTTTGAAAAACTCCTTTGTTGTTTTAGCAGTATGTTTGGGATCAATGTCTTGCTGTAGAACGAACCTCCGGCCAATGAGTTTTGAGGCATTGGTTTGAACTTGAGCAGATAGGATTTATCTGAACACTTCAGAATTCATTATGCTATTACTATCAGCAGTTGTATCATCAATGAAGATAAGTGAGCCAGTACCTTCGGCAGCCTACATGCCTAGGCCATAACACCCCCACCATCGTGTTTCACAGGTGAGGTGGTATGCTTTGGATCTTGGGCGGTTCCTTTTCTCCTCCATACTTTGCTCTTGCCATTACTCCGATATAAGTTGATCTTTGTCTCATCTGTCCGTAAGACCTTTTTCCAGAACAGTGGTTGCTCTTTTAAGTACTTCTTGGCAAACTGTAACCTGGCCATCCTATTTTTACAGCTAACCATTGGTTTGTATCTTGCAGTGTAGCCTCTATATTTCTGTTCATGAAGTCTTCTGCGGACTGTGGTCATTGACAAATCGTCACCTGACTCCTGAAGAGTGTTTCTAATCTGTCAGAGGTGTTTGGGGTTTTTTCTTTATTATAGAGTGAATTCTTCTGTCATCAGCTGTGGAGGTCTTCCTTGGCCTGCCAGTCCCTTTGCGATTAATAAGCACACCAGTACTCTCTTTTTAATGATGTTCCAAACAGTTGATTTTGGTAAGCCTAAGGTTTGGCTGATGTCTCTAACAGTTTTATTCTTGTTTCTCAGTCTCATAATGGCTCATTTGACTTTCATTGGCACAACTTTGGTCGTCATGTTGATAAACAGCAATAAAAGTTTCCAATTGTGATGGAAAGACTGGAGGAAAGATAAGTTGCTGAGAGCACTCTTATACCTGTATTAAGGAGGCAATTAAATACACCTGTGAAGCCATGTGTCCCAAGCATTATGGTGCCCTGAAATGGAGGGGGGGGGGGGGACTGTGCATAAACTGCTTTAATTTCTACATGGTGAACCAAAATGTATAAAAATGGCCTTTATTAAAATTTGACAATGTGAACTTTAACCATGTGATTTTTTTTTCTATTACAAATCTCAAATTGTAGAGTACAGAGACAAATAAATAAATGATGGGTCTTTGTCCCAAACATTATTATCGGCACTCTGATATCCAAGTACTTAATCCCTCATTCTGATAGTTTTCAGTAATGTTCTCACACCTGGGAATGGAATGATATGGATCACTTGCAGGTAGATGAGATAGACCTGCCTGCACCCCTTCCTCTGGAAACTTGGTCCTCATGTGTACCACCCTCTGTTGCTCATTGGGCTCCTTTTTAAATTAGTCCCTTCTTTGAAACCTATGCCCACATATTCTTGGTTCCCCAACCCTGAGGAGAAAAATCATTGTGCAGTCAGCCTATCTATGCTCTTCATGATTTTATGCATTTTTAAGTCACCCCTCCGACTCCTTCGTGCCAATGAATGAATTCCTAGCCTGCTGAACCTCTTGAACTGACAACATCCTTGTAATTATTTTCTGCACTCTTTCCAGCGTAATGGCATTTTTCCTATCATAGCGTGACCAGATCCAAGTGTGGCCTCACCAACGTTTTATTTAACTTCCCAACTTCTATTCTTGATGCCCTAACTGATGAAGGCCAGCATACTAAAAGCCTTTTTCATCACCCTGTCTCCTGTGACCCCACACTTGGAGACCAATATACTTATATTCTTCAATATACTTCTAGGTCCTTCTGATCTCCAACACTCTCCAGGGCCATACAGTTCACTGAAGGTCCTACCCTGGTTTGACTTTCCAAAAATGCAACACCATGCACTTGCCTGAAATAAACACATTGCAAATAGTTTTGTTCAATTTTGGGGAGTTGCCAAGGAGAGGAGCAGTGTCGGCAACTGAGTTTGTGAGGTGAATAAAGAGTGCGGTGTGGGTGGGGTGGGGGGGGTTGGTGGTGGTGATGGTTGGTTTTAGCTTGTGGTTGGGTGTAGTCTGTGTTAATCCCATACCTGATATCAGAGAGGCAGTCTGTCATTCTACAGAGTGGAGGGAGTCAAGAGAACCAAGGTTGATTGGAGCTTTGTTTGTCAGCATGCATGTAGATCACTGTTTTTCTTTGATTGCTTTCTCCCTTGTTCTATGTTGGCATTTTCATAAATACATCCATCATTTTTTTCAATTTATACATATGATGAGAAATTTCACAGCCTAACAATTCCTGAGTTAGGAATTGTCTCTTATTCCCTTATCTATATGGGTACTATTGTATGTTTTCAGTTGCTAGTCATTGCTTGGTTACATGCGGAAACATGCATATCCTATCAATTGCAATTATTGGACTTTTATCAAATCATCCTTGACTTTTTCTTCAGCTAGTCGTAATCTTGATTTGTGTGTTGTTCTTGTAGATCTTTTTGTGTGTATTTTCCAATTGTGTTTCTAAAGTGGGGATCGGAAATTTGCTTGGTAGCTGGCTCGTGTTATTGGCTCTTTTAACTAGTGTTTTTGAAGAGTCACCAAATGATACATTACAGTAACGTTGGATTAAAAGCCAAAAAACTACAGATGCTGGAAATTATCTGCAGATCAGACAGTGTCTGTGAGGTGGGAAACAATTAATAGTTTTAGTTGGTGAACTTTAAGCAGAATCTGCACAATTTGTTTTTGGATTTCCCTGTAGTTCTGTTTAAAGGTCATTTTCTCCACGGATGCTGCAGGACCTGCTGAGTATCTCTGGCATTTTCTGTTTGTATTGCAGTGAGCAAGATGAGTTAATGTTACAGAACATGGCACACTGGTCATTATGAGACAATAAAGAACTGCGAGCCAGCGAGTCCAAAAGTAACCATGAGGATAAATAGCGTAGAAAGCAAATAAACTGGAACTTTAATTTTCAAACTTGATTTATCATTGTATGAAAGTATGGTGGGTGAGAGAGGTATCTGTTTGAAAGATACTATTTTCACATCCAGTTTTGTTTTGTGGTTCATTCTCTTTCAAGACTTTTGTGTGCTGAGTGGAGACATGAGCAACTGAAGATGTTGGTATCGTGAGCAAAACACAAAGTGCTGGAGTAAAGCAGTGGGTCAGGTTGCATCGGTGGGCAGACAATATAATGACTCTGGGACCCTTCTTCAGACTCAAGAAGTCGACACCAATTCAAGATGGTCTGAAGAGAGTTCTGACCTTAAACATCAATTGTCTATTCCATCCTAAGATGCCCCCTGACTCGTTGAGTAACTCCGGTCCTTTATGTTTTCTTATTGAATGTTCTCCACAGCTCTCAACTTCGCTGTATTTTCTCCCCTGAAAAATGAGCAGAGCTACGATAGTAATTTTTTTGTAGTATGTTATTTCATGTTTACTTCTCTTTAAATGTGATTTGGGTTAGCTTCATTAGCACCTTGTTAGGCATTCCATATTATCACATTCATTGTGTGAGCAAATGATTCTGACTCTTGACACGTTTAGCTGGTAAGTTTTTTTTTCTTACCACTTGTCAACTGGTGGAAAAGATACTTTTTGGCTTGCACTGAATTCGTTTAAATTAGACTTTAATGAGAGAAATAATATTGTAGAATTGGTACATATTGATTTCCAAATTTTCAGTTGAAACTTTTTTGGTTGCAATCCCTTCCTTTTCGGATCCTAATCTCTAACGGCATTGTGCAACCTCTGAGGTTGAGAAATGTCCATACACAATTCAACATCAGCACTTTCCAATTGAAGTCCTGCTGAAGAGACCTTTCCATGCATTTGAGGAATGAAGTTTGCTTTTGGGTGCCTGAGAAGTGAAGCATTTGTTTTGTGATGTGCACGTGTTTTATTTTAAAGAAAATTGCCAGACAAGGGCCTAGTTTTAGCTGATGAAATTCTGCTGATGCAACTGTGAGAAGTGGAAGTAAGCCAATATCAGCAGGGTCAGTACATCGACAAGAAAGAAGCTGAAGCAATGTTTGCAGTGTGAACTTGCACAAAATAAAATGGTCAAAAATTTAAGTCACTTCCACCCTGCCAATTGCTTGCGAAAGCTTTAAATGTATTATTGCCATTCATTTCGGAATATAAGGAAACTGTATGTTGGAAATCCTGATATGCAAATACAAAGTGAGTTTCAGTTTTTGTCAGAAAGCAAGTTTTTAATCTGTCTGGGAGAATTTTGCATCCAGAGGGAAATGAGCCCTTAATGTAAGAAATGGAGTAAAGGGAAGAAAAGGCATAATTGTTGAAATGCCCAATCATTTTTAGCTTGGAATTATTTACTTGTCAGTTTTACATTTAAAAATAAAGTCTGGACCTACATTCAGAAGACCTCATTGTTTCCTCCCAATATTCTGCTCTTGCTGTTTGTGTATTTTTGTCATGGTTATGGTGTGCTTCTGTTCTCCACAGGAGGGATGAACAACCACAATAGGTCTTCAAGGCGGGTAACGGGCAGTATGACGTCCGCAGCCAGCAGCAGCCTACTTGACATTGACCCGGTCATTCTCATACAGCTGTTGGACTTAAAGGACCGAAGCAGCATGGAAAATCTTTGGGGTATTCAGCCCCGTCCACCAGCTTCCCTCATGCATTCAGCAGGTAGTTTAATCGGCCTGTACTTTTTACTCTGATATACGTAGAGTACATGATTGAAAGGGCAAATTGTGTTTTTTTTTAAAAACAGCTCGCAGCTGTAAACAATTTATAAACCCAGCTCCAATTCGGTTGCCATTTCGGTATAAATTGGCCAGAGAATGTTTGACTTACTGGGAAAGTTTGATAAACTAAGAAGAATAAATTGGGTTTGTACTTTTTGAATTAGTACAAAGGAGGTTGAAAGGAAACTCCTGAAGTTAAGTGTGGGATGGAACTACAGATGCTGGTTTAAACTGAAGGCAGATACAAAAAGCTGGAGTAACTCACTGGGCAGGCAGCATCTTTGCAGAGAAGGAATGGGTGACGTTTCAGGTCGAGATTGGGTGATGTTTCAGGTTTCCCTAGGGATTAGGGAAACGAGAGATATAAATGATGATGTAGAGAGATGAAGAACAATGAATGAAAGGTATGCAAAACAAGTAACGATGATAAAGGAAACAGGCCATTGTTAGCTGTTTGTTGGGTGAAAATGAGAAGTTATTGTGACTTGGGAGGAAGAGGGATATATATATATATATATATATATATATATATATATATATATATATAGAGAGAGAGAGGGAGAGAGACTGCTGTGGCTACCTGAAGCTAGAGAAATCAATATTCATACCACTGGGATGTAAGCTGCCCAAGCAAAATATGAGATGCTGTTCATCCAATTTACGTTTATCCTCACTCTGACAATGGAGGAGACCTAGGATAGAAAGGTCTGTGTGGGAATGGGAAGGAGAATTTTAAAGTGCTTAGCAACCGGGAGATCACAAAGGTTCAGGTGGACTGAGCGAAAGTGTTCAACGAAACGATTGCCCAGTCTATGTTTGGTCTCACTGATGTTTAAGAGTTCACATCTTGAACAACGGATTCAGTAGATGAGGTTCTTGAACAACGGATACAGTAGATGAGGTTCTTGAACAATGGGTACAGTGGATGAGGTTCTTGAACAACGTTTTCCCACCTCCACCCCTTTCCACCTTCTACAGAGACCGATCCCCCGCAGCTCCCGGGTTAACTCATCCCAAACCACCCCTTCCCGGGTACCTTCCCCTGCAACCACAACAGATTCAACACCTGTCCCTATACTACCTCCCTCAACTCTGTCCAGGGACTCCCGACAGTCCTTTCATGTTATGCAGAGGTTCACTTGCACCTTCTCCAACCTCATCTACTGTATCCTTGGTTCAAGTGTAGACTCTTGCACATCGGCGAGATGAAAAGTAGACTGGGCTATCGTTTCACTGAACACCTTTGTTCAGTCTGTCTGAACCTTCCTGATCTCACGGTTGCTAAACACTTTAATTCTCCTTCCCATTCCTTCACAGAACTTTCTGTCCTAGGTCTCCTCCATTGTCAGAGTGAGGCTAAACGTAAATTAGAGGAACGGCATCTCATATTTTGCTTGGGCAGCCTCCAGCCCAGTGGTATGAATATTGATTTCTCTCACTTCAGCTAGCCCCGGCATTCCCTCTCGCTATCCCTCCCCCACCCAAGTCGCACTAGCTTCTCGTTTTCACCCAACAAAGCTAACAATGGCCTGTTTCCTTTATCATAGTTACCTTTTTACATATCTTTCCTTCATTGTTTTTTCTCTCTACATCATGGTCTATATCTCATGTTTCCCTAATCCCTAACCAGTCATTAGAAGGGTCTCGACCTGAAACGTCACCCATTCCTTCTCCCCAGAGAGGCTGCTTGAAGTTAAATACCAGGTTACCCCAATACCAGGTTGGGGTGAACGGGATTTTTTAAAATTTTGCTTCCTGTGTACTGCTTTTTATTTGCTTGTTTGCATCTTTCGGTGTGCAATTCTAATATTTTATACCTTCACCTCAACTTATTTTTGAAGTCCTAGTCATAGAGTGGAAGCAGGTCATTTGGCCCAACTTGCCCACACTGCCCAACGTGTCCCAGCTACACACGTCCCACCAACCTGCATTGGTGAGCCATTTACCTTTGTGGCATTATCTAATAACTCTGAAGGAATAGCATTGTCCCAAAATCTGGTCAATGTGTCTCTTGGAGGGGAACATGTACATATTAGTGTTCCTTTTGGACCTGTTGTCGTTTTTTTTTCTTGCTAGAGACATGGAATTGGAGGTGTTACCAAAATGGCCATTGGTAGTGCTGCAATGCATTTTATAGATGATGTATCCTGTAACCATGGTGTGCTGATCAAGATGCTGAATGTTCAGGATGGTGGATGTGGGCTGCTTTTTCCTGCAGGGGATGCAACCGCTTTGGTTATTATGTCAATTGTACTCCTCCAGACAACTGGAGAGTATACCATTGTACTACTATCTTGTGAGATGGTAGACTGATTCCAAGGAGTCGGGAAGTATGTTACTCCATAGAATGCCCAAGTGTTAATTTGCTTTTATTCCACAATATATAGTGGTGGCCTGGTTAATTTTTCAGCGTGATAATCTCCAGGACATTGGTGATAGATTCATTAATAGTAATTCTGTTGAATGTCAAAAGGAAATTGTCAGGCTCTCGCTGTGGGGATGATTATTGCTCTGGTTACCTACCTGATCCTCAAGGTTATAATTTTGATTTCCTTGGACTGCTATATCTAGGGAATTATGAATGGAAATGAACACTACAGTCCTCAGCATGTGTTCCCACTTCTGACCTGAATGATGGAAGGAAGGTCATTGAAGTCATTAAATCTGGATGAGTCTGGGTAGCAAGCCAACTCTTGCTCAACCCAACCTCTTATGACAGGAGGCTAAACAACCCAATCCCATCTGTTGTGCTAAATGTAACTCCACGCAATGATAAGTGGCTGACAGTTCTCATTGTGGCATCAAATAACTTTTAGAATATTAAAAGCAGTTTGTCATACTTGTCAAATGGTACCAAGACAGTCATTCTCATGTAGCCCCGTGTATGGATTTCAGCAGCTCTTTTGTCTACAAGACTGCATTGAGGTCTAAAACCAAATAGTTCTGGACATCAGCTGAACTTCAGCATCAGTGAGAAGGTTTGGTGAGCGATTGCTGCTTGATAGCACTGAACAGGAACACTTCATTTTTTTGGTAAAAATTGATCTGATAGATTTCTCATTTTTGTGGGCGTTCTTCATGCAGTTGCCTGACAGTCAAATTAGATTTTGATATTTGGATTCCTGAACCTATTCCATCCTACAAGCCTCGAAGGGAAGGCTAGCTACTCAACTTAGGGGTCTTCTTGTTTGTCAGCTTACAGTGAGTTTTGTGATGTGCTTTGCCCCCACTGTTCTCAATTCTGTAGTATTCCTGGCTTGCTTACAATGATTTTTTTTAATTTTGAGTTATCGCTGACCTGAACCCAGGGGTATATATAAAGCAAGCCTCTAGGCCAGTGGTTCTTAACCTTTTTGGCATACGTACGCGCATACACGAACAAAATATTGTATGTAGTATGTACCTTTGTTAGGTTCCTAAACATGGGCTCAACAAATGGATATGTTATTTATGACCCCTTCATGTCCCCCGGTAAAGCCCCAAATGACCCCGCCATGGGGATCCCAACCCCCCAGGTTAAGAACCACTGCTCTAGGCCCTGCGGTATTCATAGTATCCAGTACTTGAAGTTGGTTGGAATGAATTGAATTGCCTGAGGACAGCTTCTGAAATTGAGAACCTTGTAACCTGGTGTCAAGACAGCAACTTTTCTCTCAAGTCAGCAAATACAAAGGAGATAGTTTTCGACTTCAGGAAGTGAAACTACACTCATACGAGACTGAAGTAGAAATTGTTGAAAGCTTCAAGTTCCTAAGAATAAATATCACCAGTAACTTGTCCTGGACTAGCTATATCGAAACGTCATCCATTCCTTCTCTCCAGAGATGCTGCTTGTCCCGCTGAATTACTCCAGCTTTTTGTGTCCACTTTCAATGGCCTAGAAAGTGGTACACTGTGGGCAGCTTGATTTGCAAACATGTATAGTCTTTCTGCTGACTGGATACCATGCAACAAAATATGTGTTTCACTGTACGTCAATACACTGTGTCAATAAACTAAACTAAATGTGAACGTGATGGAGATTTTAGGAGGAGGCAATATGCATTATTTTAACGTTGCTCTCTTGGTGTTTGCGAGTACTTCAGCCTTTAGCCGCTCTGAGCTGGTGCCCACCATTATTCCATATGAGAAAGTTCACCATTTTTAAGTTGATGTAGTGGACTGCAAACCATTGATTGTGAGATTCCATTGCACTACTTGTAGCATGGCGTTACTTCTGCTTAGAATGTTATGGCTTCAAGGTGACAACTAGTTTTTGAGAACATTTGATGATGGTCTTCATGCTTTCTGTACTGCTTGTTGACCTTTTGTTGTTCCCCAGGTTGCTGGTAATGGTAGTATGAAATGTGCTATATATTAAATTAAGAAGTTATAGTGGAGTTTGCACATTCTCCATGTGAATACGAGGGTTTCCTCCTCAATATCTCTAAGACGTGTGGGTTTGTAGGTTATTTGGCCTCAGTAAATTCCCCTAGTGTGTAGGAGTGGATGAGAAAGTGGGATATCATGGAATTGGGATGAACGGGTGATCAGTGGTTGCCATGGGCCAAAGGGCCTGCCTCCATTACTATAGGTCTAAACTAAACTGGCGCAATGGCCTCTGCCACTGCTGAAGGCTCACAAGATCTCAAGGATGCCCAATTTTGATTAGCTTGAATTGTTTTGAATACATTAAAGTTTGATGGCAGTGCGACAGAATGTAAAGGAGGGAGTCTTATGACAAAACTCTTTTGCTTCTATTCCCGTCATCAATTGATCCATCCATCCCCTTGCCACCTATTGCAAATCCTGTCTGGAAGTGTAGTCCTTCAAGGCTTGATGATGCTGCTGAGCTACCTGGCAATGGACATTAATGTTCGCCACACAGATCCATTCTGTGTCCTTGCTACCCTCAGCGCATCTTCTGTGTGGTGCTCAATGTCGAAGAGTGATGATTCATCAGCTGATGAAATGGCCCTTGTTTGACCTGTCGCATGAGATTTTGTGGAATGCAAGGATCACGCCGTTGCAATTTATGCTGGCACTTTAGTAACACAGTGAGATGGTGCATATCCAGGAATTTATAAATAGGTCTGTGCTGTAAGTTCATTGCAATTCTCAGAAACTCAATGACTTGGTCCTCTCAGCTGATAAATCACTGTAGTGACTAGAATGATCACGGGCTTTGGAGCGTGATTGATTTTGAGAAAATTGAGCATTTTTTTCCAGGCTGATGTGCAAATCCCCAGTTATTTAAATGCTCGCAAGTTTTGAAAGGAAAGTAATGACTTGGTGTTTCGTTTTGCCTCATTAGGAAGAGAGCCTTGCATTTATACCTCTGGGTGTTCCACAGTGCTTTACAGCCAGTGAAGCACTTAAAAGTGTAGTCATTGTTGTAATTATAAGAAAAGCATCATTAATGCACGATAAATTTGCTGCAATGCTCTTGATGATTAGGAACTTCCAGGTTATTCTCTCATAACTTTCATTTTTATTTTTTTCTCTATGAAAGAGATTAGCGCTTAATTCTCTTCTGCGCCAATGCCTCCCTCCCAAAATTGTGATATAGCAAACTATCTATGCTTCAGTGGTGCAAGGTTCCATCATGTTGAGAGACATGCCCACAGCTATCCTTTCATCTGTGACTCAAGGCTATGATAAGCTGATGAAGAAAGTTTGTACAGCTGAAATCTTTTTTTCCTTCATAGTCCATTACTAGATATTTTTGTGAAATTTAGGAACTGAAAGTGTGCTTTTCATCTCCGTAGGTCTTTGTAGGTTCGATCCTCTGCATTCACACCTTCCATGTAACACCTCAACCAATCAAAAATGCTTTCTATTTGTTTCACCCATAGCTGCTCGGCTAACTTATTCTAAAATAATTCCTGCGTAGCAAGTCCCATGTAATGACCACTTTGCAGAATTCTCCGGGTTTACTTATCACTCTCTTGTATTTTTAACTTCTAATTTTGGACTTGCCTACAAATAAAACGTCTTTAATGTTGTCCAATCTATTCACAAATTTGAAATCCTCCTTTAGTTTTGCTTCTTACTGATAACTATGTTGTATGTATATGCCAAGTTATATGCATTTATGTATCCAACGCCAGGAATATTTGTTGTTTAATATTAAGGGCAGCACTGAAGCGCAATGGTAGAGTGCTGCCCTAGAGCACCAGAGACCACGATTCGATCCTGACTACGGGTGCTGTCTGTCCAGAGTTTGTATGTTCTCATTCTAACTACGTGGGTTTACTCTGGGTGCTCTGGATTCCTTCCACATGCCATTCCTCCCACTCGCAAGTTTGATGGTTAATTGATTCCTGTAAATTGCCCCGAGCGTGTAGGAGGGATAGTGTGTACGGGTGATTGATGGTCGGCGTGGACTCGGTTGGCCAAAGGGCATGTTTCCACGTTATGTCTCAAACTAATATCTAATTTCCTGATGAATCTGAACCAGCAGTATGGGGCAGTATTTGTTTGCTTTGCTGCTTCCACCAAGGCATTTTTTGTAATAACTGAGCTTGAACTGCATCGAAAACTCGGTTAAACCTCAACTTTAGGCTGAGTGAACTAAATACTGAGTGACTGTAGAAAGACTACAGCTAATCTCGGCTCCCTTTGTTGAGGGTGAGAACTTTGGCAATTTGAAGCTTAAGTAAAGGAAGGGGTTTTAATGAATGACTAAGGAGGAAGTTTTAATTATTTTCTTTTGTAAATAGCTCAATGCCGTAAAGACCGCGACCAGCGGCGACAGCAATCTGTACGTCGCTCACCGCCTGATTCCGGCGTCCTGAAGAGGCTAAAGGCCCAAATGGCTGAAGTCAGGAGCAAAATGTCTGAAGTCAAAAGCCAAATGTCTGAAGTGAAAAATAACACCGTGCCTTGTGGAGATTTGGGGTCAAACTACATCGCTTATCCAGGAGAGCAGGTACCTCAGGGGTCCTGCGGAATCGCCGGCATCCGGAGGCATGAATCGGGGCTGGACCTCTTTTCTAATTACATAACCTTTGGTGAGTGAACAAGTGATTATATTGACTGTGTTCTTTCAACACGCATGCCTTATGACTATAAAAATGTGGTGATGATGTTAATGATGCTACCTCAGGTGTATAATTTCTCTTTATTAAGAGAAAATGCTCAAAATTAAAAGCCACATCACTTGACTATAGGGGGAAAACTGATCCAAAGTGTTAATGCCATTTTTAAGTTTATTTGGTCATGTGTACACCATTACTTCACTAATTCCCTATTTTGTGTGTGCTTGAGAGACCTCCAACCAACTCTTATCCTACTTTGGGTGCTGGCCTCTTGTTCCTACTTTGTGCAAACTGACCATGACCTTGTTACGAACAATTTCTCATTTTTTTAGTAGCCTGTACCCCGATGGTATGAACATTGAACTATCCATTTTTAGTAACTTCCTACCTCTCCTGTATTTTCCTTTTGGTTTTTGAATTTTCGCACCCCTTGGTCTATTTCCATCCACCTACTTAACACTCTTTTCACCAGCACGCTTCCTCCCTCCACCATCTGCTATTCACCTCTCCATTAATAATTCGGACCATCCTGACTTAGTTTCAGCACTGGCAGCCTTATCACCTGCCAGCAACTTTCTCAGTCTTATCCCTTATCTGCCTCCATCATCTACCGTCCTCTAGCTCCCCATTTCACCCCTTTCCCCTCCCCTACCTGTCTCCATATGTCCATCATCCTTCACCCATCCCCACTCCACTAATGATCTTTCCAATCGGTCTCATCTCTCCTTTAGGTGTTAGATATTTTCCCCCTCCACTTTCAAGTATGACGTAGCATTTCATTTTGAAACATTGACCTTTCCTTGCCAGCATGGATGCTGCTCGACCAGCAGCTCAGAGTGGTCTGTCTGGTTTGAGTCCGATGTCAGACACGTGGCCTGCCTATTTGAATTGTCTTGATGTAATTAGCTTTCAGTGCCTGAAATGTGGATCTGGGAACATAGCTTGCTTATCCATGCACTGAATTTGAAAGATTTTGCAGGCATTGGTTTAATTCCGCCACTTTCTTGAGTTGCCCGATGTTGGAGGTCCAGATCTCAAAAAACCTACGAGGACTGAAGTTAGCGACTATCCAGTAGGTCCTGAGTTTTGTGCCATGTTGGAGGTATCGATCTTAGAACATTTAATCTCAATCAAGCAAGTTACCTGCTGGTGCATTGTTGTTCATATCAAATTTCATCGTTGATGTTGACCTCTGCCAAGAGGAATGGGAGGTGGCCATATTTTCCAGTATCATGAACTATATTGGCAGAAGGCGGTATGATGTAGTGGGCCTGTCCATTGTGAATGACGAGTCTAAGGTTAATAGCGGATCTGAGATTGTGGATGCCACGTATAAGCTCTGTCATCTTGAGCAAAACACACAGTGCAGAAGTAACTCAGCGGGTCATGCACCATCTGTGGAAGGAATGGATAGTGACATTTTGGGTTGGAATAAGCAGCATCTTCAGCTCTTTATGTGTCATCTTGTATGCTTCAGTGAACACGTCAGCACTAAAGTGGAGCTTGTCTTTTAAGTGCATGAAAATGAATCGTCCGTATGCTGCAGCTCACAGCTGAGGTTTGGGTGATCTGATTCTAAAGTGTACTTACCATAATTTGAACAGTTGTCTGTTAGCTCCACTCTACTCCAAGACGAGCATTGCGGTGAGGAAGGTGTAGCAAAGTGTCGGGGCAATGATTGACGCTGGCTTCACTTGGGTTGTCTGTTCATTAGGAGCATTCTATATATGCCATCATTAAGCAAATTTACAATGGTGCTGAATTTTGCAGGCCATTGGAATTTTGGGAGGGTGTTCCATGGCCCCTCTATGTTGGAATGGAAGGCTTTGGAGAGGCTGAAAAGGCCACTATACAGTTGATGTTCCCGGTATTTGTCTTAAGAGTTATCACACATTAGGAGACTCAGTGGACATACCTTGCACTGTTTTGGAGGACAGCTTCCACTGCTAGGAGGAGGCAGTTGAGGTGAATCCTGACTATGACGTTTCCTGCAGCAGAGGAAAGCCAAAGCAATTCTTTTGTTATCACTGTCGAATTCTTGAAGAGAGTTATAATCAGGAATAATAGCAACTACTAACGTTTGTGCAAAAGCCCTGCTCGAGGCCTTTGACCCAGTCTGCATCCCAGTTGGACAATGCTTGTCCATCAGATTGGGAAGGGCCACGATCCTTTGGCAAGGTGTGATGAAGCAAGTGTGATTTGAGCTTTTTTTTGCTTTTTGCTTCAACTTTAGTTGGACTAGTTTACCCAGCTGGGAGAAAACAGTAGACATAAAGGACTGCAGGTGCTGGTATACAAAATAGACACAATATGCTGGAATAACTCGGCAATGTTTTTAGGTCATGTTCTCCATAGATGTTGCCTGACTCACTCACTTGCTCCCGCATTTTGCGTCATTTATTTTGGGTGAAAGGCGGTAACTGGTACAGTACACTAATATTTTCCCAGCAACTCCCTTCTGTCTCCCCGACAGTCAGTGACCACATTTTCTGGTGACTATGAAAACTATGCTCATTGATTAAAAATCCTGTCTGGGTCGCAGTTGATGGCTGTTAATTGAACTAAATGTTCTTGGCTTGATTTGTGTTGGTCATTGCTTGAATTGGAAGGTAATCTAGTTATTTGTCATCTGCGCAGCCAAGATATAATAATTGAGGAAGATTTGACAACCTTATAACATACATAATCCATTGTGGTGCCAGCGAAGTAACTTGGAAACTGAATCGTAATCCTTTCTGAAATTGTGTGATTCTGTAATTGACATGCTGCTTCCAGTATACACAGCGAACCATGTCGTATTTCCTATATTCTCAGTAGTAAAGTGACAGATCTGAATGTCTTTACTTTTAATCAATTTTATCCTTCGCTGTTCTAGAAGACTCAATTATAGGAAACTTCTCCATTACCTTGCCTGAGTGACGTCAATGCGTTAGTAGGTTACTTTTAATTAGGGGTTGCCAGCAAATGTCAGGGGATATTCACACATTAGAAATCGTTGTTTTCTCTTTCCTCCGCAAGTAGAGTGCTGGAAGTAGTTGTAGTGCCCCAGCTGCTGTAGCACCTGAGGACAGCTAATGGGACAGGACGGAGTCAAACTCATCACCACCTGGTGTGTGACCTGCTTCACATCGTCAGCACCCTGATCCAAAAACTTGTGAGGAGAAGATGGCATCTGTTTAAAAGTCAAAATGATTTTATTATCACATTGCTGTGCAAGCAGACCTGGAGCGTAGAAACAAGGAACCGCAGATGCTGGTTTACATAAAATGACAGTGCTGGGGTAACTCAGCGGGTCAGACAGCATCTCTGGAGAACATCGATGGGTAATGTCTTGAGTCGGGACCCTTGACCAGAAATTCACCTATCTCCAGAGATACAATCTGACCCGCTGAGATACTCCAGCTTTTTGTGTCCAAACCTGGATAGACTCTTTGATTCGATTTGAAACTTGGCTTATCTAGTTTGTTTAGAAAATAATGAATACAGCTTATATGTACTACATGCAGACAAAAATATGCTATGAACATACAGCACGAGACAATAAATGTTCAAACGTTGGAATTTAATGCTTAGTGATCGGATTGCAGTTACCTGGGAAACGGGAATGATTTACTACAGAGTACATTCTGGTGAGCACTCTGTTTTGGTTTCTTTCTTCTGACATCAAAACAGTAAATGTCCAGAGAGCATAGATTTGAGTTGCTGAGCATTTCGAGAAAACCTTGTGAAAATGGTTATTTATAAAAATACAAGTGCTTAACTGATTGGGTGCATGTTTGTGAGGGGAATCCATAACCAGTTAAGATGCTGATGAACGATGTTGTCGATAAATGAGCTTGTCAGCTTTTGCAAAAAATTCAAAATATCACAATAATCACTTGTTTGCATTAGCTTGTGGTTAACCTGACCTAAACCGAGATAAGGTGTTAACTCGTATCTCATTTCAAATTGTCTATCAGCATCCAGCAGGAAATCTGCATCTCCAAAGCACAATCGCTCGGGTCCAGGGACCTCTCTGTCTGTCCGCAGAGCACTGGACTGTGTGGATAAAGATCTCCATTGCCAAGAGAATGGCCAAGTCACCACAGCAGGTAACTGTTGTACTGTTTCGTACCTCTGCTTTATTTTTATACTTTTTAATAAGATGGTAACCAGTATTTCTGGCTGCAGAAGGAGAGATGCATTCAGAAAGGAACGTACCCTTGCAAATTATTAAAGCAAAATCACTTGCAAGTGCTGTATTATGTTAATTATCGCATGAAGTACAGCATGATTTTAATTTTGCTTGAGATTTGCTATTTTAGGTCAAAAATTCTAATTATAAGTGACATGCTGTAAGATACAAAATGTCCTCTCTTCCAAGCTTGTTCCAAAGTCAAATTAGACATAAAAAGCTGGGATACCTCGGCGGGTCAGGCAGCATCACTTCAGACTGAGAGCTCAGTCTGAAGAAGGGTCTCTATCGGAAACGTCACCTATTCCTTTTCTCCAGAGATGCTGCCTGACCTGCTAAGTTACCCCAGCCTTTTGTCTATCTTCGATTTGAACCAGCATCTGCAGTTCCTTCCTACATACTTGTTCCAAGGCCACACGTGTTTGACTGGAAACAGGAATAAACTGATTGCAATTTAATGTACCATGTTCCCTGATGCAGTCCACTTCTGGTTATTACTGCTCTTCCTTTTGAAACCAACTGTTGACATCGGTACATACATCAACACCTGGTGCAATGAACTTTTTAGTATTTCTAAAAATGTAAGCATTACATGGAGATTAACAAGATATAAACAACAAAATTTAACCTTAAACATGTAAATATCAATGTTAGTGCAAGCTAGAACATATTGGGGATATATCATGGACTGTTATTTGGAGAAGGATGGGAATTTATCTTTTAATATACTATAATTTCTAGGTTCAGCAAAATCTAACAGTAGACAAGGATCCCCACACTCTATAAACAAATCCAATGATTCTGAGGTAACATCAATGGGCAAGGCGGATGATAGGCCTTCTGCCACTGCTGCTTCTGATATGTTTAGCATCTCAACACTGAATGGATTGACGTCACTGGAGACATCACGGAAAATCGTTACAATAGGGTGAGAGTACAAAGTGTCTATTTGCCACCCTTCTTCCTCTTTGCTGCCTTGGGTTAAAAATAGAATTGCAGGCAACTATCTTTTTTTTTGCCTAATGCTGCATTTTATCCACTAATTCCACCTCGAGGGAGGTATTTTTAACCATTTACCTCAAGCTTAACTTTTGTGCATGATTCACTGTTCAAACCTGTATCTCTTTTCAGCAGGACCGGAACTAATGGAGTTGTCCTTTAGGACGGAACGCAGTTTGAATTTATATTGCTGTTTATCATGTTTGAGTGATGACTGACTTTTGAAATGTAGCCTCTTCTTTAGACATGCGGCTGCAAATTTATCTACAAATGATCCCAAAGGCAGCTAATGAGGTAGATGACTGGATAATTTGCTAATTGTGGTAATTAAAGAGGAAATGGGAGGAGAATATCATCTCAACTACTGCATAATCTTCAATATTCCACTTGCGCTATTGTGTTGGGTTCAGTACTTTTGGTACCTTTGCCAATGCAGTACTATAATGTTTGTAGACTTGTTCAAATCCTGATTTTGGGCTTGAATTTGGTATTCTCCCCTCTGGGTTGTAATATTCAATGATTCTTTACCACATGCACATAGATTAAGTGATTTTTTTTTTTTTGCATGCAGCTCAGTAGAGTCATAGAGTGATACAGTG
Organism: Okamejei kenojei; assembly: GCA_035221665.1. Lineage (NCBI taxonomy): Eukaryota > Metazoa > Chordata > Chondrichthyes > Rajiformes > Rajidae > Okamejei > Okamejei kenojei. The sequence goes on along the minus strand of CM069156.1, from coordinate 29,466,364 downwards.
TGGAAACAGGCCCTTCGGCCCAACTTTCCCACACCAACCAACAATGTCCCAGCTACACTAGTCCCACTTGCCTGTGCCTGGTCCATATCCCTCCAAACCTGTCCTATCCATGTACCTGTCTAACTGTCTCTTAAACGATGGGATCGTCCCAGCCTCGACTACCTCCTCTGGCACCTTGTTCCATACACCCACCACCCTTTGTGTGAAAAAGTTACCCTGGATTCCTGTTAAATCTTTTCCCCTTCACCTTGAACCTTTGTCCTCTGGTTCTCGATTCCCCTATTCTGGGCCAGAGACTCTGCATCTACCGCAATCTATTCCTCTCATGATTTTGTACACCTCCATAAGATCCTCCCTCATCCTCCTGCGCTCCATGGAATGGAGACCTGACCTAAACCTCTCCCTACAGCTCACACCATCTGGTACTGGCAACATCCTCGTAAATCTTTTCTGAACCCTTTCAAGCTTAACAATATCTTTCCTATACCATGGTGTCCAGAACTGAACACAATATTCTAAATATGGTCTCACCAACATCTTATACAACTGCAACATGACCTCCCAACTTCTATACTCAATACTCTGACTCATGATGGACAAATACCAAAAGTCCTTTTTTACCACCTTATCTACCTGCGACTCGACCTCCAAGGAACCATGCACCTGTATTCCTAGATCCCTCTGCTCCACAACACTACCCAGAGGCCTAGCATTTACTGTGTAGGTCCTGCCCTTGTTTGATGTCCCAAATGCAACATCTCAATCTTTTCTGTATTAAATTCCATCAACCATTCCTCCGCCCACCTGCCCAATCGATACAGATCCTGCTGCAATCTTTCACAACCATCTTCACAATCTGCAAAACCACTTACTTTTGTATCATCAGCAAACATGCCAATCTTGTTCTGTATGTTCTCATCCAAATCATTGATGTAGATGACAAACAGTGACAGGGCCAGCACCGAACACTGGGACACACCACTAGTCACAGGTCTCCAGTCCGAGAAGCAACCTTCCACCATCACCTTCTGCTTCCTTCCATGGAGCTAATTTGCTATCCATTCAATTATCTCTCCTTAGATCCCATGCAATCTAACCTTCCAGATCAGCCTACCATGCGGAACCTTGTTGAATGCCTTACTGAAATCCTTATACACAACATCGACAGCTCCGCCCTCATCGACCTTTTTGATCACGTCTTCAAAAAAATCAATCAGATTTGTGAGACATGACCTCCCACGTACGAAACCATGCTGACTATCCCTAATCGGACCTTGCCCATCCAAATGCCTGCATAACCTACTCTCCAGTAACTGGAGAGAATACTCTCCAATGACTTTCCAACTACGGATGTTAAGCTCACCCAGCCTATAGTTCCCAGCAAGTTCCCTGCAGCCCTTCTTGAAAAGAGGCACAACATTTGCCACCCTCCAGTCTTCCGGCACCTCTCCTGTATTTAAGGACGGCTCGTAATTTTTAACCAGGGCTCCCGCAATTTAATCTCTAGTTTCCCAAAATGTCCTCAGATATATCTGATCAGGTCCTGGAGATTTGTCTAACTTCATACACGCCAGTACTTTTAGTAGTTCTTCGACAGTAACCCTGACTGCTCTCAAGACACTTCCATTGACTGCCCCAAGTTCCTCCGTCCTACTGTCTATCTCCTCGGTAAATACAGAGGAGAAATACTCATTGAGGACCTTACCCATCTCCTGTGACCGCTTTGATTCCTGAGAGGTCCCACTCACTCTCTAGTTACCCTTTTTCCCCCTTCTGTATTTATAAACTATTTTGGGTTTGTCCTTAATGCTACCCACCAGAGCTATCTCCTGGCCCCTTTTTGCCCTTCTGATCTTTTTCAGTTTACTCTTATAAATTACTACTGTACATAAATGCAATCCCAGATTAAGTGCAACGTGTATAGAAATTGCCCATACAGGAGTTGCCAGGTTTGGTGTCATTTTAGTCCAAGCTGCAGCTGACTGTAAAGGACCATTCCATCTGGAAAGCTCAGCAAATATTATCAATTGAGCCAAGATGATGTTTAATTTGCAATGAATTATGTGTGAGTGTAAATGTCATTTAAGATGCCTACCATTCCTAGCCCTTTTTGCATTTGCATATAGGAAAACTTTAACATCCATTTGTAATTATCCTCATGGTGATGGTGAGCTATCTTCATGCAATGCTGCCATCTTAGTGAACGTCCTCCAATAATACTACTGGCAAATGAATGACAGGACTTGGATTCACTGACGATGAAGGGGTAGTGACTTGAGTTTGATCCTGACTTTCAAGGCTGTCGTTTGCAAATTCTCAATGTGATGGTGTGGATTTCTTCGAGGCACTCTGGTTTCCTCCCACATCTCCAAAAACAAATTTGCGAGTTGGTAGGTTAATTGATCACTGCAAATTACCCTTTGTGTTAGATGAAATGGTAGAATTTTATGGGAATATAGGGAGAATAAAATGGGTCATGATAAGATTAGTGTAAAAATGGGTGTTCAAAACTAGGGCCTTTTCTCTGAGATATCAATGCTTCTGTGCAGCATGGTGGGGGCAGGTTGTGCTCTCCATGTTTCTGCTGCTGTTATTTTACTGATGGTCAACATGAGATTCGATAGAACACTTTATCATGTTCCTGTAGTAGGATCTTGTATGGTATGCACAAAAGTAGTATTTACCCAACAAGACTAGTTTTGGAGTGAAATAGCTTGGAGTGATTGGTTTAAAAGCTATTTTATTAACCTTCCCTATGATTATCTGGTTCCAGATCAATGTCCCAGTGCTCTTTCACGGATAGGCAGCAACATTCCGACACCGAGAATGCAATAGCTTTGGCAATGCAGGCTTCAACTCTTGAGTGTGCCTCAACCAGGCCAGAAGAAGGTAAAGTCTCACTAGGGAAATTATTGAGGAAATGTCAAGAAGCTTGTCCTTTTAACATTAGATTCTGTGGAAGTCAGGCCAAGCAGTGTTCCTTGCACAATGTAACAGGAAGTGTCATAAGGGCAATTTTGCAACCATTCCATCTTGAGATGCAACTAGATCTCAATCTACTCATAGTGTCATGACGCTAATTGCTGGAGTATCTCAGTGGGACAGACAGCATCTCTGATAGAAGGAATGGGTGACGTTCCTACTATCCAGAGATGCTGCCTGTCTTGCTGAGTTACTCCAGCATTTTGTGTCTATCATCTACAGTTCCTTCATAAACATTTAATGTTCAGGGCCTCTTGTTATAGAATGTCAATTATTTTGGCTATTCATGTGATGCTTTGAAGATATTATGACATGAGCCTGTAAATCCCTGCAGCCTTGCAACATGCAGCTTTCCTCCATTCCAAGTATATTTATTACTTTTATTATTTTCTGAGTTGCAACCTCAAGCTCTGACATGGAAATGCATCTGATACAATTTTACCCATTCCTCTTGCTTTTGGTCTTAAATTATTCCCCGTCTTCTATCTCAGAATTGTCTGTACATTTGTGTGCCTGTTACCCAAGGCTCCATGTCCACTTCACAATGCACATTGAACAGAAGCATTTCCAGAACAGAACTTTTAAGGGAAACAGCTGCCCATTTTTAGTTTTTCATCTGAGAAAATGCCCATAAATCCTATGTTTTAATTCTGTTTTCTCCTTCCTGAAGCATCTTGTAATTCTCTTCCTGTTTGACTAACTGACCGGCAATTATCCAGGTTCCTCTTTAAAATACAGGTAGTTCTGCTATGCTACACAAATTGGATGCAAGACGACTGAATTAGGGAACTCTTCGTATTAGGGCAAATTTGTTATAACACAATTTCTGTCAGGAAATAGAGAAACCTTTAAAAGTTACTTTGCAAATTGATGTGCAGTAAAAAAGCTGTCTATGGAAACGAAACTAGCTCAACATAAACACTCACCCTGCACTAATCACACCATTGCCTCTTTTGAACACCATCAGCGCTAGGTTGTACATACCTTTTCCAAAACTCTATGCATCACACCATATGTCCCAAGGTTTGACATATTTATTACACATTGGTCCACTGGGTTTGATTAAACAACAATGCTGGTGTAAACAACTGCTCATTCAGATTAGCATGATTGAAACGTCCAAAACATCTTGTCCTGTGCAGGGAGAACACAAACATAATGGATATGGAAATGTCACCTTGAAATTTGCAACTATTCAAGTAGTTCCACCGGCACTTCAGGCTGATTGCATTAAGCATTAAAGCAAATTGCTCATGTTGTACATGTCATAGGAAATAAAAATGTAGCTTTTTTGTTCTTGTACTATGTTAATATTGCACACCGATTGGGCAATAAATTCCCATGAATTGTCAAATAAGCATGGCCTCTTGAACATAACCTTAATGCAGGGAAACTGGTGTTTACTATATTCTGTCAGAATTTTCATAGATATATCGATATGCAATAACAATGCATTGAAAAGAAACGTGCAAAAAACTTCAGTTGATGTCATAGTAATTCATATTAATCATTGCCATCCCTGCCACCGTGTAACAGAAGATAATTTGTAGCTATAAGCTGATTATAAATCATGTAACTCTGCAGGTGGAGCACCTGTTGGTTCAACTACCTTGTGTTGATATGTCATTGTTTTGGAGTAATCGTGTCAAATTTTGAGGCTGTAAACTATGAGTCTTGCTGTTAATTTACTCTGATATCTGATGCACATTATTGTCATACAACATTTCTGACATGTTTCAGCTTTTGTGTACATTATGCAGCTGTAAGCTAATTGTGCGTTTATTAACACCAACAATCAAAAGTTTCATTAGTACCTGACTATGTCTTTGGTGACTTGCTTTTGCACAGGTGAGAAGTCTCGATGCATAATGCTGTGTTTTTTTTCCCCCAGTTATGTCTCTTCAGAAGACAATCCTTCGTTTATTACCTGGAATGAGTACTGATAGTGAGAGCGAATGTGATACTGAGAATGAGCAGGAAGAAAGCATATCCACAGAGGTGGTGACTCATAACGCTGCAGTTCAGAGCTCTGAAGGTATGGAAGCAGAGTTACACACTGGAATCTTGATTTTCATTCTTGAAAGGACACAGTCAATAAATAACCTTTTTTAATTACCCTTCAATTATCTTTTTAAGTTTGCACATTGAAATAATTGGGAATATGGCTCGCTCTGGTTGTGTGCATGAGCAAGAAAGTGGGATTAATACAAGAAATGTTGCACATATGGACACAAAGTGCTGTAGTAACTCAGTGGGTCAGGCAACATCTCTGGACCTGCTTAGTTACTGCAGCAGTTTGTCTCCATAGATGCTGCCTGACCTGCTGAGTTGCTCAAGCACTTTATGTCCTTTTGCGTAAGCCAGCGTCTGTGGTTCCTTGTTTCTACATTTTGAATGTGCACGAAGGTCAGTTGGTAGCAGTAATGAGAACAGATAGATTATAGTATTGTGGGAGTGTGACCCAAACTGCTCGGAGGCTTCTGCACTGGATTGAACTTGATTACTTTTCACTGTGGATTTCTAGTTGCCTTTCAATGTTAACAACAGGGCAGTGTGCAGTAATTCCCCCCCCCCCCCCCCCCCCCCCCCCCCCCCCCCATATTAGGACAGTCATATCAATGAAAATAGAGCATCACTCTTTAAAAGGAGGTGTGGTGACTGCCTGAATCTGCAAAATGAGCAACAAAAAAAAAGTGCTGAAGGAACATTGTAGGTCATGCAGCATCTATGGATGGATACAGACATTTCTGCCTGATTTAGAGTTCGTCCAGAACTCTCTTTTACACAAGATTCCAGCATTTCCAGTCCCTTGAATCTTTAAAATTGCAACATGGTTCTCCATGTGAACCAAGCGGCAAAACTAAGTGACCCAACGTCTACAAATTATAGGTCATAGATTTGAGGGGAGAGATTTAAAAAGAACCTTAAGGGTAACCTTTTCACATGGCGCAGTGTATAGATGGAATGAGCTTGCAGAGGAAGCTGAAGTAGAGCAATGTTTAATAAGCACTTGGGTACATGGATGGATAATGTTAAGAGGAACATGGGTTTAGACATCTTGGTAGGCATCGATGAGTTGGGCCGACAGGCCTATTTCCGTGCTGTATGACTCTGATTCTGTGACCTACCATTTTGTCTAGTTTCAAAGCTTTGCTCTTTGGAGCCAAGTCTCTAGCCATGCTGGTATAGTTTAATTACAACACTGACATTTGTGCACCAATCTAGAAAATTGTCAAGGTGAATTACTCCACAAAAAGCAGAATAAATCAAGTCCAGCTTGCTTCTTTGCTCTCCATCAGTAAAGTGATGGATGTTAACATTGCTGTCAGGGTGCACTTGCTAATAAATTGCTCTCTAATGCAATTGTTTGGGTTTTGCCAAGATGGCTCAATTTATCCAGGGACCAGAAGGTGGATTCCAGAAGCAAGCTGCGAATTGCTGTGCAAGTTTGATAGCAAAGTGTCTTGGTAAAATTGAAGTCAGTGGGAATTGGAGGGAGGGTGGGATGGAGTGGGGGGTGGGGGCGGGTAGTTGGAGTCTTACTTGGCATAAATGAAAATCGTTGGAGATTGGTCATCTTGTCTCCAGAATATCATTGAAAACAAAGTTCAATGCCCTGTAATAAGGACAGAATGTGCCATGATCGTCATATCCACATCAATTTGCAGTTATTCAGAAAATAAGATGCAGTGGTAGATTACGTTCAGCTCTGACCCCTGCTTAAAAATTATATCTGCTACAGAGAGAGTGTTGCATAGATTCACTAGCTTAGTTCCCTAAAATGGTGGGCTTATCGACTGAGGAGGCTAGACCTTAATTTCTCAGAGCTTGGAAAAATGCATGGTAGTATTGCTAAAACGTACAGAATTGTTAAAAGGCTCAACAAGAGATATAAAGGCAGGATACTTCCTAATGCATGGCTGAAGACCTAATAAATAGGGAGCCATGGTATCAAAATATCGAGTAGATTGATTAGGATGAGCAGGAAAAACTTCTTCATGCAGAGTGGTGTATCTCCAAAACGCCTACCCACCTTCTGTGCAATATAATACTATTTCTCCAGATGAATGCAGCTCAAGCAATATTCAAAAAGGTCAAACACGATCAGGATTAAGCAGTTCACTTGACTGACACCTCATCGACCAGCGCACCCCACAGTGCTGAGAGAATGTCCGCAATAGGATACAAAGTGTTGGAAGATCCTGGAGGCTAGTGTCCTGCTCTGCCTTAACTGAAGGAATGGCCATCAAAAGGCCAGAGTAGGTTCGACCATGCTTATTAGATGGAAGATTAAAGCAGCCAAACTAAATCCAGCTAAATTAAATCTGGGCAAAGCAAGACTGAAAATAAAAGGAAAATTAGGGCAAATCAGTAGAAACAGAGGCTTGCTAGGAACTCTGTTAAAAGCTGGGATGGAAAAAGGTAAGATTGATGGCCTTCTGACTGGTCTTTTACCCCCTTTGGAATCATTGTTGTGGGACAGGCCACAGTCAGAAAAAGCAAAATAGTAGGAGGAGGCAGTGAAGCCCTCTGCACGTCCCTGTGGTCCAGCTCTACCCCAATCTGAAAGAGCTTGATCCATTGTAGAGTGTCTGTTCCTTTAGACTGGGGATGGGGCTGGGGCTCCAAGGCTCAAGTGTAAGCAATCCCCATCCCATGTGTATTATCTGAGAAAACATTACTGGTTGACCTTCTGGTAGAGGAGGAAATGTACAGAGGGAAAAGGCGTTGGTCAATACTGATGCAGAAGCTACTTTGATACATGAAAATCCTAATCAATTCATGCTCTCAGGCTGATGGAGGGGAGTGATTGTTATCCTGATCTTTCGTTAAACATGCAGACTGCTTCCCAACAGACCTGCAGCAGCTCTGCTTAGCATGGGAAGATGTTATAAAAGGCGTATTTACTGGAGTCATTTTGCACAATTTGCTGGGAAGCTGCTGTCCTGGTTACTTGACAGCTGTACAGAAGTAAAAGGCTGATTGAAACAGGAGGGGCATTTAATGTTTTCTGCTGACCGATTCAGCATTTTGTGTAAATGTAAGAAAGTGGGAACAGAGGCTGCTGTTACTGTGTGAGCAGTGAGTGTCTCTAGCAGTGTCCTTGCTCCCATGGGATGTGCCTCCAAATTGTTCTGACCTTTTCGAGCCACAGGAGTGCTCATGACCCACTTTCCTCTGTCTGCCTGCCTGATGAATGGTGAAGTTTGTGTCTCCGGAAGAAAATTGAGATTTTTTTTCTTTAACCAGGTGACTTGGGTATTTCTGAAAGTGCCAATTTTGTCATTGGAGAAAAAAAGGAGCGGTAAGTGTCAGCTCCTCATGATTATTTTAAGCTCCTGTACTGCCCAACACCACCCAACATGCTGAAAAAAGATTTTGTAATGTTTTTGTAACATTTAGAAATGCATTTAAAAAGTGGAGAAAACTGCTCCCTCAAGTCTTGAGTCAAGACATTTTGATAGCACTTTCACATGCAGCGAGCGCACTGCTTGTAGTCTGGATGGTGTGACTTTTGGCCTTGGGCTTTGTCTTGTCTTCAGTCAAGTCCTTAAGCTCTCCTTTACCAGTTGTTGCCCTTGGTAAATACCCCATCATAATGCTTTTTAACACCAACAAACTCGCATTCAAGCACTTGTGTTGCGTAGCCAGGTCTTTCCAAACAAGTTCTTGCACTCAAGCTAAACAATTGCACACGATCCATCATAACCTTGAAATGGTGGAAAGATAACCATCTTTTTTTGTCCCTGTATGTAGTTCTTTTACACCCCTTGCATCCTCAACTCCGAAACGAGAAAACCTTATGAGCATCAGTCACCAAGTTTGAGATTATTCACCTATCGGGTGAGATCCCACTTTCCTTTGTCACAAAACTATTGATCACCTGTCAACCTTTCCTGTAGTCACCCACCAATGAAAATGTCCCCATGCTAGCTGATGTTTGTGGTTCCCTTTTCTGTTTTCCTGTGGCTCTCACTTTGGTATCTGCCCTTTCCATCCTCTTCCTCAAACAACAGCCTCAGATCCTTGAATTTGTTGTAACCTCCTAAATTGACCAATATTTCTTAGAATAGTGGGTTTAAATCACTTCAGCATGGTTTTTACCCAGCTACGGTATGGAAATGGGCCTCATCCAAATAGCATAATCTACCTGCAAATATGATGGAGGCGTATATTTCCCTGTTCCCTGCTTTTCTGTTAGTTGGATCAATGTCTTTCAGCTGAGTGGCAATGTGTGAGTCCATGCTCTCATTGCCTCTCGACTTGACATTGCTCTCCTGACATGCAGCTCATCTTCCAGCTTGCGTATGTACTGTCCATACAAGCTCTATCTTATCTGAAATTAAAATAGAATATATTCAGCAAGTCAGGCAGCATCTGTAGAGGGAGAAACATTTTGAGTGTACAGCTTTCTTCAGAACTGCTCTCGTTCTTATTTAGTTGTTCATTGTCAGTGAATCTTCAGCAATGGTTCCCTTCCCACTCCTGCAGTATCTGCCCAGGCCCTAGCATTGCTGCCTTCTCATTTCCCATTAACATGCTTCCTCTTTGGCAGCATCATCAGAAAACTCCTCATGCTGATAATATATAGTCCCTTCCCTTGTCCCAGACTTGAGCCCCAATCTGAAGCATAGCCTGTCCAGACCCTCCAGATTCCTGACCCACTGTGTTCCTCCAGCACTCTGATTATGCTCAAGATTCCAAACAGACTTTTTCCGCAGTTTCTAGAGGCTTTTATTTGTCAACCTTGGTTTTGAATGTTTCAAAATCTCCTTCATTTAAACACGAATTAAAGCCACTGCCACACACTTTTCATGCTGCTCCAACAAAGTTGGATCAAATTGGTTCACAACCATGCTCTCCTGTTTGAGCAGGATCTGGGCTTCAATTACCTACCCAGTGATGTAACCCAGCTGTATCCCTGCTCCTTGTATCTGATGCTGAAACCCTCATCAGTGCCCCTTGGGGTCTGGCCAGCCTCTCAAGCCTGAAGTCGTGTAACTCTGCTGCCGTTTATCATAACTCGCCAAATCCTACTCGTGCCATCCCTTTATTTATTGGCCTATAGTGAATTCCATTCTGCTAATTCGATGTTTATAAAATTCTCAGTCCCATTCATTTTCCCTGTAATTTACTGCTAGCCCTCTCTGACTTGATTTTTTTTTTCTCCTTCATACCAGTTTTAACATACTTTGAGTTTATCCCACAAGATTCCCATATAACATCAGTCTCTGTAAGGTTCCTTGAAATCTACCTCTCTCTCTCTCTCTCTCTCTCTCTCTCCTAGATTGCATCAGTGGCTACCCTTCAGAAATACTTCAAAGGCTGTATAATGTGTTAAGGTTGTGAAAGGTGCTATAAGAAAACTACTCCACTGGGATCTGGCATGGACCCAGAAGGTCAAATGACTGTAACCTAAAACAAGTTTTTGTTTTTCTCTTAGCTCAATAGCCATTTTATTCTGAATACACTCCTGTGGGGGATTCACTTTATACATGCAAATTATTTTGCAGTCTATTGTTTGGAAAGCACATTCAGTATTAATGTAGGCAAATGTGAAAGCTGATTTGCACGTCCCACCTCTGAAGAAACTCTGTACTTGCTGAGATCCTGTTCCATGGATGTTTCACACTATTGTATCTGGCCCAAAGTGTGTGTAAACTTGGACAATGTTATTTATTACATTAAAAAAGAGCCAATTCTGTGGACATTAGTTTGTGACCTGCTGCATTTGGCTCTTTTGGTGTTCAATTTTTGGGTAAATGCTTGGCGATTTGTAACATTCGCTTAATGTTCAAGGGCATGACCTGGGGATCTGCAGCAGTAAGGCAACCATGGAGGCTCAGAGCTGCTTTGCAGAGGGGGAACAGAAGTGGAGGTTGAATTGTCAAGTGTTTATTATGATATGTGCCGACAACCTTAAACAATGAAGTTCTTGCAGCAGCACAACAGGCCTGTAAACGCAATACGCATAAGTAATATATAATAAGCAATAAATTGATAACCCCAAAACTCCAAAGTCCTTAGTGCAACCAAAGATTATAGTGTATATAGTGTTTAATAGGCAATAGGTGCAGGAGTAGGCCATTCGGCCCTTCGAGCCGGCACCGGCATTCACTGTGATCATGGCTGATCATCCACAATCAGTACCCCGTTCCTGCCTTCTCCCCATTTCCCTTGACTCCGCTATCTTTAAGAGCTTCATCTAACTCTCTCTTGAAAGCATCCAGAGAATTAGCCTCCACTGCATTCTGAGGCAGAGAATTCCACAGATTCACAACTCTCTGAGTGAACTCAATGGTATTTGAGAAGTTATTCCTGAAACCTGCTAGTCGGTTTTTATGCTTTTATACCTTCTTCCCAATGGTAGAAGTGAAATGAGGGTGTTATGGGTCTCTGATACTGATTTCCTTTTTGAGGCAATGCCCCCTATAGATCCCTTTTGCTGGTGGGGAGGTCAGTATGTGTGACGGATTGGGCACTTATGCAGTGACAATTACTGTACAGCTGTGGTGACGGCCCTTTCAATGGGGCAGGAAGTAAAGTGGGCTACTTAATCCAACCACTAAATGTTCCATGAGAGATGTTTGTTCTTTTTCTCCACAGATCATAAGGACCTTGGAAAATATTTTGTATCCAAATTGCAGCGGAGACGTGGGAAGAGAATGGGGACCTGCTAAAGATTTTTCCATCTTTAATAGTAGGTTAAAGGAAATAACCTGTAACGTCCTTTGTGAAACTGATGCTCGTCTGTCACTCATACACTACTATACCAGCTGTGTGCTGATCCCAGTAAACATTGCACTGACTTTTATTTTCTTCAATGGGGCAAAGTTAATCACATCACCCAGTACTTTGTTATACATTTAGAAACCTCTTCTGTGTAGCCCATCCTGGCTTTAATGATATCTTCTTAAGATCATTGATTTATATTCAGCCTTGAGTTTTTGCAGGGCTGCAGTCAGCTGTTCTGCCCTAACATTCCTTCTGAAACCTTTTTCAAGCAACTTGCGAGTTACATTTCATGAAGCTTTGGTTTGTTTTTTGAGAACAAAGTTGTTTAAGGTCACGTCCTCTTCAATCTGTGCTTTTGTGTCTGTATATCCCAGAGCCATTGATACAAACGTATGTGCAGACCCTGCCCTCTTCTAAATTGCCCCTGATTTGTAGAAGCTGAGCAGTGATCCATGTTGGCACTTGGCCAGGCTGAGCTGGGATAGATGAGTGAATGGTGGGTTGGTAGCGGTTGTGAGTAGTAGCTGAAATTGTGAATTTGCCAAAGGGTAATCGGCAAGCCTTGCTCTTGTGTACCCAAGAGGAAAACTTGCTTGTTCTAGACAATGGTGTTTTACTACTGATGATTTTGTGCCCTGTGTTATGGACTGATCGACTGCAGCAGACTAACAAAACAATAAGTGGGATTATTGGTTGGTAAAAGCTGAGTCAACATTATGTGTGCGCTGTAACTTGGATTGTATTAGATTCATGATTAGACGTGTGTACAGTAAGGTGTTATGTATTATCCCTACCCCTGGATTTCATTCTTCAAACTTGGTGGATGTAATAGTTGAATAAATTCTCCAAAGTAGTCCAACTGATCTATGCATGTCAAATCTTTGCTTTCTGGCCTTGACCTAATATGTATTTTATCAAGGTTATCTGAGCATGGGTGACGTTGTACGATTGCTATAACATGAACTAAATGGTGTATTTAAGTACTGCCCCATTGACCCCACTAAAGCTGCACAGAGTGAATATGAGTTCAGTGGGCAAGTTCGTTTGCTGCCTTGTCTTCAACATTAACATGAAATTAACAGATTGTTTGTGGTGATGCATGGTGGTGCTTTGTACATATTTTTATTTCAAACCTCTTGCTACACTTGGCTTCTAGTTCGCCACTTTCATCATTTGTGTGGAGTGAAGCCCAGTAGGGAAAACCGTGGCCTACTGCTCTGTAGTATTATTACGTCAAGTAAACTGATGTCCTCAAAAAAAAGAGCAGACTACCGAAGTTGGGTATGTTTTGCAGCTGCACTTGTTAATTTGGTCAATTTTACACTTGATTGTTTCAGTTATAATTTCTGGCACAAGATTGAAGCAAAACATCCCAATAAAATTATTTATTTCCAGATTAAGTCCATTTTTATTTATTCAACCTGCTTTTGAGCAGCTTTTTGTGAACCATTATTTTAACTTTCTCTGTCAAATAATTTCTGTGCAGTCGGTCCCATGATTTTGCAGGATTCCTTTAGCAAATTCACCCCAGTGATGCCAAACAATACCTTCCTCTGAGTATTCCCCAAATTTGAATCAATTAGTAAAGTTAAGAGCTCATGGCTTTCGATCAGCAGCAAATGCCTGCCCAGGTTTTACTTACTGGTCTGCTTGATGCTCCCACCCAAAATCCTTTATATAAGCAGCACTTATAACTTCTGTGATTGTGGTTTATTTTTGAGTTGGGAGAATTTGTAGGCCTCTTTAAATTCATAGTTTACAACATCTTTGCTGCAGATCAGTCTTTAATTGTATTGTCACGTCAAACATTCAATATTTATTGGGTGCTGATACAAGAAACTAGTCTTTCCAACCTTTTCCGTTAGGTTGGTCAACGTGTACAACACAAAAGACGATTCTTTGTGGGACCCTTTCCTTTCATCTCTACTTACTGGTCTGGTGTGTTTTTAATGTTCTTGCTTTGGTTTTTTGGTATTTTGCAAGCCTTTCTTTGTTGAAAGACAGTGTGTGGGTAACCAGTGATTAACTTCCTCCAGCAACGCTACCTTTTTCTGCAATTCAACAGCCCTGTCCACCTTTCTCCTGCTTCCCCCACAACTATTATGTGCCTGCAATGTATATAACTTCGCCAAGCTTTTTTCTTTTGCTTTAAAGGGTACTTTTAGAAGATATTAGGTTTTGTGAATTTCTTCAATGCTGTGCTTTGAGGATGCTCCCCATTTGATGGAACTTAGAATTCTATCAACAAGTCTGTTAAACCACTGCAGGCAGTCTATCCATGTATTAGAAAGTAAAGTACTGATTTGGTAGTCTTGAACTTTCAATGTGGACCCAGCTTCTCCTGAGCATGTCAACATCCTGTCTAAATGTGATGTACCTTGTACTGTGAAGTACAGTTAGAATTGTTGTGCTTTATTTGTAATGTGTATTCACTGTTGCATTTTAAATATTGTCTCCATTGTGTTTACATGATCACATTTCTGCACTTTTGTTAATAAAACTGTAAGATACAAACTGTTACGAGTCTGCTGTTTCTGGGAGGGGGTGGGTATAATTTCCAGTGGGCCTAGGAACAATTTTAGCTCAAAATGAAGGGTTAATGGGTTTTAAGAAAGGAAACGTTTTATTTGTGTGAAGCTTTGTGTCCGCAGAGAACTCCTCAGTGGCTTGTGGGGGAAATTGTTTTGTGTTTGCAAATGAACAGTTACTTTTCACAGAAATCCCACAAAACAGCAATAATGTAGGTGAGCAGAATTTGGCAAGAACATTGGCCAACATGGCACTCTGACAGCACATTACTCCTGAATCATTGAATTCAAAGCATGAGCTTGCATGGAAATACAACACTGAAATCATCTGCCTCTTGTAATCGCAAAATGGAGATGGAAATCAGTAATTTGTTCTGGCTTCCAGAAATCTTTGGAACTATTTGCAGATAAATATACCAGTAGAGCCAGATGTTTCCTTACAGACCTGAGGTAATGTGGCCGCACATTTTTATAGGCATTGAGCTCTAATAGCTGGTGTGGTCCTAGTCACTATGCACTTGGACCGTTTGGATGTAATTATAAATCATGCCTGGGTTTCACTCTTAAACAAAACATGGTGTGTACCATACCTGTTTGTGGTCAGAATGCCCCTCCTACAGGAATGTGGAAATGTTTTAACCCTATATTTTTCATTTGCCTTGAACTCAATCCAATCTCGTTCTTTTATCTACAAATAATGTACAGGGAGAGAGGCTGTCATGTAAAAGTCCATGAAGTATCATGGAATCATGTAGAAACATGGAAGTGCAGATGCAACTTTACAAAACACACAGTGCTGGAGTAATTCAGCAGGTCAGGCAGCATTTCTGAAGAACATGGATGGATGATGTTTTAGATTGGCACCCATCTTCAGAATAAGTCTTCATCCTTGCTGTAGTGTGGTAACCAGAACTACCCTACTGTTCTATCCTAATTATTGTGTTTGTATGGATTTGAGAGAGCCACAAGGTAGAGTGGCAGTTAACAAAGTTTTGTATTTTCTTTTACTGACATAGCTAGATGACAGTGTAGTGAATTCCATGGCTTTTAATTATCACTATGAGATATTTTGCATCTAGCTGAGAAAAGTGTCACTTAACATCTGATATAAATATAAGAATCAGGAGCAAGACTTGACCACTCAGTCCCTCATGCCTGCTCTATCATTTAATAAGATGATGGATCATCAACTCCACAGTTCTGTTTACTTTTGAGTCTTTCACGTATCTTTACACACATTTTGAAAAAAATCAGTGACATGCTTCCACTGCATTGTGAGAAAGAATTTCAAAAACTTACGATCCTCCTGAAAGGTAAAGAAAAATTAACATTTTAATTGTAGTCTTCTATGAAAAGCTTCTTCCCCACATTCATCCTGTCAGGACGACGAGATCCTGGAGCAAAAAAACAGCAGGTGCTGGAAATCTGCAACAATATAGAATGTTAAAAGGACTCAGCAGGTTGGGCGGCTTCAATGGAGAAACAAAGTTGACATTATTGGGCAGCACAGCTCAGAGCTGCTTGCTCACAATGCCAGAGACCGTGGTTTAACCCTGACCCCTGATGCTATATATGTGGAGTTTGCATGTTTTCTTGGTAACTGCGTGGGTTTCTTCCAGGTGCTCTGGTTCCCTCCTACCTTCCACAGATGTGGAGTTTTAAGTTAATTGCCCTTTGCAAAATGCCCCTGGGTGCAGGGAGTGTATGAGAAAGTAGGATAGCATAGAATTAGTGTGTGAAGAGGTGATCAATGCTGTACCTTTCAATCAAGTTCAGGACCTTTCAGAAGGTATATTAAATACAGAAAGGAGAAAAGGGTAGAGGGAACAGAGTATGTCTGTGATAAGATGGAGAGTGACAATAGTCAAAACATGTGAAGGACACAAATCTAATTTAAATCAAAGAGAAAGCCACAGGTGTGGAAAAAAGTGAAACCCTGCGCACTTCATATGAAATGTAGCGCTGTACCCAGTCAAAATGAAATGTTGCACCGCGAGTTTGTGTTGAACATTGTTGGAGCATTGCAGACTGGAGTGGGAATGGGCCAGAGTTCCAGTGATGGACCTGGATGCTCAGTGTAGACTTTGTTTTGCTTTTTTTTTTTGATACTTTTTCTTTCAAAGCTGGTACAATCTTGGTTCTATTTGTGTGGGTGTGTGAGATTGATGCTGTTAATCTAACATGGCAACTGCCTTGTGGTTATACAAATGAGCCAGAGCTAGTCTCCCCAAGGCTATCCTGCATTCTGACTATAAATTTAATCTGAGTGAATTTTTCTGTGCTGGGATGATGCCAGTGTACATTGAAGCTGTTGCATATTGCTCGAAGTAGCTGTGAGCATGTAATTGCCCCACCTGTCAAAAAAGAGAAAGTGTGTACCTCACTTTTACCATCAGTATCAAGAGGTGCCTGTAACAAGCTGCAGAGAAAGTGAATCAATACTGTGGTGTTCCAAGTTGTCAATGCAAAGACTCAGTTCTTCTGTACATTAATAGCAGCCCATGACTTGCTGGGTAGGATCTATGGGGTAAAATCCTACTTCAAGAACTAAGCCAGATAAAACAGGCAATGTAATACCAGACATTGAGTGCTGTGCTGGCTTTATCTTTCAGCTGGAAGGATAGACAAGGCCTTTGCTTATTGTCTCAGAGACATTTAAATATCCTATGCTACCATTTTGAAGGGGTGGGGAGGGTGAGGGGCTTGGACCAACATGTGCCCCATAATTAACAGCAAGTTTGGTTTTAAAAATAACTTCTGGGCATTTCATGGTGGATTGGATGTGAAAGATCGTAAGACATGGGATCAGAATTGGGCGATTTAGCCCATCAAGTCTGCGTTGCCATTCCAGCATGGCTGATCTGTTTTCCCTCTCAATCCTGGTCTGCCTTTTCCCCCATAATGTTTGACACGCTCGCTAATCAAGAATGTATCAATCTCAACTTTAAAAGTACCCAATGACTTGACCTCCACAGCTAAGCAATGAATTTCATCACATACACCACCCTAAAGAAATTCCTCTTCTCCATTCTTAAGCTATGTCCTGAGTTGAACCCTCTGGTCCTAGAAGGGCCTGTCCCACTTACGTGATTTTTTTTTTTTTAGGCGACTGCCATAGTCGTAGCAGGTTACCGAAAAACCGGTGACTGGACCCCCCCCCTACGTCAATGTCTACGACATTGTCTATGTCAATGTCTAGTCGATGGCAAGCAACTGGCAACCCATTAGGACGTCCACCTACGACCACACAGGCAACAACCTCCGACAACTGCACTCAACCTACATCCACACGTGACAAGCTAAAGACCCTGTCGGCGACAACTGAAGACAATTCAGTGGCCGGTACCTGTCGCCGGTTGACATAGGTAGTTGCCAATGGAATTCACCGGTCAACACAGGCGACAACCTACATCACCTGGCGACAACCTACGACAGCACCTACGTCAGGAGAAGTCAAGCTACGCTCATTGGCATCAACCCACTGTCGCCTACTCGCTGATAATTTTTGAACGTGCTGAAAATCCAGTGGCGACCAGAAAGACGTTACGACTCTTCGGGTGACTGAGGAGACTACTCACGACCATACAGGCGACACCCCAGCGACCATGTGGCGACAGCCTCGTCGCCTGTAGTCATCTCAAAAATAGCCTAAGTGTGACAAGCCCTAGACTCTCCCATTACTGGAAATATTTTCTCCTCGTCCACTATGCCTTTCATTATTTGGTAGCATAAATGTATGTATAATTGTACCATTTTTCCTATGTTGCAAATTACTACATATCCTAAACAACATAAAGACAAGTTCTGTCTTTACCAATAAGCATGCGATTGAGCCTGAGGATGTTGAACATGCCCAGAATAGTACTTTTGGGCTGGTGCATGTTAATACACACTTCTGACGCTGTTTCTTCCAAGTAAAGGTCAAGTTGAAGGAAATTGGCACAAACTATCCTCCTCCTTCCCACACATAGCAAGCTGCTTGACAGCAGTGTCAGGGAGTTGCTTTGAGACCAGAGTTGCACTTTTTGGAGTTGGCAGTGAGAATGAAGTAGAACCAAAGGCAACTTGATAATTTATGTTCAAACCACTGTCTGATCGGGCAAATGGCATGTGAGCAAGTCCGCTGCTTAGTTGAGCCTTTCCATGGCATTGATGCGGGCTCATGGAGTGTAAATTATTCACGGGGAAATTACATCCTAGCATATTGAACCAGTGTTACTTTTTGACTGGAGTGTTATTCTGAGAGCAATATTACCAATTTAAAGGGGAGTTTATTTCCTCCAACATAGCCTTAATTGGCCATGTTCATTTGTTTTTAATCATTTCCTTTTATGGAACATAGAACTGTACAGCACAAGAGCAGGCCCTTTGCCCCACAATAACTGTGCCGAAGATGAAGCCAAAATCGACAGATACAGCGTGGAATCAGGCCCTTCAGCCCCGCCTAGTCCATACCGGCCAGCAATCCCCGCACATTAACACTATCCTACACTATGAACAATTTGTATTTCTAGAAAGTCATTTAACCTACAAGCCTGTACGTCTTTGGAGTATGAGAGGAAACCAAAGATCTCAGAAAACCCACGCGGCCACTGGGAGAACGTACAAACTCTGTCCAGATCACCTGTAGTCTGGATCGAACCCGGGTCTCTGGCGCTGAAAGCGCTGTATGGCAGCAACTACCGCTGTGCCATTGTACCGCCCTCAATATCCCCACATATCCATGCGTCCATTCAAAATCTCTCAAATCCAGGTCTCTTTGGACTGTGTTAAAGAAGGAACTGCAGATGCTGGAGAATCGAGGGTACACAAAAGACTGGAGAAACTCAGCGAGTGCAGCAGCATCTAAGGGGCGAAGGAGATAGGCGACGTTTCGGGTCGAGACCCTTCTTCAGACTAGTCAGGGATCAGGGAAACGAGAGATATAGACGGTGATGTGGAGAGATAAAGAACAATGAATGAAAGATATGCAAAAAAGTATCGATGATAAAGGGAACAAGCCATTGTAAGCTGTTTGTGGTGTGAAAATGAGAAGCTAGTGCGACTAGGGTGGGGGAGGAAGATGGAGAGAGAGGGAATGCCAGGGCCCGAGGGCTGAGGGAGAAGTGGGAAGGGGCGGAGACAGCAAGGGTTAACAGAATTGAGAAAATTCAATGTTCAAGCCCAGAGGATGCAGACTCCCCAAGCGGAATATGAGGTGCTGTTCCTCCAACTTGCGGTGTTGCTCACTCTGGCCGTGGAGGAGGCCCAGGACCGAGAGGTCGGATACGGAATGGGAGGGGGAGTTGAAGTGCTGAGCGACCGGGAGGTCGGCTTGGTTAATGCGGACCGAGCGGAGGTGTTCGGCGAAACGATCGCCAAGCCTCCGCTTGGTCTCACCGATATAGATCATCTGGCATCTGGAGCAGTGGATGAGGTTGGAGGAGGTGCAGGTGAACCTCTGTCGGACCTGGAAGGACTGCTTGGGTCCCTGAAAGGAGTGGAGGGGGGAGGTGAAGGGACAAGTGTAGCATTTCTTGCGGTTGCAAGGGAAAGTGCCCGGGGAAGGGGTAGAGCGGGAGGGAAGGGAAGAATTGACAAGGGAGTTGCAGAGGGAGCGGTCTTTGCGGAAGGCAGACGGGGGGAGATGGGAAGATGTGGCGAGTGGAGGGGTCACGTTGGAGGTGGCGAAACTGGCGGAGGACTATGTGTTGTATTTACCGGCTGGTGGGGTGAAAGGTGAGGACCAGGGGGACTCTGCCCTGTTTGCGAGTGGGGGAATGGGGAGAGAGGGCAGTATTGCGGGGTATGGAGGAGACCCTGGTGTGAGCCTCATCTATAGTGGCGGAGGGGAATCCCCGTTCTCTGAAGAATGAGGCCATTTGTGATGACCTGGTGTGGACATCACCGTCTATATCTCTTGTTTCCCTGATCCCTGACCAGTCTGAAGAAGGGTCTCGACCCGAAATGTCGCCTATCTCCTTCGCTCCTTAGATGCTGCTGCACCCGCTGAGTTTCTCCAGCCTTTTGTGTACCCTCTTTGGACTGTGCCTGCTTTTCGGTCATGATATTTAATACTTTGTTGAATCGAAGTGTATTCTGAATTCAGTGGGAAGCATAAAACAAAAAGCCAAGTTCTTAATAATAAGCAATTTATTTTGGAGTTGACGAGTCTGGAGTAGTTCACTAACTTGCTGACTTCCATATTAGGAATTAATCTTTTTATTTGAGGTGGTGTGAAGGAGAGTGTGTTCTTAGAAGTAAAGGCATCGAAATTCCTCTTTATTTTTAAATGATTAAAAGGCAGATGAAAGTATTTGACATGACTGCCACTCTATCAGAATTGGGGTAGTGACCTTGTTGGACTACCTGTTGCCTTGTCCATTCATCATTCCCTATCATGTGTAGCTATTGTCTGGAATATTGGGAATTGCAGAGTTTTTAAAAATAATTACTTCCAAGGAATTGATGCCAGCTGATTTTATTTTAAACCTATTGTTGCAGTCTGAAATCTGTGAGTCACCTTGCTGGTGATGACTCGTATTTAAAGCAGAAGAGCAATTGAATGTCATTATGTATAATTTAATGGGTGGAAATTATATAGCATTGATCTCCCACCTGACAGTTAAGTTTGGCAGTAACCATGCAAGGGACAGAACAGTTCTATTTTAACATGTATCATCCATAATTATTACCTTTTTTATTTTTCTCTTGTTCATTTTACACCTTAAAATGTTCAGTGTGTGTGCCTAGTTGTAGATAGCTGGCTGATGGAGTCTTAAACCTCCCTGGAACCTTCAAGGAACATGCTGAGTGGTGGTGGAGGCAGATGCAGTAGTGATGTTTAAGAAGCTTTAGATGGGCTCATGGATATGCAGGGGAAGGAGGGATGTGGATCACGTGCAGGCAGACATTAGTTTAACTTGGCTTCTTCTTCTTCTTGCGTATGACGTGCACAGCCTAAAGTTGTAGGACAACTTGTTCTATTTGAACTTATTTGATTGTGCATGCCAGGTTGATTGCATTCGTCGAAACAGGGCGGACCACGTGAAGGTTGCAATCTCCCACCCCGCTTGGCATCATGTTTAGGCACAGATACTGGGCTGATGGGCCTGTGCTGTAACGTTCAATTCCATTTTTTTCCTTAGAGTCTGCATCTGTAGGCACAAGCAGATTTATCCGCTCATGTCAGCATTATTGAATCCTACAAGTCTTTCAAATTATGCCCTTTGTAAGGTCAGACTGGAGTAGGAATGTTTTATTAAAGTATTTTAATTATAAAACATTTAATTTGTTATGTCGTTGACAAAGATACTCAAAATAATTTTGTTAAGTTGATAGAGAGGATACATTTTGGGATGTATTTTGGAGTTAAACAATTTTTCAGCTGTTTTAATAAAACACCTGGTTACCACTTTACTCTTTAAATGGAATGGGGCAAAAACATTGTTTTTATAACTGTTTATGCACTAGTTAGGGATACAATGTGGAAAAAGGCCCTTCAGCCCAATGAGTCTGCGCATGATCACTAGTTCAATCCTACACACCAGAGACAAATTACGTAAGCCAGTTAACCTACAAACCTGCACGTCTTTGGGATGTGGGAGTAAACTGGAACCCCAGAGAAAACCCACTCTGTCACGAGGAGAATGTACAAACTCCGTACGAAAAGGGAGTCTCTTTTTGACACAGAGTTGTGGTTCTCTGGATGCTTTCAAGAGAGTTAGATAGAGCTCTTAGGGATAGCGGAGTTAAGGGATATGGAGTGAAGGCAGGAATGGAGTACTGATTGTGGATGATCAGCCATGATCATGATCAGCCATGTTCACATTGAATGGCGGTGCTGGACCTATTGTCTATTATTGTCACCTGTAGTCAGGCTTACACCTGGGTCTGTGGAGCTGCAAGGCTTTTTTCTTAAATGCCTTGACCTGTTTCTATTGAGCCACACATCCTCAATAATTGTGCCAAACAGTTTACACCAACTAGGTATTTTATTCCAAAGATTTTATATTTGTGGTTATGTAAGTAAATTTTAGTAGAAACTTGAAGAGTAGATCAAGTAAACCAGCGTTTCTCAACCGGGGTTCCCCGGAACGCTAGGGTTCAGCAAGAGGTAGCTAGGGGTTCCGAGAGGAATAGTGATAAATAGGCTAATCATATGTAAATGCATTTGAGTCATTTTTGTGTTTAATTTCATATTCGAAAATTTTATTATACATGTTCGGCATATTCTTGGAAAATTTCTTGGGTATTATAATAAAGTCTTCAACCTGGTATATCATTAAAAAAATATAATAATCATAGGGAATACATTTAGCGACATCTATATGGCACCAGTGTGAAACGGCCTTTCGTGGTCAGTGGACAGGAGCTGCATGTGACGGATTTGTGTATCATCAAGTGACTCACTCGAGTACAGACGCATGCACGGTCTCCATCAGTCCTGTCTGTGCTTCCTGGCGTGCAGGTACAGTCCCTCATTCACCCATGTTATTTAGTCATTTTTATGTAATGGTTCCCTGAGACATCAAAATTATTTCAAGGGTAAAAGGGTTGAGAAATGCTGAAGTAAACCCTGTAATAGGAAGATGTCATTAAGCTGGAAAGATTTAGAGAAGATTTACAAGGATGTTCTCCAAGACTTGAGGCAATGGTTGGGCATGCTGAGGCTTCATACCTTGGAGATCAGGAGGCTTCTTACAGAAGAGTATAGAAATAATGAGTGGAATAAATATGGTGAATGTCATCTTTTTGCCCAGAGTAGCTGAAAAGAAAACAAGACTTGGGTATAAGGACAGTGATCAGCATGGTGCGTTGGGCCAAAGGGCCTGTTTCCGTGCTGCATGACTCAAGTACTGCAACCTCTTGATCATGACAAACAAGAACTTTACCCTGGGATTTTTGCATTAATTTATTAAAGCTGCCATTGGTCATTGGATAATATCCCTTGAGGTAAATACAGCTATCAATAATCCAATTGATTGAGCTGTAATTCAAGACTATTCTACCAATTCTTTATTAGAGAATCCATAGAAATGGGCTGTCTCGTGGCATGTAGATCATCGTGATGGTACCAACATTTTATATGACCTTGTAAAATCAGATTAAACTTTCCAGAAGCACGGAGCTAACCAGCTTCGGTGTCTTCTATAATTAAACAACCTCCTGGAAATCCCTTGGAATGAATTACCACATGGCAGCAGCAGGAGAGCTCTGGCAAAGAAATTATAATGGATTTGTTTTTGTTTGTTCTTGGGATATAGGAGGGTGGTCTTTATTGCCCTTTGAGGTGGTGTTTGACATCTTCCCAAACTATGGTGACGGTTGAGTCTGAAGAGGGGTCCTGACCCGAGACGTCACATATCCATTTTCTCCAGAGATGCTGCCCGACTTGTTGAGTTACTCCAGCATTTTGTGTCTGTTGTTGGTATAAACCAGCATCTGCAGTCTCTTGTTATTATAAATGGTGAAGGTGTTCCTCCAAGACCGTTGGATAAGGTGTTACAAGATTTCTATCCATAAAATTACAGACCATGCGCCAATGAAAGAGTGGCTATTATTTGTGTGACTGAAATTTCATATGACAGTTTTATATTAAAACCAGAGGTAGCACATTATGGAAAATCCCTCCCCACCAACATTGCAGCTCAGCAAGAAAATAAGGGCTCGTCAAACTGGTCCAGTTCCTTTAATCATTAAAGGCTTGTTAACTTTGTTTCTGGTAATACAAAGTGCTCCATCATTTTCAATACACATCACATATTACAGAGAACACAAAATGTACACAGACAAAACAGCATTAAACAGATAATTACAATAGTCACCTCTTGAAATTGTTGAGTTATGATTATTTTTATATATATAATTTTTACATTATAATCACCAGAAATACCATTTAAAAATTACAAGATACTCAACATGAAATATTGATAGTGATTGGAACTGAGTTTGTTACTTGAGCAAGCAGCAAAAAAGGGTACAGAAATTCAAACCAAGTTAAAGACTACTTGCTACTACCAGCTGCATTAATTTAAACACGGCGTTTTACAAAACGAGATTGCTCTAAAGTGTGGAACTAGTACACATGAACAGAACTGCACTATCAAGCTGCTATAAGTGTGTCAGTACCTCCACAACTACAGGGAACTGCTGCATTTGAAGTAGCAGAGTCAAACTGCCACAGGTTCAAATGCAGGTATGCCGTGAAACTGGTACAAGTATGATTAGTCCCTGTAGAATGACAAGTACCAGAACAGGTATGCAGTTAGAGCAGTACAGTTGAGCTGCTACAGGTGAACAGTCAGTACCTTCAGATACTTCTGTAATCAGACCAGGTACCAGCACAGGAATATAAGTAGTGTCAGACCATGTGAGTACCTGTACACATATATCATTGGACTGTTGTATCAATGCTTTAGTGGACTACAGTCAGACCACAAATGCCAAATAAATGCACAGTTAGACCAGTAATAGCTCAGTTGAATGGCTGGATTACTAAAGGTTACCAATGCAGGTGAAATTATATTGTGGGACCTCGCTGCCAATGCTGGTACATTGATCACAGTTGGGCTGCTACAGAAAGTGGCATATGTTCCATTGCATATGAACAGTGTATTAGCACAGTTAATAATCAGACTGGTACAGGTACCAATACAGGTATATACTCGGATCAGAACTACTAATGCATTATACATGTACAGAATTACTTTTAGTTTGTTGAGGAGATACGTGATAAATGTTAACTATTACAGTGAACTCATTGCTTTCATGGGGTTGCTACTATTGGTATTTGGTGTGAATTGACCTGATCAGAAGACTAGTTTATTACTGTATATTAAAGAACAACTATTCAATGTGTAACTATTACAGGATCCTTGAGGGAAAACTTTTATGGATGTGAGAATAATTAGTTTGAAAATGGATTTGATTAGTTTCAAATGAAATCTACAGCAAGAGACATTTAAATACTTCTCACTATTGAATGCTAACAGCGTCATGATTACTGTACTTCTTTGAGCTCTACAGTTTCAGAAAGATTCACTGCCACGCTAACTCACCACTCCACTTCCCCTTCACAATTGGATCTTTTCCCTCAGGCCAGTTTTTTTGACTGTCTCTAAATTTTAGAAGTGAATATCTGAGCAAAGTTCTCTTTGACCTTCTAGTTGTTTCCTGGCGATTGCCCATTTCTGGGGAGTGGGGGATAGTCACATCACCAGACCAGCTGGAGATAGTCCATAGTAAAATGAAAATGAACACTAGATTCGGGTAGGAGAAAGATATTAAAGACTGAGTAATGTCTATTGTAGTTATTACCAGACCAATAATCCACAGAGTAAAAGTTTAATCGCATCTTGGGCAATTTGAGAATTTGCAATCACCTCATAGGAAATAAATGTACGAAGGTAACCCTTGCTTCCACAAAAACCTATTTTATTGTTTCCTTTAAGGAATAAAACATGTCAAATGACCTAAATGTGACTCCAGTCCAACACCAACGAGGCTGGTTCTCAGCTGCCCACTGAGGTGGCCCAGTAAGTGGTATCTGACCAGCAGGTCAAATCGGGGCTTATAAATGATCAGCATGGCTCGGGATGATCCCCATCCAAGAGTGCAAAGGGAACCTCTTGCCTGACGTGAATGAAGACCCTACACAAATATCCTCTACTTCACATTCCGACCTAGGTCTGCTCATATCCCTGGTCAATATCAGTGAGGTGTCCTCAGTCACAAAAGGCACCATGGTGAAGCCAGCTCTGTTTTGGGGGAAAAACAGATTAGACTCTCATATGGGTGATGTGGCTAAGCTACTCTTAGGCTGGAATATAAGATAGCATGCTGACTATTCATTTGAAATGTAAGTAATCTAGTGAAGAAAGGCTGGGAAAGGGGGCAGGGGTGTTGGTCTAGTAATGGTGGAACTACGTGAATTATTTACTGTTGCAGTAGACAGACGCCACGTAAACTAGTTGCCATCTGCTGGTGCCAGCTGACGCCAGCCCAGCCCAAGTGACATATACTGCCCACTTTTTTCTGCCGTGATTCCCAGTGAGTTGCCCCCCTGCGATTCCGACTGCTTGGCCCGGCGCTGGTTTTGCTGCTATGTCTCTGTGTGAGGAGGGATGGGCCATGCTGTGGCGGCGGGGTTGATTGCTGTCCTTGCTGATTCACTGCGCAGGCGACTCTGTGGGCTGTGGTGGGATTATCCTGGGTGGCGGGACAGAGGGGAGCCGGCTTCTCTGCCCTGCTGCTCCGGCTTTTGCTCTGGCCCGCCAGCGAAGGCTGACAAGGCCGGACCTCGTCCAGCTCAAAATCCCCTCGTTCCTGCAAGGTTGAGAACGGCAGTTCCACGCTGGGTGGATCGGCCCTCTTCGGTCTGCATTGTGGCGGAGGGGAGTCCTTGGCACTGGCCGCCAGCGCTTGATCACCCTGCGAACCTTGGCCGCAAAGGAGGATGACCTGAGGGCCTAAAGTCAGACTAGTTCTGTCGGTGAGTGAATCCTCGCGAGTATCTTGGGCTAGCTCTGAGCCAGTCCCATAGTGAGGCAGGGTCCGAGGTCCTTGGAAGTCACCTTGGTTCTCTTTATCGTCCCTGCCATCGCCCTGTGCCCCGTCAAAAGAGTTGCCTGACCACTTTGAGTCTCCGTTGGCCTCCTCCTCTTCCAGCGGCGCGTTCAGGTCCCGCAGGAAGACCACGATGACGGTGATGTTGTCGCTGGAACCAGCGTCTCGTGCGGACGCCACCAACTTGTGCGCCACCATGCTACTATCACCGTTGTTCTCCTTGAGGTGGTCGGCCACCACTTTGACTGCTTCCTCCGGTTCCATGGTATCGTAGAAGCCGTCACAGGCGAGGATGAGATAGTCCTCGGTCCCGTCCAGCATGAGCGTGTCACTGTCTGCTTCACCGCAGATGTATGGTTTGTGTTCAGCATCCCCTGAAGCAATCAAAGAGTGGTGGGTTAGTGAAAACAGAGATCAAGGGAACAACCTGCATTACTGCTCCATTAATATCAGCAACAAGAGGGTCAGAAACAAACACACATCACAGCATCTGTCCGACTGAGACAGATCAGGGCCAGGCATTATAGAGAACACATTTCATTACTGCACACCATCCCAAAGTACTTCAAAGAACATTCCTGATATGTTAATTGTAGGAAAGACAATGCCAATTTTAGAGCAACAAGTTTCCAAAATGAACAGATAATCTATTGCTTTTGGCAAACATTCAGAGATTAATGCTGGGTGGAGCTCTTGTGCTGGTGCTCTTATGCCTTTTACATACACTTGAACATGTAGACAAAGGCGCGGTGTAATGTCTCACCTTAAAGGTGCAGCCTTCTTTCAGTACTGGAGTGTTAGCCTGGACTGTTGGCTCAAGTCTCTGGACTTGGAATGAGTAATCTCAGAAGGCCAAGGCTGCCAATATAGCAATGCACAAGCTCGACAAAACCAACCATGATTACAAGTGAACGCTTGCACTCCCACTGTTTCTATAGTTAGTTAGGGGAGGGAGGTCACCACTGAAAATACTGGTGGAGAAATCTGCCTTGAATCGTTATCAATATTAGGAGGACATATTAGTGGTAGTGATTGGTGCCCAAAAATTAATGTCTATTTGGGAGTCATTCTTTTCAACCACTTAATTGATACGAAGCCTGCATTCCAATGATTTGCATGTATGTCCTGGTTAAAACCATAAACTTGGAAATTACAATAATTTTGGATCAGAGTCGTACAGCATGGAAACAGGCCCTTCGGCTCAACATGTCCACACTTGTCAAGGTGCCCTTACTAAGCCCTTACCATTTTCCCGCGTTTGGCCCATATCCCTCTAAACCGTTCCCATCCATGTACCTGTCCAAGTGCCTTTTAAATGTTGTTATAGTACCTGCCTCAACTACCTCCTTTGGCAGCTCATTCTATATACCCGCCACCCTCGAAACAACAGGAAGCTTGGATAATCCACAGTATCCATTCACCAGGTCACATTCAGAGTGATTGGCACAGTTCTTGTCTCTGTCAAAAATGTTGGAGATAGTGAAGAAAAGATTTACATTGATTAAAATCAGGAATGACTGACAAAGATGAGGAGTCTCCTGGTTTAAGATCCTGAAGCAATTTGATCGGGTTGTGCGTGGGGAAGATATCTCCACGTGGCTGAGCACAGGGCTAAGGATATGGGAATCAATAATAAATTTAATGCATATTTCAAGTGTAATTTCTCCATCCAGAAAGTGGCGAAAAGGTGGAGCTTGCTCCTATATGTAGTGGTTGAGGCAAGTAGAAGAGTAGAAGTAGAAGAGATCAATTTAATGTAGTGGTAGAAGAGATCAATTTAAGGGGGAACCAGATGGAAAGGAATTAGGAAAATATGTTGATGGTGTGAAAGGGAGTGGGAAGCTTATCCTACAGAGCATAGATCAGTTGGACAAAGTGGCCTGCACATTCTTAGCAGCAGGAGATTCTGCGTATCTCTGGGTATCACTATGAAGTGTGGGTGGACAAATGCTGAAAATCAGTTTCCAAATCTAAAAAACCTTACCGATCGCTCTGGAGACAGAAAGGCTTCCATTAACTCTCCAGGCCCCGAACCAGACCACGCAACCTCCGAGTGCCTCGATCCTCTGCTTTTCATCCTGAAGGAACAAAAAAAAGGAAGAGTTGGAAAACTGTTGTGACAGTTACATGACCTTGAGATTGGCGATATAGGAGGCTGAGTGGGAGGAGGGTTGGAGGTGATCCAATTGCTTGGTTCACCCAAGAATCAGCATCACAGATAAAAATAGTAATGAGATTTTGCTGTAAGAGATTGAGGAGCACAAGTCCAAATGGTGCAGAGGATCACAGTGAATAATTTCTGGATTGTTACAGTACCAGAGTGGCGCAGGAGGATCTAACTAGATGAGTGGAGTAGATGGTAGGGTATTGAATCAGGGGATAGATCGACACTGAATTTGGCACATGGTGGTGCAGCTGGTAGAGCTGCTGCCTCACTGCGACAGAGACCCGAGTTCGATCCTCATCTCGGATGCTGCCTATGTAGAGTTTGCATGTTCTCCCTGTGACTGTGTGGGAGTCCTTTGGTTTCTTCCTACATCCCATAGACATGCTAGTTTGTAGGTGAATTGACCTCTGTAAAGTACCCCTAGTGTGTTGGGAGTGGATGAGAAAGTAGAATAATGTAGTACTAGGGCCTGTTTCTATGCTGTATTTCTAAACTAAATTCAGACCTGTGTCTTGGATAACTGAATGAATAGTGTGGTAGATTGGGTTTGATCTGAGGAAAGAGTAACCTCAGGAATGAGTAGGAAAGAGTAACCTCAGATTCAGTGTTTCAATGTTACAAAGCAGGGAACTTAACAAAAGTCCTAGGCATAATGATTCTGGTGACATCAGGGAAATGAGTCAAAGCTAAAGTCATGATATCTGAATGCACAAAACATTCACAGCTAAGCAGGAATTTGGAGTCATAGTTGCATAATGATTAATGTTGTGAATTAAAAAGGTTAAGAAAGATGGCTTTTAGAAGAAAAGACGCCAAGTAACTCAGCAGGTCAGGCAGCACCTCTCCAGATGTTGAGTAATTTGAGTATTTTTTTGTAAATTAGCATCTGCAGTTCCTTCTTTCTATACTTGGCTTTTAGAAGAGCAGCAGATTGTGAGGATATTCCTGGGGATAAAGCAGGATAAAGAAAGTAGAGGGAAGCACTTAGCCTGGAAAAATCAAGGAGCAGAAACACTCTCCTAATTCTTGAGTTGAGTATACATCGGACAACTACAGTAGAGGTACATGAACATGGGTAAAACAATCATCCAGGACAAAGCACATTGCAGGATTGCTGTGGAGAATGATTACATGGAATATATTCAAAATAGTTTTACAGTTCAGTATGTGGAGGAACTATACAGAGAACAGGTTTAATATTGTGCCATGAAACAGAGCAAATTAATAACCTTATGGTAAAATAGCTTCTGGGTAAGAGTCAACATATGAGCTTTATAAAGAAGTTGAAAGGGAATTGAGATAATTTTGAAACTGGGAACTTTAATCTGAACCTACCAAATAAACAATGTTATTATGAGGACAGAATTAACTAAGATGGACTGGGAAACTTGATTCAATGATGGCACACATTGAAATAAATTATTAACAATTTCTAACAAACACAAATTAAACAATGACAAAAACAAAGGTCTTACTGGGACTAACGAGAAGTTGAAGTTATATTCAAGAAAAGCCAATAATGTTGAAAAAAGAGCAGGAAACCTAGAATCTGCGAGGACTTTGAAAAAGGTGGCAAGAAATTGATGGTAGGAGAATAAAGAAAAACTGAATAAATTAGAAACCAACATCAAAACAAATTATTAAAGATTGCAAAGTATGTAAAAAGGCAAAGGATAGTAAAATTGAATACAGAAATAGAGAGATTATGTTTCAGTTAGAAAGGGCATTGGTGAGATCACACCATGAGTACTATGTATGATATCATTCTTAATGACCCCACCACTCGCCACATCTTCCCATCTCCCCGCCTGTCTGCTTTCTGCAAAGACCGCTCCCTCCATAACTCCCTGGCCAATTCTTCCTTTCCCACCTGCACCACCCCCTCCACGGGTACTTTCCCTTGCAACTGCAGGAGATGCTACACTTGTCGCTTTACCTCCCCCCTCGACACAATTCAAGGACCCAAGCAGTCGTTCCAGGTGCGACAGAGGTTCACCTGCACCTCCTCCAACCTCATCTATTGCATCCGCTGCTTTAGATGTCAGCTGATCTACATTGGTGAGACCAAGCATAGGCTTGGCGATCGTTTCGCCGAACACCTCCGCTCGGTCCGCATTAACCAACCTGATCCCCTGTGGCTCAGCACTTCAACTTTCCCTCCTCCATGGCCAGAGTGAGCACCACCGGAAATTGGAGGAGCAGTCTGCACCCCAGCGGCTTGAACATTGACTTCTCCATTTTCCGGTAGTCCTTGCAGTCTCCTCCCCTTCTCAGCTCTCCCTCAGCCCTCTGGCTACTCCTCTGCCTTTCTTCTTCCTGCCCCCCGTCTCCCCCCCCCCCACCCTACTTCAGTCTGAAGAAAGGTCTCGGCCTGAAATGTTGTCTATTTCCTTCGCTCCATAGATGCTGCCTCACCCGCTGAGTTTCTCCAGCACTTTTGTCTACCTTCATTCTTAATGTTTATGTGTTCAAAACTCAGAGAAGGCTCACTAGACCAATAACAGGGATGGATGGAGTATCTTATAGAGAAAGGATGGGTATGCTAGGCTTGTCATAGAGTCATGGAGTGATACAGCATGGAAACAGGCCTTTCAGCCCAACTTGTCCAGACCAACCAGCATGTCCCAGCTACACTAGTCCCACCTGCCCTCATTTGGTCCATATCCCTCCAAATCTGTCCTATCCATGTACCTGTCTAACTGTTCTTAAACATTGGGATAGTACCAGCCGCTCCTCTGGCAGCTTGTTCCACACACCCACCACCCTTTGTGTGAACCTTTTGTAGCTGCATGGATTTTAGCAGCGTGGGAAGTCACATGATTAAGACAAATAAGACCTTAATTTCTTAACAAGCCTGGCATCATCCATGGAGGGAAATGGAGAGACAATATTTCAGGTCAGTACTCTTCCTCAGATTGAAGAAGGGTCCTGACCCGAAACACAATCTATTCATCTCCCTCCACAGACGCTGCCTGGCCTACTCAGTTCCTGCAGCAATTTTTTTTTTCTGCTCAATATACCAGTATCTGCAGTATCACTGAAGATTCTCTTGACAGGGTGAATACATAGATAATAATCTCTTTTACAGGAAAAATCTAGAACAAAAGGCTACTATTTAAAAACAAGCGTTGTCCATTTATGACAGAGTTGGGGTGAATTGTTTTTCTCTCAAGAGGATCGCAATCCATTGGAACTCTTCCTTAAAAGGCAGTGGAAGTTGAGTATTTGATTTCTTTAAGGCAAACTTAAGATTCTTGAAAAGCAGCAGATAAAACGGTAACATGGAAATGTTGAGCTTACAATCAGATCAGACATCATAGGTTAAGTCTGTTTTTTTTAAGACAGAAAAGATTGAGGGACATTGACTTAAGTGTATAAAATTATGATTGACCTAAGGGAAGGCACGATATATTTCCCTTAGCAGAGGAGTTGTGAGGGAGAGACTGAGGCAATTTCCAGTCCATAAAGCCATGTACAATCCCCATCATCATAAGTGCACATTTGTGTCAAGAAAATTCAACATGCTGTCACTGTGCCTCAATTACCTCTCGATCAGGTTTGTGTGGTTTCATCAGTTCCACGACCTGGCCTCTTCGGACCAGCATTACCTGGGAGTCCCCAAGCCAGGCTATGTGCAGCATGTTGCCCCGCAAAAAGGTCACCACTCCAGTTGAGCCACATCGCAGGTTCTGAGGGAATCCGAATGAAACTGTAGGTTATCATCAAAGTTATCAGCATTTCCATACACCCGCCTGACCCCTCCCTGCTCAGAACTTCCTGACCAGGACATGTGAGATTCTCCCCAAATTTATCCTAGCCTGATTCATCAGATGGAGGAGGATCACTTTACAATTTAGGCTGTCTGCCTTTCACCCCTTCACATCATACTAAAATATCCTGTTGTGCTGCATGGAGTGTGATGCTGCATAGCACAAGTGGTGATTACTGTGATGGTTCTTTGGTGGAAGTTTCCTGAAATCTCTTCCCCATTTTTGGTGGTATCGTAGAGGTAGCTGGAAGAATTAGAGACACTGGGGATGCATTTTTGACCCCCTTACTTGCCACTCACAATTATAAACATTTCTCACTTTCTGCTTGCAGCTGCTTATGCGCTGGTGAGTGAGTGGCTGAAGGTATCATCGGGAACTCTGGGGAGAGCAGAGGTTGGCATTAGTCTGTGCAGGATTAAATCAAGAGTGGTCAATAGGTAATAACTGGCACAAGAGTCAGAAAAGATGAGGGCGCATTTCTTAGCAAAGAGGGGTGGCAAGGTATGCAAGGTGCCCAAATAGGTAACCAAAATCTGACTCCATTGGTTCCATCTTTTAAGTGTATTTTGGACATTTAACTTGAATAGGTTAAAAACAGGAGAGTGGGAGATTGGATCGCCTTCCCAAAGAGATAGTAAAGGCCAAATAACTAATTTGACCCAGCAGAGTTGCTCACAATCACTTGGTGGTGAACACTGTACTCAGATTACATTGGCAGCCCATTTCATTGTCTCATTGCACCAATCCATCACATGCATGGCAACAGCTTCTAGTTACCACCTCACTCAGTGAGATGTTGATTCAGGCAACAAATGGCCTTCCATATGGGACCGAAATCGTATACAAGTGAGAGACAGCCCTGTTGGACACATTCAGTGCGAGGTTTCTTCAGATCTTGATCACAAACCTCTCTGGCAGCCTTCTGGACAAATCGTTCGTCCGTGAGACGAAAGGCACGACACAAGGCCTCAGCAGGGTCATGCTGGAAGATTTCCTGACGGGCCAGGTTCACATGAAGGTGGATGGAGGCATAAATTGCAGCGTCCACCCCTCCATGTCCATCAAACACAGCAAAAAATGATTGTTCTTCCTGGTCCTGTTGGGTGGAAAACATTACAGATAGGCAGAGAAACAAAGATGATGTTGACATTGAACAATACAGCACAGGAACTGGCCCTTTGACCCACAGTGTCTGTGTCATCAATGATGCCTAGTTAAACTAATGTCCTTTGCCTGCTTGTGATTCATATCCCTCCATTCATTGCATATCCATCTGCCTAACTAAATGCCTCCAAAACACCACTCTATCTACTTGTGTTACCACTTTCAGGGAGCTATGGACTTGGACCTCAAGATCCCTCTATACATCAATGTTGTTAAGGATCTATACTTTTACTTTCCCCTTACATACAGCCTCCCAAAGTGCAACATCTCACTGCATTACTAAAGTAATTTGTGGCTAAGAATTCCTGAGGAGTAGCCTGCTTTGTAAATGGGGAACACTTTGGATCGCGTGCAATCCACAAACAACAAAAGAATAATGGGCATCCGGGGTACATTACATACATACAATTTTCCTACATAAATTTCCTCTCCAAAAGCAGACTCATTTGAATTCCTGCTTCCAATAATCACTATTTTCTCTTCCTCATCCCCTCACCACTTATACCTTCTTTTAATTTGCCATTTATTGATCATCTGCCTCGTCTTTTCTCCCACCCCCCACCCTTTCCACTCAGCATTAATTTTCTTATTTCCCCCTTTCTTGTCCTCTCACTGACTTGCTGCCTCACTTCCACTCACTTATACTTAAGCCTCCCCCACCAACTTCCATGCCTAATTTTCTTCCACCCTTTCTTCTTAGCTTTTGTCATTTTGTTTCCCACCATCTTTCCAGTCCCAACCTTGCCTTCATCCATCTCATTTACTTTCATTTTTGCCTTATCCACCCTCAACAAACGCTAACTATTCAGATACAGACAGACAAGGCCGCTGTTTAATGAAATAATTTTCTATGACAGCTATTACTGCCGCATCTTTCTAAGCATCACCAGATTCATTGCCTCTTCTCAGGACACACTCTGATTTGAAGTGTTGCCTAGACTCAAATGGCAGCTCATCTTGATGAAGGATGTGTCAATTGAGGATCAGTTGTGGCCTTCAGCCTCAAATCCTAAGTTAACCTCCCAGTAGCAGATTGAGGGAGTGCAACATTCGCGGAGATGCCACCTTTTCAATGAAATGCTAAACAAGGTCCTGTTTGTCGAACTTGATGGGTAGAAGTGATTTAATGAAGCTTTTGAAATAATTCAAGGGAGTGTTCTCTTGTGTCCTGGCCAACACTATTTTTTCAAAAGTTAAAACCGGATAATATGGTTATCATTTCACTTATTGGGAGCTTCCTGTGTACAAATGGCTGCTGCATTACCTACATTATTGCAATGACTACTCAGCTGCTGTATAATGCATTGGGACTTCTTGAGTTGGTGAAACACTGCTGAAATGCAAATGTCTTTAAATCACTGCTGCATTAATTCACTTTTTCTGAGATTGTGCCTTGTCGACTCTGCTCGTGGGTAAAGAGAGATTCTCTCTCTCTGGGTTTCAAGTAGTCTGTCAGGGAAAGGTTTTTAACAAATGTATTTAAAATTGAACCAAGAAAACAAGTGCAGGTGGTGAAAGTATGCATCAGGTAAAGCCCGACCAAGCCACATGCATAAGAAAGTCCCATTTCAATCCTAGGCCTGATAGACAATGTTTTCATTTCCAGCTGTTGGATGGGACTTAAACCTGATGCACTCTGCAATCAGATTTCTCACTGCTCGGCCTAGCATAGGATGAATGGGAGACAGATCCATGGGTACTGGTGGCCTTGGTGCAAGAACCCAGAGTATCACCTTGGCTTCGACAGAGGACTGAGGGAGAGGCAGTTAGAGTAAGAGAATAAAATACATTGAAATGTGTTCAACAAATCTTAAGGCGAGAAAGAGATACCAAGAGATCTCCTCATAAACCCATCAGATAGAAATAAACTATCTTTTAAAGAATAGATGAATGGGAATTTAAGAAATTTCAAGCAACTTATAAAATTGATGGTCGATGTTTGTAGTTTTTAAGGAGCCCGGAGGAGTCAATTGAAGCTTAAAAGGCCAGCAATGTAGGGATAGGCTAAGAAAAGTTCATATCATGTTATGTCAGCCTATATCTACCTACCTCTAGATTAAAGAGACTATTGAAATCAGGCAGGCAAACATGTTTATCCTCCATTTTCCTGCGCATGTTTTTGATGGCATGAATTGATGTTTCGAAATAGGGATGTGATCTTCTTGTTAAAGGCAGGTCCTTCACCCAGCTGCAGCAGACCACGTGGAGCGTGGTGAACACCATTCGGGCTAGCTTCGTTGAGTCAAACTCTGGAAAAGCATAAGGGTTAAACCATTCAACTCTCTGTTGCACAAAGACAGGTCAAGTCAGCAATGTGCACAACCCACGAGCAAATAAATATATATTTAAAATTGTGGAAGATTTAACGGAAAATCAGTGCCAGACAATTGCGATGCCAGCCAGCTGCGGTTACACTATAGCTATCAAGAGGTGAATGTTACAGCCTGACTTCACTGGCCGGATGACACACTTCTTCACACAAAAGGTTTTCAAGGGCAGAAAAATGGAGCATAAAACAATGATGGTTCTGCAAATAAAAAACAGGGAAGTAACCTGACCTGCAGTAGTTAAGTGGGCAGAACACTTGCCTCCAAGTCATTTTGGATTCTAACCCACTCAAGGGACTTACGCACAAAAAAAGTAGTGCAGGGCCGTGCTGTTTCGACATAGGTGCTGCCTCACATGTGAGGCTTTAAACTGAGACCTGTCAAACATCACAGGATATTGGTTTGGCAAAATACCCTGAAGAATAGGGGTTATCCTTTTGTCACATCAAGTCGTTATCCCTCAATCAACGTGACAGAAACTGATTGCCTGGCTTATATCATATTGTTCCTTGTGGCTGTTTATGTTGTGTAAACTGACTTCTACATTCCATCCATTGTAATATTGACTACATTTCAAATAAACACTTCAACACACTGGGGCATCCTGAGGTCATGAAATGCAAGTCGAGTGTATTTGCCACCCTCCCCCACCAGGCATACAATATTTCCACACCACATTAATAATTACTGACAGGCCATGGGGAACAGATGGAACAGATCTCTTGGTCTAACCCGGCCTGCAGTGCAGAGTATTATTCATCAATCATTCACAGAGGGACCTGACAACAGGCCGCTGAGTCAGCCTACAGCACACAGCGATTGTGCAGAACCTTATCTCTTCACCCTTGTCAGCAGGTTGAGTTGTATCAGTGACTGTGCATGAAGATATCATCTTTCTCTGATAGCAAAGTTACTCAAAGTCCCAATTGCTTTTATTCAAGTCCAACATTTTAGTGCGTTAGAGCACCTAAATCTCCAACTCTCCTCTGGACTCAACCCATCACTTCCACACATGGACACTGTCCCTCGCATCTCCACATCAGACCTATGAGAACAGGTCAATGTTTGTAGAGGATTTTGTGTCCAAATTCTGGTCCAGCTAATGTATGTGGAAATTGTGGATTAAATCTTTTGGTTAACCTCTGGGCCCTTCACGAAAATTGTTAATATTTTTACAATGATGTATTAATATATACCATTGTTTTATAATCCAGAATAAATAGCTGAAATATATATATATATATATATATACTCTTCAGACCACAATGTCTGGGCCAAACATAATACCAAGTTAAACTAATCTCCTCTGCCTACACATGATCCATATTCCTCCATTCCCCACATATCCATGTGCCTATCCAGAAGCCTTATATATGGACCAGGTTCTGTGGTATTCAAATCCTTTGTGTCCAAAATAGCATTGGTCCATGTCTCTGGATTGTTGGTCCATTGACCCAGCCACTACTGAAGCCTGATTGGGGAACTGGAGCCCAATCTGGCTGCAAACTATCGCTCAGGTTTGCTTTCATACGGTCATGGTGCTGAATGGACAGCTCCTCCTTGAGTTCTCACTGACCAAAGACCTTGGACCTGAAAGTTTAATAGAAGTTTCTCTTCCCACAGCGGCAGCCTGACCTGCTGGGTATTTCCAGTATCTACTGTAGATTTCTAGCAACTGCATTAAAACAAATATTTTCACCTGGCTGTCTGCCTGAAAGGAAATCCTATGCATCTGGATGATAACATGAACTTCCTCGAGGTGTGCAATATTCCTCACTGTTGGGCAACTATGAAAATGTTTTTTTTTTATTTGATTGAAATACACAGCCTGGAAACAACCCATTCGGCCCACCGAGTCCGTGCCGACCATCGATCACCCGTTCTCAGTTCGACATTATTCCACTTTCTCATCCATTCCCCATACACTCGGGGCAATTTACAGACGCCAATTAACCTACAATCAGCACATCTCTGGGACGTGGGAGGAAACAGGAGCACCCTGAGAAAACCAACGTCGTCACAGGGAGAATGTGCAAACTCTACACGCACAGCACCCGAGGTTAGGATCGAACCCGGGTCTCTGGCGCTGTAAGGCAGCAACTCTGCCAACTGCGCCGCTGTGAAGCCCGAACTATGTGATGGGCATCCCGCCATCGCCTTAAAACGGTAACGGGGAGTAAGGCCGCCCAGACTCTCCCACCCCAATGGACTGGCGGGCGAGGCCGAACATTCGTGAAGGGAGGATTCCGCGCCTCCCCCACCCCCACCGGCGTCGGGCTCGTCAGCCAGCAGCGCATGGGTGGGGGAGCGCGTTACCCTCCGTGCCCCCCCCCGGGACAGTCATAAGATGTTGTAGTAGAACTAGGCCATTCGGCCCATCAAATCTACTCCGCTATTCAATCATGCCTGATCCATCTCTCCCTCCTAACCCCATTCTCCTGCCTTCTCCCCACCTGTACTAATTAATATATATATATTTCAATTAATTAAATTAGAAACAAAAATTGGTCAATTCCCATTCATTCAGAAATAAGGGTCAGCTGCGCGGCGACCTATCCAGTCACGTGTGATGTGCCGGCTGTCACGGGGGGAGCTGGAGACGTGAGATATTGCCGGGGCGGCGATCACGTGGGGCGCTGCTCTATAATCCGTAGTCTGGCCCCTCGACTGTTGGTCACGTGGGGGCGTCGGCGGCCTCGAGCGCGAGGGGTGTGTGGGGTCACGTGGGGGACCCGAGGACCCGCGTGCACCATCACCTGGTTGTCATCACGGAGTGTGCCCGCGCTCCGTGCTCGCCCCCCCCCCCCCCTCTCCTCACACAGTCGATGGGGGAGAAGTCGCTCTGGACGGTAAGTGGAACTGGTTAATGGGGAGGGCCTGAGGTGCTGAAGCCGGGGACTCGGACTGCTCGTTGGATGAAGTCATAACTAGTGGCGACAACGGGAACACAGCACGTGTCGTTGTCTCTTTCCGAGGCTGTCACCCCCACTAGGCCTCCCATCCCAAACTTGTCCATTTCAATGACGTCGGGAGAGTGGGGAAGCGTTAGGTTTTTAACGCACATCTTTGGCCGTGGAAATAGTGTATGTATACTCGGCCTGACAACCGTGTGGAGTCTTTGTTTTTATTTCGTCATCCGAAGGTATAGAAGGGTAAAGCTCCAACAGTTACTCCAACAATGCAAGGAGGTGCCTGACCAGTAAATTCACCCTTGAGACTGTTCTCAGCTCTCTGACCTGCTTCGATCCCCTTCCCACCTGAGCCTATGTTTTTGTTGGTCAGATGCAACTTTTTTTAAAGTACATTAATAGCAATGTCTCCAGAAACTAAATGGATTTACAGGTCTGGGTGAAAAAGCACAAGATGCAACAAGCACTCGACCATCACTTTTAAGTAACACGTGCTAACTAACTAGCCAGTCAATTTTCTCTGCCGTAATTAGGACACGGTCTCGTCGTCACTGTCAATAAAATGACCTCCAAATGGATAATCCATTTTTATATGGAACATTTTCTTCAGATTTTTATTTAGCATGGTGTTTATTATTCAGTATTGTACAGAATCAGGACATTTAAACCAACTGGTCTTTGCAGGTGTTCATGACGTGCATAATCGTCCTCCTCGATCTTCTGTCACTGCCCACTGACTATTATTTTGTTACTTTCAATTCTCCCTAGGGATAATCCACCTTAAAATATCTCTCTGTTATTCTCTTGAATTCCCTGGGACTGTCTTGCATTTCTTGAAATCATTTTGGACCTGCCTCTCCCCAATTTGCTTTCATATCTCTAGATTTCTTGTGGGAGCAAGCTGTTTTCATCGTAATCTGATAAGTGAAATTTGCACGGTCGCTTTGATGCCAATCTTCCTAATCTCCATCGTGGAAACCCAGGTGAAGATTGATTTTTACAATTGGCAATGGAATTTTTTCCTCCAGTGCTTGGGCTCCTAACTGGAAAGAATGTGTATTCTCACCTGAATCAAACACCTGATGCCAGCAATGATGAAATAGGCAGAATTGCGCAGGACATGACTTACTTTCACTTGACTAACCATTCAAAGCCCATAACATAGAACAAAACAAGACCACAAAACATAGACCAAGATAGGAATAAATCCCCAGCATCAGTCAAATAAATGGATTCTGCAACTGACTACTGAGATACTATAAATTATGATAAAATATTTGTGTACACAAAAACCCACAGATGCTGGTCTGGAAGGAAAAACAAACTGCTGGAGGAACAGCAGGTCAGGCGGCATCAACAGAGCTAAATGGTAAATTGCCATTTTGAGACCCTTCCTCTGTACTGAAATAATATCATGGAGGTAGCTGGTATAAAGAGGTGAGGGGGTGGGCCAAGGACCTGTACACTCATGGTGAGGAGGGGTGGATTGGTGGATGGGAATCAGGTGGGAGAGAGAGGGGTGGAGATAACAACCAAATTGGCACAGGACAGGTGGAGGTAGCCAGGAGCTACAGTTAATGGAATCTGATGGGACAGGAAAGTTGAGCATTGGATTAACTGAGGAGGTAAGGTGAGCAAATGGAAGCATGGCAGAGGTAAGAGAACTGATGAGAGGAATGATTAGGTGATGGGCGGGGAAGCATAGGAACGAACAATGTGAGTGGGAGGATCGCAATGGCTAGATTGACCGAATGAGAGCAGGTTACTTGAAATTAGAGAATTCAATGTTCATGCCATTGGGATCTAGACTACCAGGATAGAATATGATATGCTGTTTTTCTAGTTTGCGTTTAGCCTTGTCCTGGCTGTAGAGGGGGCTAAGGCCAGACAGGTCAGTGTGGGGATGGGAGGGTAATTGCAATGGCTAGTAATTGTGAGCTCCAGTTGCATTGCAGATAGAGCAAGGTGCTCCGCAAAGCGATTGCCTAATCTGTACCTGATCTCACCGATGTGCAGGAGGCCACATCAAGAATATCCTATGCAGTAGACTAGACAAGGTGCCTCTGCTTCACCTGGAAAGGCTATTTGGGTCCCTAGATGTTAGTGAGAGTGGAGATATAGGGACAGGTGTTGCTTCTCCTAGCCTTGCAGGGGGAAGTGCCAGAGCAAAAGGAAAGGGAGAGCGAAGGGTGGGGATAGATGACCAAACCACCCTTTGCAAAGGTTAGAGACGAGTCAAGATGAGAGCTGTCCTTGCGCGAAGCAGAAAGGAGTGGGAGGGGAAGATAGGGCAGAAAATAGGATCACGTTGCAGCTTGTGAAAATGTCGAATAATGATGTGCTGGATGCAAAGGCTGGTTGGATGGAAGGTGAGGACGAAATAAACTATATGTCCAAGATAATTGGGTGCCTAACTTGAATGGAAAAAAGAAGCAGGGGCATGTCAATCGAAGGTCATAACCTTGTGAAAAAGGGTCTCGACCCGAAAAGTAATCCATTCCTTCTCTCCAGAGATGCTGCCTGTCCCGCTGAGTTACTCAAGCATTTTGTGATCTACCTTTGATTTAAACCAGCATCTGCAGTTCTTTCCTACACATCATAACCTATCTGTACAGTCAGAATCTTTTTTCCCCAAGGTGGAAATTTCCAACACTAGAGGGCATAGCTACAAGGTGAGAGGGGGATGTTTGATGGAAATGTGTGGGGCAAGTTTTTTACAGAGTAGTGGGGGCCTGGTATGGGTTGCCAGAGGTGGTTTATGGGCAGATATGATTGTGGCATTTAAGAGGCTTTTATATAGGCACATGGAAGTGCAGGGAATAGAAGGATTTGGGTCATGTACAGGCAGATCAGTTTACCGGCATCATGTTCGGGACAAACATTGTGGGCCATAGAGCCCGTACCTGTGCTGTGCTGTTCTATGTTCTAAGATGAATTGTCAGCTTTGCTATCATTTAGCTTGGGGAGAATCTCAAGTAGCAGAGGGAGGAGTGCAGGTGTTGGTGAGTCTCGGGAAAGGGTTACAATTGCTAAGCACATCAACCCCAAAACTTTGATGCCTTATAGTGGCTGTATTTTATGCATTGCCATGGTATTATTTAGTGCCATGGCATGGGTTTGAAACCATAAGTTTGATTTGTCCAAGGCTTCCATTTTTAAAGGGGGGTGGTGGGGGGGGGGGGAAGCATTTGTGAAAAGTGTATTACAGTAGATCAGAGGCCTCCACTGTCAATGAACTGTGCCTGTGAACATTGCCCATCTGTTATGACTTTGCATAGTGGTCTTAATCTGTGGTTGTGAATTCAAGTCACAACATAATCCAGGCTGACGCTCCCAGGGTGGAACTGAGAATGCCATACTCATGGAGGGCTGCACAGTCAGGAGGCATCATCATTTTGACAAGTTGATAAACTGAGACCCTGTCTAATCCCTGCGTGAAATAAAGCCTGAAACAATTCCAAACAAGTTGACTGATTTTGATCTCTCAATCAAATCAAATATCATGGGATCTTGTTGGGCACAACTACCTACGCTTTTCTGCAATGACCACTTTAAAAGTTCTTAATTGGCCGCAGATTGCTTTTGGAATATGAGGGAAGACCTGATAAGAGTGTGTGAAATTATGGGAAACATAGATGGGGTACAGTCAGGACTCTTTTTTCCCCCGGTAGAAGTATCAAGCACTAGAGAGCATAGATTAAAGATGAGGGGCAACGTATGGGGATAAGTAAGGCAAGTTTTTTTTACATAAGAGTAGTGGTTGGCTGCAAAGCTCTGCCAGGAGAGGTGGCAGTGGTAGTGACACTTAAGAGGCTTTTAGAAAGGCACATGAATATGCAAGGAATGGATGGATATGACCAAGGAGATTAGTTTAACTTGGCATCATGTTTGGCACAGACATTGTGGGCCGAAGGTCTTGTTCCTGTGCTGTCCTGTTCTATGACACACTACAAATGAAAGTCTTCCTTTGCCAAGGTTTGAACCAGTACCATATTTCCTTTGGTCTGAATCACTGGCCATGCTGAGCTATTCAAGGAACCAGCCAACTTTATGTATTTCTTCTTTTTAACTGATTCACTGGGAGTCATCACGGGATCCATAACTGTAGCTTAATAAAGCTCTTCAAAGAAACTATGAATACATTAATTGGAAACCACCCCAGCTGTGTACTTGGCATGTATTCAACAGTACTCAATCACTACATCACAGCTCAATTAACCCAGTGAGGGAGAGATTAGGCAGAATAACAATTTACTCGATGTGTGAAGGTTTCTGGACCTTAAGTTGATCACAGAGGATAAAGCTCTCTCAGAACACTTGGTTATGCTGCTAACAATGGTTGAGTGGTAGGGTGAATCAGTTCCCCACAGGCTGCCCTCAAGACGGTTGTTTAGGGATGAGACCGTCATCCATCAAATTCTGGAATGTACATTTACAAAGAAGGTCTGGAAAGAGATGAAGTGATCTCCGTGGAGTTCCATCCCCAACAGCTGTGTTACACAGCACTCAG
The DNA here is from genome assembly GCA_035221665.1 of Okamejei kenojei. Lineage (NCBI taxonomy): Eukaryota > Metazoa > Chordata > Chondrichthyes > Rajiformes > Rajidae > Okamejei > Okamejei kenojei. Next base: position 29,422,725 of record CM069156.1, on the reverse strand, counting down.
TGGCTGAGGGCTGTTCCCAGGTATGCACACTGAAACAGCTGCTACTTTTCAGCATAATTGTATAAGGGGTAAGAGCGTTGTAAAGACAAGCCTGAAGGCTTTGTGTCTCAATGCAAGGAGTATTCGTAATAAGGTGGACGAGTTGAATGTGCAGATAGCTATTAATGATTATGATATAGTTGGGATCACGGAGACATGGCTTCAGGGGACGTAGGCTGGGAGCTGAACATCCAGGGATATTCAATAATCAGGAGGGATAGAGAGAAAGGAAAAGGAGGTGGGGTAGCGTTGCTGGTTAGAGAGGAGATTAACGCAATGGAAAGGACATTAGCTTGGAGGATGTGGAATCGGTATGGGTAGAGCTGCAAAACACTAAGGGGCAGAAAACGCTGGTGGGTGTTGAACTTGGTTCTGAACTTAAAGAAAGGTAACTTTGAGGGTATGAGACATGAATTGGCCAAGATTGACTGGCAATTAATTCTAAAAGGGTTGACGGTGGATATACAATGGAAGACATTTAAAGACTGCATGGATGAACTACAAAAATTGTTCATCCCAGTTTGGCAAAAGAATAAATCGGGGAAGGTAGTGCATCCGTGGATAACAAGGGAAATCAGGGATAGTATCAAAGCAAAGGATGATGCGTATAAAGTAGCCAGAAAAAGCAGCATACCAGAGGACTGGGAGAAATTCGGAGACCAGCAGAGGAGGACAAAGGGATTAATTAGGAAAGGAAAAATAGATTATGAAAGAAAACTGGCAGGGAACATAAAAACTGACTGCAAAAGTTGTTATAGATATGTGAAGAGAAAGAGATTAGTTAAAACAAATGTAGGTCCCTTGCAGTCAGAAACAGCTGAGTTGATCATGGGGAACAAGGATATGGCGGACCAATTGAATAACTACTTTGATTCCGTCTTCACTAAGGAAGACATAAATAATCTGCCGGAAATAGCAGGGGACCGCGGGCCAAAGGAGGAATTGAGTGAAATCCAGGTTAGTCGGGAAGTGGTGTTGGGTAAATTGAATAAATTAAAGGCCGATAAATCCCCAGGGCCAGATAGGCTGCATCCCAGAGTACTTAAGGAAGTAGCTCAGGAAATAGTGGATGCATTAGTGATAATCTTTCAAAACTCTTTAGATTCTGGAGTAGTTCCTGAGGATTGGCGAGTAGCAAACGTAACCCCTCTTTTTAAGAAGGGAGGGAGAGAGAAAACGGGGAATTACAGACCAGTTAGTCGAACATCGGTAGTGGGGAAACTGCTAGTCAGTTATTAAAGATGGGATAGCAGCACATTTGGAAAGTGGTGAAATCATTGGACAAAGTCAGCATGGATTTACGAAAGGTAAATCATGTCTGACGAATCTGGTGGAATTTTTCGAGAATGTAACTAGTAGCGTGGAAAAGGGAGAACCAGTGGATGTGGTATATCTGGACTTCCAGAAGGCTTTCGACAAGGTCCCACATAAGAGATTAGTATACAAGCTTAAAGCATACGGCATTAGGGGATCAGTGTTGATGTGGATAGAGAACTGGCTGGCAAACAGGAAGCAAAGAGTAGGAGTAAACGGGTCCTTTTCACAATGGCAGGCAGTGACTAGTGGGGTACCGCAGGGCTCAGTGCTGGGACCCCAGCTATTTATAATATATATTAATGATCTGGATGAGGGAATTGAAGGCAATATCTCCAAGTTTGCGGATGACACTAAGCTGTGAGGAGGATGCTAGGAGTGCAAGGTGACTTGGATAGGCTGGGTGAGTGGGCAAATGTTTGGCAGATGCAGTATAATGTGGATAAATGTGAGGTTATGGTACACCAGTCATTGAAAGTAGGCATGCCGGTGCAGCAGACAGTGAAAAAAGCGAATGGTATGTTAGCTTTCATAGCAAAAGGATTTGAGTATAGGAGTAGGGAGGTTCTACTTAAGTTGTACAGGGTCTTGGTGAGACCACACCTGGAGTATTGCGTACAGTTTTGGTCTCCAAATCTGAGGAAGGACATTATTGCCATTGAGGGAGTGCAGAGAAGGTTCACCAGACTGATTCCTGGGATGTCAGGACTGTCTTATGAAGAAAGACTGGATAGACTCGGTTTATACTCTCTAGAATTTAGGCGATTGAGAGGGGATCTTATAGAAACTTACAAAATTCTTAAGGGGTTGGACAGGCTAGATGTAGGAAGATTGTTCCTGATGTTGGGGAAGTCCAGGACAAGGGGTCACAGCTTAAGGATAAGGGGGAAATCCTTTAAGACCGAGATGAGAAATACTTTTTTCACACAGAGAGTGGTGAGTCTCTGGAACTCTCTGCCACAGAGGGTAGTTGAGGCCAGTTCATTGGCTATATTTAAGAGGGAGTTAGATGTGGCCCTTGTGGCTAAGGGGATCAGAGGGTATGGAGAGAAGGCAGGTACGGGATACTGAGTTGGATGATCAGCCATGATCATATTGAATGGCGGTGCAGGCTTGAAGGGCCGAATGGCCTACTCCTGCACCTAATTTCTATGTTTGATGATTATTAACTTAGTGCCCTCTAGTTTGTCTGAAACCTGCAGGTCTTCTGCTGCAAGAAATTGCCCACAACCAAATCGGCACATACCACGGTCCAGAACCATGTGTCAAGAGGTATGTCACATGTGTCACATCTTGTCTTGCTGCGTTAATGTAAATGGAATGATATGGCGTGTACTGAGAATGGTGATATTTGATATTTGGTGCCTGTTCATAAAACTTGCAAATATATATTTATATTTTGAAATTAAAAACACATGCACTAATTCCTGCTGTAGGTGAATGTAAAGAATCAGACAGCACCAATGGACAATGGACATGGTGGAGCCAACATGGCGACCCATCAGCTAGAGCCAACAAAATATTTTTATTTCCTTGCAGTTTGATAACTTGCTTCCATCCATGGGTTCTGAGGTGGTTCAATGAAGCCATTGTGGGCTCCAAAGACTGACAAATGGGGAAAGTCAGTGTTCGATGAGGCAGCTGAGGGGTTAGGGTGGAAAAAGGTGTGCTGCTTTCACCATTCTCATTGGGAATCCTCATACTGATAGAGGGACCCATGGTTCTCTGTCATTCTGAATTTCTCAATTTTGAACAGTCATGCATAACGGAATTTTGTAAAGTGGGGAAAATATTAAATTTTCTTCCGGAGACATTGAGAACAAAGTTTAGTTATTTTCTCTGTTTGTCTGGTAATTGCTTACCATGACAAAGCTAAAACTAAAGTGCCTATTTCAGGAGACACCAAAAACTACAGATGCTAGAATCTTGAGCAAAACACTAACTGCTAGAGGAATTCAGTGGGTCAGGTAGCTTCTGTGGAGGGAATGGACAGGTGATGCTTCGGGTTAGGTCTCAAGAAGGATCCCAAACCGAAATATCATCTGTCCATTCCCTCCACAGATGCTGCCTGACCCACTTGAATTCCCCCAGCATTTTGTGTTTTGCCCGTTTCAGGAGTTAGGTGTTGGGCATGCACATGATGTGATCTGCTCCTTGCATCTAGCTGTATGTAATATGGGGCTTAAAGTTGGGCTGTTGATTTGGTAATGGAAGCTGGTGTTGGTTTACTTATTCTGCCAGTGGATTGGGGATATTTTGTGGTATGACTCCATTATCAGCTTTTTCATTTTACATTTTTTAATGGATATAGGTACTTCTGCAAAGGCCAGCATTTATTGCCTATCCAGTTGTAAAGGTGGTGGTGAGACACCTTCTTTAACTGCTACTGTTCTGGTGAAGATGCTCCTATTATGCTGTTGAGTAGGGAGTTCTAGTGTGCAGTGACTGAACCAAACAGGAAAGTGGGGATCTGTGCCGCCTGGGTTAGATTACGAACTTTGGCCCCTTGATATTTTGATCTTTGAAGCCTCTTCTTCAGATAGCAAAGACTATGGTGGTAGTTAATTTCATCACCAATGTCAGCCTTTGCCAAGAAGTAGCTCTTGAGATCTGGAAAATAATCTATTTTTTCCAGGGTCTCATTGTGGATGTTATTGTCGGACCAATGATGTTGTACACTAGAGACAGATTTGAATTTTGTTGTGTAACAGACACAGAATAGAAATGAATTTCTAGCAACTATAACACATTCCTTTAGCCTCTTGTATAAAGTTACATAATTTTTCTAGAGGAATTTTTGAAATTTTCTCAAAAACACTAAAAACAAAATTGGACCCCGACACGGAATTGATTATTCTAGGTACGTCAGAAGCCTGCTCGGAGCTATCAATATTTCATTAATTATGGCCTGATAATGGTGAAAAAACTAATACTCAAATTCTGGAAACATACATCTGTTCCTACTCTTAAAATGTGGATTACAAACGTGTCTGAGACACAACATCTTGAAAATATTAGACTTGTCTTAGCAGAAAAACCAGAGCATTTTTCGAAGACATGGACACCATTCATTGATTTATTACAAGGATAGTATGGTACAACACAATTTTGGAGTTAAATCTAATTACGGGTTGGGTGATGGGTGGGGAGGGATGTGAGGCAGGTATATCATCACTTCTTTCTTTTTTTTGTCTTTTTATTTCTCTGTTCCTTTCTTATTTATTTTACTTACTCTTTGGCTACACCATTTTGGTAGTCTAGGGGTTCTATCCTTGCACATCCCACTCTTTCTTTCTATTTTTCTCCTTTCTTTTCTCTTAACTGTAGCTAAAAGTCAAAATTGAAGCTGTACAATAACTGTATTATGTCATATGCCGTTGGTTACATTTCTGTACACTTGCTTCTAATAAATAAATAATAGAAAAAGGGAAAAAAAGAAATGAATTTCTGACATCTAAGAAGGATTCTTCATAGGCCCACTTGATCGATAGCATCATAAGACTTTCCGAGATCAAAATAGGTCATGCGCAGTGGTTGATGCAACTTTATGTACTTTTCCTGTTGACTTAACAGTGAATAAGTTAACAAAATAGATTGTCTCACTGTTATTTGTGAAATCTTTATTGTACACAAATAGGCTACCGTGTTTGACCACAGCACATTGACGTGTGATGTGCGAGGACTACATTTTAAAAATCAAGTTACTGCAGTGAGCGTGTTTGAGTAATCAAGGGTGCTTGTAAAGCAATAAAATAAAATTCTCTATTTTTCTGTTCTCATTCTACTACACTGCTTGCCTGGTTATCTGCATTGCTATCAAACTTATCCACACCCCTACATGTCCTTCAACTAGGTACTGTTGTGCATTTGGCAGATTTCCATTTTCAACAGTTTACTCACAGGTGGCACCAAACTGATACAATGTCAAACTAAAAAAATAAGGTATTCCCAAACTGAATTTCTAATATGTGTATTGAGTCAGTCATTTGACATCAACACCTTGGGTTAATGGTGCAGGGAAGTGTAATCAACCAGGTCCTGTTTCCATCACTAACTTTAGTGTATATCTGTAGTGAGGGGAGGGGTGGAAGTGTAGGCACCTGTATGAGATTGAATGCTTTGTGTGTGAGTGGGGTGTTGAGTAAAGATACGATGAGACTCATTGTCACTTGGGTGATAACTAGTAGGTTACAAATAGATCTCTTCCCCCTCCCCCATTCTTTCTCCTTAAAGAGCACCAGTTGGAATGTTTCAGAAAAGACCCAACAGAGAAACATAGACTATAACTAACCTCACTGTGCAGTAGCTATCTCCCAAGATAAAATGCCTCTTCCTGGATTCCTCTCCCTCATTAGTTCAGGAGCAACACATTCTTAAATGGAGACAAGCCTGAATTTCTGTACAGTGTTTTGCATTTTCAAGACATCTCAAAATATTCCACAGCAAATCAAGTATCTCTGAAGTGCAATCACAATTTAGGAAGCATTGCTGCAAGTTGCAACTTCCACAATTAACAAAGTGAAATGTATTTTTACTGAGCAAAAAGGGAGAGCTGCTAGAGGAACACAGTGAGTCAGGCAGTACCTCTGGAGGGAAATGGACAGTCAACATTTTCGGCTGAGACCCTTCACATAGACTCTTCAACGCCGTCTGTCTATTTCTTCCACAGATGCTGCCTGACCCACTGGGCTCCTCCAGCAGTTTTCTATTTTGCTACAGATGCATCTGCAGTATTTTGGACTGCCTTCATTTTTATTGATGCTAATTAAGAGATAAATGATAGTCTCATCGAGTAAAACAATCCAAGTGTCTCCATAGGAGCTTTAGGGAGGAATTGATTCAATCTTCCCTCTCCTGGTTTTCATACTACTTACGAGTAATCCCATCGGTGCCATCCAAGAGCTTCGGCACAAAATGAAGAAGGGAAAGGTCACTCTGAAGGATTTCATTTGTTGTTGCCCTTGCCAACGCTGCAGCCAATGAGAAGGGGGCATTACTGAAAGACAAGGAAAAAAAACATAGGAGAAAAAATTAGTTCCTAACATAGTGGGAATTCAAAACTAAAACAACAATAGTGCAAGTACCGGTGCCCAAAAATGGGAACTTACTTATGAATACTGAAGTCACTATTAAGAAACTAAATAAACAGTCTACATCTGGCTTCACCAGGGAAGTAAGAGGTTTCCAAAGTAATACTGAACGAGGAGATAATTGGGACACTAGATATATTAAAATTGACTGCATAGAGATATTAGAAATGTAGGTCAGCCAACAGGACAAAATGGAATGCATGTTAGGTTTTGTGTGAAATGTGGGGATATCCGAAGCCCTGACCATAATCTTCTAATGCTCATTTGATACAGAGGTGGTGCCATAAGTAGTGCTTCCCTCACTACGGTGAATTCTGACCTATTGTAGCTACAAAAAGAAGCAATCTACACATCTACTGGCTGGAGAAATTCATGAAAACCAAATGGACGTATTTAGTTCACAATCAAATATGCAGTCAACATGATCTTGTGACTTGGGTTTGATTGTCTGAATGTTGGAGACCTGTTTATTTTCTCTCCCTGAGCAGGTTACATAGAAATGGAAGGGATTGGGAAATGGCTGGTTACATTTTGGCAGTGGGTCAGTCTTACTGGTCTAACATTTTTATCCTGTCTCTGGGATGTATAACTGGGTATGCCAAATGAGAGCTCCAGACCAAGAGAAATCTTTCAAACCTGGCCACTCAAAGGATTCACACATTGACTCATGTTATCCTTATCTTTCATTTCTGATCGATGTTCCTTTAATAATCAGATTTGTATCTTATAGTAACTTTCATCACATCAGGACATTCAAAAACACTTAATAGCCCATTAAGTGTGTTTACTGTGCGATATTAAAAATCACAGTGTCAGTGTTTTGCACAGAAGGCTCTCATAATGACAAAGAGATAATGACCTGATAATTAATTTTTCGTGATGTTTGATGAAAGGATAAATAATACCCAGGACATCAAGAAGAACTGAAGGGTCTCAACCCGAAACGTCACCCATTCCTTCTCTCCAGAGACGCTGCCTGACCCGCTGAGTTACTCCAGCATTTTGTGTCTAGCTTCAATTTAAACCAGCATCTGCAGTTCTTTCCTACACATTTTGTCTGCTCCACTGCGAAATCTCCTCAAGGTATGTCTACTTTGAAGACGTTCTCCTCTTCTCTCTGACGAGAGTTCAGCAACATCCTCTCACTGCTCCCCCTCTGTGATTCCTCCTTCCCTCCGACTCTGCGACCACGTCTTAACTCAGACAGTCTGAAAAAGGGTTTTGACTCGAAACGTCACCCATTCCTTCTTTCCAGAGATGCTACCTGACCCGCTTGGTTACTCCAGCATTTCGTGTCTACCTTTGATTTAAACCAGCATCTGCTGTTCTTTCCTACACAAGAAGAACTCCTTGCTCTCCTTCAAATTTGAGAATAAACAGAAAGATGGCAATACAACAGTGTAGCATTCCCTCTGTATTGCTCTGTGCTCAAATCAAAATATATGCAAGTGAAGAAATAGTCTTAATTTCTTGGTGGGCCTTTAAGCTCAGCATTCAGAAATGTATAATAATGTTTCTTGTTTATAAGGGCCTGTTGGCACCGGCGGTTATACAGACTCTACTCAATACCTGAGAGGAGCCAGAAGTGCCTCAACTGGATACAGAACTAGCTTTGTGGTAGGAAACAGAGGGTGGTGGTGGAGAATTTTTTTACGAACTGGAGATCTGTGACGAGCTGTATGCTTCAGTGATGGGCCCATTGCTGTTTGTCGTTCATATCAATGATTTGGATGAGAGTGTACAAGGCATGAACAGTAAGTTTGCTGATGACACTAACTTAGGTAGTTTCGTAGACTGAGGAAGGATATCAAGAATTACAAGGGGATCTTGATCAGCGAGGCAAGTGGGTCAAGGAATGGCTGATGGAGTTTAATGTAGATAAGTGTGAGGTGTTGTATTATGGGAAGTCAAACCAGGACAAGATCTTTACAGTGAACAGTAGGGCATTCGAGAGCAACGAGGTCTAGGCATACAAGTATATAATTCTCTGAAAGTGGTGTAATAGATAGATAGGGTGGTGAAGAAGGCTTTTGGCTTATTGGCATTAATCAGTCAAGGAAATGAGTATAGAAGTTGAGACATTATGTTACAGATGTACAAGATATTTGTGTGGTTGCTCTTGGAGTATTGTGTTCATTTGTGCTCACCCTGGTATAGGAAGGATACCATTAAGCTGGAAAGTGCACAGAGAAGATTTACAATAATGTTGCTAGGACACAAGGGCCAGAGCTATAGAACAAGCTGCCAGGAGGAAATAGTTTAGGCAGGTATATAAAACAACATTTAAAATACATTTGAATAGGTATAAAGGTAGAAAAGGTTTAGAGGGAGATTTTGATACAAGAAACTGAAGATGCTGGGTAAGAAAAATTCACAAAATGCGGGAGTCACTCAGCGGGTCAGGCGGCATCTCTGGAAAGCATGTATAAGTGACCTTTTGGGTCGGGACCTTTCTTCTATCTGAATATAGGGGGAGGAAGAAAGCTGGAAGAGAGAAAGGGCAGGACAAAGCCTGGCAGGTAATATGTTGAAACAGGTGGGATTTTCTTGATCGGCAGATGGTGGACGAAGACCAGAGGTGAAGAGACAGAAGGTGTGAGACAAAATAATTGAAGAGTTGTAAATTGTAAATTGCTAGAGGAAGGAATATAGGTGGAAGGGAAGATGAGAGGAAGGGAAGAAATAGGTGCAAGTCCAGTAGGGGGAGGGCGAGGAGTTGGAGGAAGAAGAGAGAGGGTGAGAGTTTTGTAGTTACCTAAAATTGGAGAATTCAATGTTCATACCATTGAGTTGAAGAGGTATAGGCCAAATGCGGATAAGTGGGACTAGCCTAATAGGGCATCTTGGTCGACGTGGATGAGCTGGGCCAAGGGGCTGGTTTCTGTGCTGTATGGCTCAGAGTCTAACCTCTACCTTAATCCACAGCACAATGTGGTTGCAAGTTGATTGCAAACCAAGCAATTCTATTTCGGAGAAAACAAATGATTGAAACGTCAGATGCATCAACACATCACGTCCTGTCTAATTATTCCAGCACACAGCAGCATTCACTGATTTGAATAGAAACAACAAGGTGCCTTGAGACAAGCAACTTAACAAATAACGTTCTTCCACACTCTGTCCCAGGGGTTCTAATCTACTTATAAAGACACTGTAAACAGCAATATCCCAGAAAACAGTAGACCAAATTTAATTACTGTTGCTTATCATCATCCTAAGCTCCTCACTATTTTTAAGAGATACTAGACCAAGTGGGACCCGTTGGATTCCGTCCCCTCAACACGCGGTTGAAGGGGGGGGGGGAAAGGGAGGAGTGAGGGGGGGAGGAGGAGGGGAGCAGGCAGCGGCTGGGTGACATCATTCGCAGCGAGTGGAACACAGCGTGCATACTCATTGTGACGTCATCATGTCATCAGCCACAGCCAGCCGGTTTTATTTTCTAAGTTATTTCAGATTTTTGAACATTTTGATTAATAACTCGAGAAATAATGCATTCATTTTTCAGATAAGGCAATTTTGGACTCCACGGGATGAATCTCTATCGAAATATGTTAAAATATTACTGTTACCGCGTAGGTTTTTCGAGAAGAGGTGATCACACACAAATAAATAAATAGATAAATAAATAGACATCCAAGATCAGATTTTTATAGTTGTAAGGATTTGGACAGGCATATGAGCATACAGAGAATGAAGGGATATAGACCACGTGCAGACAGATGAGAGTAGTTTAATTTGGCATAGTTGTCGATACCAATATCTTGGGCAAAAGGGCCTATTCATGGTATTCGGGCCACAACTGACCAAAATATATGCCTTAAGAATTGAGAAAAAAACTATATAGGCATAAAACAACAAGAAGGATAAAGATAGACATATATTTAAAGAGGAAGTGAGTCGTAATCTAAAAGCATTATTTTGTAGATGAGACTGGAATTATTCATAGGGAATAAAGAAATGGCCGAGACACTAATCGGGTATTTTTGTAACATTGAAAGCAGGCTAAAAATAGCAATTAACCAAGGGGAAAAAACTGAAAAACATCCAAATTTTTCTCATAAATTAGTGATTATTTTACCAGAAGAACGAATAGGGTGAAGGATGGCTGATCTCCTGTAAATGATGATCTTTATTCCTAGTGTGATTAAAATAATGTAACCGTTTAACAAAGTTTGTAGTGGTTCGGACCAGGATATGTACATGCCTGTAATAAAATTTAACTTTAAAAAATAAAAATAATTGGCCGTAGAGATAGTGTGTGTGCATTAGTTGTGACCTTCAAAATGCCTTGGTTCTGATAAATGTTTTTTTAGCAGATCAGTAAGCAATATATGCAACACTGCTGTTCAACAAGGGAGATAAAATAAAGAGCTATATCAGTTGCCACCAAAACAGTTGTCAGGGAAAATCTGGAATTAAAGAAATGATAGATCATTTATTGAAACTAAACATGATTAGGCTTTATGGAAGAGAAATTAGACATAAGAAATTTATTTGGGGATGTGTCTAGCAGGATGGATAAAGGGAGCAAGTGGATATAGTACCAGATAAAACATACACCATAAGATAAAAGTTCATATGGTTGAGAGAAATATATTGATAGAGGATTCTTAACATGCAACACAAGGTGAGATTGATTGTTTTCAAGTAGTAACTTTGGCTGGAAACAAGTCATATTTACAAAATGTCTGTGCATTTTGGCGGGAGGAGTAGAAATAAAAATGTGAGGTCCTCACACACAACTTTCTATACTCTCCCCCTGCTCTCTGTCATCCCAGTTTCATTTGTTTCCTCCACCTCCTCTTTCTGCTTATCTCCCCCCACCTCTATTCCTCCCATTCCCAGCAACTATCCCTTCCCTTGCTTTTTACATTTCACTACTCGCATTCCTTTCTTCTCAGATTTCACCCTCTGCAGCCTTTTATCTTCTGCACTTGCATCTCGAGCTTTTGTGATCATCATGTCCATCATTTCCACCCTGATTCATCAGCCAATCAACCCCTTGTTTCATGCATCCACCTATCACTTGCCAGCCCTTGACCTCTTCTATTCACCTCTTTCTACCAGCTATCTCCCCTCTACTCCAGTCTTGAAGAAAAGTCCTCATCCAAATCATTGCCTGTTCATTTCCATCCATAAATGCTGCCTGATCTGCTGAGTTCCTCCAGTAGCTTGTGTGTTGTTCATGATTTTAGCATCTATGGTCCCTTGTGGTTCCAAAGTAGTGGTAAAATTGTGTGAGGTTGTGAGATCTGCATGTCCTCTTATAAGAAACATGGTTAAGTAAATAATCATTAATTGTTGGCATTTCTTGCAAGAGGGGTGAAGTAATAAAAGCAGTCCTATAATGTAAATGAAATCAGAAAGGTGGCATAACCATGGATTTCAAAAGAAATTGGGGATAGTGTTAGATTTAGGAGAAATATAAAAATATCAGAAAAAATCATCTTTCAATTAAAACATTACAGTAAAACCTATCTGCTATGTCAAGGACCAAGACTGTTCTCCTTGTTGTTCAAACATATGTTTATCCCTTGGTCAATATCTCAAAAATAAACTATCTGGCTATTATCATATAACTACTGAGGGTTTCCAGTGGCTGTAGGTGGATTATAGAATCTCCTGGGGTTATAAAAGATGCTATATAAATGCAAATCTTCCTTTACTGAGCAAAGAACAGATACAGATCTTTGGCTGGTAGTTCTGACTTTGACAGCATTCAAATAGAGTGTTCAATCATGGTTAAAAGGTTCTTCTGACACCACCCACTAACTTTCACAGAGAATTAGATTGCTGCCAAGGAATAAACTACGTCAGCACTATGTGCTCTAAGTCTTTGGCACTTTTAAGTAACGTTTGGATAATGACTAAGTTAACCTGTAAAATAGAGTCTGTTAACATAAACTGTAGCTAAACTTGACAGACTCAACATTGAAGTTTCCCATTCATCTCTCACATTGGATCTCCAGAGGACTATACAATAAGAGCACCAAATGTACCTGGACACGCAGGTAGGTTATATTGAACTCAGTGGCTAGGCTTTATAGACTTTAGCCTTTAGCAATGCAGGTTAGCAGGTTGGGAGATGGAATGGGGAGGGATGGGAGGATATAATCACCAGCATTGGAATGGATGGGAGTGCTAAAATGAGATGCGGGAGAAGATGGTATTTGGAGGAGGAGATGAGGTGGTTCAGATTCAGTAGTAGGCTGAGATTTGTTGGGAGTAAAGGTTCTTCATTCAACAGGCTGAAACTGCAAATTAACAAGTTTTTTGGAAAATCTCTTCTATGATTAGGTTAATTTAAAACTTTATTCATAATGCAGTATAAACAATCGGAGCAAGTCTTTCTGTATGTTTATTTTGCCATTTATTCAATACATTCTCTCACAATGCATCAATTCCATTCTTGTTTCCTCTTAAAATAATGCACCCGTGAAGTGTCTGAGAGACTGTTACATAGGGCCTAATCCCTCAGTACTCAGTTTCAGCAGGACCTTGGACTATGGTCCTCCTGATTGAGCCTTTGCAATGGTTGTACCGGGCTTCATCCTCTCACAATGTACTCCTTCACCCTGGAGTGTGCCAGTCAGCAGCATTCACTTGCAGACATCTTACACTGGGAGACCAATAACATTTCATGTAGACCAAAGTATATCTTTCACACAGTAGATGATCTTTCAGCATAGGTTAAGTGCTTCCCTCAGCCAGTTGTCAGGTGCTGATTTTTCACATTATAACAATGAGCAGATGAGCACACCAGCTTCACATCTGGATCAAGATGAAATCACAAGGGAAATATAGACTAAAATCTACATCTGCCTGAACAGCACTTGGTTAAAATCAGGGTGAACTAAATAGATCATGGTCAGCAAAGAGGCCAGGATAGCTAGTGCGGCAATAATATCCAAACATGCAGAACACAGAGAGGCAGGGTGATGATGTTTGTATGTTGAAGGGGTTGGGATGATGGAGGTTGGATGATGTAGATGAGAACTAGGCATTAGCAGAAGGCTTCCATCAATAAAACCAGTTGAGAATTCTGGAGCTTATTGACCTACAAGGTAAATGAAGGATAGTAGAAAGAGGATCTTGTGTAAACACAAGCAGGGACCAGTTAAGCCAAACAGCATGTGTCTGAGCTGTAAATGCTAATCAAATATATTGTAAAGCTCCCACTACACTTCTGCCTTCACAGACGCGTACCAATGAACTCTACCTGTTTATGCATAGAAAGATGCCACAAACAATGAATTGAGTAGAATTCCCTAATGGCATCCTTTTAGGTTTAGGTTTATTATTGGCACGTATATCAAGGTGCAGTAAAAAGCTTTGTTTTGCATGTTACCCAATCAAATCAAATCAAATAATACTACACAAATAAAATCGTCAAACTCAAGTACAATAGATGGAGCACAGGAGAAGATGCAGAGTGCAGAATTTCATCATTGTAGCGCATAAGTTGCCAGAGAAAGTCCAATGTCTGCAATGGGGTAGAGCTGAATCAGACAGTACCCTAGCTTATGGAAGGACTGTTCAGAAGCCTGATAACAGAGGGGAGGAATCTGTACCTGAGTCTGGTGGAAGCTGTGCCAGAATCTGGTGATGCGCGCTTTCAAGCTTTTGCTTGATGAAAGCAGAGAAGGAATGACTGAGTGGGACAAACCATTGGTTATGTTGGCTGTTTGCCAAGTTGTAGATGGAGTCAAAGATGGAACGTCTGGTCTGCCTGATAGACTGGGCTACATCTACAACTCAACAATTTATTGTGGTGTTGAAATGAGCTGTTCCCAAATCATGGAGCCAGAAAAGCACTGCAGCAGGATGGAGATGGCATTCCATGTGTATTGCTATCAATCATATTCTTCCAGTTCAGACACTGGTCCCAGGCCGATATAAAGTCCAGATTATCCTTAATACTGTTCCCATTCCACAATCAACAACCAGGTCTGGATTAATTTCTCTGAAACTTGCACACAGAACAATGGACTTTCTCTAAATGTCTAATCCAAATGCATCTTTCCAAATGGTAGGTGTTGAGAAGATAGGTAAGAAACCCTCCATGTCACCATATCCACAGTGAGATTTCTCTCAATATTTGAGACGGATTGTAGCCATTCCACCTAAACTGTGGGTGTTTATAAAGATCGAGATATATACCAGTTTTATAAAGAGGACTGTACTGGTGATACTAGGCGGAGAGAGCACGCACAAGCAGCAGAGTAATTTTTTTTATTTCAGAAGTGTGAGTGGCTGCTGAAATATAAGGGCTAGCAATTAGATTGTTCATTGAGGAATATATTCAACTTCCCAATTATCCTCCTGGAAAAGTGGATCTAGTCTTAGCTACACAACCCGCCAGCATCGCAGTTGGTATTGTCTTTCTAATGAATACTTTCTCTTGTTTTGGGGGGGGGGGGGAGAAAGAGGGAAATGGAATATAGAGCCATCACATGGACAGTAAATAACATTGCCTGCTTATCGTAACATTGCGTTACGATAAGGCTCGGTGAATACAATACGATAGAACTTAGAGGGAAATTGATCTGCCAAAAGTCATAAAACGTAAGATACATTAAATATGAAATTAAAGTGACAAGTGGAAAGGATCGGGGTTGTGCGGGGGAAGGGGAGTCAGTCTACCCCATGCATAGGGAGGAGTAGTTGTACAGTTTGATAGCCACAGGGAAGAAGGATCTCCTGTGGCGTTCTGTACTGCATCGTGGTGGAACTCTTCAGATTGACTAGTGTGTCGTGGAGGGGGTGAGCTGTATTGTTCAAGGTGCTCCGCAGTTTGAGGAGCACCCTCCTCTCCAAGACCACCTCCCATGAATCCAACTCCACCCCCAGACCAGAGCCAGCCTTCCAGATGAGTTTGTTAATCCTGTTGCCGTCCGCAACCTTTGCCCTGCTGCCCCAGCACACAACAGCGAAGACGATGGCATTGGCAACCACCAATCGATAGAACATCTACAGCATCTTACTGCAGATGTTGAATGGGCGGAGCCTTCTCAAAAAGTACAGCCGGCTCTGTCCCTTCTACAGGGCCTCAGTGTTCCTGGACCCATCCAGTTTACTGTCCAGGTACAATCCAAAAGGTAGACACAAAATGTTGGAGTAACATAGTGTTCATGGGAAAGTATCAAACATGCATTAGCCCCAGGTTCTCCACAGCTGGAGCAAAAGCCATGCAAATCTGGAATTACCATATTTTCTCAGACATAGAGTGAATAGAATGTGAAATGTAAATATTCAATATTATCTATGAGGAACTTAACTTTTCAGGTCAATATGCTCTTAAGTGAGCAGATTTTAGATAAAACCTGTGTAGGAAAGAACTGCAGATGCTCTTTCAAATTGAAGGTAGACACAAAATGCCGGAGTAAATCAGCGGGACAGGCAGCATCTTTGGAGAGAAGGAATGGGTGTCATTTCGGGTTGAGACCCTTCGTCAGACATCCTTTTGTAAAAAAAATATATATTTCTATGGTGCGTTTTATGATTTGAAGTCTGGAGGGCTTGTGTTATAAGGAGAGATTGGATAGGCTGCGTCTTTATACTCTGGAATGTAGCAGGTTGAAAAGTGACCTTAATAGAGGTTGATAAAATCAAGAGGAGCTTAGATAAGGCGAATACCCAGGGTCTTTTCCCCCAGGCTAGGAGAGTCTAAACTAGAAGGTAGAGGGTGAATGGGGAAAAATTTAAATGGGACCTGAGGGGCAACCTTGTCAAGGTGGCGGGTATATGGAATGAGCTACCAGAGAAAGTGGTACATCCCGACATTTAAAAGACCTTTGCACAACTACATGATTAGGAAAGGATGAGAGGGAAATGAGGCAGGAGTAAGCAATTGGGACCAGCTCAGTTGGCCAACTTGGTCGACATGGACAAATTCGCTGGAGGACCTGTTTCTGTGCTGAGAGTGTGACAACTGCTCCATAGGAAAGGCAGCACTAGTGAGAAAAATCCTGCAGCCCTGAATGTAAACACTTGAGTGTTTCAGAAAGCAGCACTGGTATCTTAGCAGCATTGCCGTTGTCATGGTAATAAAGGTTTAGTATAAAGAGAGTGCTTTCCTTCCTCCCCCAATTCATTATGTCTTCACAGTCACATGATAATTTAAAATCATGATAAGTCTGATTTGGTCAGTGCAAAACTCAAGTCAGGTCCACTTGTTGGTGTAATCCGGGAGCTGATTAAGTCAGCGTGCCAAAGTACAGTAACACAGAAGTAGCTCCCACTCAGATCACTTCACACCTCATATTTCTGTCGTGCCTATTGCGTCAGAACATCTAAAAAATAAGTGATATTGAAATACATTAAATATTATAATGTAGGCAGCTGGAACCCAATTGACTCATAGCAAGGTCACACAATAAACTAGAAAGGGTGGAAAAGAGATTCATAAAATTGTTGCTGGGACTGTCAGGACTTGAATTATTAAGAGAGTCTGGATAAGTTGGGGGTTTTCTCCTTGGAGCAAAGGCGACTGAGGGGTTATCTTATAGCATTAGAAGGGCATTGATGAAGTGAATGGTCACAGACTTTTTCCCAGAGTAGGGGAGCCAAAATCGGATGAGGAGAGAGAAAAAATTGAAGGGGATCTGAGAGGCCATTTTTTCAAACAAACGATGGTGGGTATATGGAATGAGCTGCCAGAGGAAGTGGTAGAGGCAGGTACAATTGCATAAAAGGCATTTAGACAGATGCACATGCTTAGGTTTAAAGGCATATGGGCCAAATGCAAGCAAATGGTTCTTTCTCAGGTAGGCAACCTCATTGCAAGCAAGACGAGTTGGACCTGGGGACTTGTTTCCCATGCTGTACTATATGACTCTGACTCTAATTAGGTGAGAGAGACAGTTTTAGGTGTGGGTCCAAGGTTAAGTCTTGGATATAGTGGTCCCTGTCTCATGCTGACTATCTTTCCTCTTCGTTCTCAGTCCTGTTGCAGGGCTTCTACCTGAAGCATTTACCATTCCTTTTCCTCCTCAAACGCTGCTCGACTCGCTGAGTTCCTCCAGCAGTTTGTGTTTTCCAACCTATTACGTTTCATTTGTTTTCTGATTGATTGAAATATAGCAAGGAATCAGGTGGTTTCAACCCACTTAGGCCATATCGATTATCTATGTTATTCCACTTTCACATCAACTCCCTATAAACTTGGGCAATTCACAGAGGCCAATTAACCTACAAACCCACACGTCTTTGGAATGCAGAATGAAACGGTAGCACCTGGAGGAAATCCACGTAGACACAGGGAGAGCTTGCGAACTCCGCACAGACAGCATATGTTGTCAGGATGGAACCTGTCTCTATGTCACTGTGAGGTATCAGCTGAGGAGGAGAGGAGGCTGATGGGGGACCTGAGAGATTGGGGTGGGAGATTGCAACCTTCACGTGGTCCACCCTGTGTCGACAAATGCAATCAACCTGGTGTGCACCATCAGAAGATCAAACAGAACAAGTTGTCTTTAGGCTGGGCACGCCACACGCAAGAAGAAGAAGAAGAAGGGGACCTGAGAGAGTTATACCAGATTATGATAGGCATAGTTTGAGTAATAGTAAGAACCATTTCCACATTGCAGAGATGTCTAAGATAGAGAGAATTGTGAGCAGTTTAGAAGAAATCTGGAGAATAATATTTCACCTCATTGCCTGAGAAGGTGATGAAGGCAGAAACTCTCACAGGGTTACGAGTTAAGAAGCATTTGGATTAGCATCTTGAATCGCTAACGCGTAATAGGTTACTGGAAACAAAAGACGCTGCAGATCTGTAATCTTGAGCAACAAAACTAACTGATGAATGAACTCAGGAATCAGGCGACATCTGGAGGGAACCGGACAGACAACGTTTCACGTTGGGATCTATCTTCAAGATTGGACCAAATGGGATTAATATAGTTAGGTATTTGATGGTTGGCATACAATTGGTCGGCCTAAAGGCCTGTTTCTGTACTGTATGATTCTTTAACTCCATGATTCTAAATGCAGCAAAATTGGCATTTGAAGTAGAGAGATCGATCTGGCAAGATCTTCCATTCTGATTTATTAAAAAGTTAACCTTTTTTAGTGCAATGTTTGTCTAATAGAGAACAGGAACCCAAAGCTTGAGGGACTGAAAAGTGCAAACTCATCTCCTAACACTTTAGAGTAATTACGATGAGATTGACAAGTGTTTTATTAAAATACTGCAGAATGACAGTGCAGTTGCAAAGTAATTGCAAAGTATATGAGCTTCAAATGCATACAGTAAGCTCCACTGTCCCCATTCTATCATTGCTGTCCACTGATTTTGCAGGACATTGGGTACAGCTAGTGATTGTGACCTTGAGCTTGTAAACTACTAGAATCCATGGCCTGAAAAACTAGTAAGTAAGTAAATGTTATTTATATAGCGTTGAAACCAAAGTGCTTTACATAAAATAAGTTATAACGTTTCCGTTCATCCATAGAAAAAAATTAAAAATAAGAAAAATGGCACAACACATTATAGAATTCACCATGAACGTCCCCCCACAACAGAATCAAAATTTTCCACTGTGGGGAAAGGCATCAAAAAGTTTAGTCCTCTTCCTCTGTGATCACCCGAGGTCGGGGCCTATTTGTGGTCTCCGCAGCCAGTCTGATGTTTTCAGGCCCTCTTTGCCGGAAAGCTGGAACTCCGGCGTCGGGTGAACACTCCTCAGCGGCTTGGAAAATGTCTGGAGTGGCCGCCTGCTCCCCGGAGAACTAGTTGTGCAAAGCATTTCAGGTCAGGGAGACCTGCAGTAGCCGGGAACTGGGGTGGGCAGATAGGTACAATTTGATGTTATTTGCATAGGACCTAGCAAGTTTCAGGACACCGGCATCAGGAGACCAAAGGATAGGAACAAAGAGGGTATAGTATGAGATACGGATGCAAAGTGAAGAAATGAGAAGTTACTGAGGGCTCTATATTCATTAGGGGCACTGGAGGGGTGTTTAGGTTTATGTCTATTGTCACGTGTACTGAGGTACAGTGAAAAGCTTTGTTTTACGTGATATCCAATCAAATTTGTATACATTGGGTATGCAGCAAAGAATTTCACTGTGCTTAGTCACATGTGACAATAAGGTATTCCATTCCGTTCCAAATCAGATAATACTGCATATAAATAAGTACAAAGCAAGATTAGTAAGTTTGCAGATGACACTAAATTGGGTGGCATCATAGGACGCAAAGATAGTTATCAAAGATTGCAAGAGGATCATGATCGGTGCGCTGAGGAATGGTTAATACAGATAACTTTGATACAGATTGTGAGTGTAAAGGGGCTGTCCCACTGCGGTGACCTAATCTGCGAGAGTTTAGAAGAGTTTGCCGTCGACACAAACTCGCAGCATGGTCGACACGTGGTCCTAGGAGGTCACTGGAACTCTCCTTCATGCTTGAGGGAAGTTCCCGCATACTCTTGGCCTCAGTTTGGTTGAGGAAAAATTTTCAGCATGTTGAAAAATTTTCCGCAAGTAAAATTTGGTCGGCATAGTTCTTTTGAACTCGTAGTGCAGTAGAGTAGGATCGCAATGTAGTGACAGGCAGTCGAGGGCAGCCGCAGGTAATCTCCTTCGCTGACCGGGCATTTTAATTGGCTCATTGGAGTTTTCAGGACCAAGGAAAACCGACCGGTAATGTAAAATGCCCGCTAAACTTTATTATAAGTTGTCCATCTTCTTAAAATTGTCTCCACTTCTTCTCCCCTCCCCTCTCCCTCTCTCCCCTTCTCCCCCCCCCCCCCCCCCCCCCCCGCGCGCTCTAAAGGACTTACCGTACGCTGTGCATCCGTCTTTTACCTTTCTGTTCATCGCGGGTGTGAATTTCAGACAGCGCTCCCCCGCTTTCCCTAGCCCCCGCTTTGCAGTGTGTGTGTGCGCGGTCGGTCGATCCAGCTCGCGGTTTCATCACTGACGGTCGATCCAGCTTGAGGTTTTCCAGGCGAGTGCCCTCGAGCTTGAAGGTCGAAGACTGTCGCTGAAAGGTCGTGTCAGTGGAACAGGCCCTTTAGATGTCATAGTGAATGACAGGGCTCTGGGGGGTTGTTGTCAATCAAAGGGATCTAGGAGTTCAGATACATAGTTCCTTAGAAGTGGTGTCACAGGTAAATAGGGTTTGGTATATTGGCCTTCATCAGTCAGAGTTTTGAGTTTAGAGGTTGAGGCAGTTGTACAAGATTTTTATTTGGAATATTGTGTTCAGTTTTGGTTACCCTGTTATGGGAAATATGTTGTTAAACTGAAAAGGGTGCAGAAAACATTTATAATGATATTACCAGGAGTTGTGGGCATAAGGTATAGGGAGAGGTTGAGCAGGTTAAGACTTTATTCCTTGGAGCGCAGGAGAATGAGGGGTGATCTTAAAGAAGTGTTTAAGATCATGAGGGGAATAGATGGGCGGCATGTTGGCGTAGCGGTAGAGCTACTGTCTGACAGCGCCAGAGTCCCGATTTTAATCCTGACTACGGGTGCTTGTCTGTACGGATTTTGTACATTCTCCCCGTGACTTGCGTGGGTTTTCTCTGAGATCTTCGGTTTCCTCCCACACTCCAAAGATGTACAGGTTTGTAATTGGCTTGGTATAAATGTAAAATTGTCTCTAGTAGTGTAGGCTAGTATTTGTGTGCGGGGATAGCTGGTTGGTGCGGACTCAGTGGGCAGAATGGCCTGTTTCCGTGATACATCTCTAAACTAAATTAAAACTAGATAGCGTAAATGCACAGTATTTTATCCAGTGTATGGGTTTTCAAGAACCAAAGGACATAGATTTAAGGTGAGTGGGGAACCTGAGGGACAATGTTTTCACACAAACGCTAGTGGGTATACAGAATGAGCTGCCAGAGGAGGCAGCTACTATCACATCATTTAAAAGACATTTGGACAGGTACATGGACAGAATAGGTTTGGAAGGAATATGGACGAAATACAGGCAGGTGAGATTAGTGTAGAAGGGGCATTGTGATCGGCATGGGCAAGTTGGACACAGGGCCTGTTATATGACTATAATACAATCAAGCCGAACTCAAGTACAATAAGATAGAATGAAGAGAGACATACAGTGTGCAGCTAAATTTACAAGTGGAAAAGAGATTTAAGGGTAAGACAATTGTATCGGATGATAGTAGATCCTCCTCTTGGACCAGCACACAAAGAGTGGATGGAACTGCTTGTGACAACCTCTCTCTTTGTCTCTATTCTTACCACCACTCTCAGAGCTGCCCAATGCATTCACCAACCCCAGGATTAAGCGCAAAAGCCCCAGGCTTATGTTGCATGCTGCTGAGTATGACGATGACACATAACAATTGCCAGTGGTTGTATGAATCAATGAGCCTTCCACCCCCACAACAATCTGGAGGTACCTCAGCAATATGTATGTTAATGAACCATGCAGACAAATGCGTCAGTGAAGCTCCCAGACCCAGCTTCTGGGCAATCTCCCTGACAAATAGTCACATAAACTAAAAGATCACAAAAGGATGGAAAATAGACAATCAGCAGAAAGATATTTAAATAAATTTGAAGTGGCAAAGATAGAGAAATCACATTGATAACTTTAAAAAGAGAAGTAATTAACTCGGCATGATGCTGTCAGCTTAAAAGCTTCATTTTCTGTCAGTTTAATACAGTTTTAAAGAGGCACCCAGTTTCCCTGAATTGCTTTTTAAAAATGACTGTTGGTTGTTTGTTTAGCTTTGCTGTTACTGATTAAGACTTAAAGGTGAACTAAAATTATCGTTGGTTTTAGAAGTCACGAGGGCCTAGACTACTCTCAGTTAATAGAAAATGTTTAACATTTCTGAAAGATGGCTCCTCTGTCTCACTACTGCACCTCGCTCAAGTCTGGATTAGATTGAAACATCATCCTTCTGACTCAGACAAGAAAAAGCCCACGGTGACACAGCTGACAACTCAAACTAAGAATTCATCAGACTTTAAGGATTTTCAGTTTTTTTCCAGTTACACTCTCCCTATGTATTATGATGGAAATATTGAGGCATACAGTCACAATTTCGCACATTCACCACAGTTGCAGAAGAATGAATCTCAAGGCTCCACAATACTTGAACCCATGACCTGATTCTGGGGTGAGGGGACGGTCTCATTTTGAGAGGGAATTGTGCAGCTGGTTGGGAAGTAATGTAGTATCAGGTTCTTAACTGAAGTTGAGGTATTTGTGACAGTGTAGTGGAGGACTTACTGAGCATTCCTGGCTGTTTGAAGCTGCTGCCAATGCTATCACAAGATGTATATTGCAGGCACCTTATCGGTTTGATGCAAAACATGCTCTTGGCACAGCTAACCTGCGAGACCAGCACAATCATGAGGAACTCCTTTAATATAAATCCTGTCTCATTGACAATCCACCCCCACCCAGTAGGAATTTCTGAGGAACTTGCTTTGTAAAAGTAAATCACTGAATCTGAAGTTATCAGATCTTGTCAGAACCAGTGTGGAGACAAAATTCCTGTCTTTAATGGCACTACTGATGTGAAAAATAGAAGAGATTCAGAACAGAACTGGTAGCTCAAAACTGGGCATTTATTCAGTTGTCGCAGAAATATAGACTGTCATGGTCTGTAACTTCATGGTTGAGCATAGGCCTTATTCTACCATTGCTC
Source organism: Okamejei kenojei (assembly GCA_035221665.1). NCBI lineage: Eukaryota > Metazoa > Chordata > Chondrichthyes > Rajiformes > Rajidae > Okamejei > Okamejei kenojei. The sequence goes on along the minus strand of CM069156.1, from coordinate 29,399,648 downwards.
TCGCCAGGGAATCATCATTAGTTCAGTGAAGCACGCAGTTCCGGGAGTAGCACCGGACATGCCTAAAAATGCTAGCATTGTGAACCTACAATATAGGACGGAGCACTCATGTGCTGAGCAACATCTGAAAAAGCAAACCCATGTCATAAGCAATGGATCATATCAAAGTTTAGCAGCCCTACTGCGTCTATTTGTGGTAGGCAAAAATGCTGGAGAAACTCAGCGGGTGAGGCAGCATCTATGGAGCGAAGGAATAGGTGACGTTTCGGGTCGAGACCTTTCTTCAGACTGATGTGGGGGGGGTGGGAAGAAGAAAAGAAGAGGCGGAGACAGTGGGCTGTGGGAGAGCTGGGAAGGGGAGGGGAAGGAGGGAGAAAGCAAGAACTACCTGAAATTGGAGAAGTCTATTTGTGATTGATTGTTGGTAATTAAATAGCTAACCCGAGGAGGAGGCTCCAAGAACATTCCTATCCTCAACAACAGTGGGATCCAGCACGTGAATGCTAAAGAAAGGATGAAGCCTTCACAATCATGCTGAACAGAAATGTTGCTTCCTCTTAAAAGCCCCACATTATCATTCAAGCCATTTCACATGATATCAAGAAATGAAGAGGACACTGAGTAAGGCAAACATGAGGGAACCAGACTGTAGGACTAAAGATCTACACTCCAGTTCCAATACGATAATCTGCTGGACAGTGCAGAATATTGACCAAGTATGTCCCATTTTCACAAAATACATGACAAATCCAATCTGACTAATTACACCCATTCCATCTACACTTAGCACCAAAGTGATGAATGCCTTAATTGACAATGCCATCAAATAGCACTTACTCAGCAATAATAGTTTGATTAGTATGGGTGTCAGAGATTATGGGGAGAAGGCAGGAGAATTGGGGTTAGGAGAGATAGATCAGCCATAATTGAATGGCGGAGTAGACTTGATGGGCCGAATGGCCTAATTCTACTCTATTCCTTGACCTACTCACTGATGTCCTTTTTAACTTTTGCTGAGACCATGACTTCAGACCTCATGGCAGCCTTGATGAAAACAAGGACCAAAGAGCTGAATTCTAGGGGTTGGTCAAAGGGACCTCCTTTGATATCATAGAAGCATTTGACTAAATGTGGGATCAGGATACCATAGCTGAACTGAAACAATGCGCATAAAAGGGGAAACACTCCAATGTTTGGACAAAGAAGATTGTAGTTGTCGAAGACGAATCAAACCAGCCCCTGGACATCACAGCAAGAGTTCCTTGGGACTGTGTCATAGGCTTCTTCAGTGACCTTAAAACATCCATCATCAGAGGCAGGGATATTAATTGACGATTTAACTATATTCAATTTCAATTGCAGCTTCTCAGCTAATAAAGGATTCCGTGCCTGCATGCAACAGGACCTATATACCATTCGGGCTCCTGGGTCCCAACCCGAAATGTCACCTATTCATGATCTCCAGAGATGCTGCGTGACCAACTGAATTGCTGCAGCACTTTGTGTCTTTTTTCTTTAAATCAGCTTCTGCAATTCCTTATTTCTATCATTCAGGCAGTGTATGGTATATGGTAAATTACATTTGTGCCACAAATATGTCAAACATTAACCATCTCCAATATTTATTGATTGCCTACCATTAATACTCAGTGCCTTGTCTGCAACTCTCAATGCCCTGGGGTGGATTACAATTGATCAGAAATTCAGCTAAACCTGCCACATAAATACAAGTGCTGGTGTGGTCAAAATGAAAACAAAGGCCTGATGATCTTACCCCTATCCTTTTTTCAATCTTGCCCATGTCACAAGCCTGACCCTTTGACCTTGCACTTCAGCTGTGAGATGAACCCTACAGACTGTGCCTCCTGCAAAGTGAGGTGGTAAAAGTAGGAGCTTGGATTATTCTAGGCCCAACAGAAGGCAACGTGAAAGTTAAGGTAGCAATAAACAACATAGTTGACACTAAACCCATAAATCATAGGAACAGGTAACAAAATGAGAACAGTGGTGTTTTATGAGGAATATATTAGAGTGAGGAATACTTGGTAATCTGGAAAGAACGTGGTTTCTTTTAGAAAGAGAGGCCCTTAGTGGCATCTCAGATTTCATTTCCTTGATGCCTTTTTGCCTGGAAATACATTTCTTAAAAATATATAATGACTTGGCCTCCACACCCTTATGTCATAGAGAATTTCCACAGGTTATCACCTTTTGAATAGATAAATCTCTCCCCATTTTAGTTCTAAATATTCTGTGACTGACCCCTGTATCTAGATAAATAGCCTGGGGCAACAACCTTCCTGCAAATAGTCTGTCAAACCTTGCTAGAATTTTCCACATTCATGTGTTTACTGTGCAGAGGCTGTTAAGAAGATGTTGAGAGAAAACATAGAAATGGAGTGCCCCAAGTGGAGATATCCCCACAATATTGGAGAGGGAGTTTAGGATTTAGATCCAACAAAAATGAAGAAAAGCAATATATTTTCAAGTGAAGATGGTGCTTAACTTGGAAGGAACCAATGAGTGACGGGATTCCAAGCACTCATGCCTTGTTGTCCTATTGAGGTTGTGTATTTTGGCGTCATTGTTGGTGAAGCCAAGATGAGTAACAGCAATGCAGATGGTACAGATTGTGGGCAAAGTGTACTGGTGGAGGGGAAGGGGTAGATGTTTAGATTGGTGAAAGGAAATCCGATCAAGTGGGCTACTTTATCCTGGATAATGTCAAAGTTCTTGTGTATTTTTGGAGAAGTGACAGACTGGACAAGTCATGCAGTGTATGGGTACAGTGAGTTGCAAAGTTCACTATAGAATTTTTATTTGGTTCACCTCAATTTCTTCTTCTCAAACGCTGAGATCCCACTAAAGGCTGATGCATCAAATGCTGATGCATTTCTTTAGCACCTTTCACATCTTAAGAATGTCCCGTACACTGTAGAGAAAATTATGTGAGGTCACTGTTACTGTTCAGGAAATAAAGTGGATAATTTGTGTATAAGGTTGAACAAACAGTTCTGACCCAATAATTTTTTTGTCATGTTAACCGAGGTATAAATATTGGTCAAGGCATCAGGGAGAACTTCCCTACCCTTCTTCACTATGATCATGTACATCCAGGAGAAGATGGGCTCAGTTTAACATATTGTCCAAAGGATGCCACCTCCAACAATGCAGCAAGCCCTCAGTAATGCACTGGAGTGTCAGCCTGGAGTTTTAAGCTGAAATCTTGTAAGCAATATTTGAACCTGGAACATCTAAACCCAGAAATGACAGTGTTGTATATTGCTAATCTATTCACTACCATACTCAAAGCCCCTCCCCTTCCTCTTTAAATACTACTGTTGTCTGGCTAATTAATGTAAATGCTTGTTGACAAATGGTCAAACAATCTTTTAACATTCATGAGCTTGCTCATCCATATCTTTAAGGAGCCCATCCCATAACTTGTTATTTTATATACACTAATGACAATTACCTTAAAAGTCTCAATAGGCTTAGGGGAAGAGACTGTATTTAAAAAGGTGCTCTCGTAACTTATCCCTCACACGATCAACCATATCTGCATCTCTCCAGCATTTTCACATCCCTTCTGCATGGTGTAGTGCGTTGCATAGCCTGCTAGGGGGTGGGGTGCTGTGACATTTGCAGATTTCTTCGCCTGTACAACACCCAGTACTTTCTACCCTTCCTTCTTTAATCACCTCACGACGTTCTCTACATGATGAGTTCACTCTTCTGCCAGATCTTTTCTCTGACTCACTGCGCTAATTCAATTCCATTCCCCGTGAGCTTATTTCACCCTGTGTACATTTTTTATGTCTTTGTGTGAGAGAATTTCTATAAAACAGATACACAGTTTGGGCCAAACTGCATCTGCCACTGTCAGTGATTCTCTATCTCCTCTCTGAGTCATTCCCAGTGGCATTTTGGAATTAAAAAAATATATTTTTATCTTTAAATAAATGAATTGTTAGTCAGAGAAAACAGATGAGATTGAAATGTTCTGTGAAATGATTTTTCAAGGCCAAGAAAAATTAGAATTTGTGAAATTAAACAGAAAGATTTTCTTAAGCATCAAAGCCTGGTGGGGCTACTCCACCAATTAATTTATCTATTCCCCGTTGTTGAGACTTTCCTGACAAGATGAGGGTGGCATTCATTGCCCATCCGTTTGTCATGAAAACATTGGTGGTCTTAACTCAAAACAAGTGAGAAGCTAACTTGAAAGATCAAGTGACAGTCACATATGGTCCCACACTGGGTCCTTTACTAAAATGTTTAGGATTGCAATGATATCTTTACAGCTATTGCATGTTGTCCTATTCCCAATACTGGACTTTTATTCCTACATGGATTGGGTGGGATTTTGAATCCCATTCCTTGAATTATAGATCCAGTAACATTGCTGGTACTCATGAACATCAAGCCATGTGGTGTAATGCTGAATGATGAGTACATTTTACCCTGATTTTGGGGAGAGGAAATTGAAGAAACATTGTTGTTTATTGCTGAGCAAGACTTTCAGCTATAAGCAGACTGGCCCATCAAACACTTACACAGTGACCAATCTGATTACACATTAAAACAAAGTGTCTATAGATAATGAATAATGACAACATTCCTTTTGTTTTTTATAAATTCAATACTGGGAAATAGGCATCCTTCACAGTGCCAGCATTCACTGCCCATGTCTAAAAACATTTGAAAAGTAATTGAGAGTCACCTCTTGAATTGCTCTGTTTAAGAGGGAACTGCAGATGCTGGAAAATCAAAGGTAGACAAAAATGCTGGAGAAACTCAGCGGGTGAGGCAGCATCTATGGAGCGAAGTATGGTATGTGATGGTACCATACTATCACAGTATGGTATGGTAACTGCCCTGTTGCCGACCGGAAAGCTCTGCAGAGGGTGGTGAAGATCGCCCAACGCTGCTGGACCAGCAGGCTCAAGAACAGCTTCTTCCCTGCGGCTGTCACACTTCTCAACGCTGCACCTTACCTGTCTCTACCCCTCACCCCCCCCCCCCCCCCCCCCCCCCCCCCGGACTATCCAATCACCAGCAAATTGCACAGATACCACTGCATATGTAGAAGTATGACTTGTTTATTCGTAAGTTCGCCCTTCGGAGATACCAACTGCATTTCGTTGTCTCTGTATTGTACACTGCACAATGACAATTGAAGATTGAATTGAATTGAATTGAAGGAAATAGGCAAAGTTTAGGTCGAGACCCTTCTTCAGACTGAAGAAGGGCCTCGACCCGAAACATTGCCTATTTCCTTTGCTCCATAGATGCTGCCTCACCTGCTGAGTTTCTCGAGCATTTTTGTCCATCTTGAATTGCTCTAGTCCTTGAGATGGCGTTCCTACCATATGAAGTGGTTTTGTACAACTGTGTGACTTCCTGAGACATTTTGGAGAGAAGTTAAGTATCAACTACACGGATGTGGCCAGAATACGGACAGCAAGATTTTTTTTGGTTTGAAGAACAATCCACTATTTTATTGCCACTGATACAGATACTAGCTTTAGAATTCCAGATTATTTTAATTAACTAGCTCAATTTTAATTCCTAAACGGGGCTCTCACTTAACTTGTTTTCTCTGTTTCCAGCCGGGCAACCTAGGCAACTTTTTAGGTTGTCAAATGACAGTTTAGGTAGTCATTTAAGACGGCTTGCATGACGTGTGCAATAATGTGCTTAGCCAAGACCAGTCGGAATTATGCTCAATGGAGCATTCACATATTATTTCTGCTTCAAGTAAAGTCACAAACTAAACATATTCACCAATCAAGACATATATACCACAATGACATGCAGCAAAATTAATATACAGTATCTCAACTCTTTTTACAGGTTGCAATGAATGGAATTTCTATTATTTCTTTCCCCTTCCAAACAAAAATGTGGTTAGATTATTCAGCATATGATCAACCTCGGTGAGATCAAGCGTAGGCTTGGTGATCGCTTTGCACAACACCTCCACTCAGTTCGCAATAACCAACCTGATCTCCTGGTGGCTCAGCACTTTAACTCCCCCTCCCATTCTGAATCCGACCTTTCTGTCCTGGGCCTCCTCCATGGCCAGAATGAGGCCCACTGCAAATTGGAGGAACAGCACCTCATATTTCGCTTGGGTAGTTTACACCCCAGCTGTATGAACATTGGCTTCTCCAATTTCAGGTAGTCCTTGCTTTCTCCCTCCTTCCCCTCCCATTCCCAGCTCTCCCACAGCCTACTGTCTCCGCCTCTTCCTTTCTTTATCCCGCCCCCCCTCCCGATATCAGTCTGAAGAAGGGTCTCAACCCGAAACATCGCCTATTCCTTCGCTCCATAGATGCTGCCTCACCTGCTGATTTTCTCCAGTTTTGTTGTCTACCACCCATTCACACAAGTTCTGTTATCCCACTTTCCTCACCCACTCCCTACACATTAGGGGCAATTTTACAGAGACAAGTTAACCTACAAAGCTAATGCGTCTTTTGGATGTGGGAGGAAACCCACACGCTTGCAGGAAGAATGTGCAAATTAAACACAGACAGTGCTCAAGGACAGGATCGAACACAGATCTCTAGCGTGTGAGGCAGCAAGTCTACCAGCTGTGCCACTATATTTTGTTTTCCAACACACAAAAAATTATACGTTGATAACTTTGGTTACTAAAAAAAAGAAACTATCCATTTTCAGTCATAAATCTCTAAGTGATGCTATGCCCTTTACAGCTATTGTGTGTTTTAATTCAGTTCAAGACTATGGGGCAGTGCATTGGTCATAAAGTTGCTGCCTAAAAGTGCCAGAGACCCGGAATTGGTCCTGAATATGGGTGCTGTCTGTATGGAGTTTGCTCCTTTTCCCTTTGATCGCATTGTTTTTTTCCGCGTGATCTTGTTTCCTTCCACATTCCAAAGGTGTGCAGGAACCTTTTTCAGTCCCAACCCAAAACGTAATATTTTCCTTTTGTCCAGAGATTCTGTTTGACCTGTTGAGTTACTCCAGCTTTTGTGTCTATCTTCAGGTTACACCAGCATCTGCAGTTCCTACACACACGATACCATATGATAGAACTTTATTAATCCCAGGAGTGAAATTGTGTGAAATTACACACACACACACACACACACACACACACACACACACACACACACACACACACACACACATATAGTTATATATTCATATATAAATATACACTGTTTTGTTTTCTCGTTTATAACATTGTGTACAGAGTACTATGTTTACATCTTCTGTTGTGCTGCTGCAAGTAAGGATTTAATTGTTCAAAATGGGACATGAGAGAATAAAACACTCTTGACTTGCGTCGCTAACGTGTGTAGTATACGGGTGATCGGTGGGCCGAAGGGCCTGTTTCCACGCTGTATCTTTAAATTAAACTGAAAACACTAAAACCAGAAGGAGTCTAAAGAAGGGTCTCTACCCGAAACGTCACCCAATTTCTTCTATCCAGAGATGCTGGCCGCTCCATGGGGTTCCCCCGCACAATTAAAGCATGGAATAGTCTTCACCCTCCCATAGTTACCCAACCAGACGCAACTGAATTTAAGGTAGTTCTTTTTTCCCAAGAACCCTTTTTTGCTTAAGTCCAAGTCAAGAGTTAAGAGAGTTTTATTGTCATGTGCCCCAGATAGGATAATGAAATTCTTGCTTGCTGCAGTACAACAGAATATGTAAACATAATACAGAACAGGAGATAAAAGTTCAGTGTATCTATATACCATAGACCATATATATATATATATACACAATACATAAACAGTAAAAGTGCAATAGGCTGTTTTACTTCAGAGTCACGTGAGTGACTTCGTGAAGACCCCGCCAGCACGCATGCGCGACATATCGTCGCTCGCATTGCAACCAACAAGCTGGGAGGAGCGCAGCTCCTCTACCGGCCACTTTAAAAAGGACCCTCAGGTAAGTTTTACTAATGTTGGTTTGGTGCTCTGTGTTTTTCTAAATCTTTTACAGAGCACCCAGACTTCGTGAGCATGGAGAAGGCTCGAAGTAAGAAGAGGGCTGCTTCCAAGCATGCCACGGAGAGTTTGAAGAAAGTTCAGCGGCCAAATTCCCCGGAGCAGGCCATTGAATTTACGGCAGCCCCCGTTCCGCAGTCCGGACCGCGGACTGGCGGGAAGGCAGCGCGGAAGTCGGGTAGCCCCGTTCTATCGGCAGGCCCCGACTCTCCACCGCTACAGTCCGGGAGACTGCGGATTGGCGGTAGGATCGGGCGGGAGTCGGGAAGCTCCGTTCATACGGCAGGCCCCGACTCTCCACCGCTTAAGTCCGGACGACCGCGGACTGGCGTCAAAACTGTGCGGAATTTGGGTAGCCCCGTTCATACGCCAGGCCCCGACTCACCACCGCGACAGTCCGGAAGACTGCGGACTGGTGGTAAAACCGCACGAAGGTCCAGTAGCCCCGTTTATATGGCAGGCACTGACTTTCCACCGCATCAGTCCGGAAGACCGCGGACCGGCGGTAAATCTGCGCTGATTTCGTGTATCATACATTTATAATATCCTATTGGAAAATGATGTCCCATTAACAGAAATATATAGACAATCATGGGAAAACGAATTAGGTCAAATTATCAGACCAGAAGTATGGGATGAAAGTTTACAACACATACACCGCTGTTCGTTAAATGCTAGACACTCTCTTATACAATTTAAAATATTACATAGACTACATTACTCAAAATCCAAACTATATAACATTTTTCCAAATGTATCTGCCATATGCGATAAATGTCAGCACTTAGAAGCTAATCTGACACACTCATTTACAAATTGCGTAAAAATTACAAAATTTTGGATAGAAATATTTAGGATAATTTTGAATGTTGTTAATATGAACCTGACATTTGACTCAAGGTTAATAATACTGGGAATACTGGAAACAGATCAATTAATAACAACGAATCAAAGAATTTTTATTGATTATAGTTTAATAATTGGGAAAAAATTAATATTAAAATTCTGGAAAGGTCCTACATCCCCCACAATCAAAATGTGGAATACAGAAATGTCGGAGACACTCCATCTGGAAAGATTGAGGCTTGTCCTAATGGACAGGTTGGATCTTTTCAGAGGGATATGGTTTCCATATATTGAATATCTACAGGGTCAAAGTGGTTCGGTGCGAGGGCCTGACTGAGGCCTGAATAATAGAATAGATGAAGAATTACGTAAAATAAATCATGGATATATCTCCAACGATGGATAACTTTTTAATACTCCATTCACTTCCTTATTTTCTATATTATTTTTCTCTATTCTTACTTAATAAAAAAAAAGTATAGAAATATAAAGTCTTAAATGTTAATATTAATATTAATAATATTATGAATGTATGTAAGAAGTATTTTATATTAATATGTATTTACAACTAATAAAAAATATTCATCGGAGATTTTGTGTAGCCCCGTTCATACGGCAGGCACCGACTCTCCACAACTTCAGTCCGGAAGACGCGGACTGGCGGTAGATCCGCGTGGAAGTCGCGTAGCCCCGCTGGAGCAGCAGGCACCGGCTTTCTACCGGTAGACTCCACCCCGACAGAGTACGGACTGGCGGTCATGGCCCCATTGACTCAGCTGAGTCTGGGGACGACGATCTGCCGTTCGCAGATAGGGATGGCGATTGCATTACCCGCATGGAGCAGATGATGGAGCAACTACTCCAGACAGACCTACTCCAGCAGGAGCATGGGTCCCGTGGATCACACAGGTCCATGACAGTTCCTTATCCAGGACTGTCCAACATCTCTCCCTCCTCGGAGTGCAGAAGGGTCTTGAGGGGTTGACGGAAGATCCAAAATTGCATAGGATGTAGGAAGAGGAACCTTTGGGGATGGTGTCCAAATTTGCACAGCCATCCCAGAAAGGACAACCACTTCAGACACGGTTAGCAACAAACATTAATTACCTGACTACGCACCAGCTACAGGAGCAGGTAATAACCGAAACCACAGCCAAGTATGTGACCCCGGAGAACTGCATATCACTGAATGTGCCTACCTTCAATACTCCCATATGGGGGAACATAAGCCCTAGCATCAGGGCACAAGAATTGAAAACTAAGAAAATTCTAAAACTACTAACTGCAGGAATCACTGCATTTGTCAGGTCCATTGATGGTACAGACATGACGGAAGAGCAGCAGGATGCGTTAGCTCTGTTCTGCAACGCTCAATATGAAATCAATTGTTTCAGGAAGAGCTCAATCCGTCCCATGCTCAACCCCAAATTTGCGGGGTTGTGCAAAGCCAGCGCTACGCCGTCGCCGAACTTGCTGTTTGGGGATGACCTGCCTAAACAGGTCAAGGACCTCGATGAGGAAGCCAAAGCAGTGGGCATGATAAAACCACCTTCTACCAGCAGGCCACCAGCATACCGATGGCAGCATCCCTACGCAACACCCAACAGGCCCCGCTTCCACCCCGACAGGGTGACGGGTGGAAACCCAAAGGTCACGCCATATTCACAAAGGTCTTTTTTACGCCATGGCCCAGAGCGACCTGCATGGAAAATGCCTCAACCCCACACCACAGCGCCTCCACTTCCCAAGAACCAAGGACGGAAGACCAAACACCACCAGTAACCATGGAGGTGTGGGTCTGGTTCCCTTGGGAATACTGCATGTATAACCTCACAAGTGGGAGGCAGTTTGCGCCTGTTTGGGGATGCATGGAGCTCTATAACTTCTGACCTCTTTATATTACACAGTATTCAGGGTTATAAAATTGAATTTATTAACAAACTCCTCCCTCCAGTTCAACATATACCTAGCCAGAAATTTGTGCTTTCTCAAAAAGAGAAAGTGGGACATGCAGAGCTATTTAGATTATATGCTAAGGGAGTAATAGAGAAAACCAAACATGAACCTCTTGAGTTTGTATCGAACATCTTTACCAAAACCAAAAAGATGGTGGATGTCGTATTATTATTGACTTAACTGAATACTTTTGTGCAATATACCCACTCAAGATGGAAACATTTGAAACTGCCAAACAACTGATTTCCAGAGGGTACTTCTGGCCTGCATCGACCTAAAAGATGCATACTATTCAGTACCTATACATAAAGATCACCGAAGATATTTGAAATTTGTCTGGATGGGGCAGCTGTGGCAGTATAGAGCGCTGCCTAATGGACTAACAACAGCTTCCAGGTTATTTACCAAAATATTGAAACCGGCATTGGCGTCTTTACGAAAACAAAACCACATAGTGATGGCCTATCTTGATGACATCTTGATTGTGGGAAAAACCTTGGAATTGGCTAAATTAGCTGTGACAGCCACCAAGTTACTATTTCAAAAGCTGGGGTTCGTCATCCATCCAGACAAATCAAAGTTAACACCCTCTATCGTAATGGATTATCTGGGTTTCACGATGAACACAAATCACATGACCAATACTTTAACAAATAACAAAACGGCAGATTTAATAGAGGCATGTAATAGCCTTGCTTGTGCCAAAAAAAAACGACTATTCGACATGTTGCTAAGGTAATTGGGAAACTTGTAGCTACATTTCCAGCTGCACATTATGGACCATTGCATTATCAAAACTTACAAAGAGCAAAGATCTCAGCACTAAAGTCTCATGCTGGGCATTTTGACAGACCTATGCAGCTACCGGCCAAAGCAAAAAATGAGCTGCGATGGTGGATTAGCAACATTCGACATTGCTTTAATCCCATCGTAGTTACAAACCCTTCAGTCATGTTACAAACTGACACCAGCGCCAATGGTTGGGGAGCTAGATGGGATTTGCACGAATCTACATTGCTTCAGTCACAAGGTATAAACTATTTAGAAATGCTGGGAGCGTTTCACGGGCTACGGGCCTACTGTACAAACATGCATCATCTGCATGTTCGTATGCAAATAGACAACACCACAGTGGTGGCATATTTAAATCATTTGGGTGGTATCAAGTCGATATCTTGTGATGAATTGGCAAACACAATTTGGCACTGGTGCATTGAAAGAAACATTTGGATTTCAGCTACATACCTTCCGGGTAAGCTAAATACAGTGGCGGACACCAGGTCACGGATATTCAATGACAACACCGAATGGATGTTGAACCACCAGGTATTTACTGACATTGTAGCTCAGTATGGAACACCAGATATCGACCTTTTTGCATCCAGACTGAACCATCAGATACCAACATATGTCGCATGGGAACCAGACCCTGGGGCAGTAGCGATGAACGCTTTCTCACAACATTGGGGGAATTTGTTCTTCTATGCATTTCCCCCTTTCTGCCTCATGTCGGGTATTGCGGAAAATCCAATTAGATTCCGCATCAGGGATACTGATAATACCTGACTGGCCTACTCAGCCATGGTTCCCGGTGGTCCTCAACATGGTAAAGGAACCGTGTCTTCCGGTTCCCAAACGCCCGAACCTCCTGATACATCCCATAACAGGGGAGAATCATCTGTGCCATGGTCATTTGAACCTGTTGGCTTGCAGGTTCTGAAGAGACCATTACTGGAGTTGGGGCTGTCGAACAGGACCATGGATATCATCACTGCATTGTGCAGAGAGTCCACAAGGAAGCAAAAATAAGGATCAAACTTCAAACTGGTAAGTTATCGTTTAATCTTACTATTATTGTTCAGAGTTTGGAGTTTGGTGGTGGACCCTCCACCTCCTCCAGTTTAAATTCCATTTGGAATATTTTTGGAGGACCAGGAAACCAAGAAGCAAGAGTTACTCCAGGGAGTTACTCCAGCTACAAGGAGAGATCCTGTGTTGGTTTTCAGTGGTCGCGGCGAGGCGGCGACCGGAGAGCAATGGCGGCCAGATCTCCCACAATGCAAAGGGAGGAAGTGCCCAGCGCCGACCAGTTGCCATGGTTGTGTGCATGTGCAGGGGAGGGGATGTGCAGGGGGATGATGTGCAGTCCGTGGCAGTGCGCATGTGCAAGGCGGCCGGCCATGCTGGCAGATGAGGAGCAGAGACCTGGCGGCCCGGACACGGGCGGAGACGGAGAGTGACAGAGAGAGAGAGATAGAGAGGGGGGCCCGCTCAGAGTTGAACGGCAGGTGTCCCGGGTGCTTGCCAAGCCGGGAAAAATGACACGGCTTCTAGTTTGCCCGGCGGGACTTTAGGTGGCCATTGGCACCCGGGCAACTGTTAATTTAGAGCCCTGCTAAACTGCTGTTGTGTGATTTGAATTAGTTATTCTGCCGTATCTCTACTGTTTACAACTATTATCCCTGCTTATGCAATGAAAATTTGTTTCACATACGTATTAGAAAATGAGCATCTCCAAATGTGCATCTGTGCGTGCATGTATGCAAATGTTTGGTTGTAGGCAGAAGGAGGGCTAGGAGTTGTCATCATTGTCAGACACCTAACTGGAACAACTACATGTGGCTTCAAGTGAGTTTCAGATATTGGATCGTGTGTGAAGTAACCGATCATCTAGTACCTACAAAGCCGTTCCTGAATGATGAATTTTATGGAAACACTATCTGCTTGCTTGGGTAAATATAGTTCTACCAACACAATTTTACAACACCAGTCCACTTGTGTAGGAAGGAACTGCAAATGCTAGTTTAAACCAAAGATGGACAAAAGCTGGAGTATCTTAGCGGGTCAGACAGCATCTCTGGAAAAAGGAATAGGTGGTGTTTGGGGTGAAACCTTTCCTCGGACGTCTGTTTGAAGAAGGATCTCGACCCGAAATGTCACCTATTCCATTTCACTAGAGATGCTGTCTGACCCGCTGATTTACTCCAGATTTTTGTGTCTATCTTTTGACCAGTCTACTTGTTTGACATCCCATCTATTCCACAGGAAACATGCATTCCCTTTGACATTGACATTGACATTGTAGCTTTCTGTGCATGCAGGCTACTCTCCTGGCATCCTATGAATCCACAACCACCCAATCAAGAAGGGCAAAGGTAGCAGAATCGTTCTTCCTCAAGTCGTACATCGACCTGGAAATATGTCATCATTGTTTCACTAATGAAAGCCTTAATTCTGACTTTGGAGGTACCAGAAGAAATCTGGAACTGCGAACCCAACAGCAATGTGGGAACACTTTCACTGCAAGGACCGCAACAGTTCAAGGAAGTGGCTCTCCACCACCCACGAAGGCAGAAGGCAAAGCTGCCCAAAATGCCTACATCTCATGATCAAAAAATAAATTCTTCCTTAAAACTATCAATTGCTCTTTGTTACTCAACCACCCTAATCTATCCCATACCATTTAATGCTGCTTAAAAAGAGGCTGCAAATAAGTATTTTTACAAAGATAATTTTGATCTGGAATGCGTTGCCCAAAAAAGGAGATGGACGCAGATTTTAATCTTAACTTTCCAAAGTTAAAGACAAATACCAGAATGTAGTGTCACAGTGTTGTAGAGTTACAGACAATGAGGTAGGTTGGATTGGTACAAACCCCTAACTTATAAGACAACCATAATAATAGCTGGGAAGAAGCTTTTGCTAAATCTGGTGGTGTGTGTTTTCAACCTTTAATACCTTCTGTCTGACGGGAGAGGGGAATAGTGGGAATGACTAGAGTGTAAGTGGTCCTTGATTTTATTGGCTGCTTTCCGGAAGCAGCATGAAGTAATGGAACTAGATAACTACTGAAGCAGGAAAAATGTGCAGGGCTTTGGGGAAGGAGCAACAAGTGCGACTAATTGGATTGCATATTGTAGAACTGGCAAGGGTTATTGGGCGCACTGGCTGCCTCCTGTGCGGTGCGATGTAATGGGGTGTGTGATACATCAATGACCGCATTCCCTCACCACTAGTAGTGTAGACTTAGGTCTCAGTGGAATATAGCACCTCCCGCCAACTCCAAGGCGCAACACCCAGCTGGGAATTGGGCTCGAATTTGACTCGCCTTCTGTCCTAGTCCTGGAGGAAGCAGTTGGGGAATGAATAATTGATTGGGAGACATATGCAACTATGGAAACCTAGGGAACTGCCGTTTAACAGCAGGGTAATTGCAGTGCATTGAACTATCTATTACAGGTGACATCTAAAGCACTTAATCACAGTGGTTAGTCTCTCTGTGCTCACTTTATTTTAAAAACTATATATAATGAAGAATGTGTAAATATAGATCATTGCCACTCTTCCATCTGCAACCCTCAGACTATGAGGGAACAGATATCACCAGAATGTGCATTTTATAGCATATTTATTAGTACTTCAGGATCTTAAGGTGCCAATAAGGTATTTTCTTTAAGTAATAATCATCAGTTAACATGTTTTATGATGTTTACTGAGAGACTATATTAACTGGAACATCAAATAAAATACCCCTGCACTTCTACAATCAGTGCGAGTAATTGTCAGTTGCAACCCAAGAATACAGTTAGGATTACAAAGAAAAATCTCATCCGAGAGGCAGCGTATCAGGCGACAAAACATCCTCAGCAATCATCCTCAACACCGGTCCTCTATAAGGCTGCATTCTACATCCTTGCTATACTCCCTATACACCCACGACCATCTGGCCAAATTCTGCTCTAACTACAGTTTGCAGATGAGACCATCATAAATTGGCCAGATTTTGAATAAAGACGAGACAAAATAGAGGAAGGAGATAGTGAGCTTGGTAATATGGTATCAAGACAACAACCTTTCCCTCAATGTCTGCAGACGAATCAGCTAAGTACTGACCTCAGGAAAATGATTTGGTGTACACGGCCAGTCAACATCAATGGTGCCAAAATGGAGACGGTCGAGAGCTTCAGGTTACTATAAGTAAATACCATCAACAATCTGTCCTGGATCCACCATATTGAAGCTATGGCCAAATAAACACTCCAATGTCGGAAGACTAAGTAAGATCAGTATGTCTCCAAATACTCTTACCAACTTCTACAAAGGCACTGTAGAAAGCATCACCGCTTGGTTTGGGAACAGCTCTGCCCGAGACGACAAGAAATTACAGAGTTGTGGTTGTCGCCAAGTCCATCCCACAACCCTGCCTTCCCCCCTGCCACTCCATTAACATTTCATGCTGCCTCAGGAAAGCAGCTAATAACATCAAGGACTACTTACATCTTAATCAATCCCTCTATTCCCCTCTCCCGTCAAGCAGAAATTATTAAAGATTGAAAACACATGCCACCATATTTAACAAAAGCTTCTTCCCAGCTATTATTAGACTATTAAATGGTCCTCTCATAAGATGGGAATACTACCTCATTGCATACCTTGCACTTTTAATTTATCTACAACACTGTAACACTATATTCTCATTCTGGTATTTTTCTCTTTGCACTGCATACTTGTGTATGGCGTGAGTGTACTCATGTGTAGTATGATTTGACTGGATAGCATGCAAACAAAGCTTTTCACTGTATCCGAGTGACAATAACAAGCCAACAGCTTTCTGTCAATGCAGCACTTTCTCAGTGGAGAACAGAAACATCTACCTGGATTATGCTTTCTTCAGCAAACATCACTAACAGATTATTTGGTCATCATCACCTTGCCATTTAGTCATAGAGTGATACAGTGTGGAAACAGGCCCTTCGGCCCATCTCGCCCACACCGGCCAACAATGTCCCAGCTACACTTGTCCCACTTGCCTGCGCTTGGTTCATATCCCTCCAAACCTGTCCTATCCATGTACCTGTCTAACTGTTTCTTAAACGATGGGATAGTCCCAGCTTCAACTACCTCCTCTAGCAGCTTGTTCCATACACCCACCACCTTTTGTGTGAAAAAGTTGCCCCTCGGATTCCTATTAAATCTTTTCCCCTTCACCTTGAACCTATGTTCTCCGGTCCTCGATTCCCCTACTCTGGGCAAAAGACTCTGTGCATCTACCCGATCTATTCCTCTCATGATTTTGTATATCTCTATAAGATTTCCCCTCCTCCTCCTGCGCTCCATGGAATAGAGACCCAACCTACTTAACCTCTCCCTACAGCTTACAGCTTCTGTCCTGGCAACATCTTCGTAAATCTTTTCTGAACTCTTGACAATATCTTTCCTATAACATGGTGCCCTGAACTAAACGCAATATTATAAATGCGGTCTCACCAACGCCTTATACAACTACAACATGACCTCCCAACTTCTATACTCTCGACAGATGAAGGCCAAAGTGCCAAAAGCCTTTTTGACCATCTTATCTACCCGCAACTCGACTTTAAAGGAATCATGTACACCTAGATCCCTCTGCTCTACAACACTACCCAGAGGCCTACCATTTACTGTGTAGGTTCTGCCCTTTTTGGACATCCCAAAATGCAACTCCTCACACTTATCTGTATTAAATTCCATCAACCATAGATAGAGAGGCTGCTATGTTTCCTAACTAGTCAGTGACTGTGTAGTTAATTGAGTGAGAAATACTTTGGAATATACTACATTTGTGAACTGCAATCTGTGAATCCAAACTGGCTATTCAATTTGGATAATGGTGTGGAGAATCTCTCTACTGTCTACTCCAAGTGCCAGTGCCCAATCATTAGAGATTTAACAAGGGAGGTGGTGTGGTCATTGGAAAGTGTTACATAGTCTTTTTGTTCCTCGTCTTTTTTACCTTCTTTCTTGTGTTCTTTTGCACTGATAACATTTGGTCATCTTGCATCTTGAAGATTTGAACCTCTGGGGGAAGAGGGGTGATTAATGTTGATAAGGTATAGTTTCACTTGCGGGATTGATGTTGAAATGGGCATTTTACTCAGGTCACGGATCTCACACCTCATTCATTACCCACTGCATTCAATTCCCAGCTCCTCATTTTCAGACTGTTTTTTCAGGAGATGCCCAGTGTAGCCCCTGAAGACAAGGTGATGGACTGACTCCACTAGTACAATGTATATTTGCATAAACATGAACTTTCATGAGTTGTCTAATTATTTGTGCTTATGATATGCATATATTAGCACATCTGGAAGTGCTTATTTCCCAAAAGAGTTTCCTTGAGGATTTTCTGTTATACCATAGTTTTACTCTGCAAGTCACACTGATGAAAAATTGTCTCCGTAGGGAGGAAACCCGAAACGTCGCCCATCTCCTTCGCTCCTTAGATGCTGCTGCACCCGCTGAGTTTCTCCAGCTTTTTGTGTACCCTGATGAAAAATTGTATTGATTTTGTTTATTTAATTCCACTCTTGTCAATGCCCAATCCACTTTTAAGGGTCCATTTTTTTTGTTGCCAGGTTTGGATGTGGGTAAAATAACACCTCTCTATTTGAAGCAGTATGCTAATTCAAGGAACACAGAATAACAACGCCTACAGGGGTGATATGCACCCAACAAAGAACTGAAGCTTGATGCTTGGGAACATTGGTGTAGATGACTGTTTGTTAGCTATGCAACATATTGGGCATGTTTCTGTTTTGGGTGGGGTTGGGGTGAAGGAATGTTTGATGGCATAAGTCAGATGGAGATTAAAAATCAAGTAAAACCTATATATTAACAGTTTAAATGAAAAAGCAATATAATCTCCATTGGATTACAAATAGTAGAATGCTTGTTTGGGATTGTGAGTTACACTGAATTTACAAGGAATCTGCAATGGCAGATTGAAAGAACAGAGTAGCTGACAGGTGGAATATAATGCGAAGAACTAAAGTTACCCAGCTTGGTCGGAGAATAGTAAAGCTAGTTATTATTTGGGGTGGAAGATTGCAACCTTCATGTGGTCCGCCCTGTTTCGACTAATGCAATCAACTCGACGTCAAGTTGTCCAACAACTTTAGGCTGTGCATGCCACACGAAAGAAGAAGAAGAAGAAGTTATAATTTGAAATGTTAAGAACCCAGTAAATATTGGGATACGGTGAGATCTTGCTGTGCTGATTTAGAGGATGCAGAATGTAAATGTGCAGAAACGGGCGGCACTGTGGCGCTGCAGTAGAGTTGCTGCCTTACAGCGCCAGAGACCCAGGTTTGATCCTGACTATGGATGTTTTTCTGTACATTGTTTATACGTTCTCCCCATGACCTGCGTGGGTTTTCTCCAGGTGCTTCTGTTTCCTCCCACACTCCAAAGACGTACATGTTTGAAGGTTATTTGGCTTGGAATAATGATAAATTGTCCCTAGTGTGCGGGGATCGCTGATCGGCGTAGTTTCGGTGGGCCGAAGGGTCTGTTTCCACGCCATATCTCTAAACTAAACAGTTTGCAATAAGGCAAGCAAATAGTATGTCGGTCTTTATTGCAAGAGAATAGGAACACAAGATAATTGCTGCAATTATGTAGGGCTTTAGTGACACATAGCTGAAACATTCATTCTGTACACCACAGGCACACGTTGGCTGCAGTTTATACCACCTACTAATATATTACAGCTACTCACATCAGCAACTCTGACAGCACTTTCCAAAGCCTCGGTCTTACCCCTAAGAAGAACATCGATTTCAAATGCATGAGCACACAGTACCTGGAGGTTCCCCTCCATCCTCATTTTAAAACACATTATTGTTCCTTCACCATTGCTGAGACCACATCTTGGAACACCCTACCCATCATCTTTGCAAGGATATTCAGAGATGAGCAATAAATATTGACCTTGGTAGTAGCAATGCATAAATCCTAAAAAATGGGTAGATAAAATAAATATTAAGTGCATTTGTAGTCTGCAATCCAGTGAAATACATACATGCCATGCCCCAAGGCAATGTAATGTAGATTCCACAGATTGATCCATGCAACTAAGATCCTGTGAGAAAGATACAAAAAGCTGTATTAATGCGGCGGGCCAGACTGCATCTCTGGAGAAAAGGAATAGGTGACGTTTTGTGTTGCGACCCTTGACACTGATTGAGAAGGGCCTATACATGTAGAATGAGCTATATCAACAAAACAAACAAGATTCAAAAGGGGACTGACAGAGTAGACATACAAAGGGTTTTCACTGATTGAGGGGCTTTCATTAGGAGTTGGCCATTGAATGAAAATATAGGTGGTCTGATTAGTAAATTTACAGATGACACAACATTTGGTGCAGTTCTAGATAACAAGAAAGACTATCTAAAGAGACAGCTGGAGATAGAAATTTGGACAGAGAAATGGCAGATGGTGATTTTTATCTGTCTGGAAATAGGTTTAGAAGGATATGAGACAAATGCAGCAGGTGGGACTAGTGTAAATTGGGCATCTTGGTTGGCATGGGTAAGTTGGGCCGAAGGGCCTGTATCTATACTCTATGACTAAGTGTGAGGTGTTGCATTCTGGGAGTTTAAATACAAGAGGAAAATATACAGTAAATGGCAAGACCCTTCAGAGTATTGGTGTACAGAAGGATCTTGAGGTGCAAGTCCATCGCTCTCGGAAAGAGGCAATACAAATGGATATGATGGTAAAGAAATGTAAGGCATGCTTGCCTTCTTCGGTTGGGACATTGAGTATAAAAGTTGGCAAGGTGTTGTAGCCATGTACAACTCTGACGAGGTCACATCTTGAGTTTTGTGTACAGTTCTGGTTGCACACTACATGAATCAGCTTTGTAGAGCGTGCAGAAGAGATTCACCAGGCTATTGCCTGGACTGGAGTGTATTACCTCTATGGAGAGGTTGGACAAACTTGAATTGTTTTTCCGAGAGCATCAGAGAGTGAGGGGAAACCTGACAGAAGTATATACAATTGGCAAAGTTATAAACAGTATATATATAGTTTTTCCCAGGATGGAAATGTCAAATACTACAGAGTTTAGGTTTAATTTGAGGGAAAAAGATTAAAGGATATTTGTAAGGCAGAATTTTTAGGTGACTGGAATGCACTGCCCATTAGAGATGGCAGGAGCCGATATGATAGCAACATTTAAGAGGCATTTGGACAGACAGTCTACAGACAGGGAATACAGAGATATGGACTATGTGCAGGCAATAATTTCATTTGGAATCATAGAGAATGCAGACATGGCGGGCTGAAGGACCTGTACCTATGCTATATTGTTCTGTTTGCGTGTCTGAAATTTTTTAGAATTTTCCACACCAAGGACTGTGCTTGCTCAGTTGCTATGTAAACATAATAGCCAAATTGTCACATTTTGAGCAGTGTATTTCCATTATTCCGTGTTCTAGACTAAAACTGACAGTTTTATACACTGAAATCAATTGACCAAGTCAAAAAGGCATAATATTGATTAGTGGATCCAGACCAAGGGACAATATGGCCCACTCCAGCTTCTATTTCATAAATGTTCATAAAACCTCCAAGAATGGGTCCTAATGAACTTGGCAACCTATTGAGAGAAAGTTTAACATTTCAGGTTTTGTAATTTCTCACCAGATCTTGAATTCAGAAACTATTCACTTCTTTATCTTTCCAGTTCTGATGCATAATCATCAACATGACACACTAACTTGGGTTTACAGCATCTGTAGGATTTTGGGAGGGTTTCTGGTGACTGACTTCCTCGATAAATTCCTCGGCATCCCTTCTTAACTATATTGTTGTACCATACCCTCACCCAAAATGAGTGCTAAGAGACATTGGAGGGAAAGGGGGAACTTGAAGGGTGGAGAAAAGGGAGAGGCAGAGCAAGTAGAGGGATGATTGCGAGAGTACACTGTTGACAGCAAACATGGGGTTAATTTTACCGAGCTGAAGTCTGAGTGAGGTTGCCCTCAGGGTGGTTTACTGTTGTCCAGTTAATCAATCTCTCAACGTGACTGCATCACAGGGGTTCCCTGATGGTGTTGTGTTAGGTAATAAGAATAATTTCCCTTTCACTTTCCAACAATCTTCTGTTTTGCAGTTGCAGCGAAGGAGTCATGGTGATTACGGCAAAGCAGATTTTTGTAGGATATTGGCAGCCTAAATTCTCAATTTAGGCCCCCCTCCCCCGAGGACCTGACATCGTACACCAGCAGCTGGCTTATTGACGTCACAACATTCAGTCCAAGATAAAATTAGCCTCAGCCGTGCCTCCATTCAGCCAAGATCGAATGCGGCATTTACAGGGGAGAGGGGAATCAGAGAAAGGAGGGTTGGGGAAATACAAAAACACACAGATAGACAGTGCACGGTGAGCGACACACACTCACACACAATCAAGGGTAAATGTATACAAACCCACAAGCAAGAGACAGGCTGACATCAACATGTTGAGAGAGACTGGAAAGATAAGAGACGCACTCCAAAGATAGACAGAAAGACTCATGCGACGCACACACATACGCACGCAGACACACGGTGTTGTGGAGTCCAATCTAATTCCCACATCCTGCCTCCCTCACAGAAATGAAAGAGCACCGTGGTGGGAGGTGGATTGAAACAGTTCCATTCCACAAGGACGTTTCAATGGTCTAAAAATAGAAAATATGCCTCGGGTAGTTAATTCATTACTGTTAAAGCTTCCAAAACACACATACACATTTTCTTTCATATCACATTGATTTCCTGCCGGCATCCCTGGATAGAAAGTTTGTGGAAATATGGAACTATGTTCCATTGAAAGAACTTTGTAAATTATGTGTGGAACTACATCGTGATTCAGTGGCAGAAATCCTTGCGATCCCAAAAACCCCTCGAAGACCAAATGCATCTCTCCAGGCATCGGCTGGTGTAGGAACCCTTTCCCCAGGCTCTATGGTTCCCAACTGCTGGACATATTCCTGGAGGTTTCAGACAGCGAACTGCTGCTTCAAACAGTCAAACAATACCCTTGAGAACTTAAGAATTAATGAGTAGCTCATTTAGTTCCTCAGAGCTACTGCACCTCTCAATAATATTGTGGTTAATTTTTTCTTCAGCACCACTTTCACCTAACAACCCCATATCCCCAGTTTTACTTAATATCCAGGAATCCTATCAACGATCTCTTTGACAACATTTTTAATTAAATGAAACATGGAGTTCAATGATAAAAAATATATTTTTAAATGCCTATAATATTTATTTCTGGACTGTTAGAGTATGGGAGGTTTATCTTGAATTCAGAAGCATGTACGATAGTGGTATTTAAGAGGCTTTTAGGTTGGTCCATGGATATGCAGGGAACTGAAAGATAAGGCTCACATGCAGTCTAATTTAACTGAACATTGTGGGCCAAAGGGTCTGTTTTTGTGCTCTACTGTTCTATGTTCCTGAAAACTCAAGAGCAAACCAGGATCAGCCACCCCGTCTAGCTCCAGGTCCAGAATGAGACAGGCAGAGGGGGTCAACAGCTCACAACAGCAAAACGGATGCAGGAGGGATGTTATAGCCCTTGTGCCAGATTACCACTGCACAGTCCAACAATAACAATCAGGGTGCCCTTGTCCTTGCTTTTCACCTCACTAGCCTCCCAACACCTTGTTTTCTGTTATTTCCACATATTCACTGTCATCTTCACCTGGTTTGCTTATGCCTTCCTATCCAACATGATTCCTTCACAAGCACTTTCCCTGCAACTGCAAGAGATGCAGCACCTGTCTCTGCACCTCCTCTTTCATTTCCATCCAGGGACCTCAGCAGCCCTTCCAGGTGAGACAATGGTTTGTCTGCACCTCTTCCAACCTCATCTACTGTATTCCGTACAGACTTGATGACCGTTCTGCCGAACACTTATCCTCTGTCCACTGAGGTCTGCTGGAGCTCCTTGTTGCTAACCATTTTAATTTCCCTTCCCATTTCCATACCATCTTTTCTGTCCTTGGCCTCTGCCATTTCCAGTGAGACCACACCCAAACTGGAAAATAGCACCCCATATTCTACGCCAGTCGCAAACAACTCAACTGTATGAACACTGAATTCTCCAATTTCAAGTGACAACCTCCTACACCCTTCTCTTCCCCCCCCCCCAAACCCAATGCACACACAAATCTCCCCCATCTTGCTCACCTTGCTCCTTTCCTCTCCTTTGTATGTTCATCTCCCTTTCATGAGTCCCACATTTCCCTGATTATCTCCCCTCTTTCCTTTCCCCCTGTCATTTCCACCCATAAATCTCCCCATAGTTTTATATTTCACTTATTTTCATTCCTTATCTGACACCTTTTTGTCTTCTTTTCACATCTAGACTTTGCCACTTGCTGCCACCTCACCTGTATCCACCTTCACTTGCCAGGCTTTGTCTCACCCCCACCTTTCAGTCTGAAGAAGGACCCTGACCCGAAACATCATCTGTCCATTCCTTCCACAGATGCTGCCTGACTCACTGAGTTCCACCAACTATTGTGTTTTGCTGAATAACAATCAAGCCATGTTCAGTGCAAGCATCAATCAGTCTTAACAAATTTTCTCTTAAGTAATGATAGTCACCCATTTTACATGCATAAATACTGTGACATTAAACTTTCTCTGTCTCTCTATACCATGTACCATAAAGGCCTGCTCTGGCATTCCCTTGATCACCATATAAAGCAAGGAAGAAATAGCATTTAAACAAAAACTGTACAAAAATGCTCTTGTTAGGCGTGTGTTAGGTATGCCAATTATACCCTCAGCGAGCAAAGCAAACTGGAAAGACCAAGAATTTGTGACTGGTTGCGAGGTTGAGCATCTCTCAAAGATTTCTTAAGAATGGTTCTAACCCGAAAAGTCGCCTGTTTTTCCCTTTCACAGATGCTGCCTGACCCATGACACTCTGTGTTTTGCTCTGGCAAGAGGATGGAAGATTAAAACTACTTTGACATTTTTATCTCAGGTACACACAGACCTACACAAAAAGTCAGCATCCATTGTACTCGCGAGCTATGTTGTTCAGGAGCACAATATCTGTAGAACAATAATTGATGCCCTTAATACACAATCCTATTACAGCACTTGGACAAGTTAATTCCACTTTTGCTGATTATGCCTCATCTGTGAAAATTGAATAGGTTATTAGTTGACACTTACTCGTGAACTTCAAATCTACTGGGACCTGTCAAGAGCCACTCCTAAAATGACTAGATCCTCCAAACTGACATTTCAGAACAGTGCTTTAAAAGAAACAGGTTTATTGAATTAACTTCTTCTCCCTTATTTTGTCATGGTGATAGTTGAACTGCTGACCCCTTTAGTTACTACTGGTTCAGTACCACCTCTACTACCACCACCACTAGGCTACTGACAGTCAGTGGGCTGTCTCGACCTCCTGAGGTCTGTCCCATTACAACACTCAATTAGCTGAAGATTTGCCTCATTAAGAGCTTTCACCAGCTGTCCTCATCACAGTCAAATAAATTATTGTTAATTAACACCACAGTGACTTAGGCAGAAACTGCATTTGGAAAACCCTTTGCAATAAAGACCGGTCTACTTGAGGCCACGTCTGAAGCAGATCAAATGTTTTATTCTTTGCACTAACGATTTCTCCAAGATGCATCGTGGCAAAAGGAAACGGTTCCTGCAAGTCCCATCATAGCGACAGAAGAATATTGTAATGATTTGGGAAAGTGGGGGGAAGCAGAATTTAGATATGGATAGAGATTAAGCAGTTGGACTGTGTGAGTAATGAAGAAAGAAAAATGAAGAGGATGATAGAGAGGGAATGAACAGGGAGACTAAAGGGGACGATAAAATTGAAAATAAATACCACTATAGATCAGAGTGTGTTTTGATAGGAGAATAATGAGGCCAGGTACTCATTGCAAATTGAGTCTAAATGGTGCGCTGGAGCAGATGGTCACATGAATACATGCATCACTAATATCAAAGTATTTAGTGTACTTTTTTTTTAAAGAGGTCAACACTGAAATCATACAATCGGAAGATGGAGCTACATTGAGAAAAGCACAACAGCTGGTAACCGACGCCAGAGACCTTGATTCGATCTTGATGTTGGGTGCTGTCTATGTGGAGTTTGCACGTTCTCTGTATGATTGTGTGGGTTTCCTCCAGGTTCTCTGGTTTTCTCCCACATCCCAAAAATGTGTGATATAGGTTAATTGTCCTCTGTAAATTGCCCCCACTGTATAGGGAACGGACGAGAAAGTGGGATAACATAGAACAGGGCGGGTGATTGATGATCGACATGGACCCAGTTGGCCAGAGGGCCTGTTACTAAGGTGCATCTTTCAATGCAATTAAAAATTAAAAGTATGACAACAAACTGCCGATGTTGACAAACTGGATCCTTTTACCCTCGATCTGGTTTAGTAAATATACTAAAACAAATACACCGACCTTTATTCAATTCTCACCCCAGGGGACTCACTCTGGTCCACAGCCTCAAACTCCCAAGGAGTACAAGGTGTTCCCCAGAGTAAATGATAAATGAAACAAAATTCAAGCATATATATATTTTCAATTCGACGCACCCCTTCAGTTGTCCAACTATTGTCCACGAATATCACATGTTAACAGTTCTTTTCACCCTAATCGGCTGCAGTTAAGGAGTTACAAGCTGCGTCTTGTAATTGCAAGTATAACAACAGTAGCGGGCTGGTCATATGTTGAGAAACAATTGATTCCCTGCTGATAGTTCAGATACAGCCCTAAATAAGCTCAATTCATGTAAATTTCCACTCCATATTTGGTGCTCTGTATTCTACCACTGTTTTCTGTATTTTTCCATTGTGTTTGGTACTGCTAGTTCACTTTTTCATTCATCCCTATTATCATTCCATGGTAACTTGTCGACATGTTCTGATTTTAGTCACGTAGGCCATCGTCAGGGTCATCATAGGCAGCAATACGGAGAAGTAGGTCCGCAGTGAGGTGGTTCCGGCCATCCGTCCCACCTATGGTAAATGTCCTTTTGGGAAAAGGAGAGTTATCAATGTAATGAAACGGGGAGACTGTTAAGTCAGGGGTTTACAGTGATGGAGGTGTATCCATGAACTCTTGCCCTCTACCTTGGCAGCCATGGGGGTGGTAAGAAGGACCTGAAAGGGGCCATCCCATCTAGGCTCGATACCTTTTCTGACCATGGGGGGAGCTTTGCTTCGCAGCTCGGACTTGGGAGTGGATGACCCGTAAGGCTTTAGTTAGTGTCAGAATGTAGGAAGTCATTTCCTCTGTCCTGTGATGGAACTCCACAGGCGACGGGATGTCATGGGTCCAAGGGGTACGCGAGGAACAGCCGCACACTATCTTGGCAGGTGTGAGTTTGACCCTCCCCCCGGGAGTGGTTCTAATTTGAAATAGAGCCACTGGAAGCAGTTTCACCCAATTAAGGCCAGTTTCAGCCGTTAGCTTGGTCAGTTTGGTCATCCGGGTCTGGTTCGCTCGCTCAACAAGTCCAGCAGCCTGAGGTCGGTAGGCACAGTGTATTTGCTGCAGAATTCCTAATTGGGAACAGATTTCCTGGTTAATCATGGCAATAAAATGTGGACTGTTGTTAGAGCTGAAGCAAAGAGGTAAGAAGTAGTGAGGGGCAACTTCGCACATCCAGACTTTGACCACGGTCTGGACGCGATTATCCATGGTGGGATAGGCTTCAGCCGATCTGGAGAACACATCAACAATCACTAACACATACTTATAACACTGGACTCTAGGTAACTCAATGTAATCCATCTGTAGGGTCTTGAATTGTCCTCCTGGTAATGGTGTCACCCCT
Organism: Okamejei kenojei; assembly: GCA_035221665.1. Classification (NCBI taxonomy): domain Eukaryota; kingdom Metazoa; phylum Chordata; class Chondrichthyes; order Rajiformes; family Rajidae; genus Okamejei; species Okamejei kenojei. Next base: position 29,372,207 of record CM069156.1, on the reverse strand, counting down.
TTCATGCAGAGGGCCCCCTTACCTGGGTTGTGCTGCTGGCAAATAAGACAGTGAGAGCTAATAATGTGCATCAAGAGGCCAGGAGGAGATCAACCATGGCGCCGCGCCGCTGTGTGTCTGAAAAAGTACACATTCCACAACCCATGGAACCAACCCATCAGACATGCAAGTCTGACCCGCAGGAGTTTTTCCATAGGTGAATTTCTTTATCATAGACACATCCCATATTTCTATAGCAGGAGTGTCCTGAAATTTGATGACGTCGGAGATGGTTGGCATTGTGGGAGGCGATTCCTTGTCAGGACTTATTGCCTGTCTCATCATATGGGGCACTACCATTTCCTGACCTTGTGCAGCTGTTTTAGCGGCTGTCTGCCGCACGGTTGCCTTCATCGATTGGGGTGGTACCAGAAGTGTGTGCGTCGTATTTTATGACTGTGATGGCGCGGGGCAAGGTGAGCGAGTAAAGGAGGTTAAGGACTAATTTCTTATGGGAGATCTCTGTGCCTGTGGAGGTTAGGAAGCCACGGTTTTTCCAAAGTTGCACAAAGTAATGGGCGACTCCAAAGGCGTATCGGGAATCAGTGTAGACATTAATCCTGGCATCTGTTCCGAGGACTCATGCTCTGGTGAGGGCGAAAAGTTCAGCCTGTTGGGCTGAAAAGACTTTCTGGAAGGCTGCAGATTCTGTAATATTCCCTTCCTGGTCGATGATAGCGTACCCTGATATGCGTTCTCCAGTCTCAGTGACTGAGGAGCTGCTATCCACATAGAGGGTCATATCAGCATTGTCGATTGGCCGGTCACTGAGGTCCGTCCATTCGTGCGGAGAATGCCTACTTTATCAGGCTGACACAGTCGTGTTCGCTGTTGTCTAATGGCTGCGGGATGGTTTTGCATAAAATTAGATGGGTTGCTAGTGGAGCAGTCTTTAAAGGGTTAACTTTGGGTTGTTCAGCGGGTATATTTCGTACATGTTCTGCCGTGCCAAGGTCTCTTGCTGTCGCCCTCTTCCTCCTCGGATGGGGAGGCGGGTTCGTCGACAGGCTTCACAATCATGGCTCCAGTGCCCGGGCTGTCCACAATTGAAACAATTACCTCCTACTGGACTCCTTGTCTGGGGCACGTAAGGTGGTCCATAGATCGGGGCCTGGGGCCCGTTTGGATGTGTTGCATTTCCTTTCCCTGCCGATCCATCCATCCTGGTTTGCAGAATTGTGGCTCCATTTGGTATCTGGTGGTATTGGGTGCCCAGTGGCAGGGAGGGTCACTACTTCGGTTAACATATTCCGTCTTTATTTTAGCCGTGGTCCCCTCCGCTCTGTGCTCGCTCCAATAATATTTCACTGCCCTCTCCATTTGTGAGCGATTATTATCTGCCCAATTTATGTTAGTGGTAAGATGATGTTCGCGACAGACGGAGGAAGGACCTGGAGTAAAATCGCACAGAACTGTGGTGACCGGTTCCTTGCATTGTAGGCGGCATTTCCTGACTGCTTCCCGTAAACCTCGCAGAATCGCTCCACAAACTCCTCTGTCTCCTCATGTTGTTTAGGTTTGGTTTCTAAGACAGAAGTCATGCAAACTGGTTTCTGTAAGGCCGTGGTTAGTGCCGTTAAAATGGCAGTTATGCGTCCATCGGATTGATTAATTGCAGCCTCTAGGGTGGCATGGGTCAGGTGTTGTAAGATCTGAAGGAACCTGGCGTGTTCCGTAGGAGTGAGAGTCTGGTGGACCAGAGCCCAAAGGTCACGAGATTCGGCTGTATATACAGCCATAGTTAGACAATAGGTGCAGGAATAGGCCATTCGGCCCTTTGAGCCAGCACCACCATTCAATGTGATCATGGCTGATCATCCCCAATCAGTACCCCGTTCCTGCCTTCTCCCCATATCCCCTGATTCCGCTATTTTTAAGAGCCCTCTCTAGCTCTCTCTTGAAAGCATCCAGAGAACCCGCCTCCACCGCCCTCTGAGGCAGAGAAAGTCTATAAACTTCTGGGGTTCCTTTTTCCTGTCAGGCATTCCTGCTAGAATGGCCATCATTTTGTGAAGCTTCCAAGGATGGTATACTGCTATGGTAGGGTGGTGTGCTACTTGCGCGGTGTCAGGGTTAGGCATATGTCTAACTGGGAATTGCCGGAGCATTTTCATCTACCTCAGTGTTTGTTCTATTACCTCATCGAGTTCTCGGTTGTCGGACCAAGGCTTTGACTCCTTGGAGGAACTAGAGGAAGCGTCTGAATCACCCGAATCCTCAGGTACCGGGACAATTTGAACCAGTTGGTGTCGTTTAGACACTCGCGGGGCTTTAGTTTTGTTAGAACTTTTTGACGTTCTTTGGGTTGAAGTTGGGGATCTCTTCGCTCCTTGGTTCCTTGTGCGGAACGCCATGGGATCTACAAAACCCGGGGCAGCTGAGGTTCCGGAAGGTGATGGATATGGAGAAAGTTTCCTTTTCTCATTAGCACATTCTTTCTTCAAAACTTCGACATTTCCAATTTCCTCCTTCCATTAGACAAATTCCTAATTTTGCAGCGTTCGATCAAGGTACATCTCACAGAGGACTTGCAATGGAGTACCCGGCTCACTCATAGTATCAATGTTATTACCCATCAGTACTGACCTCTAATCTGTACTAACTCTCAACACTGACGTCTAATCAGTACACACTGACCTCTAATCAGTGCTAAACAACACTGACCTCTAATCACGGTGATTCGTTAGATCAACCAAAATATCTCGTCGGGACAAAGAGAAACCCAGCGCTGCTGGTTTGGCTACTTATTGGGCTTAGTATTGAAGGAAACTGAGGTGGCAAAAATCACTCACCCCAGTGGCCGTTTTCCTGCAGTATTGCCCAAAGTCAGTCGAATACTTATTTTGCGCTAAGTTGACGTGTTCGTTGAGATCCCACTTCTGACACTAAATGACAAACTGGATTATTTCACCCTCGATCTGGTTTAGTAAGTATACTAAAACAAATACACCGATTTTTCAGTTGTCCAACCATTGTCCAAGAATATCACCTGTTAACTTTTCGCCCTAATTACAAGCAGCGTCTTGTTATTGCAAGTATAACAATGGTAGTGGGCTACTCCCGAAGGTCATATGCTGAGAAACAAGTAACTCCCTGCCGATAGTTCAGATACGGCCCTGAATTAACTGAATTTGTGTAGATTTTTGCTCCATTTGGTGCGCTGTATTCTACCACTGTTTTCTGTATTTTTCCACTGCGTTTGGTACTGCTAGTTTGCTTTCTCAATGTTATATTTGAGACACAAGGAATCTAAAACCTTGAGCAATACATAAGGTGCTGGAGAAAGTCAACAGGTCAGGCAGCATCTGTGGAGGGAATAATTAGGCAACATTATGGATCAGGACCCACTTCAAACATATGGTTATAATCATCAGGCGTTATAATTATCAGGAAAAACTGATCAGGCTCAGGTTCCTTTCTCCACAGAGAGCAGCGTAAAAGTCTTCACATATATCTAGTTTTACTTTGCAGAGGTACAAATAACGTTTCCTTTATTGCTGGATGAAAGTAACTTAAATATCTTACTCATACAGATGTGTAAATTTCTTACCAGTTTGCCCATATCACATATAGCATTGGTTGCTTTCCTACCGCTACACTGAACGATCCACTTTTTATTCTGACCATGGGTAAAGCCAGAACTAGCGGCCCATAGACTGTCACTAATAAATTCTGCAGGGAATTTAGGAGAAATGCTTTTATTTAGGAAGTGAAGAGAATAAGGACCACACTAATAATGCAAATAATTAAGGTGAATGGTAGTGTTAAACACACGAGGAAGAAGGGAATAGGATATTTTAAAGAAATGCAACGACAAGGAGGAGGTCCAGGTGAATCACAAACACCAGCTGAACTGACCAGCCTGATACTGTCGTTAAAATTCAACCTGTAAAATACTTGCAACTGAGCAAAAAACTAAAATGCATTGGAAAGTCGTTCTTTGAGATTTGGAGATGCAGTTTCTAGGATAGGTAATGTCTTTCAACCTCTGTAGTTTTATAATGTACCAATAGCTCTCCAAATTCTCTGCTCTGCTAAGGACTGCAGGTTACAATAAAAACAAGTCAGGGATGTCACCTTCGGAACTATAACTGGCTTCTTTGTGGAACTGCCAATCGCCCAATAGGCCCCCTATCACCCTGTGGGTGAAGGCTTTGCTCCCTCATTATGTCAGCAGAACACCAAGAGGTCTTAATGTTTACTATTTTTAGTGAAACTGTGATCACATTCTACATTTCTGGTATTGATGCAGGTTACAATTAGAAGAAACCTTCCCACTGATTTTGCAACATTGCTGACACATGAATCCTCCCCCAATGATTCAACACCATTCCACCTCACAAATACCAATTACACAGTTCTCCAGCATAAAACTGAGCCACTGCTGCTTTGCTCAAACTTCAAGTGAGATATTAAGCCTTGTGTCATCATTTACCCTCTTGGATATGTAAATAGATCATAAAGGCACTGGCTCGGGACAGTAGCGTGAAGCTTCTCCCCCAGCTATCCTGTTCCAGCATTGATTCTTCAATAGACAATAGACAATAGGTGCAGGAGTAGGCCATTCGGCCCCTCGAGCCAGCACTGCCATTTAATGTGATTCTGGCTGATCATCCACGATCAGTACCCCATTCCTGCCTTGTCCCAATATTCCCTGACTCTGCTATCTTTAAGAGCTCTAAGAGCACTAATTAGAGGTCAATAAAAAACAAATAATCTGCTGGCTGTTTGTGGGAGGATGGTATAATCAAAGGGCTGTCACATCCCCTGGATCACGTTATCAAGCTACAAAGAAGGCATTATATCTCCAGGAAAACACTTTGGGATCTCCAGAGGTTTTGAAAGATGCTAAAGAAATGAAAGTACTTTTTGAAACATTCCTCTGTGCTCTCCATGCCACCCAGTCCTTTCCTGCCGACGATAATTCATATCCAGGGAAGACTTCACAATCCCTGACCTTTTCAACCAAGGCTCAGAATTCTTCTCAAACCAATGTGCCCTTATGTTGCCAAACCCAGGGTGTTCAGCTAGACTGAGGTACCCACTTCCCCGCATTCTGAATGTTCACGGCCTTCACACTCTCCCTTGTTTCATAATCCAGACCCTATTGACCAAGACCGAGCAGGTTCCGGTTTGGTGAGCGCACCTAACTGTTTAAGCACAGTAGATAGAGGGCATGCATGGGGTGTCCATGCGCTGATTGTTTCACCTGATGTGACTTGCTGCCAGCCCCCTCTATGTCACCCAGGCGTCCAGCTTTCATACGTAGAAAGTGAGGGTCATACAAATTGGACCTTAATGGCAGAAACTATAATTGTTCACTGATGTTCCATTGTCTATGGCTGGCTGTCACTTGAATATCAAGATGCTCGTTTATTGTGGACCACAGTCCTGTTACTGTGCTGTCCACAGCATTTGCACTCGAGGATGACAGCGAGCTGATAGTCCCATCCAAAATCCTGAAACACTGCAAAGAGTGCAAATACCCAGGACCTGGGAACATGCAGTCTACGTAGCCCATTCCTACACTTGCAGTGCCTTTCCCTAAGAGGCAGCTGGAAAGGTCTAAACAAATGTGGTTTCCATTTAGAAAACCAATGTAGGTCAGGCATAGCACTTCAAAGTGAAATCTAGTCAGGGATTTAACTATGTTTATCTGGTTCAAGATTTCATCTTGTAACATCCAGATCGTAGTCTGGTAAGAGTACCCATCTTAAACATCACTTCTGAGAAGCACAGTGCATCTTGCATTAAAGTTCTGCATTTGGTAACTGCTTATTTCTCCGTTATTATCCAGCAGGTTTCCAGCATCATCTCAAAGAAAGGATACTTTCAATCTTTTACTCACTGCAATCTGAGAATGTTCTTACCTACCTTTCAGCTATTAAATCTAATTTTATAAAGCCTGGCCTCTGTTCCTTTCTGTTCAGTCACAGTTCTTCAAAGATCTGCCTTGAGATAGAACCACAGCAAAGAAATAAACCCATAGCAAAACTCATGGAGTCATACAGCATGGAAACAGGCTCAACTTGTCCATGCCAACCAAGATACCCATCTAAGGTAGACAAAAATGCTGGAGAAACTCAGCGGGTGAGCCTCACCCGCTGAATTTCTCCAGCATTTTTGTATACCTTCAAATTTTCCAGCATTGCAGTTCTTTCTTAAACAATAAGATGCCCATCTAAGTGAGTCCTATATACCCATATTTGACCCATTTCTCTCCAAAATATTGCCAAGGCTGTCAGAGGTTATGGAGAGAAGGCAGGTGAATGGGGTTAGAAGGGATAGATAGATCAGCCATGATTGAATGACGGAGTAGACTTGGTGGGCTGAATGGCCTAATTCTGCTCCTATCACATGATCTTAAGACTTCTGGGAGAGACTTGTATCAACCTGGATCTGAGCAAAAAATGTCAGAAATCTGAAACAAAAACAGAGAATACTGGGAGCACAAGGCAGGTCAAACAGTATTGATGAAGAGAGATGGATCAAATATTTTCCTCCCCTTGTAGATGTCTCTTGACTTGCTGTACTTCCAACATTTTCTTTCTTTGTATTCCTAGATAATCTGGTAACTTACTGCTACCTTTGGGACCTATATTTCTTACATTAAAATTGTGTTTATTCCCACAAAAAAGAATTATTGGTTGTAAACCACCTCAGAATGATATTTTATGGTAGATATTATACCCTGCATTTATTGAGCCTCTTTAACATAGTGCAAGGGACTTCTCAGGAGCAGGTAGGAAAAATGGGCCAATTTCAGATTATGCATCAGTCCTAAATCCTCAACTAGTTACAATCTATGATAATGACAGAGTGTAACATATCCAGGTTTGCTGATGATAGGGTGATGAGTGAGAAAACAAGGAGGAAACAGAGTCTGCTGAGGATCATAGCCAGGTTAATGCAAATGGTCAAAGGTGATAGATGGAGAAAATATGAGGTTGTTTGGCTATGCTTTTAGTTTTTAGACAAAATCTAACATTAGATCACAATAGCAAATATCAGGAGTTCAAATTTAAGGAGTGTCGTGAATCTGGAGAGAGGAGTAAAGAGGTATACAAGTTCAAGACGGGAACCCTAAACCTTTGAACACTGAATGACTGAACATCAACAATCTACTGAGGTAGAGAGCTCTATAGAATGTTTCCTTCGTTGGTCTTAAATGGCCGACTCCTTTTTCTGACTTTTTACTGAAGGGCCCTGGAGCGGTGTATTAAGCTGACGCTGGTTTATAAATAGCGGTGAAAACTAGAAAAATCACTCAACTTCAGTCATTCACAGGGAAGCATTTAAAATGACAGAGAGGAACTTTCTCTCACAAGCAACTGCTGTGTGCTAACAGTTTAAAACCATAGCATTACTTTGCAATCAGCCTACATTTACATGCTCAATTCATCTGCCTTTTGATGATGTTTGCTCTCCTCCCTCAGCCCTCCAAATGTGATTGAACAATGGTATTTGCAAGGTGGCAGAGAGGCACTTAGAAGAAGGTCATAACATGTCAGTACCTCAGTGTGACTCTAGCAGATCACAGTTGTATCAATTACCTCAATAAATACCAGCCTGTATCTGGCCAACCTGACAGTGAAAACTGTGTCTGCCTCAGCACATATCTCAAAATCATGCCACTTGGAAAATTGAACATTTCCGAGTCTTGAGTTGACCATGGTACGGGCAGAAGGAGCTGATTTTCTATAGTAATTCCTTTTCGACACATCTGAAAATACTTTGCATCCAGGCAGTACTTTTGTAGTGTGCTGATGTGTAAGAAACCATATTTTGCAGGCAAAGCCCCCATAAGCAGCAAGATATTAAGGACCTTCTGTTCATCACTAGAAACTCCCCGACTTTGTAGTGCTTTAGACTATTTTACATCCAGCTAAGTGGCCCAACAGGGCTTCAGTTTAGGTACAGTAGCCCATCAATATGGCACTGAAATATCAGCCTACATTCACATGCTCACATCTCTAGAGAGGAACTTGGAGCCACAACCTTCAATTAGGAAAAGGTGTGTTTAGAGGTGGAGACACTGTGTCACTTCAATCCTCACACCCCTCATTTCCCCGCTGCTCCTCAAGAATTAGTCAGAGGAGAATTCATGTACGTTTAGAAATTATCAACTTCTTGACTCGAAAAACCCATCGGTTTTTCAGCTATGGTAACAAAATAGACGCAGGGCTTAGTTAGAGAAGCAATAGGCAGGAGAGGAGTAAACGAAAGGCCAGATCAGTTGAGATGGCCAAAGACGTGTGGGTTTGTAGGTTAATCGACCTCTGTAAATTACCCCTATTTTGAACTAGTGCGAATGGGTAATTGATGGTTGGCGTAGACTCAGTGGATTGATGGGCCTGTTTTTATGCTGAACAGTTTGATTGTAATTGGCCTTTGAGCTTCAATCCCCAACCAGAAGACATAGTTCCTCTGTTCCTACCCTTTTATAATTTTTAGTAGAGTATCCATCAGCCATACTGCATTGACGAGTGCAGCTTAGGTTGCCGGACTGCAGCGTAGGTTCACAAGGTTAATTCCCGGGATGGTGGGACTGACGTATAAAATAATGGGTCGACGGGGCTTGTATTCACTGGAATTTAGAAGGACGAGAGGAGATCTTATAAAAACGTATACACTTCTTAAGGAATTGGACAGGCTAGATGCAGGAAAAATGATCCCGATGTTGGGGGAGTCCATATCCAGGGGTCACAGTTTAAGAATAAGGGGTAGCCCATTTTGGACTGAGATGAGGAAAAACAATTTCACCCAGAGAGTGGTGAATCTGTGGAACTCTACCACAGAAGGCAGTGGAGGCCAATTCACTGGATGTTTTCAAGATTAGAGTTAGCTCTTAGGGCTAACGGAATCAAGGAATATAGGGAAAAAGCAGGAACGGGCTACTGATTTTAGATGGTCAGCTCGGTTCTGGCTCAAAGAGCCGAATGGCCTACTTGTGCACCTATTTTCTACATTTCTATGGTCAATAAGTCAGACAAGGGACAGAGAGCCAAGTCAATGATCCAGCTAGGCTTGCATTAAGATGCCCACACATCACATCACATCACAGAAGCTAGCCTATTCCCATTTTGATTTACTTGATGAGGTAGACACACGGACATCGTACAGGGAATCTGGCAGTGATGGTGCGGAAGACCTGCAAATTTGATGCACCTATAGCCAAGCTACATCAGGTCAATTACGATGTGGAAAATTGCCCAGGTATATGTTGTTTACCAAAGGCACAAAAAACCCCATCTGGCCAATTACCACCCAGCACACTTGCAATCATTAGCAAAATCAGCAAAAGTGTTGTTGACGGTGCTATCAAGCAGCATTCACTCCCTAACAGCCAGCTCATCAGTAGCCGGTTTGAGTTCCACTACAAACTACTCTGCATGAGATCTCATTACAGTTTTGGTTCAAACATTCATATTCAGATTATTTTATTGCCATATACGCCAGGATGTAATGAAATTCCTTGTTCACATGAAGCTCACAGAATAAGCAGTATGGACCAGTGCAAAACAACAGAATGGTGCAAAACCGCAGGGCAATGAATCAAAGAGCTGATTTCCAGAGATCCAGTGGAGTAGACTCGATGGGCCGAATGGCCTAATTCTACTCCTATAACTTGCGAACTCTGTCCCAGGTTAGACTGGAAAGACAGGTGAGTGAGCAGTCTGAGAGAAGGTACTTCTAAGATTATGTTGGGCTAGAATGAGCTAGTAAACAAAATGTTTATCCATCTGAGCTAATAGAGTACGCAGGGAACTGGGAGAGTAGATGCTGATATTGGTAACGATTCTCAATATGAGCCTTTACGGTCATAGGGACAAGTTGACCAGCGGGGACAGCTTGGCACCGGACCCATACTTCACAGTTATTCATAAGTTCATACGTTACAGGAGCAGAATTAGGCCATTCGGCCCATCAAGTCTACATTGTAATTCAATCCTGGCTGATCTATTTTTCCCTCTCTCTCATTCCCCTGCTTTCTCAACCCTTGATATTTAAGATTGAGCCTTACATTCCATTATGAAGGTGGTATAAAATTAAGATGAATTTCTGGAGTCAGCCACATTGGTGACAGATGATTCATGGTCCCTCTTGAATGAATGAATCAGCGGCTTTTAAGTTATGGTTGATGGTCCTTCAAGCGTTCCCCTTGAAGTTGACATATAAAGAAGATCCTGTCCAATATGCCTCGAGATGGACGGATCCGCAATGTTCCGTTGGTGCATTAGAGATTGTGAAAATCTAGCACCTAAGCACTGATCCCTGTGGTGCCACAGAGGGAACTAATATCCAACTGAGTAAGAAAACACACCTATACACACAGATTGTTTCAATCCATCTGATATCAAAAAATGTTGAGCGCATGACTAACAACTTGCTGATAATTTATGCTCCAAATCTAGCTGGAGTACAGCTAAACTGCCCAGCATAGGTACAGCCCAGGCATTTACAATGGGGAAAGTTGCCCAGATATGGTCTGGAAAATCTAATCTTACAAATTACTATCCAATCAATCTGTTCTCAATCATTATAAAAACACTTGAGATATTGTTGATTGTGCTATCCAATAACCTGTTCACTGATCAAAATACAAAGTGCTGGAGGAACTCAAGATCTGTGGAGGCAATGGACAGACGTCACTTTGGTTTAGACTCACTGATGTCTGGGTTTTACCGGGATCACTCTGCTCAAGATCTCTTCACACCTTTGGTCTCCATAATATATATTAGGTGCTGCATTCCAGAGCTGATCTAACGGTTCTTAACATAAGACCAGCAACTGACCAACTGTGGCACCAATGAGCCCTGGCAAAAAGCACTCCAGGCCATCTCACACAAACGTAGTTGTGGTTGTTGGAGGTCAATGGCTCCACCTCGAGGACAGCTACATCCAGGGATTGTCACTGATCAGCAGCGCACATTTATGATTACACATGCAGCTCTGAGACTGGATACCCTGCAATGTGACTTACCTTTTACAAAAAAAAACAAAGCATTTCTGCCATCTACAAGGCACGTTATAAGCGAACAAATACTCTCCACTTCTCTATCTTCAGTTGGTACAACACAATGGCGCAGCGTGTAGAGTTGCTGCCTCACAGTGCCCGCCCCTGGTTCGACCCTGACCTTGGTTGCTGTCTGTGTTGCACATTCTCACTATGGCTGCATGGGTTTTCTCCGGGTGCTCCAATTTCCTCTCACATCCCTAAGGTTAATTGGCCTTTAAAGGTTACCTCTAGTATGTAGGGAGTGGACGTGAAAGTGAGGTAACATAACTAGTGGGAATAGGTAATTTTGTGTCGACATGGACTCAGTGAAATGAAGAGCCTGTTTCACTACTGTGTCTTCCAACTTGCTTGAGCTACTCTCAGAGTACCCCCTAAGCCTGCGCCCACTAACAACCAGAAGATAAGGGCAGCAGGTTCACGGGAAAACGTTATCTTCTTGTTCCCCTCCAAGACATATGACACCCAGACTAGGAAATACATCTAATTAACTGTCCTCCCTTGTCACTGGGTCCATATCCTGAATCTCCCTGCAGATCAGCATTAAGGAACCACTTTCACCTGTTCAAAGTGGGGGCTCATATCCGCTTTCTCAAGGACAATTAGGAATGAGTAGTAATGATCACGTTTGTGACAACCGAATAAAGAGAAGGATGAGACTGAAGAAAGTAGAAGCTCCCGGATCCAGATGATGTGTCGCTTCTGAGTCCATGCAATACATAAAGCTCTAATTATGTTAAATGCACCAGCCGCCCCCTCACTAACTGAAGGATGTCATTCGGAGCAGTCGTTTGCTTTATTCGCTCTCCCTGAATCACAGGGTTAGTAATTACTCACATCCCACACAGACAGGTAACTACCTAACACTAACATTTTCAGCGCTGGAGTTCTCACAGACAGGCTACCCGCCCACAGCCCATGACAACGGCTAAAGAATAGGCAATAAGAAAACACACTGCAGTTTCATCCACCCCTCACCCACCCTCCAAAATCCTTCCCTTAAATCACTTGGCTCCAGTGGAGGAATCATCAACAGGTGATAGGCGTGTAGAAGGGGAGGGCAGATTCTGGGAACGAGCTCCAATGGCAAATTTATTCTTACTTTGTCCAAATGGATATTTAAACCTGTTCTTGTATTGAGCCCTCTTATGCTCAAAGTTGGGGGTCACCACCACTGTCTCGAGGAATATTAGGACCAAATAGTACAAGGTCACGTACTGACCACCGAATAGAAAGAAGGATGAGACACTGAAGGAAGAACATGGTTCCCCGAACCAGATGGAAGAATTTCATGAGGAAAAACATTTACTTTCACTTCCCCGGAGAATATTGGAGATTGAGTTATTTGGGCCCCATGCAATCCTGTCTTTTTAAATCCCTGGCAAGAAATAGCATAAGATCCCACTGCACTGTTTTGAGGAGGAATGGGGGTATTCACTGTTAGCCATACTGATCCCTCAGTCAACATCATTAACGTAGGTCACCTGTCATTATTACACTGCTGTTTGTAGTGCACATATTAACAGGGACACTTCCTAATAGTGATCTACTCGAGTTGTAAAGTACTCTGGGACATCTTGAAAGCTACAGTAGAAATCCAAATCTTTTCTCTCCCGTTATATATTGCGTGTGAACCAGCCAAACCAAAACTGTTATATCAGACAATTCTTTGCTATGATACCATTGTTTAAAGCAAAGGTATCATAGCAAAACATAAAGTGCCGGAGAAACTTCAGCAGTGTTGCAGCTGGTAGAGCCTCTGCCTCTCAGCGCCGGAGACCAGGGGTTCGGTCCTGACCTCGGGTGTTGTCTGTGTTCAGTTTCCACATTCATCCAGTCACCGTGTGGTTTTCCTCCAGTTTCCTCCCACATCCTAAAGACGTGTAGGTTTGTAGATTAATTGGCCTCTGTAAATTGCCCCTAATGTGCAGGGAGTTGATGAGAAAGTGGGATAACGTAGAACCAATGTGAGTGGATGATCAATGGTGGGATCATCCACTGAGTGGACTGGGTGGGCTGTGTCACTGAATGAAACTAAACTAAGCTTGTCAAGCAGAATTTATGGAGGGAATGGGCAGACGATGTTTCAGGTAAGGACCCTTCTTCAGACCGGTTATAGTGCCAGGAAAGCTGAAAAAGAGAGGGGGGGACGGGATAATGCCTACCAAGTGATTGGTACAGATGAGAGGGCTGGGTTAGCAAGTGGCTGGAGTGACAAAAGGGAATTAGATAAGGAGAACAGAGGAGTGAAATGTAAAGCCAGTGGGAGGGATATAGTTGGAAGAGGACGGGAGAGGGGGAATAAAAAAGTGAGGATCTCGGGGATGGAAGATGACTGTATGAAGGAAGGGAAAGTAGCAGGGTGGCTGGGATTGTGAGAGGAATGGGTGTGCACTGGGGTGGATGGAGTAAGGGGGGGCGCAGGAAAAAAACAATGGTCTGTCCCAGTTACTGATAGTGATAATTGGAAGGAGGAATAGGCAAATTGCAGCACAGCTTTCCTGAACTCAGGAGGTCCCACACATCACAGTCCACATCTCTCTATATCACCGCCCATATCTCTTTCCCTTTCCCCTGAATCTCAGTCTGAAGAAGGGTCTCGACCCGAAACGTCACCTATTCCTTTTCTCCAGAAATGATGTCTGGCCCGCTGAGTTACTCCAGATTTTTGTGACTATCACCAAACATTGCCTATTACCTGCCCTGCTACTACAGCACTGTGTGCCCTTCTTTGTCAACCAGCATCTGCAGTTCCTTGTTTCTACATAGACATGCTATATGAAGCGTGATTCTGTGGGAAAACCAGAAGCCGTGTGGACGGATGCAGGAGCAACAAATGCTAGAAACAGCAAGCAGGAAGAAGTTAAATCTGCCCCTTTCTCCATTCATTCCATTCAGCAGCCTTGAAAATGAATCATCAATTAACTAAACCCAACAGGTAATTAAAACTGTAAGAAATTCTTTAACAAAGATGCATCTGTAATCACTGTTCTTTCCAACAAAGATCCCGAGTGGATTTCTGGTAATTGAGCTTGCAGTGATTATCAGGATCGGGACTCGCAATGGAATACTTCAAGACATTTAATCCACCCAACTCACAGCCCAGGCACTGCCAACTCTGTGACCCAGCCCCATTCCACAGCACCACCTCACACTTTGCCAAGACAGCATTCTCCACTGCCAACACCAGAATATTTCACACTGAGTAGGAAAGCCAGGTTCATCTGGAACTCAGATAGCTTCGTGCTCTGAACCCACTCCCATTTGGAAACAGATCACAGCTGCCAAAACGCACTCCAACTGGGGCTGTTACAGATACCTAAGAGAGATTGAGACAAAGAGCAAAGAGAGACAAAGACAAATTTCAAAAAAAAAGGACTGGAGAAACAGAAAAAAGCTGAAAAGAAAATGCAGCAACTACATGAGAGAGATTAAAATGACAAAGCTTAAGAGGCAGAGAGACTAAGAGAAAGTCAGAAAAATCGAGGGGATAGACATACAGAGAAAAACAGAAAATGGGATGGAAGGAGAACAAAGATAGAAAAAACAAACAAGGAATGGATAAAGTCTGAAGAAGGGTCCCAACCCAAAACGTCCCCTATCCATTTTTTCCAGAGAAGCTGTTTGATCTACTGAGTTACTGAAACATTTTGTGTCCATCTAAAGAATGAATAAAGGTTGGTGGAGGGGTTGGAAGAAAGGAAGGGGGTGGAAATGGGGGGAACCTGAAAATTAAAGGTTACACTCACAGAGGTGTGGAGGAGCGGTTGTGGAAGAGAGGGGTGCATGAAAGAAATAGGGAGCCGCTAGAGATGGGAGCTTGCAAACGAGAGAGAGAATGTAAGGAAGAGAATGGTGCACAGAACCAAAACAGCGCAGCACAAGAGAGAATGAGGGTGCAAGAGGGAGAGCAGGAAGAGGAGCCATGAGGGAAGAGTTGTAGGGGAGATTCATACAAAAAACACCTAGATCCTTCTGTACGTTTTCAGTCTTTCCATTTAAGTCCTGTAAACATAGAAAATAGGTGCAGGGGTAGGCCATTCGGCCCTTTGAGCCAGAATGGCTGATCATCCAAAATCAGTGCCCCGTTCGGGGTGGGAGATTGCAACCTTCACGGTGGCACAGTGGTAGAGTTGCTGCCTTACAGCGCCACAGACCCAGGTTCGATCCTGACCACGGCTGGTGTTTGTACGGAGTGTGTACGTTCTCCCTGTGACCGCGTGGGTTTTCTCTGAGATCTTCGGTTTCCTCCCTACATAACTGTACTCCAAAGATGTACAGGTATGAAGATAAATTGGCTTGGTATAAGTGTAAATTGTCCCTTGTGTGTGTAGGATAGTGTTAATGTGCGATCTGGTCGGTGCGGACTCAGTGAGCTGAAGGGCCTGTTTCCGCGCTGTATTTCTGAACTAAACTAGTCCTGAGTAGGGTTGCCAGATTGCCAACTTTTAGCCATCCGTTCTGCATTCTTCATTGAAACTGGGATTGATCCCCTAGCATTGTAGCATTGCTAAACCATGAGATTACAGATTGTACAACTCTGGTGCTGCTTCTGCTCCACCACTGTAGCCTTCTTTTGCTCTGGTATTTTATTTCATTCACATGATTTAAACTGTAATGTTTTATTATTAATGTTTAATGTTTTATGTGTCATTCTTAATTGTTACTGTATGTCGTGTTGTTTCTTGCGAGTGGAGCACCAAGACAAATTCCTTGTATGTGCACATACTTGGCCAATAAACTTATTCATTATTATTATCATTGTCGCCTTTTGTAGTTTTGAAGTCCACTACTCGGAGCACAACTCCCCCCTCCTCCCTTGCTAATTTTAATTGTTCAAAGTTTTATTCAGCATGGTGAATCACTGATGCATTTTCTGAGAGCGAATGGTGTGTAGATGATCGGAGGTTTATGTGACCAAGCTTGATGGAAGTCGTGAAACCTCATTAGGTCTGGAATACACTTTGAGGGGAAGAGAAATGATGCAAGGTAAAGGTTGAAAGCAGAGAAGGGGATTGGGAAGAGAGGTTGCGGGAGATGGGTATGGGGGAGCAGAAGGGAGATAAAAAGTGAGAGAGAGTAGGTCGCAAAAAGAGAGGGTTGAGAATAGAATAAGTGAGAGGGGCAACAATGGGAGGAATGATGGGGTGAGAGATTGTGGAGCTAAGAGGGAGAGCATGAGAGTAGGGGTCGAGAGCATTGGGTGGGTGAGAGAGTGGGGTCACATCAGGGGCAGGTCAAGAGAGGAGTTGGGGGGTGGAGAAGAGATTGAATGAAAAAGCAGTGGGAAAGGAAAGCCAGAGTACGAGGAGCTAAAACAGGAGGAGGGACGAAAAACATGAAAGAGAGGCAAAGAAGGGGAAAGATTTAGAGAGGCAAAGGGATGGAGAAAGACTGGGAGAGGGAGAGGCAAAGAGCTGGAGAGGCAGAGAGGGAGGAAAAGAGAGGGAGACTAACCAGTCCCTCTTTCCCAATCTTCATCCGTGCTTCATTTATTCTTTGTTTCACTTGTTCTCCCTTTATCCGTTTTTTCTGTTTATCTGTCCATGCCCCTCCCTATTTTTCTGTCTGTTTCTCTTCCTCGTCTTGCCTTGCTCCTAGATATTCCGCTTCAGCCCTCCCAGGATCAGCTTCCGACCACCAAAAATCCATGTGCAGTTAATTCAGTATCTCCCTCGCTGTGGAACAGCTCCCCTGCGCTTACCCTCAGTCAATGCCAGATCCCTGACCAGATCACTAACTAACCAAACTTTACTGGCTGAAGTCTAACGCCAGAGCAGGCCTACATACAGCTGTGCCCACAGCCCCTCCATCTGCCTAGCTGGACTGGAGTGAGGACATTGGGGGCCAGAACGTGAAGTGCAGCCTGTGCTGGAGTGATGCGTTTCCTCGCCGGGTTCTCGGAACACCACAGCAGGTCGTGGCTGCTTGTCAAACGGAGGCCAGAGCGAGCAGTGGGGAGCTCTTACGGATGACCACAGCTTCTGAGGCGGCTAAATGCACCGTCTGTTCGCACTGTGCTCAAGCTGCTCACCCTAAATCCTGGCCTGGGTTGTCAAACACTTGTACTAATTAAACAATGCCAGACCAAAGCCAATGTCTTCAGCCCACACCACAAACACGTTTCCGTCCATCTGTTCTTCCTTGGCTGAAGTCCCAGGGTGGACAATACCAACTCATCCCACCCTGCAAGAATTGCGCTGAAGAATCAGGCAACCGTCAATAAAAACAGAATCGAGACACGAGGAAGTGAAAGTGCTGGAATCTTGAGCAAACCACAAAGTGGTGTAAGAACCCAGTGGGTCAGGCAGCATCAGTGGAGGGAATGCACATTGAATTCTCTAATTTCAAGTGGCACCCCCACCTCTTCTTCCTTTCCTGTGTCCCCCGCTCCCCCACCCCAGTACACAGCCATTTCTCCCACTATTTCCAAGTCACCAGACACTCTGCTCCTTTCCCCCTCCTCTGTACACCCATCTCCCTTCCCCGAGTCCCCTTTTATCCCCACTACTCCCCTCCTTCATGTCCCCTTCTACCTATACACCTCCCTCTGGTTTCACATTTCTCTCATCTGGCAGATTTTTGTCTCCTTTGTCCACCCCCCCCCGCCCTTTACCTGTATCCACCCATCACTTGCCAGTCTTTGTCGTGTCACCTCTTTTCCAGCTCCCCCCCATTGCAATCAGTCTGAACAAGGGCCTCGACCTGAAACAGGTCGTCTGTCCATTTCTGTCCATAAATGCTGCCTGACCCGCTGAGTTCCTCCAGCACTTTGAATAAAAAATATTTTCGAATAAAAACAGACTGCATGTAAATCTGTGTGGGAGCTGCATTTCTGCAACAGGTGCCTGCATTTAAACATAAAAGTGTTTCAAAAGCCTGATAATTGGGAAGTCTGGCAATTTATAAATAAAGGTAGATCAATGGAAGCCTATTAACTCACCGAGTTATTGGCAGAAATCTATTTGAAAAACCAGAGTACTCTGCCCACTCCCCAGATTATTTTTCATAGAAAGCTGGATTAACTTGGACTTTATTGCACCTAATTCTGTGAACAAACACCCTTCTTGTTGGTGTAATTAATCTTTAATAAGGCTGACACATTCTTTTAATCTTTCAGTTGCAATCTTTAATTGCAAGTGTTGGATTGGGAGGTGAGGCACCGTTTAGATTTATTTTTAAGGGCTTGTCCCACTATGGCGACCTTATTGGTGAGTTTAGGTGAGCCTGCGCTCGCGACAAACTCATGGTCGACCATGTTGAAAAATGGTTGAAAATTTTTCTGCGAGCAAAAATTGGTCGGCATGGAGAAAATCGATATTTTTGAACTCATAGTGCAGTGGTAGTGGGATCGCCATGTCGTTGTAGGTAGTTGTAGGCAATCTCCTTTGCTGATCGGGCTTCTCCCCCCCCCTGCTCTTTTAAAGTACTTGCCGTACACGTACCGTCTTTAACCTTCCTGTTCATCGCGGGTATCACCTTGGCTTTGTACAGTGTGAATTTCAGACAGCGCTCCCCTGCTTTCCCAAGCCCCCGCCTTTGCGATGTGTTCATGTGTGTGTGTGTGTGTGTGTGTGTGTGTGTGTGTTCCGCGCTGACGGTCGATCCAGCTTGCGGTTTTGCAGGCGAGTGCCCCCTCTACGAGCTTGAAGGTCGCAGACAGTTTGCTGCAAAGTCGCGTAAGTGGGATAGGCCCATTAAGACTCTACATGGTGTAGCATTGGATCCAACAGGTCTCAGTTCTTTCTGGGCTAACCATCAACCTTCATCACAGGAGGAGGCCATTGAGCTCTGGCACTCCTTCGTCAAGCTGCAGAGCCCTCAGCCCCATCTACCCCTTATTTGACCAACATCCGAGATTTCACATTTCCAAAGACCCAAGCACGATAATCTAAGATGGTACCAGGTATTAAGGGAGTGTTGTGCTGTCATTCTGATGAACTGTGAAGTGAAGGCCTCTCTCTAGGGAAAGTTTAAAAAACTCCATAGCAGTTTTCCAGTGCCCTGGATTTTTTGACAGCATCTTCCAAATCCATGAGCTTCAGCTTCAAGAAGAACAGAGAGGGAGCACGACCATGGGAAAAGCATTGCTGCCAAGTCATTCACCATCCTAACTTGGAAATGTATCACTATTTATTGTTGCTGTATCTAAATCCTGGAACTAACTTGCCAACAGGGCTGTGGGAACCTCAATGCATTCTGATGGGCAGTGGTTCACAAAAGGAGTGATTAGGTGCAACCATGCCAGTCTCACCAGGAGTCTGTGAATGAATAAATAGAAACCTCATCCTTCAACCAACCTAACTTGGAGACATTATCTGATCATTAATACATTGGAGTTTACTGTGCTCAAATAGATTGCCAATATCTCCCACGTTACCATGGTGATGACTGTTGAAGAGCTCTTCATTGGCCACAAAGGAATGTGGGGCATCCCAATGATTTGAAAGGCACCGTGGGAACAGATGCGTAAAGATTAATCCAACACTTCAGTGGAGCTCTAAATGGTTTTGTGAAAGGACTTGCTCAGTGAAAGTTCCTAGGACAGGACCACAAAGACATTTTAGGAAATGTCATTGTGTTGGAGTTTGAGTAAGCGTCTGGCTTTGACAGGCAGCCTGATAGGAAGAGATTTGGCTAATTCTCCAGCCAACTGACCTGCGGTCCTTGGCACTTCAGTTACAGCATACAGTTATTCAGTGCAGGGGCAGTATTGGCTTTGTTTCTTCAAACATTTCTATGCTGCCACGGACTGCCAAAGAACCCAGTTTGTTCTTCAGAAAATACCAATTGTTCACATGACATTCTTCACATCGATCATCTCCTGGGGGAAGCTGGCTGAAGAACTAGGGTAGAAACAGCAAAGATGCAGAACCACTCCAACCCCAAGGAAACACACACACATGCCCACACTCACGCACACTTACATGGATACACAATATGACCCTCAGCAATACTTACACAAATACATGCTCAAACAAATACATACACCCCCAACACACACACACACACACACACACAAAGACTCAGATACTAATAAAGACACAGAATGTGGAGTAGCTCAGAGGGTCATGCAGCATCTGCTTAAAACATGAATGGGTGATGATGCAGGTTTGGACCCTTCTTCAGATTGATTCTGGGGAAGAGAAAAACTGGAAGTGAAGAGACAGGACAAAGCCTGCCAAGTAATCGGTGCATGTAGGTGTGAGGGGGGTTTTGATATTGATGGACAAATGCCAGAAATGAAAAGGCAGAAGGTGTGAGACAAAGTGTTACGAATTGTGAAGCTAAAGGATGAAATGTAAGTGGGATGAGGAGGGGAGAAATAAGTGCGAGTACAGGTGGCGCACAAGGGAGAGATGTGGAGGAAATGACAGTGGGGGTGGGGAAGGAAAGGGAAGAGTGTAGCTACGTAAAATTAGAGAATCCAATGTTCATAACATTAGGCTGTAAATTCCTCCAGTTTGTGTGCAGCCTAATGTTCGCAATAGAGGAGACACAGGACAGAAAAGTCGGTATGGGAATGGGAAGAGGAATTAAAATTGTTAGCAACTCGGAGATCAAGTATTCAGCAAAACGGTTGCCATGTCTACTCTTGTTATCACCAATGCACAGGAGTCCACATTGAAAACACTGGATGCAGTAGATGAGGTTAGAAGAGGTGCACATGAACCTCTATCTCACCTGGAGGACTGCTGGAGTCCCTGGATGGAGATGAGGGAAAAGGTATAGGTTCTGGTGTTTCATTTTCTGTGGTTGCAGGGGAAGATACCTGGGGAGAGGGTGGTTTGGGTGGAAAGGGGAGAGTGAAACCAAAGAGTTGCAGAGAGAGAGGTGTCAGCAGCAGGCGGAAAGGGGGAGGGGTGTGAATGGGAAGATGTGACTGGTGTGGGATGACGTTGGTGGTGATGTAAATGTTGGAGGATGTTTTGGATGCGGAGTTTGGAGAAACGTGAGGAGCAGGGGAACTCTATCCTTGTGTTGGGAGGGGGGAGGTTGAGAGAGAGCAGAACTACGGGACAAAGAGGAGACATGGGTGTGGGATCCATCTATGTCAGCAGGGGGAACCACGTTTACTAAAGAAACATCCTGGATGTCCTAGAATGGAGAGCCTTATCTTGCAAGCAGATGCAGCAGAGAAAGCGTGGACAGCTTTGGTACATGTGACAATATTAAACCAATGTCAATACTAAATCCACAGAAAGATAGCCTGTGATGTTCCTCAAATAAAAAGAGTATAATCTAAGCAAGAGCAAGAACAGATGGGATGCTGGGTGGTCCTGCATTTCTGTGGAGTGGAAAACACCTGCATACCTGCTGAAAGGTGTGGTGAGTGCTGACTCTGCCTTCATCGGTATTGATATCGATTTATTATTGTCACGTGGACTGATACAAAGCTTCAGTTTGTGTGGTAACCAGACAAATCATACCACACATGAATACATCAGGTAGTGCAAAAGAGAAAAATAAACCGTGTAGAATATAGTGTTACAGCTGCAGAGAAGTGCAGATATAAAGGGCCCGCAATTAGGTAGATTGGAAGATTAGGAAATTCATCCCAAGCATATGAGAGGACTGTTCAGTAGTCTGATGACAGTGGGAAAGAAACTGTTCCTGAATCTGGTGGTATGTGCTTTGAAGCTTTTATATCTTCCATGTGATGGGAGAGGAGAACAGAGAGAATGACCAAGGTATAAATGATCCTTGAATGTGTTGGCTGTTTTCCTGAGTCAATGTGTGATGGAGTGGATGAAGGGGAAGCTGGTCTGTGTGATGCTCTGGGCCACATTCACAACCATCTCCGATTTCTTGTGGTCTGAGCCATACCATGCTGTGATGCATCCCGATAGGATACTTCCTGCTGTGATCTGTAATCCACCCAGTTTGCCAAAACAACAGGACATGATAGATTTTTGGAATGTTGAGGGATAAATATTGGTCCTTTTGAAGATCTCTTCCGCTTCTCTCCAAAGCTAGGTCCAGCAAAAATTACAGGGAGCCTTGATTTAATGTTTCATAAAAAAATCAGATCCTCAGACACTTACACAACCCCTCACTGGAAAGTCAGATTAGATTATTATGCTGGAGTCTCCAGAGTGGGTCCTGACCCCCAGAACCTTCTGACACCCAAGACGCGCCAGCCAAGCTGATATCTTTGAAGAAGGGTGCTGAACCAAAACATCGCCTGTCCATTCCCTTCACAGATGCTGCCTCCAGCACTTTGTATTTCGTTTGAAATTCCAGCATCTGGAGTTTCATGTATCTCCAGGCTGGCATTTGACCAGGTACCACCCGTATCGGATCTTTAGGCAGAGCATTTGCACAGAGACCCGGACACTGCACAGCCATTGACTGGTTGAATGTTGTGAGCTGGGAAGTTCAGTATTGGTTCTGAGGGGTACAGGGCTTCTTAGCTGAGGAGTGGAGATGAAGATATAAGGAAAAGAGGTGCACTTCCTGACAGAGCCAAGGAAGGATTTCAGCCCAACGCTTTCCTAAAAGGTTTCTTTTCAACTGGGAGGAGAGATTCAAAATAATCTGCCGTTGTGGTTGGAAGCTCCAGAAAACAATTCTAGATATTAAATGTCTAATATTAAATGTTAGATATTACCAAAACGAACAAGAAAAACCTGATGATGACTTTGCATGTACGGCACTGCAATGGTTCATTTGGTGTCTTTAGGCAAATTACAGGCTCCTATTTGAATCCGTCACTTGGCAAGAGACACAAAACCACAGATATTTAAAAAAATGCAAGATCTGATCAGGGTCTAGCTAATGTGCATTGGCCAAGAGAAATAACACAAAGCACACATCTTCGCCCCAAGTAACCAGGATGTCTGTTAGATATTAGCTCTTCTCCTCTACTCTCCGCCCAAATATAGTTAATGGCAGCAATTAGATCCCCTTTCCTGTCCCTGACCATCCAGTAAATATTAATATACCTTCAGACTAATGGAGTCTTGTTTTAAATGAATGTCAATAAAATCCAAACTTTCAAAGTCACCTCCATTATAACTGCATGCTAGTTGGAGCTGCTGCCTCACTTTAATGTATATATATATATATTATGATCTGGCACAAAGCTGGCTGTAACCAACGCCAAGAGTGGATTGTTAGTCCAAACTCGCTGTGTGGAGGTTGTAGAGGTCATCTGCCAAATTTGTCCAAGATGCCTCATCTGCGCTAGACCCATCTGCCCAAGTTTGGCCCATATAGACAATAGGTGCAGGAGTAGGCCATTCAGCCCTTCGAGCCAGCACCGCCATTCAATGTGATCAAGACTAATCATCCACAATCAGTTCCCTGTTCCTGCCTTCCCCCCATATCCCTAGACTCCTCTATCTTTAAGAGCTCTGTCTAGTTCTCTCTTGAAAGCATCCAGAGAACCAACCTCCACTGCCCTCTGAGGATCCCTGTGAATATTTCCTTTTCATGTACCTGTCCAAGTGCCTTTTAAATGCTGTTATCGTATCTGCCTCATTGACCTCCTCTGACACATACCGACCACCCTCTGAGTGAAAAAGTTGCCCCTCAGGTTTGTGTTAAATCTTGCCCTTCGTCTTAAACATCGACATAGTCAGCATGGGCAAGTTGGGCTGAAGGCCCGCTTCCATGCTGTATCTGTACGTGTCTTGGTTGTGATTACCCAACCTGGGTAATAGACTCTATGTTTACCATATTTATTCTCTTCCTTTATTTTTGCACCTCTTTAAAGTCATCCTTCAGCCTCCTTCGCTGCAAAGAATAAAACTCCCAGCCTGCCCAATCTCTTCACTATAGCTCAGCACCTTAAGTCCTGCCAACAGCCTCGTAAATCTTCTCAATACTCTTTCCATCTTAATGTTAAACTTCCAATATGCAGGGAGACAACAATTGAACACTGTACTCCATGTGTACCCTCACCAATGTCTTGTATAACTTCTATATTCAAAACCCTGACTGGTGAAGGCCAATGTACCAAAAGCCTTCTTGACTACCTATCCAGCTGTGAAGCCACTTTCAAGGAACTATTAATGTTCTCCTAGATCCTTGTGCTCTACAACACTCTCCAGGAGCTTTTTTGTTCCAGAGGACACTCTCCACCCCCAATTCTGGTGATTTAGCTCGGAGCCAATCTCCTAACACTCCTCTCACTTACTGTTCATCCCTGCATCACAGACAATATTTTGTAACAATTTAAAGGGCTCTTCAATTAAACCTTACAAATTTCTTAATCCTTAATAATGTGAAGAATTTTTAGGGGCATCACAGTGGTGCAGGGGTAGAGCTGCTGCCTGACAGCACCAGAGGCCAGGTTTGACCCTGACTATGGCTGTTGTCTGTACGGAGTTTGTACATCCTCCCTGTGACCTTGTGGGTTTTTATGCAAGTGCTCCAGTTTCCTCCCATATTCCAAAGTCGTGCAGGTTTGTAGATTAATTGGATTCTATAAACTGTCCCTGGTGTGTAGGATAGAACCAGTGTACAGTCATCATGGGCGGCACCTACTCAGTGGCCGAAGCACTGCTGCCACGCCGTATCTCTCAACCTCAAAATAAACCTTAAGAAAACGTTCAAAAATAACACCGCTATGTGTGCTTCCTCAGCAAATTCACTGCTCCCCCACTGTGATTCTTACAAATGTCTCCCCTGGCAAGTATTAACTCAATTCTCTTGAAACCTGTAAAGAACTTAGATCCTGTGGAGATTCCCAGGACACTGCTTAAACAGAGAGGAAATGCAATATTTCCTCTACTTTTGTTGGTGGGGCATCCATACAGCAGTGTTGGTCAAATTGAGGAAGGGTTTGGATTAAGTCAATCAAGACAATTTGGTTCAGGTGGCCCACCGGTGATGAAAGGACACAGCTTTAGTGTGACAGCCAGCAGAAGCAGGAGCGGCTAATGTGTGGTTTTAGAATAGAGGCAAGGAGAAGTTTCTTCAGCCAAAGGGTGGCGAATCTGAGGTATTTATTGCCACTGACAGCTGTGGAAGGCAAGACATTGAGTATTGTTAAAGCAGAGAGCGATTAATAGGTTTTTGATTGGGAAGGGTGTCAAACGGTACAGGGAGAAGACAGGAGAATGGGTTTGAGAGGGAAAGATAGATCAGCCATGGTTGAATGGTGGAATAGACAGGATGGGTTGAGTGGCCTAGTTCTGCTCCTATGTCTTAGCATTTTGTGTTTTATGCAAGATTCCAGTATCTGCACTTCCTTGTGTCTCCAGCACAGACTTAATGGGCTGAATGTCCTTCTGTGTTACATTATTCTAGGATTCTGACAAAGTGGGTAGTTTCATAATGGGAGACTGCACGAAGAACCTGCTGATATTTGTCCGACTAAAGCTATATCTGAACCTTCAAATCAAAGAATTTAGATTCACTCTAATACATTTTCTCTGAGGCTCTCAGCGTGCGATCTATCAGCCGGAATAGCTTTTCAACCTGTGAGCTATAACTGGGAATGAAAATGCCCTTTGAGATCACCCAAGACACAGATGCAGATCTGTAAGCTGTACTGCATTTGTTGTATTTAATTGTAGCAGTTTGGAAACTGCTCCCGAATATCTGACTTGAAATCTTCTCTCAATGTCAGAAACAGGGTCCCTGAGGGCTGCATCCCTCTGATCAAATACATCCTCCCCGGGGGGGGGGGGGGGGGGGACTCCAGTCTGAGGAAATTACAGCTGCTTCGTACAGTCATCAACAATTTGCACATAAACAGCGTCTTTTAATAGCGGAAAAATACAAAATGCTGGAGGATCTCAGTGGCGGAGGCAGCATCTGTCGAGGGAATGGATAGACGATGTTTTGGATCGGGATCCTTCAGTCTGAGGAGGAGTACCAACCCGAATCGTCGTCTGTCCATTCCTTCCACAGATGCTGCCAGCCCCGCTGAGCTCCTCCAGCATTTTGTATTTTGTTCAAGATTCCAGCATCTGCAGTTCCTTGTATCTCTCTTTAACAATGGAACAGGTCCAAAGGTGCTTCATGCAAGCGATCATTGGACAAAACTTGGTGCATTTTAGAAGAGGTAACCAAAAAATGTGTGAAAGGAGAGCATTTAAAGAGCGTCTTAAAGCAGGTGAAAGAGTCGGAGAGGCTGAAACGGTTTAGGGGGACATTCCAAAGTTTAGAACTCGGGTGCTAGATAGACAACAAAAATGTCTTGGGTTGAGTTTGATGGACAGGTAGGCTAGGGGGAGGGGCGTGCAGTTAAAAGCTTCAAAGAGATTCAAACCCACCCTGATGCCTGCAAATCAAAAGATACTACTTCCATGAAAAATGTTAAATCGACGCCCTGCTTGCATGCTCAGGTGGCTTCCAAGTTCCCAGGTCTGCCTGACAGCAAAGGAAACCGCCCTACATTGATCCACAAAACCTAAAATTCGGCACAGTCTATGGGTTCCACCGCATTTCTCACAACAGCAGTACGATTTAAAAGTACATCACTGGCTTTGGACACCTGACATTTTGGACATTTGGTCATATCTAAAGCACAGTATAAAAGCAAGTTTGCTCTTTCTGACTCCTGCTGATTGAAGGCCATAGGTCCAAACTCATAGTAACTGAAGTAGTTTCTGCACACAGCAACACCTTCCCCAACGAGGGTAATCTGTTTCAGCGAGGTTGTCTCATGGCTGGGCTGGAGGAGGTCAGAAGGGGGTAGAATTCATCTGCTCAGCAGTGGGATCCACTCAGTCCCCTGTGGTGACACGCTGATCTCTCCAGTCATCATCCAAGAAGCAGCAACTCCAACACCACACCATTACCTCAGTGCTGCCCTAAAGCCTCGCACGGTAAGCAGCGAGGAGCTTGCTCTCACTAAATAAAAACAAGCACTGAGCTTTGCCAAATTGATGTAATGCTGAGCAGTCAAATGTGGTTAAGAGTACTTTACCCTCCGGCTACAGTACAGGTTATACACTGGAGAACATACGTGGCTTTGATGAGATCTGTTGATAAGATGCGTATAGAAAACTATGGTAGATAGGGTAGACAGTCAGATCCTTTATCCCCCCCCCCCCCCCCCAAGGTAGAAATGTCCAACACGAGAGGACATAGCTATTAGATGAGAAGAAAAGTTTAATGAAGATGTGCAGGGCATTTTTATTTTACACGGAGAGTGATGGTGGAATCAGATACAATAATGGTGTTTAAGAGGCTTCTGGATGGAAGGAAGAGAGGGATTTGGATCATGAACAGCAAATGAGATCAGTTTAACTTGGCATTATGTTCGACACAAACATTGTGAGCTGAAGGACCCGTTCCTGTGCTCTGTTCTATGTTGGCCCTCGAGCTGTGTATTTACCACACAAATTCTGAGGCAGGTGGAGAGTGAGGCTTGGTGCAATGGAGTGGTGACTGGAATATGACTGGACCTCAGCTACAGCAAGGTTTTCCATGGGCTGCACACATCTGCTTGCCACTCCAGGCATGGTCAACACGTGAATGTCCAGAACCCTTTGTTGAACCATGCCGCCCTCTAGTAGGAATAATAGGAAAGTGCAAGAGGGCGCCACAAGCCAAGTACATTGTAGAAGGTTCACTGTTACAAAGAAACGTACCACAACAGTCTTAGAAGAATATTATTGTTCAATAAATTTGCAGAATCACAGCTAACATCTACATGTAAAAAAGTCAGTCATGACTTTGACAATACATACCTGGACAAGAAAGATGGGTTTATACCAAGGATTAAATGCAACAGAGGAGCAGACCCTTTGGTCCAACTCAGCCATGCAAACAAAGGTTACTTCCTGTGCTAGTCCTAGTTGCCTGCATTTGCCCCATATCCCCCTTAATCCTTTTCTATCCATGTACCTGTCCCTTGCCTTCTAAACATTGTAATTATACCTGCATCAACAGCTTCCTCTGGCAGCTTATTCCAGATACCGGCCACTCTGTGTGGAAAAACGTATCCCTTAGGTCAGTGTCAAGTCTTTCCCCTCTCACCTTAAACCTGTCCCCTTTAGTTTTAGACCCCTACCCTGGGAAAAAAAAGGTAACGACCCACCTTATCTATGCCGCTAATGGTTTTAGAAACTTCTATATGGTCACCCCTCAGCCTCCTTTATTCCAGGGAAAACAGTCTATCAGGCCTCTCCTTAAAACTCTAGCCCATGAGTCCTGTGAAAGTGCTCGTTAGTCTTTTCTGCACCCCCTCTAGTCTAAATCTCATCGTATAGTATGGTGACCAGAACGGCACAATATTCCAGATGCAGTCTTGTACATCTGTAACATGGTGTCCCAACCTTTGTACCCAGTGCTGAGAACAATGAAGGCAATTATGCCATATGCCATCTTTACCACCTTGTCTAGGTATATCCAAACTTTCAGGGACCAACTTTTGCGCCCTGGACCCTATCATTCACTGTGTATTGTCTTGCCCTGGTTTAATTTCCAAATATTCTACACCTTAGACATGCCCAAGTTAAATTCTATTAGCACCCACTTTCCCAAACCCATGGACGCAGGACCCAGCAACCCCCTTCCGAACTGGATCCTTGACGTCATGACCCATAGACCACAGTCAATAAAGATAGACAAAACATCCTCCATGATAATCCTCAACATTAGTGCCCCGCAAGGCTGCGTTTCCAGCCCCTTACTACACTCTTATGACCACGTTGTCAACTTCTACTTCCATTTGTAAGTTTGCAGATGATACCACCATAGTAGGCCGGATCTCAAAAAATGATGAGACAGAGTACAGGAAGGGGGTAAAGATGTTAGTAACATGGTGTTTAAACAATCACCTCATTCACCCTGGCCATCCCTTCTCTCCTCTCCCGTTGGGAAGGAGATACAAAAGCTAGACAGCATCTACTACCAGATTCAAGAACAGCTTTTATCCGCTGTTATTAGACTCTCAAATAAACCTCTCATATGCTAAGAATGAATTTCCCATCTACCTGATTGGAGGTTTTTGCACTTTCCCTATAGCAGTAACACCATATTTTGCATTCCATTTATTTTCTTATTTACACTACCTGATGTACATGGTTTTTCTAGATAATGGATTTTTCAGGATGAATAGAAGGAAGCTGCTCTCAACGCAAAACAAAATGCTGGAGGAAATCAGTGGGCCATGCAACATCTGTGGAGGGAATGGAGGGAAAGGAGGGAGGCGACTTCTCGGGTGTTTTGCCTAAGATTCCAATATCTGCAGTTCCTTGCGTCTGTGCTCCCATCAGTGGATAGTTTAAGGACCATGCTATATGGATTTAAAGTGACTTGCAAAATACACAAAGCCAAAACAAGGGAAAAATTATGTTTATTCAGCGAACAGCGTGGTGGAGTGGCGGGCCTGTTCCTGTGCCCTTCTTTTTTGATGTTTATTTACAGTCTATTAACAGACACTCACCAACTATAAAAATGATGAATACAAAATAGACCTGTGTTTCAAGGCACAATAGGCTAGACACGCAAGGGAAAATAACGTGCAAAGCAACCGGGAGATTTTGGGAAATTAGTGCGCAGATTGGTTTACAAAGGGTGGATGTAGAATTATGAATCAGATACCTCGTCTTGTGCCACAAGTATGTTATAAGTGAGCAGTGGGGATACTACGCTGCTGGCTGTATCTTGCCGGCAAAACTGGCATTGTTCCCAAGGGAGAATGCCACGCTGTGCTGGTGTAATACAATTGCTTGTGAGGAAAGCAGGGAATAGCATTGGGAGGATTGCCTTGCACTTGCACTCCACAAGAGAAAAGAGGATTGTTCCACGACTCGGATCTCCAGGGTTATGTTCAACGAAACGCCTTGCTTGAGGGCTTGAACACTCAATGCAAACCAGCCATCCCTGAGCTGGGCCGGACACGCCCAGAGATAGTGTCACTGCCCAGTACACAGACTTCATTTCATTTCTATGCAACATGCACAACATTCTCTGTTGGCATTAGAGTTACAGGAGATAGGGTCAGGGTGAGTGGAGACAGTGTATGAAATGGCTTCAGTTAATATTGGTCAGCATCTGGATCAACACACAAGGTGTCTCAAATGCCAAAGTTAACTTTCCACACGAACAAAAGAAAAAACTGCTGGAGGAACTCCGCAGGTCAGGCAGCACCTGTGGAGCAGAGATAGAGTTGCTGCTTCACAGCGCCAGAGACCCAGGTTCAACCCTGACTACAGGTGCTTGTCTGTACGGAGTCTGTACGTTCTCCCTGTGACCTGTGTGGGTTTTCTTCGAGATAGAAACATAGAAAATAGGTGCAGGAGTAGGCCATTTGGCCCTTCGAGCCAGCACCGCCATTCAATATGATCATGAATGATCATCTAAAATCAGTACCCCGTTCTGGCTTTTTCCCCATATCCCTTGATTTTCCTAGCCCTAAGAGCTAAATCTAACTCCAATTAGAAAATCTAACTCTCTCTTGAAAACATCCAGTGAATGAATCCCCAACTTCCATCCTGGATCTTGGTCTCGATCCCGAATTGTCACCAATTCCTGTTCTCCAGAGATGCTGTCTGATCTGCTGAGTTACTCCAGCTTTTTGATTCTACCTCAGGATTAAATCACATCTACCTCTGGACATCCCTGGAGATCTTCGGTTTCCCCCCCCACTCCAAAGACGTACAGGTCTGTAGGTTTATTGGGTTCGGTATGAATATATCACTTGCCCCTACTGTGTGTAGGACTAGTGTCAGTGTGCGGGGCTTGCAGGTCGGTGCGGACTCGGTGGGCCGAAGGGCCTGTTTCCGCGCTGTATCTCTAAACTAAAAATAAACTAAACAAAATGAACAGTCGACGTTTCAGTTTGTAGGGTCCCATCTCGAAACGTTGCCTATCCACTGCTTCCACATATGCTGGTTTATTTTAAGCTTAGTTTATTGTCACATGCACCGAAGTCCAGTGACAAGTTCCTCCAGCACTTTGTCTTTTGCTCTAGATTCCAGCATCTCCCCGACTCCAATTCCTAGCCTCGATAGAAGGAAGAGCCTTTAATCTCTGACACTGTGAGAGTCTTTAGTCTCTGACATATTCCAAATAAACTCCCATGCTAAGAATTCAAAGCAGAAAAATAATGCAGTAATGTTAAATAAACGCAAGCAACACATTCAGTCTGTGTGTGTGTGGGGGGGGTCAATTGAGTGGAATAAAAATAATCTTTACAATGTGAAGACCGAAAATTGTTCTCGTGCAGGGAATATTCCTGCACTTAACTGGTAAGATATTGTTCCGTTGATTTTAAATAGTGATAATATAAACGATACCAATGATCACCACAGAAACGGAGATAAAGTAGCGGGGGCGCGCCTGTCAGTTTCAGGCGGCAGAAGGAACACCCTGAACCCGCGAGTAATAGCATCATGTGTCCCCGCCATGAGAGGAGAGGACTGACTGGGAGAGGAACCCGTTCACTGAAATCCAATCGTCGATGCATTCTGCTTGGAGCAAAAGCACAAGGATGCACGGACGAGTTAAAGCCGTTGATTTATCTGCCTGCTCCGATAGGATTTCCCCAGTTAGTGAAGTGCGAAGCCACGATCTCATTGGAAACAGGCTTCGAGCCAAGTCTGCCCTGACATTTACAAAAAGCACTCGGAATCCAAACATTAAAACATGAACACATTCGCCATACATTAAAAAAAAGATCACTGTCTCGCCACATTTTTTTTTGTGGGGAAGTAATAATATGCAGTAATATGTGTCTTTAAGTGGCGCAAAACGATCCATTAACCGGTCACAGGCTGCTCTGTAAAGTATCAGCGTGTACTCCGAGGATACACTAGCCTTTTAGAAATACGCACTCCTGCAACTTCACTGGCAACTGTAACTTTCCTTCTTTATAAAAACTACTGTTTGCAGTCTGTGTAAATAAATGCGCGTTAAAATGTGGGAATCCCTGAAACGTCGGGGGCTGCCGGTTTTAAAACTAATAGTAGATTAATCGGTCATTCCCATGGGTCACACTGAGCCTTTCCGAATTAGTGGTTTAGGATAAGCTCGGATAAATACTCACAATGCTATGCGCCTTTTCTTTGTGGTTTTGCAATTGCCTCTGACTGCAAGGGGAGTCAAACATTGTCTGTATATTTCTCACAGTCTCCCCGCCGTACAAGCTCCTCTAACCCAGTTCCCCAGTTACAGGTTACCACACCGGAGCTTTTCCCCAACACAAAATGTAAGAAAAAGACCGTTCCTTTCACAACAAAGATCAGCGCGCTTTAAGCCCCGCTAATCTAACAAATGCTCTCCATTTTTTGTAATCCTCTCCAATTGCATTACATTTTAATGCAATCAGCAGTTGGCCCTCAAGACAAATTTAATTTGCTCTCGGCCCTCCCCTCGACAGCTTTGTAAAGGCTGCATTTGGTTTGACGTCTTGACCTTCAGTTCGCGACGGCTTGCAAAATACTTTAAACCACGCTCCCCCATCCCACTTATTTTTGTTGCTTGCAATTGTTTCCATTGTTTCCACTCCCCCCGTCCGATGCAAACGCTGCCTATTGTTGTACACTGTAGGTCTGATATCGGTACTTAACTATCTGCAGAGATGCTGGAGGCACAGGTCTAGGCACTCTCCCTCCACCTCGTCTTCAAGGATGTGGTTGGAGACAGGCCGGAGTGGCAGCGGGTCGTCTTCGCCCAAGGGCCCCCGGAATTCCCGCAATAGCAGCTCCAGGAACCTCCGGAAAGCTTTCTCCTCGCTGGCCGACGATGCCATCGCTTCGCATTCCCGGAGCCCGGCGGTGCGCACACGGTCTGGGCTCAGCGTGAGTCTGCTCCCCAGTGCGCGCCCCCGCCTCACTCGCGCAATGCTGCTGCGTGCGCGCACCCTCCCCGCCCGCTTTGCTACACGTGCGCGCACCCCGGACGCGGGCACGCCTTCAGGTGCCGGGACCCAGCGCCCACCTGAGCAGCAGTGCCCAGCTGCCCCCTGCCACAACCAGCAAGGAGGCGATAACAGCAGAAGCATGTTGGAAACACACTGCGGGTCAGTCGGCATCGGTGGAGAGAGGAACGGGGATCAACTGCGAGACCTTTGTTGTGCGCTTTTCAATGTTTAAAGGCACCGCCTTCTTGGACTACAAGATAATCTGCGCCCACAGCGCCAGTGGGTGAAGTGCAGGGGTTGGATGAAGGTTACTGTACTGTGCTGTTCTGTAATTCATCAGCGGAGGGAGGTTAGCGAGTAGTGTTGATGAGGTTGCCATTCCCGTTTAACAAGATTTCAAGGGATCGTAGAGTCATACAACATGCTGGCCACGATGCCTCATCTACACTAGTCTTACCTGCCCATGTGTGGCCCGTATCCCTCGAATCCTTGCCTGTACATGTACCTGCCCACATGTCTTTTCAGTGTTGATGTAGTATCTGCCTTAAATTCATCTGGCAGCTCGTTCCATATACTCACTACCCTCAGTATGAAAAAGTTGCTTCTCACATTCCCATTAAATCTCCCGTCTCACCTTAACCCGACGTTTCGTTCTTGTTTTCTCCTACTCTGGGAAAAGACTCTGTGCATCTACCCTATCTATTCCCCTCATGATTTTATACATCTCTATAAGATCACCCCTCATCCTCCTGAGCTCCAAAAATAAAGTCCCAGCCTGGCCAACTTCTCGTTATAGCCAACCCCTCGAGTCCTGGCAACATCCTGGTAAATCTTCTCAGCAGTCTTTCCAGCTTAATGTTATACTTCCTGCAGCAGGGTGACCAAAACTGGTCACAGTACCCCATGTTTGGCCTCACCAAAGTTTTGTACTACTGTAATATAACAGTAACATCTTTCCTACAGCAGGGACTGGATTCAAAGTTGAGGATTCCAAGCCCTATTCTTTGCCAACTTGGCCCTCTCTCCTGGACGATCTTGTCCCTCCCCACATTCCCCCTTGTCTGTCTCATCAGTGAGACAGGATATACCCAGGGATATGAAGGAAATGAACAGTGTGATCTATGAGTATAACAGAATATAGACATAAAATGCTGGAGTAACTCAGTGGGACAGGCAGCATCTCTGGAGAGAAGGAATGGGTGATGTTTTGTGTCGAGACCCTTCTTCAGAGTGATGTCAGGGGAGTGGGAGGTACATAGATAAGGAGGTGTAAGGTGTGAAAACAGGACAAAGGGAATGAGATCAAGGAAATGTAGAAAGGTCTTTGTTAGTTGGGAGAAGGTAACAACAAAGCAAATAGATAAAATGTAGTCAGAGACAGGAAGACTGGTCAGAGAACTGGGAAAAGGGTGGGAATGAAGAGAGGGAAAGCAAGGGTTTCTTGAAGTTAGAGAAGTCAATGTTCATACTGATGTAAGCTTACCAAGGGGAATATGCGGTGCTGTGCCTCACTCTGACAATGGAGGAGGCCCAGGACAGAAAGGTCAGTGTGGGAATGGGAGGGGCATTTAAAGTGTTTAGCAACCTGGAGATCAGGTAGATTTAGGCAGACTGAGCAGAGGTGTTCAGCGAAACGCTCGCTGAGCCTGCACTTGGTCTCACTGACATATAGGAGTCCACACCTGGAACAGCGGATACAGTAGACGAGGTTGGAGGAGGTGCAAGTGAACCTCTGCCTCACCTGAAAACTGTTGGGGTCCTTGGACAGAGTCGAGGTGGGAGGTATAGGGACAGGTGTTGCAACTCCTGCGGTTGCAGGGGAAAGTACTTGGGGAGAAGGTGGTTTGGTTGGGAAGGGACGAGTTGACAAGGGAGTTGCGGAGGGAACAGTCTCTACGGAAAGCGGAAAAGGGTGGAGATGAGAAGATGAGACGTGGTGGGATCCCGTTGGAGGTGGCGGAAATATCGGAGGATTATGTGTTGTAAACGACGGCTGATGGGGTGGAAGGTGAGGACAAGGGGGACTCTGTCCCTGTTACGAATGGGGCGAAGGGAGCAAGAGTGGAGCTGCAGGATATCGGGGAGACCCTAGTGAGGGCCTCATCGATAATGGAGGAGGGGAACCTAAAGAAAAAGGACATCTCTGATGACCTGGGTATGGAACACCTCACCTTGGGTGCCGATGCGGGGTGGGTGGAAGAATTGGGAGTAGAGGATAGAGTCTTTACAAGAAGCAAGGTGGGAAGAAGTGTAGTCTAGATAGCCATGGGAGTCAGTGGGTTTATAATAAATGTCAGTTGATAGTTTATCTCCTGTGATGGAGACGGTGAGATCAAGAAATGGTGTTGAGGATGGTCCAAGTGAATTTGAGTGCAGGATGGAAATTAGTAGTAAATTCCAAGTGAATTTGAGTGCACAATGCGGGCACTATGAGTAAAACAGGTCAGGTTGTTATCTGTAGGGGGATACTGGTGTTTGTGTGGAGGATTTGTCAGGTCAACTGTGGCTGGAAACAAATTTTCCAGATTTAGTGCATTGATTCATGACAAACCCATCACTTGAAGTGACAGCAGCTTACACATAGAAGTGGGGGGAGGGGATGGGAAAGAGAACTGGACCAATAGGCAGGGATTTGCACAATGCCTTCCACAAATCATGCAACAATCCTAAAAACTGGAAAATGGGATTGTGAGAATAAAATTTTGCCAGAAGAAGTAGCAGACCAGAGGATCGAGAACACTAAGAGGCTGCAAGAAGGACCAGGACATTTAAGAGAGGAAGAGTCAATTGTGAGAAATAGCTTGCAAGGAACAGAAAAGTGTGTTAAAAAGAATGATTAGGGAACACTATTGCAACACTATGGCAGGCATAAGTGGGAGAATTTAATGGAGACAGAATATTGTCAGAGTTATTAAACCAATACTTTGGTTGTGTCTTTAAGGTAGAGAGCACAAATGACCATCACAAATGTTGGTAAATGTTGATTAGTGTAGATAGGTACAATTGTCAGCAAGGATATGGTGGGCTGACATGCCTGTTCCTGAGCTATATGACAATGACTAAGTCTCCAGAGATGGACTCAAGCTCACAACCTTCTGAGTCCAGTGAAGGAGATATCAGGATGGGGAGCAAAAAGCTTGAATTAGCCATAATTCCTTCCTTCAACATAATCAGAGCTGGAATTTCAATTCAGCAAAGGCCATACGTTCCACCTGAGGTAATAATGTTCCCTATGGATCTCTTCCTGGCCCCCATAAACTATCCTATCACCCTAAAGACGCAAGGAACTGCAGATGCTGGAATCTTGAGCAAAGCACACAAACTGCTGGTGTAACACAGTGGATCAGGCAACATCCATGGAGGGAATTGACAGGCAACATTTCAGGTTGGGACCCTTCTTTAAACTGATTGTAGTTGGGTGGGTGGGAGGCGAAGAGAATCCTATCACCATATCTTTCAATGGACAATAGGTGCAGTAGGCCATTCGGCCCTTCGAGCCAGCACCGCCATTCACTGTGATCATGGCTGATCGTCCACATTCAGAACCCTTCTCGCCATATCCCCTGACTCTGCTATCTTTAAGAGCTCTATCTAACTCTCTCTTGAAAGCATCCAGAGAACTGGCCTCCACTGCCTTCTGAGGCAGAGAATTCCACACTCACCACTCTCTGTGAGAAAAAGTGTTTCCTCATCTCCGTTCTAAATGGCTTACCCCTTCTTCTTAAACTGTGGCCCCTGGTTCTGGACTCCCCCAACTTTGGGATCATGTTTTCTGCCTCTAGTGTGTCCAATCCCTTAATAATCTTAAGGGCCTGTCCCACATAGGCGATTTTTGGGGGCAACTACAGGCGACTGTGCAAAGTATTCAACCTGTTAAAAAAAAATTGGCGACAGTGGCGACAATTTTTGCTGTCGTAGGTTGTCGTACGTTGATGTAGGTGTTGTCGTAGGTTGTCGTCAGGTGACGTAGATGAATTCCATTAAAACCAGTCCCTGGCAGCTGCCTAAAGAGTCACCTAAGTGGGACAGGCTCTTTATATGTTTCAGTAAAATCCTCTCTCATCCTTCTAAATTACAGAGTATACAAGCCCAGCCACTCCATTCTATCAACATATGACAGTCCCGCCATCCCTGGGAATTAACCTCGTGAACCCTACGCTGTACTCCCTCAATAGCAAGAATGTCCTTCCTCAAATTTGGAGACAAAACTGCACACAATACTCCAGGTGTGGTCTCACTGGGGCCCTGTACAACTGCAGAAGGAACTCTTTGCTCATTCAGATAATAATCTGCCTTCCTGTTTTTGCCACCAAAGTGGATAACCTCACATTTATCCACATTAAACTGCATCTGCCATGCATCCGCCCACTCACCCAACCTGTCCGACAAGTCACCCTTCATCCTCATAGTATCCTCCTCACAGTTCACACTGTCACCCAGCTTTGTGTCATCTGCAAATTTGCTGATGTTACTTTGAATCCCTTCATCTAAATCAGGGGTTGGCAACCTACGGCCACGGGGCGAATGCGGCCGAGCTCTGGCAGTACCGCATCCTGCTCAAAGCCGCCTGCATGGCCGCGCACCCTCTGTGAATACATTTAAGAAAGAACTGCAGATGCTGGAAAAATCGAAGGTAGACAAAAATCCTGGAGAAACTCGGTGAGACGTGCCAGGATTGCATGAGGCTGCCTCACCCACTGAGTTTCCTCAGCATTTTTGTCCACCTTCTGTGAACATGTGATTTGATGCCAGCCATCCGGGACGGGATCCATGTGTACATGTGATAGATGTGGTTCACCATCCGCTCACAGACATGCGTCCCAGCCCCTATGCAGAACAAGGTTGCCGATCCCTGATCTAAATCATTGATGTATATTGTAAATAGCTGTGGTCCCAGCACCGAGCCTTGCGGTACCCCACTAGTCACTGCCTACCATCTGAAAAGGACCCGTAAATCCCTACACTTTGTTTCCCGTCTGCCAACCAACTTTCTATCCATGTCGGTACCCTACCCCCAATACCATGATTCAAGATTCAAGAGAATTTATTGTCACGTGTCCCTAATAGGACAATGAAATTCTTGCTTTGCTTCAGCACAACAGAACATAGTAGGTATGACTACAGAACAGATCAGTGTGTCCATATACCATTATATAAATATATACACACATGAATAAATAAACTGATAAAGTGCAAATAAACAGATAAAGGGGTATTAATGTTTTGTCCGAGCCACGTTTAATAGCCTGATGGCTGTGGGGAAGTAGCTATTCCTAAACCTGGTCGTTGCAGTCTTCAGGCTCCTGTACCTTCTACCTGAAGGTAGTGGGGAGATGAGTGTGTGGCCAGGATGGTGTGGGTCATTGATGATACTGCCAGCCTTTTTGAGGCAGCGACTGCGATAGATCCCCTCGATGGAAGGGTGGTCAGAGCCGATGATGGACTGGGCAGTGTTTACTACTTTTTGTAGTCTTTTCCTCTCCAGGGCACTCAAGTTGCCGAACCAAGCCACGATGCAACCGGTCAGCAAGCTCTCTACTGTGCACCTGTAAAAGTTAGAGCGTCCTCCTTGACAAACCGACTCTCCGTAATCTTCTCAGGAAGTAGAGGCGCTGATGTGCTTTCTTAATAATTGCATCAGTGTTCTCGGACCAGGAAAGATCCTCAGAGATGTGCACGCCCAGGAATTTGAAGCACTTGACCCTTTCAACTATCGACCCCTTGATATAAACGGGACTGTGGGTCCACATCCTGCTCCTTCCAAAGTCCACAATCAGTTCCTTGGTTTTGCCTATGCGATCGGGGTGTCCCATCTACACTGGTCCCACCTGCCTGTGTTTGGCCCATATCCCTCTAAACCATTCCTACCCATGTTACGTAAAGGGTTTATGTACAATTTAATTGCAGCCTCAGGACATCCCAACTTTGCCGCTTTAGTTACTTCAGGAGATAGCCTGGGCTCAATGGGATGTACCTTCATTTCGGACTCAGGAGGTTGGAGGTTAAGTCCATCTCTGCACCATAGCCACCTTGTGCAGAGTGCTGCTTCATTGAAGTCAGAGTCATATCCCGTTTGGCCCATATCCCTCTAAACTTTTCTTATCAATGTACCTTTTCACCATTCAAATGAAGCGTAAGCAAATGAGGTGGCTGAATTTGTATTGCTCCTCTAATGACTTGAAGGAATGCCAAAAGCATTTCAGAGCCATTAAGGCATTTTTAAAGATGCATGCATCATACTAATGTGGGAAATATGCCAGGCATTCACCAAGAGCAAGGTCCCCCACACAGCAATCACTTAACGACTATGAAATATAAATTAGTAAATTGAGAGACAAAAATCAGCAGGGACTGCATAGAAAATGTGAGTCCCTGTCCTGTGAGCAAATTTGGGCCCCATATCTGAGGAACAATGTGCTGGCTCTGGAGAGGGTCCAGAGGAGGTTTATAAGAATGATTCCAGGAATTAGTGGTTTAAGCATATGATGCGCACTTGATGGCACTGGGTCACGCGGTGCTGGCATGAAGGGCCGAATAGCCTCCTCCTGCACCTATTTTCTATGTTTCTATTCACTGGAGTTTAGAAGGTTGAGGGGGGACCTCATTGAAAATTATGGAATAATGAAAAGCATAGAATGGATGTGGAAAGGCTGTTTTCACTGATGGGAGAGTCTAGAACAGAGGTCATAGCCTCGGAATTAAAGCGTGCTCTTTTAGAAAGGAGGTGAGGAAGAACCTCTTTAGTCACAGGGTGACTTTAGTTAATCTGCAGAACTCATTGCCACAAAGGGCTATGGAGGTCAAGTCAGTGGATATTTTTAAGGCAGAGATAAACAAATTCTTGATTAGAACGGGTGTCAAGGGTTATGGGGAGAAGGCATGAAAACGGGATTAGGAGGCAGCAATCAGCCATGATTGAATGGCGGAGTAGACTTGATGGGCCAAATGGCCAATTCTATAACTTGTGAACTTGTAAAAATATCTACAAAATAGTGCTCAGATCTTTTATAGTTAGTCACCTGAAAGATCTGACAAGGTCTTTTCATGGAATATTCACAAAGCTGAGGCCACTCGTCCCATCAGGTTTGTGCAAACTGAGAGAAAACCAGACAGCTTTATCCCTGCCAGCATGTGGGCCACAAACTGTATACGCCACGTCCAAATAAAATGTAGCTGGGCCATGTAAAAGATAATACCACTGACAGTACCACATTTCGTCAATGCTTCACAGACGCACCTGGCCTGCAAAAGCATCGACTGAACCCAGAATGAAACACATGTGATCTTCAGGGCACATTAATTCAGGGCAAGAATTCAGTGCACTCTCTGCTGTTTGTTCCAGTTAAAGATCCCCAGGAGCTTTCAACATGAAAATATGGAGCGTTCTCAGTGACACAAGCCAACATTTCTTTACCCCCAAGCATTACCGAGAACAGACCATCTGTCGTTCACGCAGTGGACGCCAACATTTACTCACATACTATCACAAGGAAGGAAACATTTGTCCCATCTAAGTATGTGCTGGCTCACAGCGTAAACCCATTCCCTCATGCCATCCTCTTTCCCTGGCAATCCTCTCACATATCCACCAAACTGCTCTGAAAGGTCCTGACCCAAAACATCACCTGTCCATTCCCTCTACAGATGCTGTCTGACCCACTGAGTTCCTCCAGCACTTTATGCTTTGCTCTACATTCCATGATTTGCAGTCTCTTCGATGAATTAATTGATTGAAAGATACCGCATGGAAACAGAGATATCCCCCCCCCCCCCCCCCCCCCACACCCCCCCCGCCCGCCCCCCCCGAGTCACAAGACGGACCATCAATCTGTTCACACTAGTTCTCTCTTATCCCACTTTCTCATCCACCCTCTACACACTGGGGGTCAATTTACAGAAGTCAATTAACCTACAAACTCACGTCTTTGGAATGTGGGATGGAATAGGATACGGCCAGAGGAAAAACCCCACGGGCTCATAGGAAGAATGTGGCAAATCCACCACAGACAGCACCGGGTCAGGATAAAATTAATAAACAAACAAACCCAGGTTTCTGGGCACTGTGGAGGGATCAGC
Organism: Okamejei kenojei; assembly: GCA_035221665.1. NCBI lineage: Eukaryota > Metazoa > Chordata > Chondrichthyes > Rajiformes > Rajidae > Okamejei > Okamejei kenojei. Next base: position 29,331,306 of record CM069156.1, on the reverse strand, counting down.
CTCTAGCAGTTGTACCACTGTACCCACCATAATTTACCAAGCTACTTCTTGATTTCTTCTGCAACATACCTACACATAATTGCCATGTACAGTGGCCAATTAACCTAGCAGCAACATATTTTGGAAGTGGGAGAAAACAGCAGCAGAGAGAGAACGCACAAACAGAGAGCACCCAAGGCTTAAACACAGGCAGCTGGAGCTGTGGGGTACCAACTGCCGAGCCATTGTGGCGACTAATACATACACAGCAACAGTGTCCACAGTAATGTGACACTCAGGCTTTTCTACCCTGAATCGAGATTCCTGGCTTTGAATTCAATCCAATTGTAAAAGTCCAGATCAGGAGGTATTTTCCTGTACCTGGGAAAATGAGAAGTGAAGGTACACATGTTTTTAATTGATGGGTTGCGGTATATTTCAAGTTATTTGGCGATATTATCACTGGAAGGTCGGAGATTGAGGGGAGACCTGACAGAAGTACATAAAAATTATGAGGCATTGATAGGACAGACAGTCCAACCCCCCCCCATAAGTGGTTAAAATGTCAATGACTAGAGGATATAACTTTAACATGAAAGGGGCAAGGCTTAAAGGAGATGTGCAGGGTAAATTCTTTTTTTTAAACACACAGAGGGTGGTGGGTGCCTGGAACACACTGCCAGGGGTGGTAGGAGAAACAGATATGATAGTGGCTTTTAAAGGACTTTCAGATAGGCACATGGAAATATAGGAATGGAGGGAAATCGATCAAGTACAGGCAGAGGAGATTAGTTTATCTTGGCATGTTTGGACATTGTGGACCCCAAGGCATGTGCCTATGCTGTTCTGTTTTATTGTGTTACCATGGATAGATAATTGTGATTGCCTGTAATATGCGAATGGCAGCCTGGTGTTTGTGACTGGGATGAAGTTGTCACTTTGTCATCACTCCTGTTAAACTGTAGTAAAGATGAGGTTACATACCTCACTTGTTTTGCACATTACTGCAGTGACAACATATCTGAAACATGTTGGTTGCAAAGACTTCAGGACATCCTTAGGCACAATAGAAAAACAGGGTTGCTATTTCTTTGAAATACAGTCAGATACTGCTGGAAGCACTCAGTGGGTCGGGAAGGGCCTGTTGAAAGAAACAGAACTAATGCATCAGATCTGTGACCTTTTATCAGCCCTTGGCTGTGCTTTAGGCAACAATTTGCATATATTAAGCACTTTGACATTATGGAAAGTTGTCACAAGGACGACGCCATCACTGTTTCTGGTGACCTTGCATGAATAATGTTGAAATGGTGATCTCATCCCTGCTGTCAGCAGCCTTCCACAGCCAGGCTCCTGCTCAGCTCCTGCTCAGCTCACCCTTCAGTTCTGTCAAATCTCTATGAGTGGTCCCAGTGTGTGACCAAGGGTCCGATATCCACAGCCATCCAACCATGGTAGCATATTCACTGACTCACTCACTCGCTCCCGCCCCTTATTGCTGCCAATTAATATCATGTCTCTGCTATTCCATTTGAGTCCCATTTCCATTATTCCCACTGGCCCTGAATTCTGGACAAAGCCACTCTTCAAGCATAAAAAAGATCCCTTTTGTCTGTTGGATGCATCCATTAAATCTCCTCTCATTCCTCATTGCCACAAGGACAACCCATCCACCCTAGTTTAATTTTGTAAATTAAATCCATCATCCATGGCAAACACAAGTTGCTGGAGGAGCTCAGTAGGTCAGGCAGCATCTGTGGAGGGCATGGACAGGCTGACATTTTGGGTTGGAACCCTCGTTTGGACTCCACAGATCCTGTCCGACCTGCTGAGTTCCTCCAGGACACACTGTTCCGTGTATCTTCATCATCAGTGGGACCGTTCTAACAATTCTTTTCTGGGACCTTCATAATCAGGTAACTAGAATTGGACATGCAGCTCCGGTTATGGACTAACCAGAGATTTATAAAAAATTCAAAACAACTTCCCTCTTTTATAATGGGATAGTGATGAAGGGATTAATAGTATTGCTCCCCCAGAACAATGATGGGCTGAATGGTTTATTGTGTCATAGAGCACAGAAACAAACTGTTTGATCTACCAAATTCATGTAACTGTCAATTTCTGCGAGGAGTGAGAACATGAGCAATAAAATATGAAAGAGAGATAATAAAAATAAAGCAAAGAAAACAAGGGACAGGGAGCGAACCACGAACAGCGACGGTGTGCACGAGTCAAACAGGTGACAAACCATTCTTGTAGGAGGCGGTCACAGAGATACAAGAGGAACTGCAATCATTCTCTTTTAACAGAAGTTACAAATATTAATGGAATAAAATGTTCTCTTTCAGATTGTCTGGTCTGTGGCACTAAAAGCTGTCTTGTTACCCTCAGGAGGAGAGCTCTCCCTTGTGTCTAGGCCAACATTATCCCTCAATGATGGCGGGCAGGGCAGAGGACAGCTGGATGACACAGATCTGCAATCGTCACAGAGCGAGACTGAGAATGTGATTTATGATCTGGTTTATGCCGAATGAAAGGCCCCGGAAACCATTTTCAAAAATAACTTTTGTGAAAGGATTGGGCATATCAGTAAGTGAAACACTGAATAGAAAGAACAGACGATGGGCCGCTTGGACCACCCAGAATAGACATACTGTAATATGCTGACTGGTCTCCTCTGTGATTTGCACTCAGACATCTTTAGTCTTCAGGTACATTTATCTGAAACTTGGGTTTACAGCAGAGCACTGGTGAGTAATGGTTTGCTCTTTTCAGTGCAATTTATTGCAAAATTTAATTTGTTCCAGCCAGACAAAACCTGAAACGACCCTTGGCTCCCAATAAGCAGTTTTCTCTTCTTTAGTGCCCCACAGATTCTGGAAGCAAAGATCGTGCATTCTCCTCTACTTTGACCAAAATTGAGCAAAGTTGGTCTGAAGAAGTCCCAAAACAAGACATCACCTATCCAAGTTCTAGAGATGCTGCCTGACCCACTGAATTACTCCAGCACTGTTTCCTACTCAAGATTCAAGCATCTGCACTTCCTTGTGTCTCCGTGGTTTAATGTTCAACAGATTTTAATGACACCCATTTGACCAGCCGACTATTTGTGATGGCCACTACCAGGCACGGAGAGAAAGCTCACTCTCAGCTCCCAGAAGGTCGTAGGTGTGTGTCCCACTTCCGTTGCTTGAACGCACAGCCAAGGCTTTCGTTCCCTGTGCAGTGTTGAGTGAGTGCGGCAGTGCGGGCAATGTCAACTTTCAGATGATACAATAGCCGAGACACTCTCCATCATCTGTGAAAGATGCCATGCCAGTGAAAATCTCTTGCCAGTGCGACTGGCATACGACTTCCTGAGATGTCACATCACCTCACCGCTGCTCGTGGGAGCTTGCTATGCACATATGTGTCCATCAAAAGTACAGCAACCATTTTGAAACGTGGGTAAAAATCAGAGCAACCGGAAGAAACCCATGCAGTCACAGGGACGGCCACCCCGCAACCCGACTCTCCCTCCCTCTGCCCACTCAGCCACCGCTCGGCCTGTTACTGTCCTGTCCGACTGCGCACTGCCTCCGCTCGGTCCGTCCCCACCTACCCGCTCGTTGTCGCCACTGGGCCGCGGGGAATGGAGTCGGTGTCCGTCACAGTGGGCACCACCAGTTTCGATGAGCTGGTGGAGAAGATCTCCCCCAAGAGGGCCGTGAGGGTGAGTTACTGCAACGGCGGCGACGGAGGAGACGGGCGCGGGGGACGGGACCACCATTGCCGCAGGGGGCGGGCGGGGGAGAGGGTGAGTGATGAGGGAAAGAGAGACGGGACCAGGGCCTCCATTGAACCCTCCACACGCCCTCCCACCCCCCCCCCCCCCCCCCCCCCCCCCCCCCCCCCCCCACCAGCAGATAGACAAGTTACTGTAAGGAGGGGAGAGAGGAGTTTGTGAGGTGGGGCAGGAAGGGGCATCACCATCCCAGCCGTGGCATTGATTGGCAGAAGAAGAGACCAATATGCGTGGCGTTGACTGAAGGAATCTGTGCACGCGTGGTTTTTGAGATTTTTAAACCTCGACAACTTTTACAATATACCACCAATCGGAACAAAACTTGTTGCACTCACAGCACAGGAGTGAGTCGGCGAAAAATCGTAGTGCTATCGCGTACCATTTTTGCACAAATAGAAAAACCACGCAAACCGGAAGAGCACAAGATCAGAATTTTAGTTATGTATAGATAGATAGATGAAGATAAATGCATAGATAGATGGATAGAATAGAAAGACTAGATAGATAGAAGATAGGTTTATTTTATTAAAGGAACTGAAATTCCATCACCACCACCATTGAACACACGACCCAGGTCCCAGGATCACAGGTGTAGCAATAAAATAACAATGTAATCAGACTCCTGTCAGGCAGGCATGTGCCGCAGCAGTGGGTGACAGACCAATGCCATCCTGGGAGGTGACCACAAAATGCATTTACATGCAACACATCAGAACAAGAGATAAAATAATAATTATCACCTTGAACAATACAATGGTAGGAGTTCAGCAAAGAGATGGAAGGTTTTAACAAACGTTAAAGGTTGTGCTGATTCAGGAACATAAGACTGACAAAAAATGTGTACTGGAGGAAGGGACTGAGGTGGTTCTAACTCCTTGAATGTGTGAAACCAGGGAAATCCCACTTCCATCACAGACCATTGTCCAACGATCCTCAGGTCCAGTGGGCGAGAGCAAACCTAGCAAAGGGCAGGGAGAGCCAGTTCCTCCTTACAAGGGGAATCTTAGTTCTCCAGTCCATTCAGATTCATAGAACCTGCAGCCAATTCGGACCCAACAGTAATCCAAATCCAACCACCCACTTGGATCCATGACAGTACACGGGGTCGCCGGGCTTGTTTCTCACGACGCCACTTGGATCGTCATGGAATGAGTCACATCACCGCCCATCCTGGTCATCTGTCCGCGGGCGCTTACGTGGGTTGGCAGAAGAACTTGAAGATGGCTCTGGCGGCTGAACGTCACGAAAACCCTGTGACTGAAAATGGAAAAATAGGGATAGGAGAGAAGCAATTATCTGTACAAAGTTTGTATGTTTCCCCTGTGACTGCGTGGGCGTGGGCCTGTTTCCACACTGTATCTCTAAACTAAACTAAATCCCTCTTTCCTCCTCGTCCCAGACACTCCCTTTTAACATTTCCATTATCTTTCTTTTCTCCACACCTGAGTAACTGAGAATGCCAGGACTACATCTCCGGAGCAACTCTTCCCACCTTCATGCTCAAGAATGGCCTCACTTAGTGGTTTTAGATGGTTTTCCCAGCATAATATCTTTAGCACAGCGGGAGAGGGATGCCCAATAAGCCTGCTTTACCATTGGATCACTGCTTTGCTTCCCCCCTCAGTTTTCCTCATCCAATTCCCTAATTCATTCCCTTAAATCCTGTGTCAGTATCAATGTCAAAATGCCCGCCACCCTCTGGGGCAGAGTATTCCAACAATCCGTAGCCTGGCTGAAGAAATCTTCCCTTCTCTCAAGCCCACGTGGCAGAGTTTTATTCTGAGGGAGCGGCCCTGCGTCCACATACTCCGAGTGCTCCTTCAGGCGGAACCATCCTTGGTAGTTAGTAAAATTCAAAGGGATTCTCCAAAGCTCCAGAGTCCATTGTCCTGGGTTTAACAGAGATCTGACGCTACTAAAGATGGTTTCTTGTTTTGATCAGGTGAAAGCTGGGGTCATGCTTGATTCTACACTGGGAAGGCAAACTCAGGTAAGAGATGAAATAGGTGTATTGAACATGTGACGGCTGGGTGAGATCAGTTGCCGCTGAGCTTTGCTGCCCCCAGAGGGGAGGGGTGAACCAGCCCTGTGTGAACAGGCACTGCCATTAGTTTAGAGATACAGCAGGAAAACGGACCCTTCTACCAACCGAGTCCAGGCTGGCTATCGATCACCTGTTCACACTGGTTCTATGTTATCCCACTTTCGCACCCACTCCCTACACACTGGAGGCAATTTTACAGAGGCTAATTAAACTCTATTTTTGTCTTCCCTGCCCTTGGGACTTCTCAACACTGCACCTCCTCCCATCTTGTCCCCAACAATCTCTCTCCTCATACCATTCCCGAACTGGGAGCATCCTTTAAGGTGGCACAGTGGCGTTCCTGGCAAAGCTGCTGCCTCATGGCGCCGGTGACCTAGGTTCAATCCTGACCTTGAGTGCTGCCTGTGTGGAGTTTGCACGTTATGTTTAACAGCACGTGTTTCCGCCAGATGCTCTGGTTTCCTCCCGCATCCTAAAGACATGGAATTTTAGTTTAATTGGCCTCTAAAAATTGCCCCATGGGGAGTGCATGGAAAAGTGGGAAAACATAGAACTATGTGAATGAGTGATCGATGGTCAGCATGAACTCGATAGGCCGAAGCGATGTTTCCATGCTGTATCCCTAGAACTAAAACTATTATCGGTTGAAAGGGGTGAACAGTTTCTTGGAACTAGCAAACCTCAAAACTAAATGTAGAATTGAGATACTGGCAGATGACTCACGGTTATCTGGTATGGTACTGTCGCTTCCTTTTGAGTTGGCGATTTATAGAGGGAAGCAAACCTAATGAGGAAAGAGAGCAAAAGCTGAAATGACTTTGCACAAACAGCTCAGTTCTTGTCTGCACGTTTCTTGGAAACTATCCTTCTTTATAAACTGGACATGACATTAAATTACACTGAGCAGTTTCACTTTCCAGTTCAATTCAACTTACATTTACAGCATAACCTCTGGCCTTACTACATTGTCCCACATTTAATTAACTTTAAGGGTAGAGTAATGTATTAGTCACATTCCTGGACCAATGAACCAGCAAAATGATTGTTTGAGCTATGAACTTAATTTGTACAAAACAGAAATCAGTAATAACAATGGACAGTGGTTAGAAAATCAAACAGTTCATTAGTATATGCAGAGAATGGAAACTTTGCCCCCTTACCCAGTCAGGGCCTACATGTGACTCTTCGCCACCAACACGGAGAACGTAGAACAGTACAGCACAGGCCATTCGGCACACAATGTCTGTGCCAAACATATTGTTAAACTAGGTTTAAGAAGGAACTGCAGATGCTGGAAAATCGAAGGTGGACAAAAACGCTGCAGAAATTCAGTGGGTGAAGCAGCATCCATGGAGCGAAGGAAATAGGCAACGTTTCGGGCCGAAACACTTCTTCAGACTGAGATCTCTGCCTACATGTGATCTATATCCGTCCATTCCCTGCATATCCATGTGCCCATCTAATATCCTCGTAAACGCCACTATTGCATCTATCTCCACCACCATCTCACCTACCGATGTGCGAAAAAAAACTACTCCACACATCTCCTCTAAACTTTGCTCCTCGCACCTTTAAGAGAAAAAGGCAGAAAATCTCCTGGAATGGGAAATCAATACATTAACTAAACACATAAACGGCAGATTAATATCAAGCTTGTTGGTGAAGACCACGCTCAGACATGTTAAACAAATTGAAATGCTACAATGGATTTAAAGGCTACTAAGCCCAATTTACCCATCTTGTTATTGTCGCATGGATAGTGGACTTGTTCAATGCAACTAATCAAAAAACAAGGTTCAGTGGCGCAGGTGCTGCCGCACTGCATCAGACACCCAGGTTCAATCCTGCCCTTGGGCACACTCCGAGTGGAGTTTGCACGTTCTCCCCCGTGACCGTGTAGGTTTCCTCCGGGTGCTTCGGTTTCCTCCCACATCCCAAAGTCGTGTGGGTTTGTAGGTTAATTGGCCTCTGTAAAATTGCCTCTAGTGTGTAGGGAATGGATGAGTAAGTGGGATAACATAGAACCAGTGTGAACAGGTGATCGTTGGCCAGCCTGGACTCGGTTGGTAGAAGGGTCCGTTTTCCTGCTGTATCTCTAAACTAATGGCAGTGCCTGTTCACATAGGGCTGGTTCACCCCTCCCCACTGGGGGCAGCAAAGCTCAGCGGCAACTATGATCTCACCCAGCCGTCACATGTTCAATACACCTATTTAATCTCTTACCTGAGTTTGCCTTCCCAGTGTAGAATCAAGCGAGTGGTGGCTGCATGACCCCAGCTTTCACCTGATCAAAACAAGAAACCATCTTTAGCAGAGTCAGATCTCTGTTAAACCCAGGACAATGGACTCTGGAGCTTTGGAGAATCCCTTTGAATTTTACTAACTACCAAGGATGGTTCCACCTGAAGGAGCACACGGAGTATGGGGATGCACGGCCGCTCCCTCAGAATAAAACTCTGCCACGTGGGCTTGAGAGAAGGGAAGATTTCTTCAGCCAGGCTACGGATTGTTGGAATACTCTGCCCCAGCGGGTGGCGGGCATTTTGACATTGATACTGACACAGGATTTAAGGAAATGAATTAGGGAATTTGATGAGGAAAACTGAGGGGGGAAGCAAAGCAGTGAGCTAATGGTAAAGCAGGCTTATTGGGCATCCCTTTCCCGCTGTGCTAAAGATATTATGTTGGGAAAACCATCGATGTATCCACTAAGTGAGGCCATTCTTGAGCATGAAGGTGGGAAGAGTTGCGCCGGAGATGGAGTCCTGGCATTCTCAGTTACTCAGGTGTGGGAGAAAACTAGGCGATGTTTGCAAATCAAGGTGCAGGTATGTTACAAAACGTACCTTTAGCGGCGCTGCAGTTCTGTCACTGCCCGTGTGCGCGACTTTGGCACCTTTGAGAGGGGGATGGGTTTAAAATGCCGTTTACTCCAGACTATTCAAATCGATTAATCTCAGGGGGTTTAGTTGCTGAAGAGAAATCGCTATGACATTTGTTTTATGAAGTTATTTTTAAATTACGCTGGATCATTTATTAGCATGAGTAAATTAAAAATCATCTTCGAAAGCCATGAACACCGACAACCGGACGGATCTCACGTAGGGGACAAAACGGTACAGTTTATTTTTACATTTAAACGTGCTTCCTATGATGCCTTTAATCAAAATTTCATGTTGCGAAAAGGTGACTTAGAAAATATACGAACTGGCAGTATTTTTCCTGCCGACTGGGGGTTAAATTCACCGCAACGTTCCAAACGATCGCGTTTCACAAAAACCCAAGCAAGATTATTTAAATGGCCATTAATTTACGGGAATTAAACACTAAATTCCTTCAATTTGGCTTATAAATTCATGACAATGAGATTTTAAAATCATGTTATATTGTGAATTCGTGTGTGAATGTTATTTGGACACTTAGGCTTTTAAAAAATGTTAACCTTTTCTTAAGAAATGGATAGATATTTAGATCTAGTAATTGAATTTTGTAATTAGCTACAATTAGGTAACTAACTAATTATATGCTTTAATTTCAGGTCATCCAAGTAAGATTGTTTCGTATTTGTTTCAGAATGCTTCAATCTATAATAACTGAATTTTATTCAGTCCTCTTAATTTTTAAGAAAGTTATGGGCTTAATTTTTAAGAAAGTTATGTACTTGATCACAGCTTTTGTGTTAAGTCAATGGAAAAGCAATAGGGAACAATATGCTAATTTCTGAGTATGAAAATGGCCATAACTTTTTTTAATACTGAAGACATGAAAGTGAATTAGGAGTCAAATTAAACTTCTTTTTATTCTTTATCTGATGGGATAAATTGCAGACTTGATTTTTTTAATCTCAAAATTTTGTAACATTGCTACAAGGTGCAGACAAATACTCCACAGAGAAGCCAACAGCTGGGATAGAGTTAAACCTGCACTTCAGAAAGGCAGGGAATGCAGAGAAATTAGGTTAAAAAGAAATAGAGTTAAATTCTTCTGAATGAAATGAAATTGGGACAAGTGAGGGCAAGTGAGAAAATTATTTGTGAGAATTGTCCGTTAGAAATGGATAGAGAAAATACAAGAGAATCTTTAAGTATAACATTCTGTGATGTTGCATTTTGCAAAATGTATTTGTCTGATGTGCTGTATTGGTCCAATAATAGTTGGACTAGTTATAGAACATTTACTTAAGATCCAAGGATAGACAAGGTTAGGAAGATGAAGCAAGCAGACACTGGGAGGATTTGAATATAAATCCAGTGCAGTGTGAGGCCTGCCTTGCCCTATATTCTTGCCCTGGAATCGCTGTGTTGACCACTGTCTGGGTAACTTTAACCCTGTATAAACTACATTTGATCAACATAGTAGTCCAAGAACTTAAATCCTGGTACGAAGGCAATAATGAATATTAGGCATCAGCTACACCATAGTTTAATATTAATGAAATAACACCACACGCACTGGAGCCATTTTAACCATACCAAACACGTGACCTTTTAAAATATGGCATGACCAAAGAACATAGAACAGTATAGCACAGGAAAAGGCCCGGCGACCCTCAATGTCCACGTTAAACATGATGCCAAGGTAAACTAATCTCTGCTTGCATGTGATCCATATCCCTCCATATCCATGTGCCTAAAAGCCTCTTAAATACAGCTGTCATATTTGCCTCCACCACCATCCCTGGCAGTGCATTACCGGTGCCCACCATCCTCCGTGTAGAAAAACTAGCCCCACACATCTCCTTTAAACTTAGCCCCTTTGACCTTATAGTTGTATAGGTTTTGTTGTTGAAATTTATGTCTAGTCCTGTTACTAATGTCATAAGGTCATAAATGATAGGAACTGAATTAGGCCATTCGGCCCATCAAGTCTACTATGCTGTGTTTACCATTGAGGAGACAAGTTGTCCATGTCCACCAGTTCTGGACGTATGGGTTTGGCAGTGCTTGTGCTATGGTCCACCAGTGGTTATATCACGGTAACAGAACACTAGCTGGACTTTAACCTTAAAGTGGACTTCACTCAGATGCTCGAGCTGCCCGAGGTCAGCTGCCCACGGGTGATGGGGGCAGAGCTGCTATTGTCGCATTTCAAAACGTCATGGGTCATGGCTATTGGCCAATCACGTGGCTGCTGCGGGAGAAAGGTTGACATTACCCAGTCAATGGCCAACACAGAGATTACAAAGGACACAGGGCAAGGCAGACCTGGCACCAGTGTCTCGTCAAAGCCCATGGCACCTTCCTTCTGCCTTGCATCTCTCAATCTCCCAGGCATTCCCTATTTCCACTGCTCTACCATTGGACTAAACCTCAGAAATACCCTCCCTAAACCTCTCCCCAGCCTCGTTCACCTTTAGGATACAATTTGGTGGAGCTGCTATCTCATACCTTCAGGGACAAGGAAACATAGAAATTAGGTGCAGGAGTAGGCCATTCAGCCCTTCGAGCCTGCACCGCCATTCAATATGATCATGGCTGATCAAACTCAGTATCCCGTACCTGCCTTCTCTCCATACCCTCTGATCCCCTTAGCCACAAGGGCCACATCCAACTCACTCTTAAATATAGCCAATGAACTGGCCTCAACTACCCTCTGTCAGAGAGTTCCAGAGACTCACCACTCTCTGTGTGAAGAAAGTCTTTCTCATCTCGGTCTTAAAGGATTTCCCCCTTATCCTTAAGCTGTGACCCCTTGTCCTGGACTTCCCAACATCGGGAACAATCCCTGCATCTAGCCTGTCCAACCCCTTAAGAATTTTGTAAGTTTCTATAAGATCCCCTCTTAATCTCCTAAATTCCAGAGAGTATAAACCAAGTCTATCCAGTCTTTCTTCATAAGACAGTCCTGACATCCCAGGAATCAGTCTGGTGAACCTTCTCTGCACTCCCTCTATGGCAATAATGTCCTTCCTCAGATTTGGAGACCAAAACTGCACGCAATACTCCAGGTGTGGTCTCACCAAGACCCTGTACAACTGAAGTAGAACCTCCCTGCTCCTGTACTCAAATCCTTTTGCTATGAAAGCTAACATACCATTTCGCTTTTTTCACTGCCTGCACCTGCATGCCTACTTTCAATGACTGGTGTACCATGACACCCAGGTCTCGCTGCATCTCCCCTTTTCCTAATCGGCCACCATTTAAATAATATTCTGCTTTCCTGTTTTTGCCACCAAAGTGGATAACCTCACATTTATCCACATTATACTGCATCTGCCAAACATTTGCCCACTCACCCAGCCTATCCAAGTCACCTTGCAGTCTCCTAGCATCCTCCTCACAGCGAACACTGCCCCCCAGCTTAGTGTCATCCGCAAACTTGGAGATATTGCCTTCAATTCCCTCATCCAGATCATTAATATCTCATACCTTCGGGGACAAGGGTCAATCCTGACCTCCAGAATCATCTCCGTGCAGTTTCCTTGTCCTTTCTCTCACCACTTGGGTCTCCTCCAACATCCCAAAGACATTCAGATTGGTAGGTTCAAAATACCCCTTGTTTTATGGATGGCAGAACTGTTGGTCAGAGGGAAAAGAGGTTGCAGAGAAAGCCAGTGAGAGAATAGGATTCCCCAGTGATCATGTATGGACTAGTTGGGCTGAAGGGCGACCTCTATGCTGTAAGAAATAATTTTGAAAAACCCACCTCTTCTCCAAGCAATCGATTCACCTGCCCCCTGACCTCACCGCCTGACCCAGTGTCAAATTTTGCCTGCTAATAATCTGTGCTTGGGATTTTATACGTTAAGGTGCTACACAAATGCAGATATTTGTTACGTCTTTGCGTGTTCGTACACACAACTGTGTTGGCAGGGCGGGGAGAGAACGGGGTAGGGAATGTGGGCGAATAAGCTGGACCCTGTTCCCCGGAGAGTTGCAATGCTTCTTTTACTACAAAGCTACCCTAAAACTATGGATTCTCACCGAGTGCAGGTACCAGCGAGGACTGGGTTTCCCCAAATCGTGTGGTCATCTGGTTGGTCAGCACCACCTGAAAGAGTAAATGGTTACTATTACAAGGCGAGGAACAAATCTATCACAGCGAGAGAGCGTGCAAGAGCGAGATAGAGCACAGAAACAGGCCCTTCGGCTCAATGTGTCCCAGCTGACCATTGTGACAGTAATCCTGCAATAATCCCATATTATTTTATTCTACCCTCATTTCCATCAACTTCCTTCAGTAACCTACACACACACACACACAATTAACCTGAATGTCTTTGAGATGTGGGAAGAAACTGGAGCACCCGGAGGAAACCCACGTGGTCACAAGTAGAATGTGCAAACTCCACACTAACAGTAACCAAGGTCAGGATCAAACCCGGGTCCCTGGTGCTGTGAGGCAGCAGCTCTACCAGCTGTGCCAATTAATCATTAGGTTAATCAGATATTATGAACTCTTTCATTACAAGTCACAGTTTCCCATCAGATAACAATTTGGAATCAAATAATTTTTCTCAGAGTCCAGTTCCAAAGCAGGGTTGACGGAAACAAGAGCAAAAAGTAAATTGCTGGAAGAACTCAGCAGGTCAAGCAGCATCTGTGGAGGCCAAGGGATGGTCAACACTTTCAGGTCGAGACCCTGCATTAGGATCAGTACTTTGTTTGTGATGTGTACCGCAGTACCTCTAAAAAGTTAAAACTAGATTGCGTTGTATACCCAATAGCACCTTTCGTCGACAAAAGTATTAGGACCACAACGTCAACTATTTATTTTGCACCACAAATGCTGCTTCACCAACTGAGTTCTTCCAGCAGTTTATCTTTCGTCCCAGATGCCAGCATCTGCAGTCCTTTAGTCTTCTGGTCTGAAACCAGGTCTGGCCTTGTCTGGGACAGCACAGTGGTGTGGCTCGCACAGCCACCACTTCACCGGTGCAGTGATGCCAGTACTATCCTGATCTCTGGTGCTGTGTGGAGTTTGCACATTCTCTCTCTAGTTTCCTCTTGCATGACAAAAATATGTGGAGAAGTCTGAAGAAGGGATTCCCAGCCCAAAACGTTACCCATCCTTTTTCTCCAGAGATGCTGCCTGACGCACTCAGTTACTCCAGCACTTTGTGTTTATGCAAAGATACAGTACATGGGTTGGCATGTTAATTGGCCACTGTATATTGTCCCTAGATGAGTGGTGGAAAAGTGATTGATGGGAATGTGGGAAGAATATGTTACAGGGAATATTTGTGAGGGAATGGGACCGGGCGTGGCTAGGAACAGTCCGAGAGCAAACATAGGCTCAATGGCCAAATGGCCTCCTTCTCTACACAAGGAGGACGCCCCCCCCCCCCTCCTCCCCAGCCAAGGTGAGTTCATGGAGTGAAGCAGAGTCGAGCAGATCAGAATGAACTGAAGCTGTGTGCTGTTCCAGCCTGACTCCAGTCCCAGGAGAGGCAGGATGCCAGGTTTTACTCACTGCCACCTTGTGATCATTGGCCCTGGTGATCAGCTGCTGAGCCAGTCCATTCAGCAGCCGCGTCCGCAGTGACAGATCCTCCAGGTGGTGGCGGAACGGGAAGGCAATACTGTCAATCACCACTAACCGCACCTGGGAAAACATGGAACAGAGTTCAGCCTAACCCCAGGCAGGGAGCGTAGTTTTGTAGCATTAAAGAAAACTCAAACAAAACTAAAAGCTCAACATTTACCATCTCAAGCGCATTTAGGACCTTGAGCAAAACACCAAGTGCTGGAGTAACTCAGCTGATCATCTGTGGAGGGAACGGAGAGGCGACGTTTTGGGTCAGGTCCCTTCTTCTGACCCAAAATGCCAACTGTCTATTGCCCTCCACAGATGCAGTCTGGCCGTCGAGTTACTCCAGCACTTTGTGTTTTGAATAAGATTCCAACATCTGCAGTTCCTTGTGTCCCACTTAGGATCTTGAATGTTTGAATCAGGTCACCCCTCGTTTTTCTGAATTCTATGGAAATCAGACCCAGCCTGTCTGGCTTTTCTTGATAGAACAGCCCTCAGCTCAAGAATCAGCCCCGTGAATCTCCTTTGGACGGTCTCCCAAGTTACTGGCCTTGGGTTTCCCACTCAGACCAACCCTCGCCCGCTACCTTCTGTCTCCCATCCTTGGACATCCAGGGCTCTGACTTGGACTTCTGCAATATCTTTAGGCAAAGTTGCTCAGTGTTGTCAGGGAGATGCAGCATTTTGATCCTGTGACACTAAAAGAATGGTTATGTATTCCCAAGTAAAGGCGATGTGTTGCTTGGCAGATGGGAGGGGGCAGAGGGGAACGGGGAAGAGGAAGATTGTGGGAATCTGGAACTGCTGCAGTTCCATGAATGTTGCTCTCCCGTATATCCCAAACATGTTAGTGTTCAGCTGGCTGGGCCATGAGCTCCGGCTAACCCTCCCATCAACTTCAGTTTCATTCCTTAGAAGGTGCTCCTTTAAACATAAAACTTTGTCCTACAGCTAGGTCAAAGTGACCTAATATCTCCTGAAATGTTTTGGTGACATGCCAAGGAACTCTTTTGTTAAAGAAATGCAAGTCTCAGGACCTGAGCCAGTAGCACCTTACCTGGGGCCACAGAGTCAAAGTAGAACACAGAACAACACAGCACAATAACAAGGCTCGTTGGCCATCAATGTCTGTGCCAAACATGTTGCTAAGACCATCACTTATCAACCTGCACGAAGCCCATATCCCTCCATTCCTCGCATATCTATATGCCTATCCAAAAGTATTTTAAATGCCACTTCTACTTCCCCAGCAGGATGTTCCAGACACTCACCATCCTCTGTATAATTAACTTGCTCTGTACATCGCCTTTAAATTGAAGCCACTGCTCCCCCCAGTGGCCACACTGAGCACACGTTGGCCTCTTTGACAAGAGCTTGAATTCTGACAAGATTAAAGTACACTCTCATCCCTGTGGTTGCGCCGTAAAACTTCGAGTTACGCGCTGTCTTGTGGCCCAACAGAGATCTGACCCGTTTACCAGCCTTTTCCCTGCAAGATGCAGAAGGACCTTTGTGCAATTTAAGTAACTAAAATGCACGCTTTTAAATTTACATGGCTCCACATTAAGATCTTAAAGAGCCAAGGAGGAGAAAAGTAGAGATTAAGAGTCCATGGATACAAAGCATGAATCAACAGATATGAAATCATTGTAGTGGCTGATGAGGCATTGTCTCCATTCCCTGCATATTCATAAAAGTCTCTGCCGTATCAATCTCCACCACCACCACCAATTCCAGTGTAAAAAAAAAATTGCCCCCGACATCTCCTTTAAACTTGGGCCCTCTCATCTTAAAGTTATGCCCTCTAGTCTTTGACAATTCCACCCTGAAAAAAAGGTTCTGACCCAACTATGCCTCTCATAATTTTAGACACTTCTACCAGGTCTCCCCTCAACCTCCAATGTTCCAGAGGGACCAATCCAAGTTTGTCGAACCTCTCCTTATAAACATATCCATCGCTTCACAATAGCTGGGTCTAAATCCTGGAATTCTCTGGTTAATAGCACAACGGAAGGACTTTCACCGGAATGACCGGTGGTCCAAAGAGGACATCTCCAGGAAGGAGATGATCCTCCAGACGAATCTTGGAGGAACAGTCTGGGTCTCGACCACGCCTTACCTTGCGATGTTCAGCTAGGAAGTCATCCAGTAGATGAGCCTGCGCCAGGAGCTCCACATAGTCATGGCAACGGAAGTAGTAGATGCGAGAGAGGATGCTGGAGACGGTGAACTCTTCCACTGCCTGTCGCTGGGCTGCAGGGCAGAAGCCGTCAGTCTCGCTTCTTGTACTGACATTTGACCTCCCTCCAAATCCCAGAGCTCCAACAATTCATTGGACAAGACCATGCCTGATTATATCCCTCTGACTGGA
Organism: Okamejei kenojei; assembly: GCA_035221665.1. Lineage (NCBI taxonomy): Eukaryota > Metazoa > Chordata > Chondrichthyes > Rajiformes > Rajidae > Okamejei > Okamejei kenojei. The sequence continues at coordinate 29,314,653 of CM069156.1, read as the reverse complement.
AGGAAGTGCCTCTGGACTCCCTCGATCAGAGGAAATAGTTCTAATGGCTCTAACAAAATCTTTTAATCAATGAAACATTTTATATATTGTGTTTTTAATCTTCTAAACTCAAAGAAAATACAGAGCTGGAATCTGCAACCCGTTAACATCCGTTGCAATTCTCATGATTCTCCACAGCATCCTCTGCGTGGAGAGATCAGTATTATGACGGCAGCACAGGATGTAGAGCCATGTCTATCGGAGGGAGGGGGCAGGAAAGTGGGGTGACTGCTGAGAACCTCTGCCCTGTGCTCCAGCCTTTATCCAATTCCCCAGAGAGCAGGGCTCACTATCAGGAGAGAACCAATTGTCCTCCAAAATTGCACTCAACATTTTTAAATTTGAGATTCAAGAGCTCCTGGTTTTGTGAGCTCAAGAACATGAATGCTTGTTTCTTAGCTGTTATAGGACTTAGGCAGCTATGAAGCGCAAAGGGACATACTGTGGTTGCAAAAAGCACATTAGAAAAGCAAAGTTTGTAATAAAGTAATTCAATTTCAGAAGAAAACCCATTCAGACCTGTGCTGGCCGTTTGAGCTGTCCCCTTAGCCCCATTTCTCTATCACCACAGCACTGCAAATTTTTATTTTGCTAGAATTTAATCTCTTTCGACATTTGCCCTATAAATTGTTTCCATGCAGTTTAAGGAGGCACATTCCATATTAAAACACTGTATCAAAATAAAATTCCTTGCCCACTCTCATTACAGATGGGCAATCAGCAGTTTTGTTTCTCTGTTCTGTGGTGCCGATTTCCCAATCTCAGACACTGATCCATCAATAAACTGATGATAGGATATAGACACACGATAAACTGCAGATGCTTGAGCAAAGCACAAAGTGCTGGAGAAACTCAGTGTTTGCCTCACCACCACCACCCCAGGTAGCATGTTCCAGGCACTCAACACCCTCTGTGTAAAAAACATGTCCCGCACATCTCTTAAACTTTGGCCATCTTACATTAAAGCTACACCCTCTTATCTTTGACATTTCCACGCTGTCTAACTTTTCTGACTGTCTACCTGATCTACACACCTATATTAATATGAGGAATATCCAATGATTCAAGAATTTAATTGTCCTATCCGGGACATATGACAATAAAACATTCTTGACTCTTGACCAAGCCTTCTGTTTCAATCCCGATGCCAAGCATTTATTTAATAAGAACAAATGCCTCGTTCACATTTTTCGAGAGACAACAGTGAAATATTCTAAAATTCGCCCTTTTGAAGGTTAGGTTAGCAATAAAGTCCAAGGGTGCTAGATTATCTGAACTTCAAACCTTGTTTTACTGAATTTCAAACCTTTACCTTTCGGTTATTGACCTTTACTTGTTGATGGCAAACCTCACCGTCACTGCCAAGTGCAAATTAACATCTTTGACGAGGGGATTTGTAGGCTTTGTGGCCAAGATTGCGGATGATACAACAATAGGTGGAGGGGCAGGTAGTGTAGAGAAATCAGGGACTCTGCAGAAGAACTTGGACAGGTTGGGAGAATGGGCAGACTATACTTCCAAAATGCATGACTCCACACTTTGCTACACGTATAGCAAAGTGTGGAGTTGTGGCGGTCCCTGCATTTTAGTAGTCGGAATAAAGACGTAGACTATTTTCTAAATGGGGAGAGAATTCAGAAATCGGAGGCGCAAATGGTCTTGGGAGTGCTGGTGCAGGAGTCCCCAAAGATTAACCTGCAAGTCGAATCAGTAGTAAAGAAAGCAAACTCAATGCTATTTATTTCAAGAGGACTTGTATACAAAAGCAGGGATATAAAGCTGAGGCACTTTATGGCACTGGTAAGGCCGCATTTGGAATATTGTGAGCAATTTTGGGCACCATATCCGAGGAAAGATGTGCTAGCTCTGGAGAGGGTCCAGAGGAGGTTTACAAGAATGATCCCAGGAATGTGTAGGTTAACCTATGATGAGCGTTTGTCGGCACTGGGCCTGTACTCGCTGGAGTTTAGAAGAATGAAGAGGACCTGAGAAACATACAGAATAGAGAAAGGCTTGGATAGAGTGGATGTGGAGAGGATGTTTCCACTAGTTGGAGTCTAGGACTAGAGGTCAAAGCCTCAGAATTAAAGGACGTTCTTTCAGGAAGATGAGGAGAAACTGCTTTAGTCAGAGGGTGGTGAATCTGTTGAATTCTTTGCCACAGAAGGCTGTCGGGGCCAAGTCAGTGGATATATTTAAGGCAGAGATAAATAGATTTTTGATTAGTACAGGTGTCGGAGGTTATGGGGAGAATTGTAATTGATTTTATTAGCCAAATATGAAAACAAAACAAGTATGTAAATCATACGAGGAATTTGATTTGCCAAAAAAGCAACAAAACATGCAACCACATAAAAATTTAACATAAACACCATCGAGGGACAGAACTACACTTGTTTAACATAACAATCAGCCATGATTGAATGTAGGAGTAAACTTGATGTGCTGAATGGCCTAATTCTACTCCTATCACTTATGACCTTACGCATCCTCAGTATAGTCTTAATGCCCATATTTGATTTTATTTTAAAGTTCATTCACAGTAGACAGGAAAGGCCCTCATGTAGCATTGAGATAGGTGTGCGAAGGGCATTCTCAAAATACCCTTTGTCTTGGAATGGTGCTCTGGGATCTTTGATATGGACTCGAGGGACAGAACTACACTTGTTTAACATTACATGATGATATTGGCAATGCAGCATTCCCACGGTACTGTGCCGGGAATTGTCCACTTCATATTTCTGCTCAAGTAGCTGGAATGTGATTCTGGTTTGGAAATGCAAGAGCTTCCTGCTGAAGTACAGCTCAGTGGGAAGTCCGACAAAGTCTACACCACGCCAACTTTAATGGCCCACCTCAAAGGACGAGGGAACTCCTACTGCCTCATCCCCACCCCCTTTTGCTGTACCAGTCGGCTGAGCTCAGCTGAGCAGAATACCTTCGTCCTGACCAGACTCTGCAATGAGGTGACAGTGGTGGACAGCAGCTTGGGCAACCTCGGCCACCCGCTCCACAACAAAGCTGCCTTCGGTGTCGATGTACACGGACTCCCCACCAAGACCACCGAAGCACTCAGGGATCTGTGCGTCCACAACTAGTTGGATACTGTGCAAAGTAGAACAAAACAAAGAGAGGGTCTCAGTAAACCAAGCAATCGCAGATACGCAGGTGACACAGTAGATTACAGATGCTGCATTCTTGAGCAAAAGAAACAAACCATGGGAGGAACTCAGGGGATTGAAGGCTTCGGGGGAAAGTTTGCAGATGATGCTAAGATAGGTGGAGGGGCAGGTCATCTAGAGGAAGAACTTGGACAGGTTAGGAGAGTGGGAAGAGAGGTGGGAGATGAAATTCAGTATAGTATAGCATAGTGCAGAGTTGTGCATTTTGGTAATAAGAATAAAGGCATAGATTATTTTCTAAATGGAGAGAAAATCCAGAAATCGGAGGGGCAAAGGGACGGGAGTGCTAGGTAGGACTCTCAAAAAGTTAATTTGCAAGCAAAATCAGTAGCAAGGTAGGCAAATTCAATTTATCAAGAAGACTTGAATACAAAAACAGAGATGGAATGCTGAGGCTCTAAAAAGCGCTAGTCAGGCTGCATTTAGAATATTGAGAGCATTTTTGGGCACCATATGTGAGGAACGATGTGCTGGCTCTGGAGAGGGTCCAGAAGAGGTTTACAAGAATGATTCCAGGAATGAGTGGGTTAACCTATGATGAGCATTTGACAGCACTGGGCCTCTACTCGCTGGAGTTTAGAAGGTTGAGGGGGGTCCTCATTGAAACGTACAGATTAATGAAAGGCATAGAGTGGATGTGGAAAGGATGGTTCCACTGGTGGGAGGGTCTCGGACCAGAGGTCATAGCCTCAGAATTAAAGGGCGCTCTTTTAAAGAGAGGAAAGGAGGAACTTATTTAGTCAGAGGGTGGTTAATCTGTGGAACTCATTGCCACAGAGGGCTATGGAGGCCAAGTCAATAGATATTTTTAAGGCAGAGATAAACAAGTTCTTGATTTGAAGATAGAAACAAACTGCTGGAGTAACTCAGCAGGGACAGGCAGCATCTCTGGAGAGGAATGGGTGACGTTTCGGGTCGAGACCCTTCAGAATCTGAAGAAGGGTCTCGACCCGAAAAGTCACCCATTGCTTCTCTCCAGAGATGTTGCCTGTCCCGCTGAGGGCCCTGTATAACAGGGCAACATTTGTTTTTAAATACACAGATTAACAAACCAGATTCTACACTTTTTTAACCCACCATCAGTTTGCCAATGCTTTAAATAGCACAATGTTCTTCTGAACCTCAACCAGGCAACTTTCACGTGCCTGACTACAAATTAGTCCACAATTTCTACAGCTACGTCTACTAGTGTGTAGTCAGTCTGGTGCATGTGACTTATCCTTCAGAACTTTCAACTTCCCAAGCACCTTCTCCTCAGTAATAGTGACTGCACTCCACCTTCGCCCCCTCACTCTTGAATATATATCTGTGTAGATATCAAAACCATTTATATTACTCCCTGAAAATGGCATCACAGGTAGACTGGATTGTCAAGAAGGCTTTTGGTACATTGGTCTTCATCAATCAGGTTGAATATTATGCTACAGTTGTACAAGATTTTGGTGAGGCCACATTTCGAGTATTTTGTAGGAAGGAATTGCAGATGCTGGTTGGTTTGAACTATTACGTTCAGTTTTTTTCACCTTGCTATAGGAAGGATATTGTTAAACTGGAAAGATTGCGAAGCTTTACAAGTATTTTGCCAGGATTTGAGGCCCTGCGGTATAGGGAGAGGTTGGGCAGACTGGGATGTTATATGTTGGAGCGGAAGCTGAGGGGTGTTCTTATAAAGGTATATAAAATAAAGAGAGGAATAGATAGCGTGAATGCACAGAATCTTTTACCCAAAGTAGGGGAATCAGGAACCAGAGGATATAGGAGAGGGCCACATTCACATGCAGACTCGCTACCGCAGCCATGCATCCTTCGTCAGTACTCATCTTCACAGCCATCAGGACAGAGTGGTCCTGATCCCAAATGTCTATTTCCCTCCGTAGATGCTGCCTAACCTGCTCAGTTCTTCCACCACCTCGTTTATTGCTTATGATTCCGGCATCTGAAATCTCTTGTGCGTATTACTGGACCCACTGCCCTTTCCTTCCCAACATCACCAGAAATTGGCACTTTCAATTAGTTTTCCATTGCTATTGAATCGATTTCCATTGCCCTTTCAAACAGCACATTAGAAGTCAACCTGTAATTCTCATCTCTTTTTTTGTTGAACCATTTTTGCTAACTAACTTAGTTAGTCTGCCCAGCAGGAGTCACTAAAGTGCCACATGAAGCTGGAACTGTTGCCTATCAGGTGCTGAAGTAACTCATCCGGTCAGGCAACACTCAAAGCTACCTGACCAAAAGCCAATGCAAGCCCAGGGTTATGAACCTGGGCTGCTCATATATCGCTCCAAGCAGTGCATCTACCCATTGAGGCGCTGAAGCTGCCATCCTCTGACTGCATAGAAGCTGAAGAACCACCTCCCAAAATTGGATTTTGCAGATTTTTAGTACAAAGTTGGTGACATGCTAACAGTACCACATAGATGCATGGAGCAGCTTCTAACGACGCATGGGCAAGACTAGCAGACAATGCAGTAGATGAAGTTAGAGGAGATGCCCAACACTTCTATCTCACCAGAAAGGATTGCTGGGGTCCCTGGAGTGAGGAGGTATAGGGACAGGTGTTTCATCCCTTGTGGTTGCAGGGGAAAGTACCTGGGTAAGGGATGGCTTGGGTGGTGTTGGATGAGTCAACCGATGAAACGCGGAGGGCGTTATCTCTGTGGAAGGTGGAAAGGGATCGGGTACTTCAAACCAGTGAAAGGCAGAATCCAACAAAACATGGCAGGTGGGGAGTGGATTCCGGCAAACATAACAAAAGTAACAAATTCAATTGAAGGTGGCTTTCTAAAAAATAAGACAAGTGCCAGACATGGAGTAATACTAGTGACGAGTAGATTGCTATAAAATATGGCAATACAACTATAGGCTGAGTTTCACGGACGAGGCAAAGGTTCGTACCTTAGCTGTGTTTTACCAACACCAGGAGCACCACAAATCTCCATAATCTTGGCAACTGGCACCCCTCCCCCTAGAACTTCATCCAGAGCTGAGCTGAAGGTGATTATGGAGCCTTGAGCATGCTCTTCCTCCAGCAGTTCCAGGGCCGTGCATTTCCGAAATGATGGCAACCCATCACTCTGCTGGGATTCCTCACCAGAGCTCCTGCATCTCACGATCTGTAGGACTTCCAAGGCCTCCTCTTTAGAGATGCCCACCTCTATATAGGGACAAGAAGGATCAGGAATTAGCAGCTCTGAAAAAAAAGGAAACACTTCCCTCTGCTGCTCAAACAGTCTGGTGAACAATCATCAGGAGATAAAAAATGTTTTGATGCTGCTGTGTCAGACATTGCTCATAGAAGTGTGAGCTGCAAGGAGGATGCTAAAAGGCTGCAGGGTGACTTGGATAGGTTGGGTGAGTGGGCAGAAGAATGGCAGATGGAGTATAATGTGGATAAATGTGAGGTTATCCACCTTGGTGGCAAGAACAGGAAGGCAGATTATTATCTGAATGGTGTCAGATTAGGAGATGGGGAGGTGCAACGAGACCTGGGTGTGCTTGTACATCAGTCACTGAAAGTAAGCATGCAGGTATAGCAGGCAGTGAAGAAAGTTAATGGCATGTTGGCCTTCATTGCGAGAGGATTTGAGTTTAGGAGCAAGGAGGTCCTACAGCAGTTGTACAGGGCCGCTCCTGGAGTATTGTGTGCAATTTTGGTCTCCTAATTTGAGGAAACACATTATTACTATTGAAAGAGTGTAGGTTCACAAGGTTAATTCCCGGGATGGCGGGACAGACGTATGATGAAATAATGGATCGACTGGGCTTGTATTCGCTGGAATTTAGAAGGATGAGAGGTTATCTTATAGAAACAGCAGGAAAATGTTCCCGATGTTGGGGGAATCCAGAACCAAGGGTCACTGTTTAAGAATAAGGGGTAGGTCATTTAGGACTCCGATGAGGAAAAACATTTTCACCCAGAGAGTTGTGAATCTGTGGAATTCTCTGTCTCAGAAAGCAGTGGAGGCCAATTCACTGGATGTTTTCAAGAGAGTTAGATTTAGCTCTTATGGCTAAGGAAATCAAGGGATATGGGAAAAATCCAGAACGGGGTACTGATTTTGGATGATCAGCCATGATCACATTGAATGGCAGTGCTGGCTCGAAGGGCCGAATGACCTACTACGACACCTATTTTCTATGTTTCTAACAGTACAGTGTAGGAAGGAACTGCAGAACAGTACAGCGCAGGAACAGGCTCTTCAACACACAAAGTCTGTGCCGAACACGATGCCAAGTTTAATTAATCTCCTTTGCCTACACATGATACTTATCCCTCCATACTTTGTATTTTAATGTTAGTACCCAAAAGCATCTTAAACATCACTATGACATCTGCCTCCACCACCACTCCTGAGCTAACCCCACACTTCAAAAAGGTATCCTGCACCTCTCCTTTAAACTTTGCTCCCCCCCCCTCTCTAAAGCTGAGCACTCTCGTCTTTGACATTTTCACTTAGGGGGGAAAAGGTTACGACTGTCAATCTTATTTGGACTAGTAATCCAGAATCTTGGAGCAATGATTTGGAGACAGGGGTTCGAATTACACCATTTGTTAGCGAGGGAATTTTTGGATGAACTTGGAATAAAAAAAAGTCTGTGTAATGGTGACCATAAAACTATCAAAACTCATCTGATCTATTTAGAAAATGTTACGGGTCATTATTTACCCTACACTTCGAACCCACATGATGTCCTCTGAAATGGCACAATAAAGCACTCAGTTAGTAAACCCTGCCCGTGGCCGCTTGTGGGAGCGCGTTGTAATAAGGAACTGTAGACGCTGCTTTGCCAAAGTGCTGGAGTAACTCAGCGGGTCAGGCAGCATCTCTGGAGAAAAGAAATAGGCGACGTTTCGGGTCGAGACCCATTACTGAGGTACGGTGGCGCGCCTCTGTCCTCGGTTAGTTACGGTAGAGTGCCCCTGCCCTCGGTTAGTTACGGTAGAGTGCCCCTGCCCTCGGTTAGTTACGGTAGAGTGCACCTGCTCTCGGCGGGTTACGGTAGAGTGCCCCTGCTCTCGGCGGTTTACGGTAGGGTGCACCTGCCCTCGGCGGGTTACGGCAGAGTGCCCTTGCCCCCGGCGGGTTACGGTAGAGTGCCCCTGCCCCCGGCGGGTTACGGTACACTGCCCCTGCCCCCGGCGGGTTACGGTAGAGTGTCCCTGCCCCCGGCGGGTTACGGTAGAGTGCCCCTGCCTCCGGCGGGTTACGGTAGAGTGCCCCTGCCCCCGGCGGGTTACGGCAGAGTGCCCTTGCCCCCGGCGGGTTACGGTACACTGCCCCTGCCCCCGGCGGGTTACGGTAGAGTGCCCTTGCCCCCGGCGGGTTACGGTAGAGTGCCCCTGCCCCCGGCGGGTTACGGTAGAGTGCCCCTGCCCCCGGCGGGTTACGGTAGAGTGCCCCTGCCTCCGGCGGGTTACGGTAGAGTGCCCCTGCCCCCGGCGGGTTACGGTAGAGTGCCCCTGCCTCCGGCGGGTTACGGTAGAGTGCCCTTGCCCCCGGCAGGTTACGGTAGTGCCCCTGCCCCCGGCGGGTTACGGTAGAGTGCCCCTGCCCCCGGCGGGTTACGGTAGAGTGCCCCTGCCCCCGGCGGGTTACGGTAGAGTGCCCCTGCCCCCGGCGGGTTACGGTAGAGTGTCCCTGCCCCCGGCGGGTTACGGTAGAGTGTCCCTGCCCCCGGCGGGTTACGGTAGAGTGCCCCTGCCCCCGGCGGGTTACGGTAGAGTGCCCCTGCCCCCGGCGGGTTACGGTAACTCACGGCCTGTACCTTTGCTCAGCTCGCTGGCTCTCACCGCGGTCACGTCCTCAGCGCTCTGGAAACCGCAGGCAATCAGCTTGGCTCTCAGAGCGGGTGGTAGCGGGAAGCTGCCCAGGTCCCTCTGCATCTTTGGAACTGGCAGCTTCGCCACTACTGCAGCCTCCGGGCGACCCCTTCAGTGAGGAGACCCGCCCGTCCGCCCGGCAGCAACAGCGCCGCCGCTTTCCCGCCCAACCGCCGCAGAGCCACCTCACGGCCAAGTGTCGGCACTGCAGGTCTTTAAAAAGGGGCTGCATCTGAAGCAAAAATACACCTCCTTGGAGGTAGAGTAAATGTTTCCAGTCCATGATGTTTATCAGAAGTTAAGTACAGAATCAAACGTAATAAATTGCAGAGAATATCGCCAGCACTCTGGAACGTGTTAGATTAGAATTAACCGTTAGCAAGCCATGATGCAACTAACTCGTGGACAGCACAGTTGGTACCGCATCTATCATTTAGTAGAAACAAGGAACTGTAGATGCCGGTTTAGAAAGAAAAGACTCAGAATGTTGGAGTAATTGGAAGTGTTGAGTTGATTGCATTAGTCGAAACAGGGCGCACCACGTGAAGGTTGCATTCTTCCACCCCTTCTATCAGCTATCTTCTCTCTATTCCAGTCTTGATGAGGGGTCCCGACCCAAAACGTTTTTATTTTTAAAATTCTCTTTATCTCTTTACTTCCCCTATTCTAACATATGAACAAGCACCTCATATTATGCGGGTACACCAGACAGGGCATTCCAATGATGAAACTCATTGGGGGTTTTCTAATAAAGTCTTTAAATCCCTTTTTCAGTCCAACGTGATCTTTTACCCTCAGTCTGCTCTCCATAAAGAAGCTGCATGGTATTCTGTTATCAGACTTTCTTATGACATGTTATAGACAATAGGTGCAGGAGTAGGCCATTCGGCCCTTCAAGCCAGCACCGCCATTCAATATGATCATGGCTGATCATCCCAATCAGTGCCCCGTTCCTGCCTTCTCCCCATATCCCCTGACTCCGCTATTTTTATGAGCCCTATCTAGCTCTCTCTTGAAAGCATCCAGAGAACCTGCCTCCACCGCCCTCTGAGGCAGAGAATTCCACAGATTCACCACTCTCTGTGAGAAAAAGAGTTTCTTCGTCTTCGTTCTAAATGGCTTACTCCTTATTCTTATACTGTGGCCCCTGGTTCTGGACTCCCACAACATCGGGAACATGTTTCCTGCCTCTAGCGTGTCCAAACCCTTAACAATCTTACAATGTTCTGCCCATCTGATCTATGATTCTTTCAACAGTGTGTAGATGCTGGGAGTGGTTTGTTTGGGACAGAATCTGTACATCTGGAATCTCTTGTGTTGCCACTTGATGTGAAGTATTCTGCACAGACAGGTCATGGGTAATGTCTTCTGTACACTGCACATGTCACACAAACATAGAGCAAGATGGACAATAGGTGCAGGAGTAGGCCATTCAGCCATTCGAGCCAGCACAATGTGATCATGGCTGATCATCCACAATCTACCCCGTTCCTGCTGAGTATGACAACGGCATTATACACCTTCACCTTGATTTAATTTTTAGAAATAAAGTATGGAAACAGGCCCTTCGGCCCACAGAGACCACGCTGACCATCGATCACCAATTCACACTTGTTCTATGTGTAGTAGCCATTTAGGTTAACTCAGTATGTTATAACTATAACCAGTTACCTTTAAATTTTATCTGCCTGTAATTATGTGGGTGGGATTTATTATAGTCGGAGGCAAGTTTGCGGCTGGGATTCTCGCGTAGACTCCCTAGTAGTTTTTAGTTTAGTTTTAAGAAGCATAGGGGAGAGGTCACAGCTTTCCACCATGCACGGGTTCCACCATGCACGAGTTTGACTACGAGTAAGATCAAAATGTACTTAAACAAGAAGAGGTTTGGATGAATATCTTACTGTTTTTACTACAACAATAAAGAAACTATTAACCAAGAGACTGTGTTGTGAAGATTTATCTTTCGACGGCATTGAATGTCTCATGGAGAGCTCGTGAATGCGTATCGATATAATCTTCTAACCCCTGACTTCAATCATAGTGGCTAGAGGAAAGATTCCTTGAACGATATAAAAATCTGCCACTACACCATGTTATCCCATTTCCTCATCTAATCTATACACAGTAGGGGCAATTTACAGAGAGCCAATTAATCTACTTGGGATTTCTGTTTATTTGTGTTAATTGTGACAGTCGATACTTGCATTGGCAAATTTGTCCAAGCTTTTCCGTTTATCAGCCTTTGAGCTAGCATTGAATGCCCAGTTATTAGCAAAGAGGATGTTCCTTATGATTTCAATTGAGAGTCTTCTCAAATTAAAAAGAATACTGTCATTCTTGTATCTAAAGCCAATAAACGAGATTGGTATTCCGACTGCGCATGGCCAGGTCAAAGGTCACTCGCAATAAACATTCTCAGCAGCTCTGCTGCTGCATGAATACGGACCTGCTTTTCATCCGTAGTCAGGATCGAACCCAGGTCTCCGGCGCTGCAAGAGCTGTTGAATTGCTACTGAACCGTCCCCGCCCCTCCCGAGTGTCTCATTCCTGCCTAGGGATGGCCGGAGATGTCCGCGGTGACTGGACTGGCGGGACACCAGCCCGGATCAGTGGCGGCCCAGGATTAAAGCCAGCGCATTGAAGAAGACGCTAACTCCAGCTCAACTCTGCCTGTCCCACCAGGTTAATCGACAGCCCTGGACTGACGGGACACCGGCCCGGAGCAGTGGAGTTAGCACTTCTTCTCTGCGCTGGCTGTAAGCCTGGGCCTCCACTGTTCCGGGCCAGTGTCCCGTCAGTCCAGGGCTGTCGGTTAACCCGGCGGGACAGGCAGAGTTGAGCTGGAGTAAGCGCTTCTTCTCCAGGCTGGCCGTAACCCTAGGCTGCCACTGCTCTGAGCCGGTGTCCCATCAGTCCAGGATCACCCGGGACAAGTTTAGCCGCCACCGGACAGGGATGGTGCACTCGGGAGGGGATGGGGACGGTCCAGTAGCAATTCAACAGCACTTGTAGCGCCGGAGACCCGGGTTCGATCCTGACTACGGATGATATGCTGGTCTGTATTCATGCAGCAGCACAGCTGCCGAGAATGTTTATCGTGAGTGACCTTCGAGTGGCAGCTGCGGCTCACCTGCAGTCCGTCTTTTTTTTTGTCTTCTTGTGTCTGTTTTAGTTGGAATTTTGTTTTGTTAGGTTGTGTTTGTGTGTGGGGGGGGAGGGTTGGAGAAACAAGGTTTTGGTCTCTCCCTTCAGGGGGATGCGACCTTTTCTTGTCGTGTCCCCCGTCACCGTCTGTGCTCAGGCCTAATGGCGTAGCTGGCGGCCTCGGAGCTGTGGTGAGCGTTCAGAGTTCCAGCGTCAGCAGCGGCACGGCTTCAGAGCTCCGGTGCTCCAGCGGCGTTCCAGTGGTGCTCCAACTGCGGCAGCGGCACGGCTTCAGAGCTCCGGTGCTCCTGCGGCGCTCCAGCGGCGGCCCAGCTTCAGAGCTCCGGTGCTCCAGTGGTTGCTCCAGCGGCATTCCAGCGGTGCTCCAGCGGCGGCCCGGCTTCAGAGCTCCGGTGCTCCAGCGGTTGCTCCAGCGGCGTTCCAGCGGTGCTCCAACGGCGGCCCGGCTTCAGAGCTCCAGTGACGTTCCAGCAGAGTTCCAGCGGTGGCCCAGCTTCAGAGCTCCGGTGCTCCAGCGGTTGCTCCAGCGGTGGCACGGCTTCAGAGCTCCGGTGCTCCAGCGGCGGCCCGGCTTCAGAGCTCCGGTGCTCCAGCAGTAAACCCTGATTCAGAGCTGTGGCGGGGTTCCAGCATTCCGGCGACGGTGGCAGCCCGGCTTCGGAGGCTCGGCCGCGGGCCTAGTGGACGATAACATCGGAGGCCTGGATCGCCTCAGTGCAGAGGGAGAACAAGTAGGGAAGAAGACAAAAACTTTAAGACTTTTTCCTTCCACCACAGTGAGGAGGTGCCTGATGAACTCACTGTGGTGGATGTTAAATATGTGTTTATTATGTGTTTTTTTTAATTTATTATATGTTATGACTGCAAGGTAACAAATTTTGTTCAGACCGAAAGGTCTGAATGACAATAAAGGAATCTAATCTAATCTTTGACAAATCCCATGATTCCTTGCATTTCTCGGAATACCGAACTCGCTTATTCCATCTTCTTTATCACAGTAGACATCAGGCAGTATTGCAGAGAACACCATGCTCAACAGTGTGGGGCCAAGCACACAGCCTTGCTTCACACCATTGGTTACCGGGGAAGGGTCTGAAGACTCGTCATCCTTTATTCTGGCAAAATTGCAACAGCATAAGAAACCAACAGGATTAGGCCATTTGTCCTTTCAAGCTATTCACTTTAGCACAGTTTTTCATGTACAGTCTTTTGAAGATCTTAATATTCAGAAGCCCAGCAAACTCCAAGTTAAATGGACTCTATGGCTGAACCTCCACACCCTTCCATTGTCGAGAATTCAAAAGTTTCACTGCCGTCTGAGTGAAGAAAGCTCTCTTCACAGTCCTAAACAGTCAACCTTTTATTATGATACTGTGGTTCCTAATTCTAGATTCCTTATGGTGAGGAAACATCCTCATTGCATCAGGTCTATTAATCCCTCCAAAATGTTTGTATGGTACCTGGCCCTTGCTCTCACTGGGGTTGATGTGGTGACCAGAATGAAGTCACCTGTCCAGACACTGGAAATGCGAAAGGATTTGGGTCCCTTCCCAGAAGGTTTTGGTGAATGGTTTCTCAAACTGGAGATGAATAGACTAAAGATTTAGACCTGAGAGTTCAATCCACACTTGCTGAATTTGTGATTGACTCAAAAGTTGTCGATATTGTGAACCACAAAGAAATCTGATAATTTACAGCAGAATATAAATGGGCTTGAGGAATGGGAAGGTGATATAATCAGTTTTATTTAAATGCATCATTTTCACACAACCCTTAATCAAATAAATAATGGGTATTTTATAAACACATTCCACTGGTCTTTTCTCATCCTGATTTGTCCTGGGCTTTTCTCACCCTGATATGTCGTGGTATTCCCTTCCTTGATTTGGCCTGGTCTTTTCTCGCCTCCAGTTCTCTTCCCCCCCCTCCCGCCTACTTTTACTCTGAAGAAGGGTCCTGACCCATCACCTATCCTTTTTCTCCAGAGATGCTGCCTGACCTGCTGAGTTATTCCATCACGTTGTATCTATCGTTACCCCTAAACTGTGACATTTGCAGTGGGGACACTTGGTTCAAGCACACCTTGCAGAATGTGTCCTCGACTTTATAGCATGTCAGTTTGCAGACTCCAGTTGACCAGCAGGTTTTAGGCTGATCAGAAAGCAGCTTTTACTGCACTGATGAATGTATGGACACCAAAAATGTACTAAGATTTTCCCGAGGTTTTTGATTTTCATTAAAAATAAAGTTTACATTTGAAATAAACTGGTGATATTTTCCTCAGAGTGCAGGCTGAGGATCAGCCCTTATAGAACAGAATGCTGTGTTATGCGGCTGTTCAGGACAAATGCTGACAAATAGCCAATATGTCACCCTAGTCCTCCCTAAGACTCTTAGACTCTTTTTTGAGACAACTGACTCATTACTTATAAAGCCATCACAAGATCAGTGTGCTAATACGTTAGCCGTACATAAGAGGTCTGATGGGACGGCCTTTTCACCACAAATTAAGCAGACCTGGCGTTTGTTTGAAAGCTTTAGTGATGAGATTCTGCCAAACTCCTTCTCTCTCCACCACCACAATCAGTCTGAAGAAGTGTCTCAACCCAAAACGTCACCTATCCATGTTCTCTAGGGGCACTGCCTGACCTGCTGATTTACTTCAGCATTTTGTGTCTTTTTTTGTAAACTAGCATCTGCAGTTTACATGTTGAAATGATTATGAAAGCCTGCTTGGGGAAGCACCGCACAGGATCTACCATCCTTTTCCTGCAGGGCTCCAATTATATTTTGAGAAACTGCTGCCTCACCTCATCAAAGACCCTGGTTCAATCCTGATCTCGGGTGTAGTCTGTGTGGAGTTTGTACATTCTCTTTGTGACAACCTGGATTCCTCCAGGTGTTCCAGTTTTGTATATTATTCGGCTACGGTAAATTACCACTAATGCATTGGTCATTATTAGAATCTGGGGGAGTTAAAGAGAATGTGGCGAGAATTAACAAAGGGATTAAGGTACGGTTGATGTAAAAATGGGTAGTTTGTTGTTGTGTGGACTCCTAAGGGTCTGTTTCTGTACATATATAAGATTCCAACACGTATGTAATCAAAGGTGGCACATGATCCTGTAGACGCTGAAATCTTGAGCAAAACACAAACTGCTGGGACTGAGTGGGTCAGGCAGCACCTGTAGACGGAATGGGCAGAGGATGTTTTAGATCAGGACTCTTGTTCAGACTGCAGAAGGGTATGAAGATGGGTCCCGACCCATAATTCTCCGTCCTCACATGCTCTCTGGTCTGCTAAGTTCCTCCAGCCCTTTGTATTTTGTTGTAATTAAAGGTGTTCTTTTGGATAAAGTGAGTGATATACTAGGACAGGTAATGCAGAACAGTCCAAGTAAAAGGAACAGGAGGAAACAACATGGACAGACCCATCCTACCTAATACTGAGAAATTCAATACAATGAATGTGACACTTGGTGTTTACCCAACCAGGATCCACTCACAGTTTCATACAGCCATTCATGAATGCAACCATCAGAATGATAGCCATGCAGGGATTTACAGATGCGGGTCCTTGAGCAATACACAAAGTGCTGGAGTAACTCAGCATCACTGGACGTTTTGTGTTAGGACCCGTCTTCACACTCATTACATTTCTCCCATGTCAAGATGTTTTCTCGAGAAAGGTGGACAATCTTATTCGGAGTAATAATCCAGAAGCTTGGAGCAAAGATTTGGAAACAGAGTTTCGAATCGCACCATGGTAGCCATGGATTTTTTTGTCAATAAACTTGGAATAAAAAAGTAGTCGGTGTAATGGTTACCATTAAAAAAAAATAATCGGATCTATTTGGAAACTCTAATCGGTCATGCTTATCCTGTGTGGCTCGTACACTCCAGCACCACTGGATGTCCACAATAAACCACTCAGATAGTAAACCGTGCCTTCAGTCGCTTACAGGAGTGCGCTTCTACCCTAGGCGGTTTATGGGAACGCGCCCCCGCCCTCGGTCACTTACGGGAGCGCGCATCTAGCCTCAACGAGTTACGGTAGAGCGCAGTAATAAGGAATTGCATGTGGTTTAAAAAAAGAAGACACACAATACTGAAATAACGCAGCGGGTCAGGCAGCAACCCCGAATAACAGGGTAGGTGGCATTTGTGCAGGAAGGAACTGCAGATGCTGGTTTACAGCGAAGATAGACACAAAATGCTGGAGTAGTTCATTGGACCATGCAGCATCCCTTGAGAAAAGAAATAGGTGACGTTTCCAGTCGAGACCTTTCTTCCGACCAAGGTGACGTCTGCGTGTCTAACCCCTTAAAGTTTTTTTTTAATTACCCGTGTGCTCCACTCAGTTCTTGCAGCATTCCCATCTGTCGGTCCAGTTACACGTCGTATAATTTTGTCCCAAAAGGATGCATTTTCCGTAGGTTCTGCTAACTGAAATTTATTTTCCAACTCTAGAGGATTGCCATAGGCCACGGACGTAGCAACAATGAGAGCGTTTCACAGCAATGATTGAAGTCGCACTTACAGAAGACATTCCTCTCGCAGGCTGAAGAGTTTCGACCCGAAACGTCACCCATTCCATCTCTCCAGAGACGCTGCCTGTCCCGCTGAGTTACTCCAGTTTTTTGTGTCTAACTTCGGTTTAAACCAGCATCTGCAGTTCCTTCCTACACATTCCTCTTGCACTGGTTATTGGGTCTGCTAGTCCTCTTGCACAATGTATCGCCTAGTCCGAGTGGACACGCGGCAGCGCTGCGCTGGGGCCGTCGGGGCACGTGGTCCCGACCCGACCCGACCCCGCGCGCCTCGAATTGCCGAGGCTCGCGCGGCGGCGCCGTTGGCGGGGGGGAGCGGCGGTTGTAGGAGAAGCTTTAGATAATAAAACAGGACAACGCAGAGGGGCGAGTGGAGAGGTAAAGCAAATAATCAACAAGATAACAAATAAGGTAAAGGTGAAGACCAGTATTAACATCCAATAACTTCACGAACCCGCACTTTGCAGCGTTCATGCTACGAACGGGATGGGGCGCAAAATGGCGCTCGACCCCATGATGGTGGGTAAGGACCAGAGAGTAATTAAAGCGACTGTAAACGTCGAGCTTTGCCATGCCCCGGCCCGAGGTGACAAGTAACCTTATGCAGTTGTCCCGTGCAGGCCTGGGTAGGGAGAACAATAACATTTGGTCTTATCTACTTAACACAGAGGAAAAATATCAGTTTCCCATAACTATTTCTTTACATCTACACCATCCTTATTGAATCTCCCGTATTTTACTTTCCCCTTTTCTCTCTTTTTTTACTTCTTAAAATGTATTAGAAACATAGAAAATAGGTGCAGGAGTAGGCCATTGGCCCTTCGAGCCAGCACCACCATTCAATATGATCATGGCTGATCATCCAAAATCAGTGCCCCGTTCCTGCTTTCTCCCCATATCCCTTGATGCTGTTTGTTCTTAGAGCTACCGTATATCTAACTGTCTTGAACACATCCAGTGAATTGGCCTCCACTGCCTTCTGTGGAAGAGAATTCCACAGATTCACAACTCTCTGGGCGAAAAATATTTTCCTCATCTCAGTCCTAAATGGCCTACTTATTCTTAAACTGTGACCCTTGGTTCCGGACTCCCCCACCATCAGGAACATTTTTCCTGCATCTGTCCTGTTTAATCCATTAAGAATTTTACCCGTTTCTATCAGATCCCCTCGCATCCTTCTAAATTCCAACGGATATAAGCAGGGCAGGACTAAAGTCAATTGGACCAATTGCTCCCTAATTGGGCCCCACGCCTTTGGGGCCCCCGCGCTAGGCTGGTGGGCAACACACTCTATCCCCTCAGCAGCGAGCCCAGTAAGTGAAATTCCTCACCAACAACAACACAGTTAACTCTCAATACTGTCACCACTTTCCGGGATACTATTCCTGTATCCCTTTCTGCACCCACACATACCGGTATTTCACACCTGGGGCACGGGGGACCCGTTACTACAACTTTACTTCAGACAGTTACAGTGTGCTCGCCAGCGGATGTGTACACACGCCTGATGTTACCAGGATAGTCACTGACCGAGCAGCTGACTTATCTGGAATTAGTAAGTCAAGGTGCATCTGAAGCTAACAGCGCCGTCCGCTCCCAAAAGCAGCAGTTACCACATGGAATAGCGTTTGATTTACGCCACACAGTCACATGCATAAACGTGTGGACACAATAGTTCATTGTCATATCTACCAAGGTACAGTGAAATTATTTTACCTAGAGATCAGTGCGATTATTGCCGTACCCAAGTACACTGCCCGGTTAGCACATAATGCACAGAAACAGGCACTGAGTCTATATGCAATAGTCGCCAGGTATTGGCGCCATTTCACGGACCCAGAGGCCTGTTGTAGCTGTCGTATCAACCGAAACATCACGTCCCCTTCTACCCCCATTTGCACACAAAACGTGTGTGTGTTTGCATAATACAGGACCCAGTGGTAAGCCACGGCTGCGATTGGTACATGTAGTAACTAACAAGTGTGTCGGGGAAAAAAAGTGGTCAATATCAGCTTCACAAAGCTGAAGCTTGAGATGCTGCCGGGAGCAGTCGTGCGGCGAAAGCGTGGCGGCAGTGACAGCAGGTCACATTCCCCGCTCCCTCCCATCATCAACCTCGGGGCCTTCCGATTCCCGCCCTTCATTCTCACCCATCGGGAGGGAGCTGTACAGGGACAACATTCTCCCTGACCATAGACTGAAACATTGATTGGTTCCAACCGCAGAGCCCATACAGAATATTAGTAAAGCTTTGTTAAATAACGTGTGGAATAATGCAGTTTAATGGTAATTAGCAGCTACGGTAAAGGTTGGAAGCCAGCGGAGGTACTGACAGTCAGACGAGAGCAGGAGAGATTAAGACAGTATATAATCCATAGCACCCAAGTGTACAATTTCATAATATATACTAAATAACAGGGCTGACAGACTTTGGCTGCGCACCTGGGGCTCACCACAATTGTTCCTAATTGGGCCCTGCACCTCCTAAGGCCAGCCCTGACTATAAGCCCAGTCAATCCATTCATTCATCATATGTCAGTCCCACCATCCCGGGAATTAACCTGGTGAAACTACGCTGCAATCCCTCAATAGCAAGAATTACATCTGATTTATTTTAGATTTGATGAAAAGTCAAAATCTTATATGAAAAGTCATCGATCTGAAATGTTAACTATATTTTCCCTCTGTAGATACTTCCTTAATCACCGAGTATATCGCATTTGTATTTTTATTTCAGATTTTCAGCATTTGTGAAATTTGCCTTGCAACATTTTCTTTTCAGAATTGTTAAATAAATTCTAGAAGTCAAGCATTGATTATATATCAACTGTCGGCTAATTCTTACACTATGCTTCACTTATTTTAGGATGTCACATCTGGTACCACTCCCTGTACCCTGCCCTGTAAACCTTGGAACAATGAAGGTTGATGCCTCAGGGTCAGAGTTGCATCAGTTTGTGAGAGAGGGCAGTCACACCAAGGTGAAAAAAATTCTAAAGAAAGGTAGGGATCATATATTTAAGAATTTTGTTTTAGGTTATTTGGACTTTGGATTTGCTGCCTACATTTATTTAACTTTACTGTTAAGAAAGACATGGCCTAGAAAACGTTGTCTTGTAAACCTTGTAAGTAATAATTTGGAATTATCTCCATGAGAACAAATTATAGAATTGTACTGTGCATATGACGATAGAAAACATACTGTTTGTAGTTTGTACTCTTGCTATTGTCCCACTAAAAGTAGTGAAGTTGCTTCTGCTTCAATATGCACAGCTTTAACTTTAAATCTTTGTCAAGCATGAAATCCAGTTTATTTAAGTAATTTATAGACTGGTATATTACTGGTATATACGCAAAGTTAATGTTGTCACTTGGAAATAAAAATGCGATTGCAAAAGCTCTGAAAATTAAAATGGAAAATTATAGGAATACCCAGCAGGTTGGGGAGCATTTATGGAGGGCCAGCACGGCGGCAGAGTATGCGATGCTACTGCCTCACAGTTGTAGCTGCCCGTGTAGTGTTTGTGCATTCTCCATGTTATTGCTTTTCAGTACAGTAAATTCTTGCTTTAACAGTCCCTTTCATAACAGATTTCGGTTATAACGGACGGATCTACTGATGCCATCCCAACTTGCAACGCCGCTCCTGCTCGCAGGTGCACCAGCAAGCCCTTCTTCACCCACAACAGAATCCAATTGATGTGGCTGTTGTTCCAGCTCCCGTTGTAACCCCCGGGGCTATCACTTAATTCACTTCCCCCCCCACCCCCATTGCTGCTTCCTCCTCCATTTCCCATCACTTTGTTCACTCCGCCACTCTCTCATCCACCGCCACATTTTCCCAATGCTCTATTCACTCTACCTCTCTCCAGTCTCCCCCCACCACTTCCTCCTCCTCCCGTTGTTATGTCCACACAGTTATGGTGGACAATCGGCAATATTGGACACCCGAACACCCCCCTCCCCCATGGTCTGTTATAAAAAGGCTAAGAGGGTTTGTTCAGTTTCCCCCACAAAGTACTGGTTTATAGGTTAACTGGAAATTACCCCTAATGTATAGGGAAATAGATACAAGGAAATAAGCTGGTATAATTTAAAAAATAGCTCAGTTACTGGATATCTAAAATAAAACAGAAAACCCTGAAAACACTTTGCTGGTCAGGCTGTATCTCTGGTAAGACAGTAGCCATTTTGTTTTCTTCCCTGAAAACAAGATGCATTTCCTAATAATCATTTCCATTGATATTTAAGTTATTGATCAAAAGTTGAACAAGATGGTTGTTCACCATGTACATACCATAGGAAGATAGAAAAATAGGTACAGGATATGCTATTTTGCTTTTTTGAGCCTGTCCTGTCATTCATGACATCCAATATCGAAATACCATATTCCTGCTGTATCCTCTGTACCTTAATGCCTTTTGTATCTAGAAATCTATCTGTCTGCATCTCTTTTTAATTTTTTTTAATTTATTAGAAGGAAATGTACAGGAGTAGAACAAAAGGCATATACAATTCTACAGTTATTGTACAACTTCAATTTTGACTTTTTAGCTTTGAATTAGAGGAAAAGAAAAGAGAAAGAGCAAGAAAGAGAAAAGGTGAGATGTGCAAAGATAGGACCCCTACACTACCAAAGTAGCCAAAGAGTGGATAAAAGAAAGAAGAGAGGAATAGAAAGGAAAAACAAAAAGAAAAAGAGAAAAGTGGTGATATACCTGACTCTCGTCCCTCCCCACCCACCTCACCCAACCCATAGTTAGATTTAAATCCAAAGTTGTGTTGCGCCATACTATCCTTGTAAGAAATGGGTGAAGGGTGTCCATGTCTTGGAAAAATGATCAGCACTCGTAGTTAGGGCAGCAAATCTATCACTGTACCATCCCTAAAAATTAAGCCCATTGCCGTGTCATTGCTGATCTGCAATGCCGTGACTCGGATTCGAACCGAGGTTGCTGCGGCCACGACGCAGAGTACTAACCACTATACGATCACGGCGAGCTACATGGGCACTGATGAACAATGCATTCAATCAGCCTTAAACGCAGCATAATCCAACTTTTTCCTCAAAATCCTCGTTGGTAACAGCACTGATGTCAGACTTACTTGTCTAGAACAGTACAGGAAAAGGCACTTCAACCCACAATAGCCAAACATGATTTCAAGTTAAAATAATCTCCTCTGCCTGCTTGTGATAATGGCCTTTCTCATTCTACCCTCCACAAACATGAGATCAATCATTCAAATTCACCAGGTTTATGATTTTTATCAAAACTTCTCATTCTGTTGCCTTATCTATTGTTGACTTCCACCCTTTAATATTCATGCTGACCTTTTTTAACAAATCTTTGCTTAAAATTCCCGCTCTTATTTTCAAATTGGTCCATGATCTCGCACTCCCTTTCTCCAATTCTCTTGACAAGAGGACAAATGTTATTCAGTAGGTGGTTGTGTTGTGCAATACAATACCAGGAGTAAGTTTGAAGACAAATTTACTTGTAGTGTTCAAAACTGGGTAAGTATCTGAATTCAATTAATTTGCTGGGCAAAGGCAAGACAGCAGGGAGTCTGACCAACTGAATTGCTTACATATACAGTCAGTATGAATTCAACAGACTGAATTGCCTCCGTCCTGTAACCATCTGTAATCTTGATATTCTCCAGGCCTAAATCTCAGCAAATCCCTTATTTCACTTCAATTTAGAAGAATGAGAGGGGATCTTATCTATTGTAATATAAAACTCTGATCTTGGATGTGGTATTTATTTGTGTGTGTGTGCTTTCATATGTGATTCACATCCCCTCAAAAACCCAACGCGGTAACGGTGACATCTTTACACATTCCGGTAGATTTACCTCATGATTTCGAAAATCCCCTCATCTGAAAATTTGATTAATTATTTCCTGAGTTTTTTACTAAAATTGTTCACCAATCTGACATCTTTTTAAAATCTAACATGCTGAATCGAGCTGGATGACGTCACAATGCCTTTGCTCCTCGCGGCAAGCTAGAGTCCATGCCAACCACCGATCACCTTGTACAGTAGCACTACCCTACACAATAGGGACAATTTACATTTTACCCAAGAGAGTACACAGAGAGTTGTGAATCTGTGGAATTCTCTGCCACAGAAGGCAGTGGAGGCCAATTTACTGGATATTTTCAAGAGAGGGTTAGATATAGCTCTTAGGACTAACAGCATCAAGGGATATGGGGAGAAAGCAGGAACAGGCTACTGGTTTTGGATGATCAGCATGATCATATTGGATGGTGGTGCTGGGCTGGCTCGAAGGTCCAATGGGAAATTGGTCCAAAAAACACGGGAAATAACGAGGACCAAAAAACTCGGGAAATAATGAATCAAATTTTCAGATGAGGGGATTTTTGAAATGATGTGGGAAATCTACCAGAATGTGTAAAAATGTCACCATTACCACGTCGGGTTTTCGAGGAGATGTAGACCAATGGCCTACTCCTGCACCTATTTTGCTATGTTTCTAAGATATCTGCACTCTTCAATTCTGGCTTCTTGGTAAATTTCAGAAATAACAACAGAACTACATTGACTGTTTTGCTTTTAACTACCTAAATACCAAACTCCAGAATACCATCCCTAAGGTTTCCCATCTTTCTTTTTGAGACATTGAAAATAAGAGTTTGGGATGTCTTGTTGCAGCTGATCAAAATATTAGTTAGCCCGCACTTAGATCATTGTGTAAAATTCAGGTCTCCAAAGTATAGAAGTGATGTGGTAGTATTAGAAAGAGCTCTGAAGAGATTCTCCGTGATGCTGCCTGGATTGGATGGCTTTATTCATAAGAAGAGAGTTGATAAACTGGGTTTATTCTCACTGGAAAGTACGAGGCTGAGGAGTAACCTAATTAAGGTTTATAAACATATGAGGGACATAGATAGTGTAGATAGTCAGTCTTTTTCCTTGGGTAAGGGGAATGCCAAACTAAAGGACATGGGGATAACTTTAACCCCTTAATCTGAGGGATTAATTTTTCAAGGATATGGTGGTGATTATATGGAATGAAGAAGTGGTCAAGGTGTATACAATAACAATGTTTAAAGAGCAGTTGGACAAGTACTTAGATACCAAAGGAGTAGAAGGAATGGGCAACGTTTCGAGTCGAGACCCTTCTTCAGACCGAAGGTCAGGGGAGAGGGAAGCATAGAGATGTGGAAGGTTAACCCTTCCTTAATTTTGCATCTGGTTCCTCAGGTTTTCACAAGGGAGAACTGGTGTAAGAACAGAATATGGTTGCTGACCCTAAGCTCAAGGTAAATAAAGACAAGTGGATAACATTTGACTTTACTTTTTTCTTGACACCAGAGAAAGGTAAAATATATTGTAATCCACACATTCATTTAGTCTATCTTCTTATTTACGTAGCTCTGAGCACATTCAGTGAAATAATGGAAACATAGAAAATAGGTGCAGGAGTAGGCCATTCAGCCCTTCGAGCCAGCACTGCCATTCAATATGATCATGGCTGATCAACCAAAATCAGTACCCCATTCCTGCTTTTTCCCCATATCCCTTGATTCGGTTAGCCCTAAGAGCCATATCTAATTCTCTTGAAAACATCCAGCGAATTGGCCTCCACTGCCTTCCACAGATTCACAACTCTTTGGGTGAAAACGTTTTTCCTCATCTCAGTTCTAAATGGCCTACCCCCTCATTCTTAAACTGTAACCCCTGGTTCTGGACTCCCCTAACATTGGGAACATTTTTTCAGCATCTAGCCTGTGCAACCCCTTAAGAATTGTATATGTTTCTATAAGATCCCCTCTCACCCTTCTAAATTCCAATGAATACAAGCCTAGTCGACCCATTCTTTCATCATATGTCACTCCCGCCATCCTGCTGCACTCCCTCAATAGCAAGAACATCCTTCCTCAAATTAGGAGATCGAAACTGCACACAATACTCGAGGTGTGGTCTCACCAGGGCACTGTACAACTGCAGTAGCACCTCCTTACTCCTATACTAAAACCCTCTCGCTATGAAGGCCAACATGCCATTTGCTCTCTTCTCTGCCTGCTGTACCTGCATGCTTACTTTCAGTGACTGATGTACAAGGACACACAGGTCTCGTTGCACCTCCCCTATTCCTAATCTGACACCATTCAGATAATAATCTGCCTTCTTGTTCTTGCCACCAAAGTGGATAACTTCACATTTATCCTCATTATACTGCATCTGCCCGCTCATCCATCCTATCACCCTGCAGCCTCATAGCATTCTCCTCGCAGCTCACACTGCCACCCAGCGGTGTGTCATCCGCAAAATTGGAGATGTTGTATTTAATTAACTTGTCTAAATCATTAATATATATTGTAAATGACGGATCCCAGCACTGAGCCTTGCGGCACCCCATTGTGAGATATGCAATGTGCTCACAATCACTGCTCAAAGACTAAATCGTGGAAGCAAGAGATTCTTTATTTTCGAGTCTGCAGAGCCGGGTGTCTCTCCAAGTTGAGACACACCAAAGTCAGAAGGGTAAACCCCCTTTATACACAGAATTCTACATCCAACCTCCCCTCCTTTGACCCACTCCAATCAGACACTGAGGTGGACAACATCATACATCGCATGTCCATGGTAATGAGCAGTTTCTTGACCAGGGGTGTGTTGTAATATTCTTTTATTTTATTAAGCATGCTCAGTTGTTCATGACCTACCCTAGTTTTACTCACCTCCAAGTGAACTCTCTCAGTTCTCCTATATCAGCACTAAAGCTAAGCTATAGTGACAAGGGTCCCATCTATCACTCCATTCTACTGATAGGGGTCTCTCTACATCACTCCCTTCTACCGCTATACAATGCTATCACTTCTTACTCAAGGATGGGTCTGGTAACTTTTATCAGCAGCTGTGTCAGAACCCTCTCCCTGGCCCCTATCGGTTTGAATCCTCTTTAAAGCCCCTTACAATAGAGGGGTTTAATCACTTTATCCCTCACACCATTAGTCACTGCCTGCCATTCTGAAAAGGACCTGTTAATTCCTAATATTGCATCCGCTGCTCTAGATTCAGTTGCTCTACATCGGTGAGACCAAGCGTAGGCTTGGCGATCGCTTCACCGAACACTACCGCTCGGTTCGCAATGACCAACCTGATCTCCCGGTGGCTCAGCACTTCAACCACCTCCCATTCCGAATCCGACCTTTCTGTCTGGGCCACCTTCATGGCCAGAGTGAGGACCATCGTAAATTGGAGGAGCAGCACTCTGCCCATTTCGCTTGGGCAGTTTGCACCCCAGTGATATGAACATTGACTTCTCTAATTTTAAGTAGTCCTTACTTTCTCCTCCCCTTCTCAGCTCTCTCTCAGCCCTCTGGCTCACCTCTTCCTTTCTTCCTCCCACCCCCCACCCTCACATCAGTCTGAAGAAGGGGTTTGACCTAAAACGTTGCCTATTTCCTTCGCTCCATAGATGCTGCCTCACCCGCTAAGTTTCTCCAGCATTTTTGTCTACCTGTTAATTCCTAATCTTTGAGGTTCTGCTTTTAACCTCTTCTAGATCCCAAAATCATTTGTAGTACCTCAGCCTTCCCTTTACCTATATTGTAGATATCAATGTGGACCACAGTTATAGTTGAGACACTACAATTTTCTCACTGTCTCTATCCTGTGCAGCTGAGCCATATGGGGACCTGCTCCATAGCTCATGTCAATTGTCATATCCAATTGAGTAAATCTGTCAGTAAGTAAGGTGGATCCTGAGGATCACCCATTCTGCACACTCATAAATGATACCTCTCTCCAGCCTCCCTCCACCACCGCCTCCTCCTCCCGTTGTTCCGTCCACACAGTTACAGTGGACAATCGGCAATATTGGACACCTGAACACCCCTCTCCCCCCATGGTCTGTTATAAAGAGGCTAAGAGGGTTTGTTCAGTTTCCCCCACAAAGTACTGGTTTATAGGTTAACTGGAAATTACCCCTAATGTATAGGGAAATAGGTACAAGGAAATAAGCTGGTATAATTAAAAAAAATACTACAGTTGCTGGATATCTAAAATAAAACAGAAAACCCTGAAAACACTTCGCTGGTCAGGCTGTATCTCTGGTAAGACAGTAGCCATTTTGTTTTCTTCCCTGAAAACAAGGTGCATTTCCTAATAATCATTTCCATTGATATTCAAGTTATTGATCAAAAGTTGAACAAGATGGTTGTTCACCATGTACATACCATAGGAAGACAGAAAAATAGGTACAGGATATGCTATTTTGCTTTTTTGAGCCTGTCCTGTCATTCATGACTTATCCAATATCGACATACCATATTCCTGCTGTATCCTCTGTACCTTAATGCCTTTTGTATCTAGAAATTTATCTGTCTGCCTCTCTCTTAATTATTTATTTATTTATTTTAATTTATTAGAAGCAAATGTACAGGAGTAGAACAAACGGCATACAGTTATTGTACAGCTTCAATTTTGACTTTTTAGCTTTGAATTAGAGGAAAAGAAAGAGAGCAAGAAAGGGAAAAAGTGAGATGTGCAAAGATAGGACCCGTAGACTACCAAAGTAGCCAAAGAGTGGATAAAAGAAAGAGAGGAATAGAAAGAAAAAAGGACAAAAATAAAAAGAGAGAGAAAAGTGATATACCTGCCTCTCGTCCCTCCCCACCCACCTCACCCAACCCATAGTTAGATTTAAATCCGAAGTTGTGTTGCGCCATACTATCATTGTAAGAAATGGGTGAAGGGTGTCCATGTCTTAGAAAAATGATCAGCACTCGTAGTTAGGGCGTCACTAAAAATCCATCACTAAAAATTAAACCCATTGTCGTGTCATTGCTGATCCGCAATGCCGTGACTCGGATTCGAACCGAGGTTGCTGCGGCCACGACGCAGAGTACTAACCACTATACGATCACGGCGAGCTACATGGGCACTGATTGTTCTATGAACAAAGCAGTTCTATCTCTTATCAGTTCTTGTATAATCAAATGCTGGTACATCCATTTCCTCAAAATCCCTGTTGGTAACAGCACTGATGTCAGACTTACTGGTCTATTATAGAACAGTACAGGAACAGGCACTTCAACCCACAATAGCCAATCATGATTTCAAGTTATTTTCAGGCTCCTCATCCTGCTTATGATAATGGCCTTTCTCATTCTACCCTCCACAAACATGAGATCAATCATTCAAATAAAAAAATTAAAACAATTAAAGATAAAAAAGAGGTAGACAGATAGATTTCTGGATACAAAAGGCATTTGCGGCGGTGCGACTCACGTTGCATCGGCCCCTACTGCCTGTCTGGTTGTTTTTTTTTGTCTAGTTAAATGTAGTTGTTCGTGTTTTTTTTGTACTGTTTCTTACTGTGTAAATGTGGGGAGTGGGGGGTTAGGGGGAAACTTTTAAAATCTCTTCCCTGCACGGGAGACCCGACTTTTTCCCGTTGGGGCCTAGTACTGTGGAGCGGCCTCCGACCGGGACGACCTGGGGGCTCCAGTCACGGAGCCTGCGGAGCTATGGACTTACCATCGTGGGTCTGGCCGGCCTCGGAGCGTGGGGAGCAGTGGTGGCTCGCTGCTGCGGCCCGACTCCAGAGCTCCAGCTCCAGCTCCAGCTGCGGCCCGACTCCGGAGCTCCAGCTCCAGCTGCAGATTACTGTCGGGATATCGGGAGCTCGCGGGTCCGGGTGGGAGACCGCTTCCCGGAGCTCCTGCATCGCAACTTCTGCCCGTGTCGCGGGGTTGGAAGGACCTGGAGTGGGGCCGTACATCGCCCGGCGCGGCTTAAATGGCCGCAGGACATTCGAGCGCCCGCCGGGGTCTCCAACTTTGTGACTTTTGGGCCTAGAGCGGGGCTGTACATCTCCCTCTAGCGCGGCCTCAATGACCGTGGGACTTAACATCGCCCGCCTGGGGCTTCGACATCGGGAGAGAAATGGTGCGGGGGAGAGAGAAGACTTTGCCTTCCATCACAGTGAGGAGGAGATTCACTGTGATGGATATTTGTGTAAATTGAATTGTTTGTATGTTTTGTAGGAATTGTTTTGTTTGTATGGCTGCAGAAATGGAGTTTGGTTTGACCCTCTCTAAGGTTCGAATGACAAGTAATAAAATCTAATCTAATCTAATCTAATTCACCAGATTTATGATTTTATCAAAACTTCG
Source organism: Okamejei kenojei (assembly GCA_035221665.1). NCBI lineage: Eukaryota > Metazoa > Chordata > Chondrichthyes > Rajiformes > Rajidae > Okamejei > Okamejei kenojei. The sequence goes on along the minus strand of CM069156.1, from coordinate 29,285,742 downwards.
CATTCTGTTGCCTTATCTATTGTTGACTTCCACCCTTTAATATTCATGTTGACCTTTTTTAACAAATCTCTGCTTAAAATTCCCGCTCTTATTTTCAAATTGGTCCATGATCTCGCACTCCTTTTCTCAAATTCTCTTAACATGAGGACAAATGTTATTCAGTAGGTGGTTGTGTTGTGCAATACAATACCAGGAGTAAGATTGAAGACAAATTTAGTTGTTGTGTACAAAACTGGGTAAGTATCTGTATTGAATTAATTTGCAGGGCAAAGGCAAGACAGCTGGGAGTCTGACCAACTGAATTGCTTATATATACAGTCAGTATGAATTTAACAGACTGAATTGCCTCTGTCCTATAACCATCCTGCACCTATTTTCTATGTTCTATGTTTCTGACAAAGAAACAGAGGTGTTTCCAGGAGTGTCTAGGAGTTGGTTACAATGGATCGATAGAACTCATATTTCTCCCATTCCAGTTCTGGTAACCTCTGCTCAGTAATCCAGTGGTGGTCCCAGTGAGACCTGAGAGACTACGCCAATGTTAAAGTTCACTTAAAAAGATAGACAAAGTACAAATTCTTAAGACCATACAAAGCTTTAATTTAACGTCTGACGGGTGTGGACCCAGAGACCCAGAGGCAACAGTTTCACGTCTGAATCTCCAGCAGCACACACAATGAAATATCAGAAAACACGAGCTTATATAAGTACAGATATAAAACCAATTGCATGATGTAATGTACAAAAAGCATCTTCCACCTCCAAATATGGAGTTGTTTTTCACTCTTTGCCAAAAGCCAGACACTCCAATGGCATCTTCTGGGCCCCTTCTTATCTGATTAACCTCTTCAACTTACCTATACAAAATTTGTAAAAAACTGCGAACTTTTCAACTTTGCAAGAGAGCTGTGAATGTTTCAACTTAAGTTAAAAAAAACCCTTGTCACGATGGGAGTTGTCGAAATCCCATCATACATTACAATTGGCCTTTTACAACAGGAAAGCTTAAATATGACAACAATCAATTAATAACTAACTCTTTCATTCCTTCCTTTTATCAGAACCTAATAACAATTATAGTCCTTGGTTAGTACATAGTAGAGGCTTCAGACATTTCAGTACATAGATTAATATGATGATCAGCAGTACAACAGATCCATAATGTATCACCATTCCTCATATTCTTCCAAACATGCTAAATGGCCACCATTCTACCTTTATTAAAGTTATGCATTTCCTCCCCTACCTCTGTAATCTTCTTTATTTCTGCAGTAATATGTGCTGCTAAATCTGTAATGTTAGAAGATTAATCAGGGATGTGAGTGCAGCATTCACACCCTATAATAGCACAAGTCAATCCTATTATCCTATAGGGATATACGACAAAGTGCATCAATTTCAGCCATAATGGATGAAAGGGCCTTTTAATTGTAGGTAAAGATGTCCGCCATTTAATTAAAGAATTTCTTTAATTAAACCAAAATTAAATCAAGAATTTCTTTAATCAAACCAAAATTCGCAGAGCATCAGCACCCATGTCACTGAAGAGGGTGATACAAGCACAGAAATGCCGGTGGAGGAGCCCACGCAACAACTACAAAGACCTCCATTGGAGGGAAAGATCAAAGGGCACAAACCTGGAGTGAAGTGGCCCAAAGCTGTTGAAAAGAAAGAGTGGGAGACGGTCAACAGTGACCTTATACATATCTTGGAGCAACAATTGGGCACAGCAGTGGAAAAGCTTGAAAGGATGGGCAACATAATCTACAGCTATGGAGAAGAACGGTTTGGGGTGAGTAAAGGGAGAAGTGGAAAGAAGTTACCAACACCAATTAAGTCCAGGAGGCAGCAGGAGATCGAGAGGCTAATCAGAGAGAGGAGACAGTTGAAAAAGCAATGGAAAAAAGCAACTGACGCAGAGAGAGAAGGTCTCATGCTACTCCAAGAGGACATCAAGAGCCGATTGGCAACCTTGCGAAAAACAGAGAACATATGGAAACTTCGCAAGAATAAAGAACACGGTTCTACAAAGACCCTTTCAAGTTCATCAAAGACCTCTTCGCAAAGGAAAAAAGTGGAACTTTGAAAACATCAAAACAAGAATTGGAGGAACACCTGGAAAAGGCCCACCAAGACACAAAAAGGCATGAGCAGTTAGTCGTCCCACATGACATCCCGCCTATTCAACCACCTGAATTCAACCTGGACACCAGCCCTCCGAAATGGAAAGAGGTAGAGAACACTGTCCGGCGAGCAAGAGCAGCATCAGCTCCGGGGCCAAACGGAGTACCATACAAGCTCTACAAGAATACACCGGATGTGTTACGCTTTCTATGGAAGCTCATAAGGGTGGTGTGGAAGAAGCAAACAATACCTAAGGTGTGGCGAAGGGCCGGCGGCGTACTAATACCTAAAGAAAAGGATGCATCAGACATCAGCCAATTCCGGCCAATATGTCTCCTCAACGTCGAGGGAAAAATCTTTTTCAGCATTGTATCACAAAGGCTATCCACCTATCTGGTAACAAACAAGTACATTGATACATCTGTACAGAAAGCAGGAATTCTAGGTTTTTCGGGCTGCTTGGAGCATACAAGCATGATCTGGCACCAGATCCAAGCAGCTAAGAAGGACAAGAGAGACCTACATGTGATCTTCCTCGATCTGGCCAATGCATTTGGTTCAGTTCCACATGAACTCCTTTGGGAATCTTTTGCCTTTTTCCATGTACCAGAGCTCATCACCACACTGGTCAAGAACTATTTCCAAGACCTGCAGCTGTGCTTCACAACAGCTGAATTCAGTACAACATGGCAGCGCTTGGAAGTAGGCATCATGGCAGGCTGCACAGTCTCACCCTTGGCCTTTACAATGGCCATGGAAGTCATCATCAGGGCCTCAAAATGGGTGGTGGGCGGTGAACGAACCAGTGCTGGGCTCCGTCTGCCACCCATCAGGGCATACATGGACGATATGACAACAATAACCACTACTGCAGCATGCACCAAGCGGCTACTTGGAAAGCTGCAGGAGAACATCAAGTGGGCCCGAATGAAAATCAAACCAAGTAAGTCTCGAAGCATCTCCATAGTTAAGGGTGCGCTTAGAGACACAAGTTCCGGATCGGTGACGACCTAATACCAACAGTGTCTGAGCAGCCAGTAAAAAGCCTGGGCAGATGGTACAACGCAAGTCTCAAAGACAAAGAGCAGGTGCAACAACTAAGGCAAGAAATTGTCAACGGCCTGGAGATCATCAATCAGACCCTACTGCCTGGGAAACTGAAGCTCTGGTGCCTACAGTTTGGACTCCTTCCTCGGACAATGTGGCCACTGACCGTTTATGAAGCTCCAATAACAACTGTGGAGAAGATGGAGCGAACCATAACTTCATACGTGAAGAAATGGCTCGGTGTCCCACGATGTCTAACTAACATCGGCCTCTATGGCAAAGGGGTCCTGGAACTACCTCTCACTAGTCTAACAGAGGAATACAAGTGTTCCAAAGTAAGACTCCAGATGACACTGAGGGACTCTTGAGACAAGACCATCAGTGCTGTTGCACCGCCGCTAGTAACGGGCCGGAGGTGGACACCATCTGATGCAGCACAGCAAGCTTCATCAGCCCTGAGGCACAAAGACGTTGTGGGGCAAGTGCAGCAGGGAAGAGGAGGCTTTGGCCTTACGACAAGTAAACCAACTTGGCGAAAGGCCACAACATCAGAGCGGGGGACATTGGTGGTTGAGGAGGTGCGGCGACAGGAGGAGGCCGCAAGAAGTGCAAAGGCGGTCTCTCTTGCCAAACAGGGGCAATGGATGCAGTGGGAAGGTGTGGAGCGGAGGAAGATCAGCTGGAAAGAACTATGGGAAATGGAATCAAGCAAGATCAGCTTCATCATCAGAGCGACATACGACGTCCTTCCATCACCAAAGAACCTCAATCAGTGGTACGGCGAGGATCCAACCTGTGCCCTCTGCCCAACTCCAGCGACCCTCAAACACATCATGGTAGGCTGCAAGACCAGCCTCACGCAAGGGAGATACACGTGGCGGCATAATCAGGTATTAAAAAGCCTGGCAACAGCCCTTGAGAACAGGCTGTGTGCGACCAACTCCTTGCCTCTGAGAGCAAGCAACCCCTCCCACTTAAGGGCGACAACCTTTGTCCGTGAAGGACAGAAAACACCTAAACATCCTTCCACCAGATCAGAAGAAGGAAACCTATGCAGGGCCCGTGACTGGAGGATGCTGGCGGACATCGGCCGACAACTAATCTTTCCACCTGAAATTGCTTCAACCAACCTCAGGCCAAATTTGGTGTTCTGGTCCCTTTCACAGAAGACTGCTTACATCATAGAGCTCACAGTTCCATGGGAGAACTCTGTTGTGGAGGCCTGTGAGCGTAAGAAGCTGCGCTACACAGAGCTTGCAGCAGAGGCAACGCAGCGTGGCTGGAACATCAACGTTTATCCAGTTGAAGTGGGATGCAGAGGATTTGTTGCGTCATCTACCATCAGATTGCTGAAGGAGCTTGGAATCCAGTCTGCGGAAGACCATAAGATCACTCTCAGACGCGGCTGAAAGAAGCAGCTGTTGGATTTGGCTCAAGCGGAAAGACCCATGCTGGGCCCCAAATACGTCATGGTGAATCTTTGAGGCAGTTTGACACGGGACACGCGCTGAGGGCTGATCATCCTGCAGCGGGCCGCCCTTGTGGAGGGTGTATAGTGTTAAAAGGCCGAAACACCCAGTGATGCAAGGGTACACTACTGATGATGTGTCCTGTGCCCAACTGTCCTGAAGGTTACCCAGGCCAAGATATACGTATACGTACCCCCCCCCCCCCGCCCCTCCCTGATGTTGAGCGTCGACCACTCTCAGCAATCAATGAATGTCGTGAAATGCTCCCCACCTACTGGCACAAGGGACTTCTTAACATCTAGTCCTGTGTATTTGATTCCAATCCAGAGGACATATTAATCAATTCCCGTGATAGACAGGCTGTCCCATACAGTGGGAAAGCAATCATCCTAAATTGCTCTGACTGATATACTTCACTTAGCCCTCATCGGGAATATACAATTCAGTTAGATGTTACACAGTTCTCACGTGAGGGACAACAAAGGCCAAATAACAACATCCCCTTCAATTGTAGGTTGACCTAATCAACCTTTCCCAGTTCTTCTCATCCCCAGGTACATACCTGGTAACCATGGGTATGCCCGGAATCCACATACAAAATACGTCCCATTTATTGGACTCAGCGGCCATTAGCACTAACCTTGGTGCAGGTGCTGTTCCTCAAGGATACTCCGTTGCTTCTTCTGTCACAATAACAGGTAGTATTAACTGGGCTCTGGGCAAATTCATTAATTTAAGCCATGGTATTTCCCAAATGCTGGTCTCATTTACCTTCCATGCTATCTTAAAAGAGGCCACATACCATTCTTTAAATATGGGTCCTTGACTTTGCCATGCTGAAGGCACCTTCAGAATGGCAAAGTTGCTTTGTTATTGCGAAAACAGTGCAAGGCCAGAATCTCAGTAAGGTTAAGTGGTATTGTTGCAAGAGGTATTCCTTCCCCACCATTATATGGGATGTGCGTACACAACCAGCATACATTTATTATTACGAAGGGCAAATTCAAAACTCATAAACAAAAACAGATTATTTCCACGTTCAGTCCATATGGGCCAACCCCAGAATATAAAAGAGGGTCAATAGCCCCATTGGGGGGTTACACAAAAGGCTGGAGAAACTCAGCGGGTGCAGCAGCATCTAAGGAGCGAAGGAGATAGGCGACGTTTCGGGTCGAGACCCTTCTTCAGACACTCCAGCATCTGCAGTTCCTTCTTTAACTCAATAGCCCCATTGTCCTTTCTTGGTTCTCCGAACTGTTTAAAGTCAATCAGATTAATCCAACACGGTGATCTTCAATCTTCTTGGCAGTTGATGTTGTTAATACCACTTGGTATAGTTCTGTTCAACAGTTTCAATTCCTTCCATCCCAATGCCTTATCAGTATGTAGACTGACAATATGAACCCGTCCCTGTGTTCAACTGGTAGTGGTCTCTGCGCTTCTCGTACCTTAGAATGCAGACCTGGCAAGGCATGGGTTAATTGCCTGTGCATACATAATTATTTAATCACTGAGGGCCTGTCGGTGAAATCTCCACACTTGAGTCGCACCACCAGTCGGTACGTAGCCTGTGGTCACCCTCAGCTCGCAGTCACCCAGCCCTGCGTCACCTGCAAATCTGCCAATGCCACCATCGCCATCACATTACATTACATCGGCAAACTCAGTTTCTCGCAGATCTCATGGCTATCAATGTCCCAACATAGGCGAACAATAGCAACACATCATCACAATCTAGCCTAGAAAGGGATTTCTTAAAAGAAAGTTAACGTTTTATCTTTTATGCACTATACTGACAATCTTACAGTGGTGAAAGTGAACCCACGCATGTCTCCCCTCCACCTTTTCTGCAGTAGGGGTTGTTAGAATGACCTGGTAATGCTTTTCCCACCGAATGTCCATTCTCTTCCTCATCCAATTCCTGATTATTACACAAGTACCAGGTTCAATTTTAGACATAGTGGTTCTATTGTACGCCCTTCAATGCCCTGGTTAACGATAAAATATAATTAGTCATTTCCATTGTCGTGATAAAAGTGAACAGCCTTCAGAGTATTCTGGTTCCATGTTACCCCCAGTGGATGGTCATATAAAATTTCTGCTGAATTCCTGTTATTGTCATACAAACGAAAGTTTGAACAATTTTTCGTTCCCTGCAGTCATAATAGCAAAAACAAAACACACAGTTCCAGACAACAAGTTAGATGTGGCCCTTGTGGCTAAAGGGACCAGGGGGTATGGAGCGAAGGCAGGTACAGGATATTGAGTTGGATGATCAGCCATGATCATATTGAATGGCGGTGCAGGCTCGAAGGGCCGAATGGCCTACTCCTGCACCTATTTTCTATGTTTCTAACATCCAGCACAGTGAATCTCCAAACACCTCCTTACTGTGATGGAAGGCAAAAGTCCTATCTCTCTTTCCCTTATCTGTTCCACTGGAGAAAGCCTGTCCTGAGAGAAGTACAAGCCACATGATCTTGTGAAGTATCTCAGCAAGCAATGGAATAGCAATTAGCTCTTTCATGCCTTGTGATTCATTTTGGCCAAAGATTTCACACAAAATAATTAAATTCTCACAACACAAAATTTACACATCAAAATTAATTCCACAATGAAATATATTCCACAATAGATCTACACAAAACGTAGTATTTAGAACCACAGAAGTTAACAATGCAAAAAAAAGTATTTGATTTAAATACTCCAAATCTGAAGAATCTGAGAGTGCCCCTTTAATTGACAGCATTGACCGCATCGGAATTCTCAGTGGAATCCTTATCAGTGAAAAAAAAAACGCTGTAAAAACAGTCAAACTGCTGCTTCGAGGTAATCGATGTTAAAGCCCCCAGACATTGCCATTTCTTAAAGGGGACTTACACAACTATTGTTTCAAACACAAAATCTTTAAAGATTTATAACAAATAACACATTTGCACATTTTTCTCTTAAGTCATGATCCAAATACACACATTCCATATAACTTCAAAGTGCAACACAGGTATCAAAGACTTCAAACCTAATTCGTTTTTATCGTAGCAACAAGAATTTAAAAAAAAACTATTTACACCAAGGGACCCCATGCATATCAGTTTCTTAAAGGAACACCTCACAACTACACAAAATAAGGTACAAAAGCCATTTACAAAAACAGTTCATACTATATTTACTTAAAAGACGTCTCTTTGTAACCTACTTTCCCTTTTTCTGACAAAACCCTTTTTTTTCTCACCAAAAACTTTTTTCAAAAAATGTACAAGAAAGATTTTACAAGCCACTGTGTTTTATCAGCTCAAGCATTGCTCTGGGAGGACTGAGGTCTCAATTGTGGTTATAAAGTCTTTAAATTGTGAAAGCCTTCTTGTTGAAATGAGAAAATTAAGTTGGAGATAAAACCCGTTACAGCATTCTTCTCCTACCATAAATCTTCACAATGATAGGCAGTAGGGCGGGATGGCCCAATTCCCTGTCAGTCAGGATCCTGGACGCGGGTTTGTTTTAACTCCCATGATTGGTCAGATTTCCCATCACTCAAAGTCTGGTCACACCCACTGAAGTGGCGACCAATCAAACTCCCTTTTGCAAAGTCTGGCCACACCCAATAAGGTCTCAAATTCCAGAGACAAAGACCCACATTCACATTCTAGGTTCAGCAATGCAAGGTTGCCGTTTTGTTGCTCTGTGCCAAACATTTATTCCAATCCTGAAGGCAGGTTTGTTTTAACTCTCAATGTTGAATTTAATACTTTTTCTCTTCTTCTTCTGCCTCAGTCCTTACTCCCTTCCTCTTCTTCATCTGCCTTTGTCAGGAAATGCTTAATTCTGTCCGAATTGCCCCGCCAGAGGGAGGGGGAGGAGGGAGGGAGGGAGGGAGGGAGAGAGAGAGAGAGAGAGAGAGAGAGAGAGAGAGAGAGAGAGAGAGAGAGAGAGAGAGAGAGAGAGAGAGAGAGAGAGAGAGAGAGAGAGAGAGAGAGAGAGAGAGAGAGAGAGAGAGAGAGAGAGAGAGAGAGAGAGAGAGAGAGAGAGAGAGAGAGAGAGAGAGAGAGAGAGAGAGAGAGAGAGAGAGAGAGAGAGAGAGAGAGAGAGAGAGAGAGAGAGAGAGAGAGAGAGAGAGAGAGAGAGAGAGAGAGAGAGAGAGAGAGAGAGAGAGAGAGAGAGAGAGAGAGAGAGAGAGAGAGAGAGAGAGAGAGAGAGAGAGAGAGAGAGAGAGAGAGAGAGAGAGAGAGAGAGAGAGAGAGAGAGAGAGATTCTTAATTCTTATGAAAACACCAATGAACTCCAAATTTCTCAACCAAGCACACTCGCTAATCAAGACCCCAGTTTCTCAACTTGGCATACACCTTATCCCTTAAACATACCGTCCCAAATATCTCAACCAGGCAGACTCGTTAATCGAGACCCAAGTTTCTCAACTTGGCAGACGTCTTAATCATTGAGAGCCCCTTATTTCTCAACCCGACAAATCCACGGATGTCTCAACAAGGCAGGCACACACCTCGCCCCTGTATCTCAACCCGACAAACCACGGGTGTCTCAACAAGATTGACGAGCCCTTTATAGAGGGAGAGAGGGAAACAAAAAGAGAGAGACAGAGAACGAGAAAGAGATAGCTCAATTCCTTCTTAAAATACATACACAAATCCTTCTTAAAAATACATACACAAAATACATACATAAAAATACATACACAAATCACAATTGGTCTTACCTTTATCTATCTCTAAGAACCTCAGCTGGGAACAGACCAACTTCCTATTGAAATGAGAAAATTAAGTTGGAGATAAGCATTCTTCACCTACCATAAATCTTCACAATGATAGGCAGCAGGCTGGGATGGTCCAATTCCCTGTCATTCAGGATCCTGGACGCTGGTTTGTTTTAACTCTCATTATTGGTCAGATTTCCCATCACTCAAAGTCTGGCCACACCCAAAGGCTACCGGGGGGACTTTAAACTAGAACGGTTGGGGGGAGGGACTCAAATAGAGAAAGCCAGTAGACAGGGTCTGAGGCAGGAGGCAGAGAAGGGAAGCACTCAGACCCAACATGTATGGGGGGAAAGAAGAAAAAAAAATATATATACAGAGAATAAGAGGTGGTAGGTTTCCAGGGCAAAAATCAAAAGGGACCACTTGTCAACATAATTGTATAAGGAGGAAGAGTGTTGTAAATACAAGCCTGAAGGCTTTGTGTCTCAATGCAAGGAGCATTCGTAATAAGGTGGATGAGTTGAATGTGCAGATAGCTATTAATGAATATGCTCTAGTTGGGATCATGGAGACATGGCTCCAGGGGGACCAAGGCTGGGAGCTGAACATCCAGGGATATTCAATATTCAGGATGGATAGACAGAAAGGAAAGGGGGGTGGGGTAGCGTTGCTGGTGAGAGAGGAGATTAATGCAATAGAAAGGAAGGACATTAGCTTGGAGGATGTGGAATCAATATGGGTAGAGCTGCGAAATTCTAAGGGGCAGAAAACGCTAGTGGGAGTTGTGCACAGGCCACCTAACAGTAGTAGTGGAGTTGGGGATGGCATCAAACAGGAAATTAGAAATGCGTGCAACAAGGGTAAAACAGTTATAATGGGTGACTTCAATCTACATATAGATTGGGTGAATCAAATGGGCAGGGGTGCTGAGGAAGAGGATTTCTTGTAATGTATGCGGGATAGTTTTCTAAACCAACATGTAGAGGAACCAACGAGAGAGCAGGCTATTCTAGACTGGGTATTGAGTAATGAGGAAGGGTTAGTTAGCAGTCTTGTTGTGAGGGGCCCCTTGGGCAAGAGTGACCATAATATGGTTGAATTCTTCATTAGGATGGAGAGTGACATAATTAAGTCAGAAACAAGGGTTCTGAACTTAAACAAAGGTAACTTTGAAGGTATGAGAAGTGAATTGGCCAAGATAGACTGGCAAGTGATTCTTAAAGGGTTCAGAGTGGATGTGCAATGGAAGGTATTTAAAGACTGCATGGATGAACTACAACAATTGTTCATCCCAGTTTGGTAAAAGAATAAATCAGGGCAGGTAGTGCATCTATGGATAACAAGGGAAATCAGGGATAGTATAAAAACAAAAGATGAAGCATAGAAATTAGCCAGAAAAATATCTGGACTGGGAGAAATTCAGAGTTCAGCAGAGGAGGACAAAGGGCTTAATTAGGAAAGGGAAAATAGATGATGAAAGAAAACTGGCAGGGAACATAAAAACTGACTGGAAAAGTTTTTATAGATATGTGAAGAGAAAGAGATTAGTTAAAAAAAATGTAGGTCCCTTGCAGTCAGAAACAGGTGAATTGATCATGGGGAACAAGGACATAGCAGACCAATTGAATAACTACTTTGGTTCTGTCTTAATCTGCCGGAAATAGCAGGGGACCAGGGGCCAAATAAGGTGGAGGAACTGAGTGAAATCCAGGTTAGCCGAGAAGTGGTGTTGGGTAAATTGAATGGATTAAAGGCCGATAAATCCCCAGGGCCAGATAGTCTGCATCCCAGAGTACACAAGGAAGTAGCCACAGAAATAGTGGATGCATAAGTGATAATTTTTCAAAACTCCTTAGATTCTGGAGTAGTTCCTGAGGATTGGAGGGTAGCTAATGTAACCCCACTTTTCAAAAAAGGAGGGCGAGAGAAAACGGGGAATTACAGACCAGTTAGTCTAACATCGGTAGTGGGAAAACTGCTAGAGTCAGTTATTAAAGATGGGATAGCAGTACATTTGGAAAATGGTGTAATCATTAGACAAAGTCAGCATGGATTTACGAAAGGTAAATCATGTCTGACGAATCTTATAGAATGTTTTGAGGATGTAACTAGCAGAGTGGATAAGGGAGAACCAGTGGATGTGTTATATCTAGACTTTCAGAAGGCTTTCGACAAGGTCCCACATAAGAGATTAGTATACAAATTTAAAGCACACGGTATTGGGGGTTCAGTATTGATGTGGATAGAGAACTGGCTGGCAGACAGGAAGCAGAGGGTAGGAGTAAACAGGTCCTTTTCAGAATGGCAGGCAGTGACTAGTGGGGTACCGCAAAGCTCAGTGCTGGGACCCCAGCTATTTACAATACATATTAATGATTTGGACGAGGGAATTGAATGCAACATCTCCAAGTTTGCGGATGACACTAAGCTGGGGGTAGTGTTAGGTGTGAGGAGGATGCTAGGAGGCTGCAAGGTGACTGGGATAGGCTGGGTGAGTGGGCAAATGCATGGCAGATGCAGTATAATGTGGATAAATGTGAGGTTATCCACTTTGGTGGCAAAAACAGGAGGGTAGACTATTATCTTAATGGTGGCAAATTAGGAAAAGGGGAGATGCAACGAGACCTGGGTGTCATGGTACACCAATCATTGAAAGTAGGCATGCAGGTGCAGCAGGCAATGAAGAAAGCAAATGGTATGTTAGCATTCATAGCAAAAGGATTTGAGTATAGGAGCAGGGAAGTTCTACTGCAGTTGTACAGGGTTTTGGTGAGACCACACCTGGAGTATTGTGTACAGTTTTGGTCTCCAAATCTGAGAAAAATACATTCTTGCCATAGAAGGGTACAGAGAAGGTTCACCAGACTGATTCCTGGGATGTCCAGGACTTTCATATGAGAAAGACTGGATAGACTTGGCTTGTACTCGTTAGAATTTAGAAGACTGAGGGGGGATCTTATAGAAACTTACAAAATTCTTAAGGGGTTGGATAGGCTAGTTGCAGGAAGATTGTTCCAGATGTTGGGGAGGTCCAGAACAAGGGGTCACAGTCTAAGGATAAGGGGGAATTCCTTTAGGACCGAGATGAGGAAAATATTTTTCACACAGGAAGTGGTGAGTCTCTGGAATTATCTGCCACAGAAAGTAGTTGAGGCCAGTTCATTGGCTATATTTAAGAGGGAGTTAGATGTGGCCCTTGTGGCTAAAGGGATCAGGTGGTATGGAGAGAAGGCTGGTACAGGATACTGAGTTGGATGATCATCCATGATCATATTGAATGGCAGTTCAGGCTCGAAGGGCTGAATGGCCTACTCCTGCACCTATTTTCTATGTTCTATGTTTCTATGTTTCTGACAAAGAAACAGTTGTTTCCAGGAGTGTCTAGGAGTTGGTTACAATGGATTGATGGAGCTCATATTCCTCCCATTCCAGTTCTGGTAACCTCTGCTCAGTCATCCAGTGATGGTCCCAGTGAGACCTGAGAGACTACGCCAATGTTAAAGTTCACTTAAAAAGATAGACAAAGTACAAATTCTTAAGACCATACAAAGCTTTAATTTAACTTCTGACGGGTGGATTGGAACCTAGAGACCCAAGGCAACAGTTTCACATCTGAATCTCCAGCATCACACACAAATTGAAATATCAGAAAACACAAGCTTATATAACATACAGATACAAAACCAAATTGCATGATGTACTGTGGCAAAAATCATTCAGCCCTCCAAATAAGGAGTTGTTTTTCATTCTTTACCATAAATAAGCCAGACACACCCAATGGCATCTTCTTCTGGGCCCGCTTCTTTATCTGGATTACTCGCTTTCAAATAAACTCTTACCTAAACAAAATTTGTTATATAAAACTTGCGAACTTTTCACTTACATAAAAAACCTTGCAAAGAGAGCTGTGATCTTTTAAGTAGGCTTAAGTGGTGTTGAAAAAAAAACCGCGCTTGTCACGATGGGAGTTACGTGTCAACATCCCATCATGCATTACCAATTGATTGCCTTTTGACAACTCAGGAAAGCATAAATATGACTGCCAACAATCAATTAATAACTAACTCTTTCAGTCTGACCAACTAAATTGCTTATATATAGTCAGTATGAATTCAACAGACTGAATTGCCTGCGACCTGTAACCATCTGCAATCTTGATATTGTGCATCGGGATAACTTTAACCCCTTAACAGAGATGCCAAGTGTCCCGGATTCGCCGTATTTTGTCCCGGCGAAATAACCTTTTTACGGTGTTCCGGCAGCCAAACAAGCTGTTACGGAACACCGCCGCGCCGGTGTTCCTCCCGTGGTGAACGCCGGCGCCATGTGCCCCCGGTTTGCCAGCCCGGCAGCTCGCAGCCACGCCCGGCCCAGAGCCCGGGCGGCGCCGGCCCGCGCGATCAGCGGCACTTTCTTGCCGCCAGTCGGCCGCTCGCGGCAGCCCCATCACCGGGCCTCCCCCCCACCCCCACCCAGTGCGCAGGCGCAGACCCGCCGGCAACCTTGCCAAGTGCGCATGTGCCGCACCCGCCCGCCGGCAGCCCGCTGATCTGCACCAGTGCGCAGGCGCATAGCCGCCGGCAACAACCCCAAGTGAGTATGTTACGGAGAGAAATGCATTTAACCCCATTTGTTACGGACAAATGGGTTGAATGTTACTGTGAACTAAATTTAGGGTTGGCATCTCTGCCTTAATCTGAGGGATTCATTTTTCAAGGATATTGTGGTGATTATATAGAATGAAGAAGTGGTCAAGGTGTATAACAATGTTTAAAGAGCAGTTGGACAAGTACTTGGATACCAAAGGAGTAGAAGGAATGGGCAACGTTTCAAGTCGAAACCCTTCTTTAGACCGAAGGTCAGGGGAGAGGGAAGCATAGAGATGTGGAAGGTTAACCCTTCCTTAACTATGCATCTGGTTCCTCAGGTTTTCACAAGGGAGAACTGGTGTAAGAACAGAATATGGTTGCTGACCCTAAGCTCAAGGTAAATGAAGACAAGTGGATAACATTTGACTTTACTTTTTTCTTGACACCAGAGAAAGGTAAAATATATTGTAATCCACACATTCATTTAGTCTATCATCTTATTTACGTAGCTCTGAGCACATTCAGTGAAGTAATGGAAACATAGAAAATAGGTGCAGGACTAGGAGTAGGCCATTCAGCCCTTTGAGCCAGCACTGCCATTCAATATGATCATGGCTGATCAACCAAAATCAGTACCCTTTTCCAGCGTTTTCCCCATATCCCTTGATTCTGTTAGCCCTAAGAGCTATATCTAACTCTCTTGAAAACATCCAGTGAATTGGCCTCCACTGCCTTCCACAGATTCACAACTCTGGGTGAAAACGTTTTTCCTCATCTCAGTTCTAAATGGCCTACTCCTCATTCTTAAACTGTAACCCCTAGTTCTGGACTCCCCTAACATTGGGAACATTTTTTCAGCATCTAGCATGTGTAACCCCTTAAGAATTTTATATGTTTCTATAAGATCTCCTCTCACCCTTCTAAATTCCAATGAATACAAGCCCTGTTGACCCATTCTTTCGTCATATGTCAGTCTCGCCATCCTGCTGCACTCCCTCAATAGCAAGAACATCCTTCCTCAAATTAGGAGATCGAAACTGCACACAATACTCCAGGTGTGGTCTCACCAGGGCACTGTACAACTGCAGTAGCACCTCCTATACTAAAATCCTCTCGCTATGAAGGCCAACATGCCATTTGCTTTCTTCTCTGCCTGCTGTACCTGCATGCTTACTTTCAGTGACTGATATACAAGGACACCCGGGTCTCGTTGCACCTCCCCTTTTCCTAATCTGACACCATTCAGATAATAATCTGTCTTCTTGTTCTTGCAACCAAAGTGGATAACTTCACATTTATCCTCATTATACTGCATCTGCCATGCATCTGCCCACTCATCCATCCTATCACCCTGCAGCCTCATAGCATTCTCTTCGCAGCTCACACAGCCACCCAGCGGTGTGTCATCCTCAAACTTGGAGATGTTGTATTTAATTCACTTGTCTAAATCGTTAATATGTATTGTAAATGACGGATCCCAGCACTGAGCCTTGCGGCACCCCATTAGTCACTGCCTACCATTCTGAAAAGGACCTGTTAATTCCTCATATTGCATCCGCTGTTCTAGATGTCAGTTGCTCTACATCGGTGAGACCAAGTAGGCTTGGCGATCGCTTCACCGAACACTTCCGCTCAGTACGCAATGACCAACCTGATCTCCCGGTGGCTCAGTACTTCAACTCCCCCTCCCATTCCGAATCCGACCTTTCTGTCAGGGCCACCTTCATGGCCAGAGTGAGGACCACCGTAAATTGGAGGAGCAGCACTCTGCCCATTTCGCTTGGTTTCAAGTAGTCCTTACTTTCTCCTCCCCTTCTCAGCTCTCTCTCAGCTCTCTGACTCACCTCTTCCTTTCTTCATCCCACCCCCCACCCTCACATCAGTCTGAAGAAGGGTTTTGACCCGAAACGTTGCCTATTTCCATTGCTCCATAGATGCTGCCTCACCCGCTAAGTTTATCCAGCATTTTTGCCTACCTGTTAATTCCTAATCTTTGAGGTTCTGCTTTTTAACCTCTTCTAGATCCCAAAATTGTTTGTAGTACCTCAGTAAGGTGGATCCTGAGGATCACCCATTCTGCACACTCATAAATTATACCTCTCTCCAGCCTCCCTCCACCACCACCTCCTCCTCCCATTGTTCCGTTTACAGAGTTATAGTGGACAATCGGCAACATTGGACACCCGAACACCCCCCTCCCCCCATGGTCTGTTATAAAAAGGCTAAGAGGGTTTGTTCAGTTTCCCTCACAAAGTACTGGTTTATAGGTTAACTGTAATTTACCCCTACTGTATAGGGAAATAGATACAAGGAAATAAGCTGGGATAATTTAAAAAAAATACCACAGTTCCTGGATATCTAAAATAAAACAGAAAACCCTGAAAACACTTTGCTGGTCAGGCTGTATCTCTGGTAAGACAGTAGCCATTTTATTTTCTTCCCTGAAAACAAGATGCATTTCCTAATAATCATTTCCATTGATATTCAAGTTATTGATCAAAAGTTGAACAAGATGGTTGTTCACCATGTACATACCATAGGAAGACAGAAAAATAGGTACAGGATATGCTCTTTTGCTTTTTTCAGCCTGCCCTGTCATTCATGACTTATCCAATATCGAAATACTATCTTCATGCTGTATCCTCTGTACCTTAATGGCTTTGTATCTAGAAATCTATCTGCCTCTTTTTTAAATTTATTTTTTTATTTTTTATTTATTAGAAGCAAATGTACAGGAGTAGAACAAACGGCATACAGTTATTGTACAGCTTCAATTTTGACGTTTTAGCTTTGAATTAGAGGAAAAGGAAAGAGAAAGAGCAAGAAAGAGAAAAAGTGAGATGTGCAAAGATAGGACCCCTAGACTACCATAGCCAAAGAGTGGATAAAAGAAAGAAGAGAGGAATAGAAAGAAAAAAAAAGGACAAGAAGAAAAAAAGAGAAAAGTGGTGATATACCTGCCTCTCGTCCCTCCCCACCCACCCTCACCAACCCATAGTTAATTAAATCCAAAGTGTGTTGCGCCATACTATCCTTGTAAGAAATGGTGAAGGGTGTCCCATGTCTTTTAAAAATGACCAGCACTCGTAGTTTGGGCGGCAAATCTATCACTGTACCATCCCTAAAAATTAAGCCCATTGCCGTGTCATTGTTGATCCGCAATGCCGTGACTCGGATTCGAACCGAGGTTGCTGCGGCCACAACGCAGAGTACTAACCACTATACGATCACGGCGAGCTACATGGGCACTGATTGTTCTATGAACAAAGCTGTACTAACTATCTCTTATCAGTTCTTGCATATTCAAATGCTGGTATATCCATTTCCTCAAAATCCCCGTTGGTAACAGCACTGATGTCACACTTACTGATCTATTTTAGAACAGTACAGTACAGGAACAGGCACTTCAACCCCACAATACCAAACATGATTTCAAGTTAAAATAATCTCCTCTGCTGCTCTTGTGATAATGGCCTTTCTTATACTAACCCTCCACAAACATGAGATCAATCATTCAAATTCACCAGGTTTTATGATTTATCAAAACTTCTCATTCTGTTGCTTATACTATTGTTGACTTCCACCCTTTAATATTCATGCTGACCTTTTTTAACAAATCTTTGCTTAAAATTCCCACTCTTATTTTCAAATTGGTCCATGATCTCGCACTCCCTTTCTCAAATTCACTTGACATTAGGACAAATGTTATTCAGTAGGTGGTTGTGTTGTGCAACACAATACCAGGAGTAAGTTTGAAGACAAATTTAGTTGTAGTGTTCAAAACTGGGTAAGTATCTGAAATGAATTAATTTGCAGGGCAAAGGCAAGACAGCAGGGAGTCTGACCAGCTGAATTGCTTAAATATACAGCCAGTATTAATTCAACAGACTGAATTGCCTCCATTCTGTAACCATCTGTAATCTTGATATTCTCTAGGCCTAAATCCCAGCAAATCCCTAAATTCAGTTCAATTTAGAAGAATGAGAGGGGATCTTATCTATCTATCTATCTACCTATCTACCTATCTACCTATCTACCTACCTACCTAAGAGGCAGACAGATAGATTTCTAGATACAAAAGGCATTTTCGGTGGCGCAACTCATGTTGCAGCGGCCCCTACAGCCTGTCTGTCTTTTTTTTTTGTTTAGTTAAATGTAGTTCGTGTTTTTTTTTGTACGACTCTGGAGCTCCAGCTCCAGCTGCAGATTACTGCCGGTGGACTGTCGGGATATTGGGAGCTCGCGGGTCCGGGTGAGAGACAGTTTTCTGGATCTCAAGCAACGCAACTTCTCCCGCCCGTGTCGCGGGGTTGTAACGACCCGGAGAGAGGCCGTACATCACCCGGCACGGCTTTCATGACTGGGGGACATTCCAGCGCCAGCCAGGGGCTCCAACTTTGTGACATTTGGGCCTAGAGCGGGACTGTACATCTCCAGGCGCGGCCTCAATGGCCGTGGGACTTAGCATCGCCCGCCTGCGGCTTCGACATCGGGTGGGAAATGGTGCGGGGGAGAGAGAAGACTGCCTTCCATCACAGTGAGGAGGGGATTCACTGTGATGAATGTTTGTGTAAATTGAATTGTTTGTATGTTTTGTAGGAATTGTTTTGTTTGTATGGCTGTAGAAACAGAGTTTCGTTTGCGCCTCTCTAAGGTTGGAATGACAAGCAATAAAATCTAATCTACATCTCATCTAATTCCACCAGGTTTATTGATGATTTATTAAAACATCTCATTCTGTTTTGCCTTATCTATATAGTGTTTGACTTCCCACCTTTAATATTCATGCTGACACTTTTTTAACAAATCTTTGCTTAAAATTTCCCGCTCTTAATATTTTCAAATTGGTCCATGGTATCTCGCACGTCATTTTTCACAAATTCTCTTGACATGAGGACAAATGTTATTCAGTAGTGGTTAGTTTGTTGTTGTGCAATACAATACCAGGAGTAAGATTGAAGACAAATTTACTTGTAGTGTTCAAAACTGGGTAAGTATCTGAATTGAATTAATTTGCAGGGCAAAGGCAAGACAGCTGGGAGTCTGACCAACTGAATTGCTTATATATACAGTCAGTATGAATTTAACAGACTGAATTGCCTCCGTCCTGTAACCATCTGTAATCTTGATATTCTCCAGGCCTAAATCCCAGAAAATCGCTAAATTCACTTCAATTTAGAAGAATGAAAGGGGATCTTATAAATTATAATATAAAACTCTGATCTTGGATGTGGATGTATTTATTTGTGTGTGTATGTGTGTGCTTTCATATGTGATTCACATCTCCACGAAAACCCGACGCGGTAACGGTGACATCTTTACACATTCCGGTAGATTTACCTCATGATTTCAAAAATCCCCTTATCTGAAAATTTGATTCATTATTTCCCACGTTTTTTACTAAAATTGTTCACCAATCTGACATCTTTTTAAAATCTAACGTGCTGAAGCGAGCTGGATGATGTCACAATGCCTTTGCTCCTCGCGGCAAGCTAGAGTCCATGCCAACCAGCGATCACCTCGTACAGTAGCACTACCCTACACACTAGGGACAATTTACAATTTACCTAAGAGAGTACACAGAGAGTTGTGAATCTGTGGAATTCTCTGCCGCAGAAGGCAGTGGAGGCCAATTTACTGGATGTTTTCAAGAGAAAGTTAGATATAGCTGTTAGGACTAACAACATCAAGGGATATGGGGAGAAAGCAGGAACGGGGTACTGATTTTGGATGATCAACCTGAATCATATTGGATGGTGGTGCTGGGCTGGCTCGAACGACCAATGGGAAATTGGTCCAAAAAACTCGGGAAATAATGAAACAAATTTTCAGATGAGAGAATTTTTGAAATAATGAGGTAAATCTACCGGAATGTGTAAAAATGTCACCGTTACCGCTTCGGGTTTTCGAGGAGATGTAGACTAATGGCCTACTCCTGCACCTATATTGCTATGTTTCTAAGATATCTGCACTCTTCAATTCTGGCTTCTTGGTAAATTTCAGAAATAACAACAGAACTGCATTGACTACTTTGCTTTTATCTACCAAACTCCAGAATACCATCACTAAGGATTCCCATCTTTCTTTTTGAGACATTGAAAATAAGAGTTTGGGATGTCATGTTGCAACTGATTAAAATATTAGTTAGCCCGCACTTAGATCATTGTGTAAAATTCAGGTCTCCAAAGTATAGAAGTGATGTGGTAGTATTAGAAAGAGCTCTGAAGAGATTCACCGGGATGCTGCCTGGATTGGATGGCTTTACTCATGAGAAGAGAGTTGATAAACTGGGTTTATTCTCACTGGAAAGTACGAGGCTGAGGAGTAACCTAATTAAGGTTTATAAACATATGAGGGACATAGATAGTGTAGATAGTCAGTCCTTTTCCTTGGGTAAGGGGAATGCCAAACTAAAGGACATGGGGATAACTTTAACCCCTTAATCTGAGGGATTAATTTTTCAAGGATATGGTGGCGATTATATGGAATGAAGAAGTGGTCAAGGTGTATACAATAACAATGTTTAAAGAGCAGTTGGACAGGTACTTGGATACTAAGGGAGTAGAAGGAATGGACGACGTTTCGAGTCAAGACCCTTCATCAGATCGAAGATCAGGGAAGAGGGAAGCATAGAGATCGGGAAGGGTAACCCTTCCTTAACTTTGCATCTGGTTCCTCAGGTTTTCACAAGGGAGAACTAGTGTAAGAACAGAATATGGTTGCTGACCCTAAGCTCAAGGTAAATGAAGACAAGTGGATAACATTTGATTTTACTTTTTTCTTGACACCAGCGAAAGGTAAAATATATTGTAATCCACACATTCATTTAGTCTATCTTCTTATTTACGTAGCTCTGAGCACATTCAGTGAAGTAATGGAAACATAGAAAATAGGTGCAGGAGTAGGCCATTCAGCCCTTCAAGTGATCATGGCTGATCAACCAAAATCGCTACCCCATTCCTGCTTTTTCCCCATATCCCTTGATTCTGTTAGCCCTAAGAGCTATATCTAACTCTCTTGAAAACATCCAGTGAATTGGCCTCCACTGCCTTCCACAGTTTCACAACTCTTTGGGTGAAAACATTTTTCCTCATCTCAGTTCTAAATGGCCTACCTCTCATTCTTAAGCTGTAACCCCTGGTTCTGGACTCCCCTAACATTGGGAACATTTTTTTAGCATCTAGCATGTGCAGCCCCTTAAGAATTTTATATGTTTCTATAGGATCTCCTCTCACCCTTCTAAATTCCAATGAATACAAGCCCTGTTGACCCATTCTTTCATCATATGTCAGTCCCGCCATCCTACTGCACTCCCTCAATAGCAAGAACATCCTTCCTCAAATTAGGAGATCGAAACTGCACACAATACTCCAGGTGTGGTCTCACCAGGGCACTGTACAACTGCAGTAGCACCTCCTATACTAAAATCCTCTCGCTATGAAGGCCAACATGCCATTTGCTTTCTTCCCTGCCTGCTGTACCTGCATGCTTACTTTCAGTGACTGATATACAAGGACACCCGGGTCTCGTTGCACCTCTCCCTTTTCCTAATCTGAGACCATTCAGATAATGTGGTCTGAAGAAGGGTCTCGACCCGAAACGTCGCCTATCTCCTTCGCTCCTTAGATGCTGCTGCACCTGCTGAGTTTCTCCAGCTTTTTGTGTACCCACCATTCAGATAATAATCTGTCTTCTTGTTCTTTCCACCAAAGTGGATAACTTCACATTTATCCTCATTATACTGCATCTGCCATGCATCTGCCCACTCATCCATCCTATTATCCTGCAGCCTCAAAGCATTCTCTTCACAGCTCACACTGCCACCCAGCGGTGTGTCATCCGCAAACTTGGAGATGTTGTATTTAATTCACTTGTCGAAATCGTTAATATATATTGTAAATGACGGATCCCAGCACTGAGCCTTGCGGCACCCCATTAGTCACTGCCTGCCATTCTGAAAAGGACCTGTTAATTCCTAATATTGCATCCGCTGCTCTAGATGTCAGTTGCTCTACATCGGTGAGACCAAGCGTAGGCTTGGCGATCGCTTCACCGAACACCTCCGCTCGGTTCGCAATGACCAACCTGATCTCCCGGTGGCTCAGTACTTCAACTCCCCCTCCCATTCCGAATCCGACCTTTCTGTCTGGGCCACCTTCATGGCCAGAGTGAGGACCACCGTAAATAGGACGAGCAGCACTCTGCCCATTTCGCTTAGGCAGTTTGCACCCCAGCGGTATGAACATTGACTTCTCTAATTTCAAGTAGTCCTTACTTTCTTCTCCCCTTCTCAGCTCTCTCTCAGCCCTCTAGCTCACCTCTTCCTTTCTTCCTCCCGCCCCCCACCCTCACATCAGTCTGAAGAAGGGTTTTGACCCGAAACGTTGCCTATTTCCATCGCTCCATAGATGCTGCCTCACCCGCTGTTTCTCCAGCATTTTTGTCTACCTGTTAATTCCTAATCTTTGAGGTTCTGCTTTTTAACCTCTTCTAGATCCCAAAATTGTTTGTAGTACCTCAGTACCTAGGTGGTGGACCACAGTCGCTACTCACTGAGTGAGCTCACCCCATTCTGCACACTCATAAATTATACCTCTCTCCGGCCTCCCTCCACCACCACCTCCTCCTCCCATTGTTCCGTTTACAGAGTTATAGTGGACAATCGGCAACATTGGACACCCGAACACCCCCCTCCCCCCATGGTCTGTTATAAAAAGGCTAAGAGGGTTTGTTCAGTTTCCCGCACGAAGTACTGGTTTATAGGTTAACTGTAATTTACCCCTACTGTGTAGGGAAATAGATACAAGGAAATAAGCTGGGATAATTTAAAAAAAGTACCACAGTTCCTGGATATCTAAAATAAAACAGAAAACCCTGAAAACACTTTGCTGGTCAGGCTGTATTTCTGGTAAGACAGTAGCCATTTTGTTTTCTTCCCTGAAAACAAGATGCACTTCCTAATAATCATTTCCATTGATATTCAAGTTATTGATCAAAAGTTGAACAAGATGGTTGTTCACCATATACATACCATAGGAAGATAGATAGGTACAGGATATGCTATTTTGCTTTTTTGAGCCTGCCCTGTCATTCATGACTTATCCAATATCAAAATACCATATTCATGCCGTATCCTCTGTACCTTATTGCCTTTTGTATCTAGAAATCTATCTGCCTCTTTTTAAATTTATTTTTTATTTTTTATTTATTAGAAGCAAATGTACAGTAGAACAAAAGGCATACAGTTATTGTACAGCTTCAATTTTGACGTTTTAGGTTTGAATTAGAGGAAAAGGAAAGAGAAAGAGCAAGAAAGAAAAAGTGAGATGTGCAAAGATAGGACCCCTAGACTACCATAGCCAAAGAGTGGATAAAAGAAAGAAGAGAGGAATAGAAAGGAAAAAAAGGACAAGAAGAAAAAGAGAGAGAAAAGTAGTGATATACCTGCCTCTCATCCCTCCCCGCCCACCTCACCCAACCCATAGTTAGATTTAAATCCAAAGTTGTGTTGCGCCATACTATCCTTGTAAGAAATGGGTGAAGGGTGTCCATGTCTTTTAAAAATGACCAGCACTCGTAGTTTGGGCGGCAAATCTATCACTGTACCATCCCTAAAAATTAAGCCCATTGCCGTGTCATTGTTGATCCGCAATGCCGTGACTCGGATTCGAACCGAGGTTGCTGCGGCCACAACGCAGAGTACTAACCACTATACGATCACGGCGAGCTACATGGGCACTGATTGTTCTATGAACAAAGCTGTACTAACTATCTCTTATCAGTTCTTGCATATTCAAATGCTGGTATATCCATTTCCTCAAAATCCCCGTTGGTAACAGCGCTGATGTCACACTTACTGGTCTATTTTAGAACAGTACAGTACAGGAACAGGCACTTCAACCCACAATAGCCGAACATGATTTCAAGTTAAAATAATCTCCTCTGCCTGCTTGTGATAATGGCCTTTCTCATTCTACCCTCCACAAACATGAGATCAATCATTCAAATTCACCAGGTTTATGATATTATCAAAACTTCTCATTCTGTTGCCTTATCTATTGTTGACTTCCACCCTTTAATATTCATGCTGACCTTTTTTAACAAATCTTTGCTTAAAATTCGCGCTCTTATTTTCAAATTGGTCCATGATCTCGCACTCCCTTTCTCAAATTCATTTGACATGAGGACAAATGTTATTCAGTAGGTGGTTGTGTTGCGCAATACAATACCAGGAGTAAGATTGAAGACAAATTTAGTTGTAGTGTTCAAAACTGGGTAAGTATCTGAAATGAATTAATTTGCAGGGCAAAGGCAAGACAGCAGGCAGTCTTACCAGCCGAATTGCTTAAATATACAGCCATTCAACAGACTGAATTGCCTCCATTCTGTAACCATCTGTAATCTTGATATTCTCTAGGCCTAAATCCCAGCAAATCCCTAAATTAACATCAATTTAGAAGAATGAGAGGGGATCCTTCCATCCTTCCTTCCTTCCTTCCTTCCTTCCTTCCTTCCTTCCTTCCTTCCTTCCTTCCTCCCTTCCTCCCTCCCTTCCTCCCTCCCTCCCTCCCTCCCATTACATTTTTGACACGATAACGGCAGGACGCTCACTCATTTTGTGGCCTCCTGTTGGCCACACACCATTACGGCAGCTGCTGCAGCCCGCTCTGCTCCATAAACGCCGCCATTTTCTTTCCCCGCAGCCGATTCGGGGACCAGACCCAACGGGTCTGCACTTGGTCTAGTATACTATTAAAACTCTGTGTTTGTGTTCCTGCCGACCGACCGGCTGTGTGTCAGATTTTCCCTTTGATACTCTGGTTCGCCAAAACCACACTTTCAAACCCTGAGATAGTTTCCATTTTGCCACACATTACACTTTTACATTCACCCATTCACTCCACATTACATTTAGGCATTTTTATGTACACTTTTTAACATAAAATCCATCCCCCCCCCACCCACACACACACTCACTCATTTTGTGGCCTCCTGTTGGCCAGACACCATAACGGCAGCTGCTGCAGCCCGCTCTCCTCCACACACTCACTCATTTTGTGGCCTCCTGCTGGCCAGACACCATTACGGCAGCTGCTGCAGCATGCACTCATTTTGTGGCCTCCTGATGGCCAGACACCATAACTGCAGCTGCTGCAGCCCGCTCTCCTCCAAAAACAGCGCCATTTTTTTCCCCGCGGCCGATTTTCCCTGCCGATTCGGCTCCCCCACGGCCGATTTTCATGACTGAAGCACGTTCGGGGACCGGACCCAACGGGTTTGCATTTGGTCTAGTATACTATTAAAACTCTGTGTGTGTGTGTGTGTGTGTCTGCCGACCGACCGGGTGTGTGTCAGATTTGCCCTTTGATTTCATGGTTCGGCAAAACCACACTTTCAAACCCCGAGATAGTTTCCATTTTGCTACACATTACACTTTTACATTCACCCAATCACTCCTCATTACGTTTAGACATTTTTATGTACACTTTATAAAATAAAATCCTTCACCCCCCCCCACACACACACTCTTTAATTTGGTGGCCTCCTGCTGGCCAGGCACCTTAACGGCAGCTGCTGCAGCCCGCTCTCCGCCAAAAACGGCACAATTTTTTTTCCCCGCGGCAGATTTTCGCGACTGAAGCACGTTCGGGGACCAGACCCAACGGTCTGCACTTGGTCTAGTACACTATTAAAACTCTGTGTGTGTGTGTCAGCCGACCGGGTGTGTGTCAGATTTGCCCTTTGATTTCATGGTTTGCCAAAACCACACTTTCAAACCCCGAGATATTTTCCATTTTGCTACACGTTACACTTTTACATTCACCCATTCACTCCTCATTACATTTAGACATTTTTATGTACACTTTATAAAATAAAATCCTTCACCCCCCCCCCCCACACACAAACACACACACTCACTCATTTTGTGGCCTCCTGCTGGCCACACACCATAACGGCAGCTGCTGCAGCCCGCTCTCCCCGCATCGGCATCCCCGCGGCCGATTTTCCCTGCCGATTCGGCTCCTGATTTCACTTCCTCCACTCCCCCCCTTGCTCGGCTCCATCACGCTGGCTCGACAAAGATCGCCTCATCCACCACTGCTTTTCGCCGTGCTCCAAAATACAGCGGGGGAACACCCGATCTTTGCCTTGAGCCAGAGGGAAGGCAGGGACAACTTCCAATCCACCAGCAGAGCCGCTCCGTTAATGGATTCATTCCACAGTGAGTTCAATTCGCTAACAATCCTCCCTCTCCCTCCCCCTACCCCTTCCCCTACCCCTCTGATCCTCTTCCACCACTCCCCCTATCCCTCTCCCCATACCTCCCCACTCTTCCACCTCTCCACCTTCCCCCACCCCTCTCCCTCCCCCACCCCTCTCTCCCCCTCCCTCCCCTTTCTCCCTCTCTCTCCCCCCAACCCTTTTTCCCTCCCCCTCTCCCTTTTCCACCACTCCCCCCTACCCCTCCCCATCCCTCTTCCACCACTCTTTCCACTTCACTCCCCCCTTCCCCCACCCCTCTCCCACCCCACCTCTCTCCCTCCCCCACCCTCCTCTCCCCCTCCCTCCTCTCCACCCACCCCTTTCCCGTAACCCTCTCGCCCTCTTCCACCACTCCCCCCACTCCCCCCACCCACTCTCCAACTTCCACCACCCCCCTCCCTCCCCACTCTTCCATTTCTCTCTCCCCCATCCCTCACCCCTCCCCATCTCCCTCCGCCACCCCTTTCTCTCCCCCCTCCCTTCCCCCTCCCCGCTCCACTCTCTGCTCTCCCCTCCCTCCCCACTCTTCCCCCTCCCTCCACGCTCTTCCCCCTCTTCCATTCCCCCTCTCCCTCCTCCTCCCCTCCCTCCTCCCTCCCCTCCCTCCCCTCCCTCCTCCTTCCCTCCTCCCTTTCTCCCCTTCCCCCACCCCTCTCTCCCCCTCCCCCACCCCTCTCACCTCCTCCCCAAACCCTCTCTCACTCCCCTCCCCCACCCCCCTCTCCTCCTCCCCTCCCCCTCTCCCCCCCCCCATCTCCTCCCCTCCCACCCTCTCTCCCCCTTCCCCCACCACACTCTTCCCCCCATCTCCCCCCACCTCTTCCCCTCTCTCTTGCACCACTCCCCGCTACCCCTCTCCCTCACCCCCCTTCCCTCTTCAATCGGGGAAGGGGCTACCCACCCCCCCTCCACGTCCCCACTCTTCCCTCTCTCTCCCCCCACCCCTCTCCCCCTCCCTCCACACTCTACCCCTCCCCCCCCTACCCCATCTCCTCCCTCCCCCAACCCTCCCTCCCCCCTCCCCCACACCTCTCTTCCCTTCCCCATCCCTCTCTCCTCCCCCAGCCCTCTCTCCTCCCCCTCTCCATCCCCTCACTCCCCCCTCTCTCCCCCCATCGCTCTCTCCCCATCCCCTTCCCACTCTCCCCAACCCCCTTCCCTCTCTCCCCCTGCCCCCTTCCCCCTACCCCTCTGTCACTCTTCCACCTCCCCCACCCTCCCCCCCTCCCCACTCTTCCACTTCTCTCCCCTTCCCCACCCCTCTCACTTGCCACCCCCCATCCCTCACCACCCCTCTCCCTCCCCCAATCCTCTCTCCCCCCTCCCCCCCTCTCCCCCCACCACTTTTTCCCTACCCATCTCCCCCTCTTCCACCACTCCCCCCCTACCCTCCTCCTCTCTCCCACTTCAACGACTACCCCTACCCCTCTCCCCCTCCCTCCCCACTCTTCCACTTCTCTCCCCTTCCCCCACCCATCTCCTCCCCACCCTCTCTCTCCTCCTTCCTATCTCCCCACCCTTTCCTCTACCCCTCTCCCTCTTCCACCACTTCCCCCTCCCCATCCCTCTCTCCACGTCCCACTCCCCCTACACCTCCATACTCTTCCACTTCTCTCTCCCCTCATTCCCCCACCCCTCTCCTCTCACCTCCCCCTCTTCCCTGTTCCCTTCCCCTTCCCCCACCCCTCTCTAGCCCCCTCACCCCCTCTACCACCCCTTCTCACCCCTGTCTCCCCTTTACCCTCCCGCATCCTCCCATCCTCATCCCCCTCTCTCTCCCTCCCCCCTCTCCTCCCCCTCCCCACTCTCTCCCCATCTCCCCTCTTCCCACTCTCTCCTCTTCCCCCCCACTCTCTTCCCCATCTCCCTCCAATACCTCATCCACCCATTCCTCCCCTCCCCATTCCTCATCCCCTCTCTCTCCCTTCCCCTCCCCTCTCCCACCTCCCCACTCTCCCCATCTCACTCTCCCCACTCCCTCCCATCTCCCCCTCCCCCTCCCCACTCTCTGCCATCTCCCTCTCCCCATCTCCCCCTCCCCCTCCCCACTCTCGCCCATCTCTCTCCCCTCCCTCTCTCCCCACCCCTACCCCCACACCTACCATATCCTTCTCCATCCTCTCCCTCCACCCCCCTCTACCTTCCGTCTCTTGGCCATATCTGTATCTGCCCTCTCTCTCTGGTCTATCCCCCACTCTCTCTCGCTGCCTCACACTCTCTAAACCCCCCCCGTCTAGGACGCGCCTGCGAGAGGTTGGGGGGTATGTGTCAGTGGATAGGGCGGTTATGGTGGTTAAATGGAGCCAAATTAAATAATCATCACATATAAGGGGGGTAGTTATCAAGTGGTGTGCGGGGTTGGTTGTTAATGTGTGTGTGACACGACCATTGTGCACCCCCCCCCCCCACTTGCAACCGCACGTTGGGGGAACATGACCCAACGACGGATCTGCACTTAGTCTAGTTATAATAAAAACTCTGATCTTGGGATGTGGAACTATTTTTTTGAGGTGTGTGTGTTTTCATTATGTGGATTACACAATCTCCTCGGAATAAACCTCGACCATTCCGGTAGATTTACCTCATGATTTCGAAAATCCCCTCATCTTGAAAATTTGATCATTGTTTCCTGACATTATACTAAAATTGTTCACCAATCTGACTTATCTTTTAAAATTATACGTGCTGAAGCGAGTGGAATGCTTCACGTCACAATGACTTTGGTTCCTTGCGGCATAGTATTGAGTCCATGCCAACAGAGGACGATCACCTCGTACAGTAAGCACTTAACCTACAACTTAGGGAACTTTTACAATATTTTTCCGTAAAGAAGTACACAGAGAGTTGTGAATCGTGGGAATTCTCTGCTCACATGAGAGTGGAGGGCAATTTTCACTGGATGTTTTTAAGAGAGAGGTTTAGATATAGGCTCTTAGGACTAATGCATCAAGGGTATGGGGTTGAGGGAAAGCAAGAAACGGGAGTAGCTGATTTTGATGATGATCTCAGCTTTGTTTATAATTGAATGGGAAATTGGTCCAAGAAAACTCGGAAATAACCGAGCACCCAAAAACTCGTGAAAGGATAATATGAATCAAATTTTCAGATGAGGGGTTTTCACAAAATAATGGAGGTTAAATCTACCGGGAATGTGTAAAATGTTTCACCATTTATTACCGATTCGGTTGGGGTTTTTCGAGGAGAGTGGTAGACAATGGCCTATTCTCCTGCATCTATTTATGCTATGTTTCTAAGATATCTTGCAATCTTTAAATGCTGGCTTCTTGGTAAATTTCAGAAATAACAACAGAACTGCATTGACTGTTTTGCTTATTAAAACTTACCTAAAATATCCAAACTCCAGAATACATCCCTAAAGTTTCCCATCTTTCTTTTTGAGGACCATTGATAAAATAAGAAGTTTGTGATGTCATGTTGCGCTGATCCAAAATATATAGTCAGAGCAGCCCCGCACTTAGAGCATTGTGTAAAATTCAGGTTCTCAACGTATAGAAAGTGATGTGTAGTATTAGAATGAGCTCTGAAGATGATTCACGGGGATGCTGCCCGATTGGATTGGCTTTAATCATAAGAAGAGAGTTGATAAACTGGGTTTTATTCTTTTATTATCACTGGAAAGTACGAGAGCTGAGGAGTAACCTAATTAAGCGTTTATAAAACATATTGAGGGGACATAGATAGTGTAGATAGAGTCAGTCCTTTTACCTTGGGTAAGAGGAATGCCAAAACTAAAGGACCATGGGGATAACTTTAACCCCCTTATTCTGAATAGGAGATTAATTTTTCAAGGGATATGGTGGCGATTATTTGGAATGAAGAAGTGGTCAAGGTGTATACAAAACAATGTTTAAAGAGCATTGGACAGGTACTTGATACTAAGGGAGTAGAAGGAATGGACGACGTTTCGAGTCAAGACCCTTCATCAGATCGAAGATCAGGGAGAGGGAAGCATAGAGATCGGGAAGGGTAACCCTTCCTTAACTTTGCATCTGGTTCCTCAGGTTTTCACAAGGGAGAACTAGTGTAAGAACAGAATATGGTTGCTGACCCTAAGCTCAAGGTAAATGAAGACAAGTGGATAACATTTGATTTTACTTTTTTCTTGACACCAGCGAAAGGTAAAATATATTGTAATCCACACATTAATTTAGTCTATCTTCTTATTTACATAGCTCTGAGCACATTCAGTGAAGTAATGGAAAAATAGAACATAGGTGCAGGACTAGGAGTAGGCCATTCAGCCCTTTGAGCCAGCACTGCCATTCAATATGATCATGGCTGATCAACCAAAATCAGTACCCATTTCCAGCTTTTTCCCCATATCCCTTGATTCTGTTAGCCCTAAGAGCTATATCTAACTCTCTTGAAAACATCCAGTGAATTGGCCTCCACTGCCTTCCACAGATTCACAACTCTTTGGGTGAAAACGTTTTTCCTCATCTCAGTTCTAAATGGCCTACTCCTCAATCTTAAACTGTAACCCCTAGTTCTGGACTCCCCTAACATTGGGAACATTTTTTCAGCATCTAGCATGTGCAACCCCTTAAGAATTTTATATGTTTCTATAAGATCTCCTCTCACCCTTCTAAATTCCAATGAATACAAGCCCTGTTGACCCATTCTTTCGTCATATGTCAGTCTCGCCATCCTGCTGCACTCCCTCAATAGCAAGAACATCCTTCCTCAAATTAGGAGATCGAAACTGCACACAATACTCCAGGTGTGGTCTCACCAGGGCACTGTACAACTGCAGTAGCACCTCCTATACTAAAATCCTCTCGCTATGAAGGCCAACATGCCATTTGCTTTCTTCTCTGCCTGCTGTACCTGCATGCTTACTTTCAGTGACTGATATACAAGGACACCCGGGTCTCGTTGCACCTCCCCTTTTCCTAATCTGACACCATTCAGATAATAATCTGCCTTCTTGTTCTTGCCACCAAAGTGGATAACTTCACATTTATCCTCATAATACTGCATCTGCCATGCATCTGCCCACTCATCCATCCTATCACTCTGCAGCCTCATAGCATTCTCCTCGCAGCTCACACTGCCACCCAGCGGTGTGTCATCCGCAAACTTGGAGATGTTGTATTTAAATCATTTGTCTAAATCGTTAATATATATTGTAAATGCCGGATCCCAGCACTGAGCCTTGCGGCACCCCATTAGTCACTGCCTGCCATTCTGAAAAGGACCTGTTAATTCCTAATATTGCATCCGCTGCTCTAGATGTCAGTTGCTCTACATTGGTGAGACCAAGCGTAGGCTTGGCGATCGCTTCGCCGAACACCTCCGCTCGGTTCTCAATGACCAACCTGATCTCCCGGTGGCTCAGCACATCAACTCCCCCTCCCATTCCAAATCCGACCTTTCTGTCTGGGCCTCCTCCATGGCCAGAGTGAGGACCACCGTAAACTGGAAGAGCAGCACTCTGCCCATTCCGTTTGGGCAGTTTGCACCCCAGCGGTATGAACATTGACTTCTCTAATTTCAGGTAGTCCTTACTTTCTCCTCCCCTTCTCAGCTCTCTCTCAGCCCTCTGGCTCCACCTCTTCCGTTCTTCCTCCCGCCCTCCGCCCTCACATCAGTCTGAAGAAGGGTTTCGACCCGAAACGTTGCCTATTTCCTTCGCTGCATAGATGCTGCCTCAACGGCTGAGTTTCTCCAGCATTTTTGTCTACCTGTTAATTCCTAATCTTTGAGGTTCTGCTTTTTAACCTCTTCTAGATCCCAAAATTGTTTGTAGTACCTCAGCCTTCCCTTTACCTATGTTGTAGATATCAATGTGGACCACAGTTATAGTTGAGACGCTACAATTTTCTCACTGTCCCCATCCTGTGCAGCTGAACTATATGGGGACCTGCTCTATAGCTCATGTCAATATCCAATTGAGTAAATCTGTCAGTAAGTAACGTGGATCCTGAGGATCACCCATTCTGCACGCTCATAAATTATACCTCTCTCCAGCCAACCCTCCACCACCGCCTCCTCCTCCCGTTGTTCTGTCCGCACAGTTATAGTGGACAATCGGCAATATTGGATACCCGAACACCCCCTTCCCCCCATGGTGTGTTATAAAAAGGATAAGAGGGTTTGTTCAGTTTTCCCCACAAAGTACTGGTTTATAGGTTAACTGTAACTTACCCCTAATGTATAGGGAAATAGATACAAGGAAATAAGCTGGTATAATTTAAAAAAATACCACAGTTGCTGGATATCTAAAATAAAACAGAAAACCCTGTAAACACTTTGCTGGTCAGGCTGTATTTCTGGTAAGACAGTAGCCATCTTGTTTTCTTCCCTGAAAACAAGATGCATTTCCTAATAATCATTTCCATTGATATTCAAGTTATTGATCAAAAGTTGAACAAGATGGTTGTTCACCATATACATACCATAGGAAGATAGATAGGTACAGGATATGCTATTTTGCTTTTTTGAGCCTGCCCTGTCATTCATGACTTATCCAATATCAAAATACCATATTCATGCCGTATCCTCTGTACCTTATTGCCTTTTGTATCTAGAAATCTATCTGCCTCTTTTTAAATTTTGTTTTTTTTTTTTTATTTATTAGAAGCAAATGTACAGTAGAACAAAAGGCATACAGTTATTGTACAGCTTCAATTTTGACGTTTTAGGTTTGAATTAGAGGAAAAAGGAAAGAGAAAGAGCAAGAAAGAAAAAGTGAGATGTGCAAAGATAGGACCCCTAGACTACCATAGCCAAAGAGTGGATAAAAGAAAGAAGAGAGGAATAGAAAGGAAAAAAAAAAAAAAAAAAAGGACAAGAAGAAAAAGAGAGAGAAAAAGTAGTGATATACCTGCCTCTCGTCCCTCCCCGCCCACCTCACCCAACCCATAGTTAGATTTAAATCCAAAGTTGTGTTGCGCCATACTATCCTTGTAAGAAATGGGTGAAGGGTGTCCATGTCTTTTAAATGACCAGCACTCGTAGTTTGGGCGGCAAAATCTATCACTGTACCATCCCTAAAAATTAAGCCCATTTGCCGTGTCATTGTTGATCCGCAATGCCGTGACTCGGATTCGAACCGAGGTTGCTGCGGCCACAACGCAGAGTACTAACCACTATACGATCACGGCGAGCTACATGGGCACTGATTGTTCTATGAACCAAAGCTGTACTAACTATCTCTTATCAGTTCTTGCATATTCAAATGCTGGTATATCCATTTCCTCAAATCCCGTTGGTAACAGCGCTGATGTTCTCACTTACTGGTCTATTTTAGAACAGTACAGTACAGGAACAGGCACTTCAACCCACAATAGCCGAACATGATTTCAAGTTAAAATAATCTCCTCTGCTGCTTGTGATAATGGCCTTTCTCATTCTACCCTCCACAAACATGAGATCAATTCATTCAAATTCACCAGGTTTTTGATATTATCAAAAC
Organism: Okamejei kenojei; assembly: GCA_035221665.1. Taxonomy (NCBI): domain Eukaryota; kingdom Metazoa; phylum Chordata; class Chondrichthyes; order Rajiformes; family Rajidae; genus Okamejei; species Okamejei kenojei. The sequence continues at coordinate 29,252,103 of CM069156.1, read as the reverse complement.
TTCTCATTCTGTTGCCTTATCTATTGTTACTTCTTTATATTCATGCTGACCTTTTTTAACAAATCTTTGCTTAAAATTCGCGCTCTTATTTTCAAATTGGTCCATGATCTCGCACTCCCTTTCTCAAATTCATTTGACATGAGGACAAATGTTATTCAGTAGGTGGTTGTGTTGTGCAATACAATACCAGGAGTAAGATTGAAGACAAATTTAGTTGTAGTGTTCAAAACTGGGTAAGTATCTGAAATGAATTAATTTGCAGGGCAAAGGCAAGACAGCAGGCAGTCTTACCAGCCGAATTGCTTAAATATACAGCCATTCAACAGACTGAATTGCCTCCATTCTGTAACCATCTGTAATCTTGATATTCTCTAGGCCTAAATCCCAGCAAATCCCTAAATTAACATCAATTTAGAAGAATGAGAGGGGATCCTTCCATCCTTCCTTCCTTCCTTCCTTCCTTCCTTCCTTCCTTCCTTCCTTCCTCCCTCCCTTCCTCCCTCCCTCCCTTCCCCCTCCCTCCCATTACATTTTTGACACGATAACGGCAGGACGCTCACTCATTTTGTGGCCTCCTGTTGGCCACACACCATTACGGCAGCTGCTGCAGCCCGCTCTGCTCCATAAACGCCGCCATTTTCTTTCCCCGCAGCCGATTCGGGGACCAGACCCAACGGGTCTGCACTTGGTCTAGTATACTATTAAAACTCTGTGTTTGTGTCCCTGCCGACCGACCGGCTGTGTGTCAGATTTTCCCTTTGATACTATGGTTCGCCAAAACCACACTTTCAAACCCTTTCAAATACCATATTCCTGCTGTATCCTCTGTACCTTAATGCCTTTTGTATCTAGAAATCTATCTGTCTACCTCTTTTTCAAATTTTTTTTTAATTTTTAATTTAATAGAAGCAAATGTACAGGAGTAGAACAAATGGTATATAAAATTCTACAGTTATTGTACAGCTTAAATTTTGACTTTTTAGCTTTGAATTAGAGGAAAGGAAACAGAAAGAAAAAGTGAGATGTATGAAGATAGGACCCCTAGACTACCAAAGTAGCCAAAGAGTGGATAAAAGAAAGAAGAGGAATAGAAAGAAAAAAAAGGACAAAAATAAAAAGAGAGAGAAAAGTGGTGATATACCTGCCTCTCGACCCTCCCCACCCACCTCACCCAACCCATAGTTAGATTTAAATCCAAAGTTGTGTTGCGCCGTACTATCCTTGTAAGAAATTGGTGAAGGGTGTCGATGTCTTGGAAAAATGATCAGCACTCGTGGTTAGGGCAGCAAATCTATCACTGTACCATTGGGCTTAAAAATTAAGCCCATTGCCGTGTCATTGTTGATCCGCAATGCCGTGACTCGGATTCGAACCGAGGTTGCTGCGGCCACAACGCAGAGTACTAACCACTATACGATCACGGCGAGCTACATGGGCACTGATTGTTCTATGAACAAAGCTGTACTAACCATCACTTATCAGATCTTGCTTGATCAAATGCTGGTATATCCATTTCCTCAAAATCCCCTGAGGAAAACAGCACTGATGTCAGACTTACTGGTCTATTATAGAACAGTACAGGAACAGGCACTTCAACCCACAATAGCCAAACATGATTTCAAGTTAAAATAATCTCCTCTGGCTACTTATGATAATGGCCTTTCTCATTCTACCCTCCACAAACATGAGATCAATCATTCAAATTCACCAGATTTATGATTTTATCAAAACTTCTCATTCTGTTGCCTTATCTATTGTTGACTCCCACCCTTTAATATTCATGCTGACCTATTTTAACAAATCTTTGCTTAAAATTCCCGCTCTTATTTTCAAATTGGTCCATGATCTCGCACTCCCTTTCTCAAATTCTCTTGACATGAGGACAAATGTTATTCAGTAGGTGGTTGTGTTGTGCAATACAATACCAGGAGTAAGTTTGAAGACAAATTTAGTTGTAGTGTTCAAAACTGGGTAAGTATCTGAATTCAATTAATTTGCAGGGGAAATGCAAGACAGCAGGGAGTCTGACTAACTGAATTGCTTATATATACAGTCAGTATGAATTCAACAGACTGAATTGCCTCCGTCCTGTAACCATCTGTAATCTTGATATTCTCCAGCCTAAATCCCAGCAAATCGCTAAATTCACTTCAATGTAGAAGAATGAGAGGGGATCTTATATATTATAATATAAAACTCTGATCGTGTGTGTGTGTGTGTGTTGTCATATGTCATTCACATCTCCTCGAAAACCCGACGAGGTAATGGTAAAATGTTTACACATTCCGGTAGATTTACCTCATGATTTCATAAATCCCCTCAAAATCCCCTCATATAATTCCCTACAACATATGAGGGACATAGATAGTGTAGATAGTCAGTCTTTTTCCTTGGGTAAGGGGAATGCCAAACTAAAGGGCATGGGGATAACTTTAACCCCTTAATCTGAGGGATTAATTTTTCAAGGATATGGTGGTGATTATATGGAATGAAGAAGTGGTCAAGGTGTATACAATAACAATGTTTAAAGAGCAGGTGGACAGGTACTTGGATACTAAAGGAGTAGAAGGATTGGGCGACGTTTCAAGTCGAGACCCTTCTTCAGACTGAAGGTCTAGGGAGAGGGAAGCATAGAGATGTGGAAAGGTAACCCTTCCTTAACTTTGCATCTGGTTCCTCAGGTTTTCACAGGGGAGAACTGGTGTAAGAACAGAATATAGTTGCTGACCCTATGCTCAAGGTAAATGAAGACAAGTGGATAACATTTGACTTTACTTTTTTCTTGACACCAGAGAAAGGTAAAATATATTGTAATCCACACATTCATAAAGTCTATCTTCTTATTTACGTAGCTCTGAGCACATTCAGTGAAGTAATGGAAACAGAGAAAATAGGTGCAGGAGTAGGCCATTCAGCCCTTCGAGCCAGCACTGCCATTCAATATGATCATGGCTGTTCAACCAAAATAGTAAGATTAAATGAGAATTTACCAGTTTGAAGTTTGATCTTTATTTTTTGAGGAGTTAAATTGAGGGATTACGTGAAGACCCCGCCAGCATGCATGCGCGACATTCTTCAAAGCAGCGGTGTGAAATCACAGATAACAGATTTGGCTACAGATAGTAAGATAAGAGAAACTAAAATACCAGTTGACCTTTATAATAGAGCGTGGGAGCGAAGGGCACGTAATTCCTCAACGTAACTTCTCATAAAATAAAGATCAAACTCCAAACTGGTAAGTTCTCGTTTAATCTTACTATTTTACTTCGGAGTCGCGTGAGTGACTAGGTGAAGATTTCAAAGCTCTGTGATTTCATGCCGTGGAAACGAGTCCATGCTCACACACTGCCATAATGACCAATGGAGGAAGTATGTTAACGTATTCAGACATGAATCAGTTGCTGAAAAACAATTATGTATTTATTAACAAATAATAATAACCCCTAATTCGGGGGGAAATCATAATACAGAACTCAAAATCGTCTCAGGTCTGGCAACAGGTTTATTATAAAACCGTTGGAAGGTTCTTTCGTTACACCATCCCGCCGTTGCAAGGAAGTGGTCCATGGGAACTTCCAACATTCTTGCTGCTGATGTAGCTGCAGCCCTGGTGGAATGAGATTTACAAACATCAGTGTCTCCCCTGCTGCACCTAATACCTGCCTAAGCCATCTTGAGACGTCCTTTTATGAGGACGTTTGTGACTTATTAGTAAAGCCGTTTCCGTGCCCCTGAGACTTTTGGTGACCTCCAGGTAATGTAATAGGTGGGTCACTATACATAGACAAAGGTCTATGGGGTAAGCCAGGAACTCCAATTTGAGGCCAGACGATCCATGCCTGTTCTGTTTAAGTAACTCAAATATATAGAAAGTTATGTTATTCTTGGATGTTACCATGGCGTCCTGTCTTAGTTTGTGCAGAGACTGGACCCGCAGTGCCGTTACGAGTGCGATCAGCATCACCGTTTTATATGTCAGTTTTGTTAGTGTTAGGGACGTAGCTGGTGCCCAATCCTTGAGCAGGGTTAACACAATACCAATATCCCATGTCTGGGAATACCTCGGCCTGGGGGGATTAGAGTTGAAAATACCCTTCCTAAGTTTTGATACTAGAGGGTGAGATCCGACCCCGTGGTGTCCTAAACCCTGTTCCAGGCATGATGATCGGGCACTCCTTGCACAGTTGATGGCACTGTAGCTCAAGCCTTCATCAAAGTGTAAGCTCTCCAAGAATTCCAGCACATTTGTTATAGTAGCCGTATGGTAAGTGGTGTTCGCTCTGGTACAGAATACCTCCCATTTTATTGTATTTTATATCTTTATTATCATTTTTCCTGAGTACCTACATACCCAGAGGAAACGAAAAAACGTTGCTCAACCAGTGTCCATTCAGTGTGCGGTAAAAAATAAATAAAAATAAAAATACATATATCATGAGTTCCAATCGGCAGCGGCACAACAATGGTTCTGCTTCAGTGTGTCCAGGTTGGTGGTTGGTGCGCGCTACCTTGGCAGGGACAAAGTCCGTTTATCAGTCTTTTAGCCTGCGGGAAGAAGCTGAGGAGCATCCTGCTGGTTTTGCAGATGAAGCTCCTGTACCTCTTCCCAGATGTCAGGATGGAGAATATGTGATGCGATGGGTGGTAGGGGTCTTTGATGATGGAGATGGCTCTGCTGATACATCTCTTCCTGTATATGTCCAGCAGGAAAGGGAGTGGAGCACCAATAATCCCTCTGGCGGTCTTCACAATCCTGTCCAGTTGGTGCGCCTTGCAGCTCCCGAACCAGGAAGTGATGCCATAGGTTAATGTGCTCTAGATTGTCCCCCTATAAAAAGTTCGTAGGCGTGCAGTGGGGAGACCTGCTTTCCGTAGTCTACGGAGAGGGTGTAGTCGCTGCTGGGCTCTCTTGACTAGTGCTGCGGTGTTGGTCGTGGACGTCAGGTCATCTGACAGGTGGAGTCCTAGGAACTTCACACTGCTGACCCTTTCCACATCAGCTCCGTCGATGTGCAGAGGTGTATGGCGTTGTTTTCCCGCACTCCTGAAGTCAACCACCATCTCCTTCGTTTTTCCCACGTTGAGAATGAGGTTGCGGGATTTGCACCATCCTGTGAGCAGCTCCACCTCCATCCTGTACGCCGGCTCATCATTGTCACTGATGAGACCCACCACTGTTGTGTCGTCAGCGAATTTGTTGATGAAGTTGTTGTTGAGTCTAGCAGTACAGTCGTGTGTAAGCAGACTAAACAGCAGGGGGCTTAGGACACAGCCTTGGGGAGAGCCAGTGCTCACAGCTATGGTTTTTGATGTCCTACTGCCCACCCTGACTGTCTGCTGCCATTGCGATAGAAAGTTCAGGACCCAGTTACATGTGCCAGCATCAACCTCCAATAACTCCAACTTCTCCACCAGCTGCTGCGGAATGATTGTGTTAAAAGTAGAGCTGAAGTCTATGAAGAGGATCCTGGCATAAGTATTTTTCCGATCAAGGTGTGGCAGTACGAGGTTCAGTGTTGTTGAGATATATATGTTTTCTGATATATGTGAGATATTGTTTCCTGGTGGACTCTCTGCATGCTGCTGTGATGATGTTCATGGTTCGGTCCGACAGTCCAAATTCCAGGAGTGGTCTTTATAAATCCTGCAAATCAACAGGTTTATTCTGTCATGGCACGGGTGACTTTCGCCTGTCACAGGATGAACCAGTAAACTTGGGCGTTTAGAGATTGGCATACATGGTTCCGAGACCATGTCGAGTACCACAGGAAACCATAGCTGAGTAGGCCAGTCGGGTACTACCAAGATATCCGACGCGGAGTCTTGTTGTATTTTTCGCAAGACCCGACTGATGAGGCAGAAGGGGGAAATGCTTAGAAAAACAATTCCTCTCAGTGTAGCGAGAAAGCGTCCATCGCTATTGCCTCAGGGTCTGGTTCCCATACAACATATGTTTGTATCTGGTGATTAAGTCTGGATGCGAATAGGTCGATATCTGGCGTTCCATACCGAGCTACAATGTCAGTAAATACTTGGTGGTCCAATATCCATTCGGCGTTGTCATTGAATTTGCATGACCTGGTTTCCGCCACTGTATTGAGCTTACCTGGAAGGTAAGTAGCTGATATCCAAATATTTCTTTTGGTGCACCAGTGCCAGATTGTATTGACCAATTCATCACAAGATATCGACTTAATTCCACCCATATGCAGAGATGCCAAGTGTCCCGGATTCGCCGTATTTTGTCCCGGCGAAATAACCTTATTACGGTGTTCCGGCAGCCAAACATGTTGTTACGGAGAAAAATAATCAAAACAATAAAAAAAAACAACAAGCAAATGCGTTGTCCGCTCCCGGAGTAATTGGGCGGGATCGTTGCTGTTTAAAAGCCGCGATAATTGTCTTCAAGTTGCAACGCACAAACGTCCGTATGCCATTGCACACGGCCAAGATGCAGCGCCGCGTATTTTTGGCTATTTGTGACTGAAAAATCATTGCGAGCCGACTCACATGCTTGAATGTGTAAAACCAAGGACTCGCATGGCGGCGCATATTGCTATGCACGCACGTGCACAATGCTCGCTGAATCCTTGTTTAGTGACAATGCACTCCGCTGGTGGCCTGGATTATAGCCGTACACTACAGTAGTGCGTCCTCTCTCATTCAGTGATTTGCAACTTTATAACTGAATTGTGTTTAAACACAGTTTTGTTATTGTTAGCTGTGCCTGAAGGCTAAAGTATTCAAGACTCATCAAAATATATATAAGTACATCTTTTAAGTGATACTGTGTATACTAAAGGATGTTTATGTGTGTTTAATGAGTTTGTATATAGCACTAGTTGAAAAAAGGAAGGTTGGATTCAACGCGCGTTGCAGATTTTGGGTCGTTGCCATGCATATTTCTGGTGCCGCAACATGTTACTGAGAGAAATGCATTTACCCCCATTTGTTACTGACAAATGGGTTGAATGTTACTGTGAACTAAATTTAGGGTTGGCATCTCTGCATATGATTAATATATGCCACCTCGGTGGTATTATCAATTTGTAGGCGAACATGCAGATGGTGCATGTCCGAACATTAAGCCTGAAGTCCGTGGAACGCTCCCAACATCTTTAGATGATTGATACCCAGTGCCTGAAGTAAGGTTAACTCATGTGCATTCCATCTACCATCGCAACCGGAGGTGGTATTTGTTGCTCCCCAGCCGTGAGCGCTGGCGTCAGTTTGTAACACAACTGAAGAATTTGTGACTATGATGGGATTAGAGCAATGACGAGTATTGTTAATCCACCATTGCAACTCCAATTTTGCTTTGGCTGGTAACTGCATTGGCCTGTCAAAAGGGCCAGCATGGTATTTGAGTGCTTCAATCTTGGACCTCTGTAAATTTTGGTAATGTAAGGGTCGAAATTGTGTGGCTGGGAAGGCAGCCACGAGCTTCCCAATTACCCTGACTACTTGTCGAATAGATGGTTGACTGACGCAAACAAGGCTGTTGCATGCCTCTATTAAGTCTATTGCTTTGCCCTTTGGCAAAGTGACAGACATGTGAACTCCAAGTGATGAGTCAATTGTGAACCCCAAGTAGTCCATTGTCATAGAAGGCATTGACTTGGATTTATCTGGATGGATGATAAACCCCCAACTTTTGAAAATGGGGCTTGGTGGCTGAGACAGCCAATTTGGCCAACTCCAGAGTTTTTCCCACAATTAAGATGTCATCCAGATATGCCATGACAATATGTTTTTGTTTCCGGATAAATGCCAAGGCTGGTTACAATATTTTATTAAACAGTCTGGCTGATGTTAATCCATTAGGCAGCGCTTTATACTGCCAGAGCTGCCCCATCCAGTTAAATTTCAGATATCTGTGGTGATCTTTCTCTATTGTTACTGAATAGTATGTGTCTTTTAAGTCGATGCAAGCCATGAAGCATCTCTTGGAAACTAGTTGTTTGGCAGTAACAAAAGTTTCCATTTTGAAGTGGGTATACTGTACAAAAGTATTCAGCTGTGTCAAATCAACGATGATGCGACATCCACCATCTTTTTTGTTTTTTGTGAAGATATTTTACACAAACTCAAGAGATTCGTGTTTGGATTTCTCAGTTACTCCTTTTGTATGTAGTCTCAACAGTTCTGCATGAACTTCCAATCTTTCTTTTTGTGAAAGCACGAACGTCCGGCTAGGTGCATGCTGAACCGGAGGGAGGAGTTTGTGAACAAATTCAATTTTTTATCCCTGGATACTTTGCAGTCAGGGACGGCCTTAGGAGGTGCGGGGCCCAATTGGGAAAATTTTCCATAGAAAAATAAATAAATAATTATAAATGAGTCACGTGTCGTGAGTAACATGACAATTCGGGGGAGAGTTCCTTTCGCAGCTTGTGGGGTCTAGCCAGGGGTAAAGTTGCGAGGAGGGAAGGAGCGTTGAGAAGGAGCGGGTCGGGGTTCATGCCAGTAACACTCACTCACCGCTGCCGCGGCGGTCCGGGCGCGGAGCTACTACATTGTGGCTGGGGAGGGAAGCAGCTCACGTGGCTACGAGCGGCCTCCATCACCGGCAGCGGAACTGACTGCCATCTCAGCGCCTTCTGCCGGCCTGTTCACCTCTGGCAGTGCTCTCCGTCTGAACAGTGAAGGGACCAGCTCAAGAGCAAAGATCATAGAGCAGAGCGGGTCAGCGGGTGATGACTAACATCACAGCGGGCGGTGGAGCTTACTCCTGTGTCAGCGTGATCAAGGGATCAATTGAGGTACTCGCACTGACATATGGAGTAAGCTCCACCACCCACTGTCCTGTTATCCATCACCCGCTGACCCGCTCGAGCTGGATGATCCCCGGCCGACCCCCTCCTCTCAAACCTCCTGCTCTCCTCGCAACTTTACCCATGGACAGACTACCCACACGCTGTGAAAGGAACCCCCCACCCCAGCAGCGCTGCCATTTTTCAGCCGCTTCCCACTTTACAGCCGCTTCCCACCAGCTGCTAGCAATGAGGGATAGACTTTGCTATCCCTCATTACAGCAACATTGTTCTTGATGTTGCTGTACTGAAGGATAACGAAGTCTATCTTTCTTGGCTAACAACCTAACCTTCGGCCTCCAAGATGCAGGTACATTTTCTAGCAATGTTACAAAATTTTGAGATTTAAAAAATCAAGCCTGCAATTTATCCCATCAGATAAAGCATACAAAGAAGTTTAATTTGACACCTAATTCACTTTCATATCACATTCATTCAATGTGATCATGGCTGATCATCCCCAATCAGTATCCCGTTCCTGCCTTCTCCCCATATACCCTGACTCCGCTATTTTTAAGAGCCCTTGAAAGCTTCTTGAAAGAGCCCTTGAGATCCTCTTGAAAACTTCCAGAGAACCTGCCTCCACCGCCCTCTGAGGCAGAGCATTCCACAGACTCACCACTCTTTGTGAGAAAAAGTGTTTCCTCGTCTCCGCTGTAAATGGCTTACTCCTTATTCTTAAACTGTGGCCCCTGGTTCTGGACCCCCAACATCGGGAACATGTTTCCTGCCTCTAGCATGTCCAAGCCATTAACAATCTTATATGTTTCAATGAGATGCCCTCTCATCCTTCTAAACTCCAGAGTGTACAAGCCCAGCTGCTCCATTCTCTCAGCATATGACAGTCCCGCCATCCCGGGAATTGACCTTGTAAACCTATGCTGCACTCCCTCAATAGCAAGAATGTCCTTCCTCAAATTAGGGAACCAAAACTGCACACAATACTCCAGGTGCAGTCTCACTAGAACTCTGTACAACTGCAGAAGGACCTCTTTGCTCCTATATTCGATTCCTCTTGTTATAAAGGCCAACATGCCATTTCCTAGCGCTAATGGCAGTTTCTTGGTAAACGTGGTAACTCGTGAAGATTTTTCAACATGTTGAAAAATGTCCATGAGTAAAATATACTCAGGTTGTAAAAATGTGATACTTTTTAACATGTAGTTATACCGTAGTAGCTCGTGAGTTTACCGTAGTAGGACCTGATGTTCTATATCACTATTGTATGTTCATGATGGAAATAAGAATACTCTGTATATTCATTACCTTTGAATTGTAGTTTTATGTAATCCTCCCACAATTTCCGAGTTACATTAATAGAATATTGACTGGCCTTGAGGGGGATACGACATATATTGCCTGAAGTAGATTCATATTGCCCGAGTCGAAGACGAGGGCAATATGGATCTAGTGAGGGCAATATATGTCGTATCTCCCGAAAGAGGACAGTTAATATTGTTATTATTACCCATTATCAGACATCTAGAGGAAAATTTGAACATCTCAGCTCGGCGGACTTCCACGTAAAATTTAACCAAAATGGACGCGGCAGTCTTCCTGTCTGCCGTTTGAATATTCTAAATTTCCCACGCAGCGTCACGTTGCCGTCACGTTGCCAAGTTCCCGGATGTGAGACCAGGGGAATATAAGACTATATTCCCCGCTGTTTTAACAGGTAAAGTCCATAGGCGTTCGCAAGAAAGGGGAATATAAGAAAATATTCCCCTGTTACCCCTGCTGGCAGTAAAAACGAAGGGAATACAATTTTGTAAAAGCATACCTCAGATGTGTGATATGGGTAATAATTCACAATATCTATCAGACATACAGAATGTTGCAAGGTAATATTTTGCCCAAACTCAGTTGTATCTTTCTATCTCAATAAATATCACAAAATATGCCATTGCTTCAGCCACATTATGACAAAATATAGAATGTAGGTTATTTGTTATCAGTCACCCCATCCCAGAAACAACAGTACTTAAAGAAGAACATTTGTTTTACTAATTTACAAGCATGTACCATACAGAGTCTGTTGATCCATATCCAACAAACTATTGTGATAATTGCATAAAAGGTATTATTGTCTAAGAAATTTGGTGTGGAATGATAATCCATCTCAGTACTCATTTAGGCAAGTCCCAAGCTATAGATACTTTTCCCCCACCTCCAATCCCCCTCACCCGATCTTCATTGAATCTACCATTTGACCGATCTTTTACTCAGCTGCTGTAATGTTTCCTTCCTATCAAAATCTCTGTGTAACATCTCTGTCCCTATCTTCCAATTCCCACTTTGAAATAAAATACAACTTTCGACTTAAACATTTTGCAGCAAGATCGCTATATAAATGCAAATATATGGTATTTTATTCTAGCATTCCCCCCACCCCTCTTACCACCACACAAGAAGCATAACTTGAAGCGTTTGCATTTGGAGAAGTTCGATACCAGGAATGAAAATTAATAGCTATGAATCGATTAACAGCGAGCTACGAGGTGAGATTGAAACACCTGTCAGAGGGCTAAGAAACAATCCTGAGTTGACGCCGTATTGTTTTAAGTGGGCATTTTGCAGCGACCTCACCATATTCTGGTTAAATATTCTTTCCACGGAAATCTCCTTTTTCACTTTGAAATTATATTCATTTATAACCGTTTGTAACATCAGTAACCACCTTAATGTTCATGCGTTTAGTACCGGGTATGCTTTAAACTATTTATTTTAATATACTGTATATATATTTTTACACTATATCAACCAGGTGTGAAAATTAAACTGAATCGAACGATGATTGAAAATGAGTCGAATTCGACTAATCGCAATCCTGCTGCAAAATTTTTAAGTCGAAAATTGTATTTTATTTCAAAGTTGGAATTTGAAGATAGGAACAGAGATGCTACACAGAGATTTTAAACTCGGGAGAGCTCTTAGGTGAACTCGCACAGTGGGACAGAGCATGAGGCAGCATCTATAGAGCGAAGGAAATAGCCAACGTTTCAGGCCGTTTCTGAAGAAGGATTTAGACCCGAAACGTTGCATATTTCCTTTGCTCCATAGAGGGGGGGTGGTGGTGGTGCAGGGAGTAAGTAACCATGCAAGGCACATTCCTCTCTCTAAAGAGGGAGGGGGGTAGGGAGAGGGGGATGTAAAGGGTAACTGGTTGTGGTCTCCAATCACCTCACAAAGGGCAGCCAACAATGGGGGTGAGGCAGAAGGGAGATCTCTCTCTCTCTATCTATCTATCTATCTCTCTCTCTCCCTCTCTCTCCCTCTCTCTCTCTCTCTCTCTCTCTCTCTCTCTCTCTCTCTCCCTCTCTCTCCCTCCCCCCCCCCCTCTCTCCCTCTCCCTCTCTCTCTCCCTCTCTCTCTCTCCCCTCCCTCTTCCCCCCCCCCTCCTCCTCTCATGCACACACCGCCCGCCTGCCCGCTCCCGGCGTTTAACGTTGAATACTCACGACTGAGTTCGCTGTGGTGCTGGGGCTTGCTACCCTGTAGACTCCCACACCCCCCCCCCCCCCCCCCCCCCCCCCCCCCCCCCCCCCCCCCCCCCCCCCTGCCCAGCCATAGTTTCGGCCGCTCCGGCGGCAGCAAGTGACACAATTTAACGCATTTACTGAGGAATGTGGATCGATGCATTGATGACCCATTGTATAACTACTTGTTAACTACTGGCTGTTAACTGCTACAGTAGCAGTTAACTCATCGTTTATTATTCACAGCGGTTGTTATCCATGTTCGTTTTGCAAAAAAATCCGTATGGCGAATTTTAAAAAATAATCTTTATTTAACAAAGCAATTTGTATTTCCATCTGAAATACGGAAAATTAGCGCGGGGCCCCTCTTGGGCGCGGGCCCAATTTGGAAAAATCGGTCCAATCGGCCTAGGGCCTGCCCTCTTTGCAGTATAAAAGGATCAGAAGTTATGGAAGTCCATGCATTTCTAAACAAGTGTAACCTTCCCCCAGTCTGTGAAGAACTTACACATTCTATGTTCCGGAAGAAACTAGACCCACCTACCTCCATGGTTATTGGTGGTGCTGTGTTGGTTTCTTCCGTCCTTGTCTCTTGGGGGGTGGAGGCGCTGGGGTGTGGGGTTGGCGCATCTTCCACGAAGGCCGTTCTGGACCATGGTCCTAAAAAGACCTTTGTCCTGAACGTACGGCCTAGGAGCTTTCACCAGCTGTTGCTCTTTCGTTGTAGTGACGTGGTTTGCTGATGGATGCATAGGGGTGCTGCCGCCGAGGGTACGAGGTCTTGGCAGTGGACGGCGCTTTCATTAGGCCGACGGCTTTTGCCTCCTCGTCGAGGTCTTTAACCTGCTTCGGCAGGTTGTCCCCGAACAGTAAAGTAGGCGGCTGCGTGCTGCTGGTCTTGCACAAACCCGCAAATTTGGGGTTTAGGGCAGGTCGGATGACGCTCTTCCTAAAACAGTTTATTTCAAACTGTGCGTTGCAGAAGAGTGCCAGGGCGTCTTGTTGCTCTTCCGACATGTCCTTTCCATCCACTGACCTGGCAAATGCTGTTATTCCAGAGGCCAGTAGGTTCAGGATCTTTTGCATTTTTATTTCTTATTTTGAATTGGGTTCTGATGCCAGCACTGATGTTTCCCCCAGATGAGGTTGTTCACCGCAGGCACGTTGAGAGAAACACAGTTCTCTGGTGCTAAATATTTAGCAGCCGTGTCAGTCATGGCCTGTTCCTGCAGCTGGTTGGTGGTAAGGTAGTTTATGCTGGCTGCCAGCTGCGGCTATAATGGCAGTCCCTTTTGCGAAGGCATCACAAATTTGGAAACCATGCCGAGTAGCTTTTGTTCCTACACCCCTAGCACGCTGGAAGAGTCTTCAGCCAAATCCCCATGTTCAGAGTCAGCACAGAATTGACTCCTTATGCTCCCCTCCGAGGAGAGGGAGACATTTGGCAGCCCTGTAAAAGGTGCTGCCGCAGGTGTCCGAGGAGACCAACGGTGACCAGACTCCGTTTGCTGGAGTAGGTCACGTTGGAGCAATTGCTCCATCAACCGCTCCATGCGTATGAACGGCTACTGTCGTTATCCGCAGGCGGTGAATCTTCCAGCCCGGACCCTGCCGAGTCTCCGGGCTTATCCGACTTTTGGGTGGCTTTACCGCTAGTCCGAGGTACACCTGCGGGTTGTAGCAGTGCCAAGACAGTGGCTGCTGGCCATACGGTTAGCAGCTCAGGTAAAGTCGGCCGCTGCGGACTGCCCGCATTCCCGCGGTCCTCCGCAGTCAGTTTTGTTGCGGTCCGTTTGAACTTAATCCTGGACTTGTCCATAATTGTTGTTGCTTTGTAAAAGAAATTACACAGAGCGGACAAAAAGGACCTCAGAATAGTGAAAACTTACCTGCAGGTCCGTTTTAAACCTACCGCTGGAGGAGCGACGCTCCTCCCACCTGTCGCTGCGCAATGCGTTGGATGATATGTCGCGCATTCGTGCTGGCGGGGTCTTCACGTAGTCACTCACATGACTCCGAAGTCAAATCAGTACCCCATTCCTGCTTTTTCCCCATATCTCTTGATTCTGTTAGCCCTAAGAGCTATATCTAACTCTCTTGAAAACATCCAGTGAATTGGCCTGCACTGCCTTCCACAGATTCACAACTCTTTGGGTGAAAACGTTTTTCATCATCTCAGTTCTAAATGGCCTACCCCTCATTCTTAAACTGTAACCCCTGGTTCTGGACTCCCCTAACATTGGGAACATTTTATCAGCATCTAGTCTGTGCAACTCCTTAAGAATTTTATATGTTTCTATTAGATCCCCTCTCACCCTTCTAAATTTCAATGAATACAAGCCAAAGTTGACCCATTCTTTCATCATATGTCAGTCCCGCCATCCTGCTGCACTCCCTCAATAGCAAGAACATCCTTCCTCAAATTAGGAGATCGAAACTGCACACAATACTCCAGGTGTGGTCTCACCAGGGTACTGTACAACTGCAGTAGCACCTCCTTACTCCTATAAAATCCTCTCGCTATGAAGGCCGACATGCCATTTGCTTTCTTCTCTGCCTGCTGGACCTGCATGCTTACTTTCAGTGACTGATGTACAAGGACACCCGGGTCTTGTTGCACCTCCCCTTTTCCTAATCTGACACCATTCAGATAATAATCTGCCTTCTTGTTCTTGCCACCAAAGTGGATACCTTCACATTTATCCTCATTATACTGCATCTGCCATGCATCTGCCCACTCATCCATCCTATCACCCTGCAGCCTCATAGCATTCTCCTCGCAGCTCACACTGCCACCCAACGGTGTGTCATCCGCAAACTTGGAGATGTATTTAATTCACTTGTCTAAATCGTTAATATATATTGTAAATGACGGATCCCAGCACTGAGCCTTGCGGCACCCCATTAGTAACTGCCTGCCATTCTGAAAAGGACCTGTTAATTCTTAATATTGCATCCGCTGCTCTAGATGTCAGTTGTTCTACATCGGTGAGACCAAGCGTAGGCTTGGCGATCGCTTCGCTGAACACCTCCGCTCGGTTCGCAATAACTAACCTGATCTCCCGGTGGCTCAGCACTTCAACTCCCCCTCCCATTCCGAATCCGACCTTTCTGTCTGGGCCTCCTCCATGGCCAGAGTGAGGACCACCGTAAACTGGAGGAGCAGCACTCTGCCCATTCCGCTTGGGCAGTTTGCACCCCAGCGGTATGAACATTGACTTCTCTAATTTCAGGTAGTCCTTACTTTCTCCTCCCCTTCTCAGCTCTCTCTCAGCCCTCTGGCTCCACCTCTTCCTTTCTTCCTCCCGCCCCCCATCCTCATATCAGTCTGAAGAAGGGTTTCGACCCGAAACGTTGCTTATTTCCTTCGCTCCATAGATGCTGCTTCACCCGCTGAGTTTCTTCAGCATTTTTTTCTACCTGTTAATTCCTAATCTTTGAGGTTCTGCTTTTTAACCTCTTCTAGATACCCAAATTGTTTGTAGGACCTCAGCCTTCCCTTTACCTATATTGTAGATATCAATGTGGACCACAGTTATAGTTGAGACGCTACAATTTTCTCACTGTCTCCATCCAATGCAGCTGAGCCATATGTGGGGACCTGCTCCACAGCTCATATCAATATCCAATTGAGTAAATCTAACAGTAAGTAGGGTGGATCCTGAGGATCACCCATTCTGCACACTCATAAACTATGGCGCATTCATCTTATTAAGTGTGCTATCATGAAGCCCTCAGCCTTTCAGATGTGTTGTCGCGACTGCAGCTAGCCAGTATTTTATTATTTTATTTCTGCCTTGTTCTGTCTATTTTGTTCTGGCTACAAGCTGGCTATTTGGATTATGTCTCCATCTTGTGTGCTGTGCCTAGAGGCAATCACACCATTGTAATTTGGTCAAAAATCGTTTTTTCCCCAAAGTTTGGTATTTTCCCAACGATAAGCAAGCACACTCGCAGGGAGGGTGGCTCTGCCTGTATTTTTGTCATTTCTGTAGGCAGAATAAAAAGCAAAATAAAGTGATAGATATACTAATTGGGACAGGCAGCATTTGTGGAGAGAGAAAAATATGGATAGCGATTCAGGTTGATGACTCTTAGAACTGTTATGTAAAGCGTTATTTTGCGTGCTTCCTCCCCCCCCCCCCGTTTTAATTAGAGATTTTAAATATCAGTCTGAAGAAAAGTCCTGAGCCGCTGAGTTCTCGAGCGCTGTGTGCCTGTTATTACATTTTCAAGGGTACACAAAAGGCTGGAGAAACTCAGCGGGTGCAGCAGCATCTAAGCAGCGAAGGAGATAGGCGACGTTTTGGGTCGTTTCAAGCAGACTTTCCACTCACCAATGGAAAGCGACGCAGCACCGAATGGAGGTCTCTCTCATTCATGATCCGAATTATACAAAACCGAAAGGGTTTATTTGCAGGCTAAAATATCCTTTCTCTTTTGCAGGGCTACATATAACGCAAGAAGAAAATGTTATTAATTTATTTTTACATATCTTATGTTGGAGTTTTTAGTTAAAGACTGAGTAACTTCATGTGGTTTTAACAGGTTGGCGATCATTTCTGAGCAATTTTTAAAATAAACAAAAATGATCAAGCTTCCAAAGCGATGATTGGACACAATTGTATTTAAATAATTGCGACGAATCCGTTGAAAATCAGTTATTGAGACGTTGCAGAAACCAGTTGCTTTATTTTATAAATAGTGCAAATAAATCATCTGTGCTGCATGCTTCCTACCACGGATTATGTGGGGACAAGTATCTCGAGTTTGATGTCACTCATCGGTGCTTTTATTCGGTGCAATCGCGTTTCTGTAAAAAAAAGTCATAATTACGGAAGTGAGTAAAAAGTTGGATTATGTTGCGTTTAAGGCTAATTTAATGCATTGTTCGTCAGTGCCCATGTAGCTCGCCGTGATCGTATAGTGGTTAGTACTCTGCGTTGTGGCCGCAGCAACCTCGGTTCGAATCCGAGTCACGGCATTGCGGATTAGCAATGACACGGCAATGGGTTTCATTTTTTTGAATCAACTGATTTTTAATTGTAAAATATTTATTGTTAAAAATAAAACATTCTTTTATTTCAATAATAATGAATTCAACTTTTTTTTTGCTGTTATGCATGATTTTAGCTGGTTTCTTAATCCCTGCCTTGATAAATTAGTATTTGCTGAAAAATAATATTTGGGCAAAAGTGTTGATTTAAAATATTTCAAACGAGCCCACATCTAGTGAGTCAATGAGCCATGCATGCAGAGCTCTCGCTTAATTTTTTTTCCCTGTTGCCAGCCAGGCAACCTTGACAGCTTTTTAGGTTGCCAAATGACAGTTTAGGTGGTCATTTAAGACTTTTTGCATGACGCGTGCGATAATGTGCTCGGACGAAGTGCGTAGTTATCAGTCAAAATTATGCTCAATGAAGCATTCACATATTATGTTCAAGAAGGAACTGCAGATGCTGGAAAATCGAAGGTAGACAAAAGTGCTGGAGAAACTCAGTGGGTGCAGCAGCATCTATGGAGCGAAGGAAATAGGCAACATTTCAGGCCGAAACCCATCAGTCTGAAGAAGGGTTTCGGCCCGAAACGTTGCCTATTTCCTTCGCTCCATAGATGCTGCTGCATCCGCTGAGTTTCTCCAACACTTTTGTCTACATTCACATATTATTTCTGCTTCATATAACTCACAAACATATTCACCAATCAAGACATGATATATACCACAATGAGATGCAGCAAAATTATAATACAATATCTCAAGTCTTTTTACACATTGCAATTAATGCGATTTCTATTAGTTCTTTCCACTTCCAAACAAAAGTGTGGTTGGATTATTCAGCATATGATCAACCTGTGTCAATAAATCCTGGACTATGCACACTACAGATTAATGCAAGCATGTTTTCTGTGAAGGACCGAAAATTACCATGACATGGCCATAGCATGGGTTGTTATTGCTATTGGCACATAAACATTCTGGCTTCCCACATAATTTATCCATAACCAAATATACAGGTTGAAAGGAAATTTCTAAAGACATTTTATGATAATAGCTGTTAAAACCGACTCTACCCATCTGACAGGTTATACATTACACAAACTGACAAGAGATGGCCAAAGGACATAACTGCAACAAATGTTCTTTTGGTAATATGTTTAAAGGTGTCAAAACAATTAATAACATGCCCTTTGCTTTCTTCCCTGCCTGCTGTACCTGCATGCTTACTTTCAGTGACTGATATACAAGGACACCCGGGTCTCGTTGCACCTCTCCTTTTCCTAATCTGAGACCATTCAGATAATGTGGTCTGAAGAAGGGTCTCGACCCGAAACGTCGCCTATCTCCTTCGCTCCTTAGATGCTGCTGCACCTGCTGAGTTTCTCCAGCTTTTTGTGTACCCACCATTCAGATAATAATCTGTCTTCTTGTTCTTTCCACCAAAGTGGATAACTTCACATTTATCCTCATTATACTGCATCTGCCATGCATCTGCCCACTCATCCATCCTATTATCCTGCAGCCTCAAAGCATTCTCTTCACAGCTCACACTGCCACCCAGCGGTGTGTCATCCGCAAACTTGGAGATGTATTTAATTCACTTGTCTAAATCGTTAATATTTAGGTGGTCATTTAAGACTTTTTGCATGACGCGTGCGATAATGTGCTCGGACGAAGTGCGTAGTTATCAGTCAAAATTATGCTCAATGAAGCATTCACATATTATGTTCAAGAAGGAACTGCAGATGCTGGAAAATCGAAGGTAGACAAAAGTGCTGGAGAAACTCAGTGGGTGCAGCAGCATCTATGGAGCGAAGGAAATAGGCAACATTTCAGGCCGAAACCCATCAGTCTGAAGAAGGGTTTCGGCCCGAAACGTTGCCTATTTCCTTCGCTCCATAGATGCTGCTGCATCCGCTGAGTTTCTCCAACACTTTTGTCTACATTCACATATTATTTCTGCTTCATATAACTCACAAACATATTCACCAATCAAGACATGATATATACCACAATGAGATGCAGCAAAATTATAATACAATATCTCAAGTCTTTTTACACATTGCAATTAATGCGATTTCTATTAGTTCTTTCCACTTCCAAACAAAAGTGTGGTTGGATTATTCAGCATATGATCAACCTGTGTCAATAAATCCTGGACTATGCACACTACAGATTAATGCAAGCATGTTTTCTGTGAAGGACCGAAAATTACCATGACATGGCCATAGCATGGGTCGTTATTGCTATTGGCACATAAACATTCTGGCTTCCCACATAATTTATCCATAACCAAATATACAGGTTGAAAGGAAATTTCTAAAGGCATTTTATGATAATAGCTGTTAAAACCGACTCTACCCATCTGACAGGTTATACATTACACAAACTGACAAGAGATGGCCAAAGGACATAACTGCAGCAAATGTTCTTTTGGTAATATGTTTAAAGGTGTCAAAACAAATAATAACATTGGGAATTAAAACACATTTGCTTGCATTCCGTTATCAAACATAGTCAATGTTCGCTCTGAAGACCATGAAGCACAATAGGGTCAGGAGGTGTGTGAATCAGTGCGGGGTGGATAGCTGGCGGGGAGGGGGTTGAGAAGGCAATCGGTGCGGATTGGATGGATTGAGGCAGGAGAATTAGTACATGTTGGTTGGAGTATGTAAAATTGTGAGGGGAGAGCACGGGGGATGTCAGTGGTGTTGAATGGGGATCAGTACAAGATGAATGGGTCGATCAGTACAGGATGAATGGGTGGATCAGTACAGGATGAATGGGGGTAGACAAAAATGCAGGAGAAATTCAGCAGGTGAGGCAGCATCTCTGGAGCTAAGGGAATAGGCAACATTTCGGGTCGAGACCCTTCTTCAGACTGTTCCCCCCATTCTTCTTGAATGGGGGGATCAGTACAGGATGGATGGGGGGGGGATCAGCACAGGATGAATGGAGGGGGGTCAGGACAGAGTGGATCGGAGGGTCTGTGCAGGATGAATGGGAGACCACTACAGGTTGAATGAGGGGATCAGTATAGGATGAATGAGGGATCAGTACGGGTGAATGAGGTGATCAGTACAGGATGCATGAGCGGATCAGTACAGGATGCAAGAGGGGATCAGTGCCGGATGAATGGGGGATCAGTAAAAGAGGAATGGAGAGATCACTACAGGATGGATGGGGGGTTTGGTGCAGGGTAAATAGAAGGTGGGTCAGTACGGGATGAATGGGAGGATCAGTGCAGTATGAATGGGGTGGAGAAGTACAGGATGGATGGGAAGGGGGGTCAGTGCAGGATGAATTGTGGGACCAGTGGGGGGGTGGCAGGAGAATCAATGCGAGGTGGGTAGGGTGATGAATAGATTGGGGGGGAGGGTAGATTGGGAGGGGAGCACAGGGGATGTCAGTGGGGACTGAATAGAGGAGGGAATGGGGATCAGGGTAGGATAGAGAGGAGGGATCCCAGGATAAGAGGGGTGGAGAGGGGCCTGCGAGAGGGGGGGAAGGGGCAGAGGAGGTGGGGAGGAAGGAAGGTCAGCGCGCCTCGGACAACATCGCCCCGCTGCCTTGGCCGTCGCTTTCCAACGCCAAAGTCCCGTCGCCAAAGGGGGAGGCGGTTGGGATCTCCTTGCCACTGCCTCCCCTTCTCTGCCAGCCAACAGCACGGTGCAGGGCCGAGTGGTGCAGCTCAAAGATCTTATAACTATAGGATCTTTGGTGCAGCTGCTTCAGACGGCGGAAGGAGGCCTCCGCCTCCCTCCGTCTCTCTCTCTCTCCCCCCTTCCCTCCCTCCCTCCCTCCTTCCTCCCGGCCTCGGCGTGCAAGAGGGGTTGTTTTGAAAGCGCAAGTATCAGGGCGTTAGCAGCCGCTGATGGCAAATCCGCAAAAGGCGCTTTCAAAACAACCCCTCTCGCATGCCGAGGCCGGGAGGAGGGAGGGAGGTGGGAGGGAGAGGGAGGCCTCCTTCCGCCGGGCGGGGTGCGGGAGGAGGAGGCGGTGGAGCCGCTGCTGCCGAGGCCACCGTTGCCGCTGTTCGAGACCCGTCATTAGATCCAACCCTTCGTCACCCCGCACCTAGTATCTTTGCCCCACAATCAAAGAAACTAGAGGAATGCAGCCGCCACCGACATGAAACGTCACGTTCCTATTCTCCAGAGATGTTGCCTGACCCGCGGAGTTACTCCAGTTTTTTGTGTCAATCGGTATAAACCAGTATTTGCTTGCCAAGCCGGGCAAAATGAGTCAGCGTTTAGGTTGCCCGGCGGCACTTTGGGTGGTCATTGGCACCCGGGCAACCGCTAATTTCGAGCCCTGGCATGTCATGATGAATGATGGAATCTTATATGAATATTAGGACCAGAACTCATCCATCTGGCCCTCCTTCATTTATCAAAATCATGGCTGATCTTCCACCAAACTAATTTTCCAGCACTCTACCAATATCCCTTAATTCCCTTCACCAAATGAAACTCCAATAATCTGCTATGTTAATGTTCGAGAATTACTACTACCGTTCAGCATCTGTTCACTTAGTTCTGTTTCCCATGGTGCCTTAAATGAAAACCTGGCAGTATTGTGTACAACAACAAAGGTAGTGACAGATTGCACAGGATATAAACAGAGTGGAGGAATGGGCATAGGCATCGCAACTGATGTTTAACGTCATGAAATTTGATACATAAGGAAGAATGAGAGCACGCAATATAAGATGAAAGATACCAATGGATGCATGACCAGAGGAATATGCGAATATTAGCAGAGCGTATTGAGAAAGCTGTTAATAAAACATACACAATTCTGGGCTTTCCCAGTCATAGAAAATAGAAAATAGGTGCAGGAGGAGGCCATTTGGCCCTTTGAGCCAGCACTGCGAGACCGAGTTTAAATCAAGCAATACACTGCGAACCTTTTCAAAAAACTAGCCTGGCCTCAACTGGTTTCCTTCCAAAGATATGATCATTGGTAACTCCTATTTACTATGTTTATATAAGATCCCATGATTCATCAAAGCATGGCTCATTAGAATATTAACGGCTGTAAATTGGCATTGTTGTAGGCAAGTGGTAGAAACTGAGAGGGAGGTTATTTTGAATGTGGGGAGAATACAATGGCATACAACATCCTGAAGCCGCGGTCTCCGGTAGGGAGGCACCGATTCGGGACTTACCTTCCAGACGAGAGGGACTGTACATCTGTCCGCCCGCAGCGGCAACTGCGGAGGTTTAAGGCCCCGACCACGGGGGAACAATGGAGGAGGACTAACTGTACTTTGTACCTTCCACCACAGTGAAGAATGCTGTGGTGGATGTTTGTATTAAATTGTTATTGTGTATTGTCTTCTTTTTGATTGTACCGCTGCTGGCAAGTTCATTTCACTGCACTTTATTGTGTATGTGATGAATAAATCTGATTGATTGATTGATTGGGTGTTTGGTGGTCATTGCAGACTTTGTGGGCCAAAGGGTATCTATCCCGTGTAACTAAGACTGTCTAATTATAGTGTACAATTATAGAAAGGATGTGAGGGCATTGAGAGGGAGTCCAGAAAATATTTCCGCAAATGGTGGCAGGGATGAGAATCGATTATTACAAGGATAGATTAGAGATTCTGGGATCATTTTTAAAAGAGACTGAGGAGAGATCTGATAGAAGTTTATAAAAGAATGATGAATGTTAACAGAATACAGTGGTTGGAGTGGTCGAGCACAAGGGATCTTGGGTATTAAATAAACAATAAGATATTTAAAAGTGACACAAGGAGTGACTCATTTATGCAACTTGTGATAGGAATCCTTAATTTGGTGTTAAAAGAACTGCTTAAATACATGGCAAAGTAAAAAAAAGTAAATTTATGAAGAAAAGATATGGGGAGGGTCAGAGTAGAATAAGTTCTCTGATGGAGCACCAGAGAGCGCTTTTGAGGGGCTGAATGGTTTTCCACTATGCTATAACCTTTCTTTGATATGTGGCAAAGGGTCAATAATTTGTGAAGCCAGTTTCAATATAGAAAATATTTTTTTTTGTTGGCTGGAGAAATAGCTTTTAGGATCCTGAGATATTTTACTGGTGTCCGTAATGAACGCGTACTCCTATTTAGATGCTCATACTCCAAGGTGCTTTTGAGGATTATTTTCAAAGTTTAGGTATTGCACCCATGTAGCTCGCCGTGATCGTATAGTGGTTAGTACTCTGCGTTGTGGCCGCAGCAACCTCGGTTCGAATCCGAGTCACGGCATTGCGGATCAGCAATGACACGGCAATGGGTTTGCTGTTTTTCTTTCCTATGTCGTTTCTCTTTGATCATAAAGAAAACATTGCAGTGTGGCATAGGTTAATCCCCGGGATGGCGAGACTGTCATATGAGGAAAGATTGGAAAGACTGGAATTTAGAAGGATGAGAGGCGATCTTATAGAAACATATACAATTATAAAAGGACTGGACAAGCTAGTTGCAGGGAAAATGTTCCCAATGTCGGGGGAGTCCAGAACCAGGGGCCACAGTCTAAGAATAAAGGGGAGGCCATTTAAAACTGAGATGAAAATAAACTGTTTCACCCAGAGAGTTGTGAATTTGTGGAATTCTCTGCCACAAATTCTAGTAGAGGCCAATCAAGGGCTACCGGAATCAAGGGATATGGGGAGAAGACAGGCACGGGTTACTGATTGTGGATGATCAGCCATGATCACAATGAATGGCGGTGCTGGCTCAAAGGGCCAAATGGCCTCCTCCTTCACCTATTTCCTATGTTTCTATGTTTGCTTTATTCCATGAAAAAAAACGGAAGGGGGATAAATAATCGTTAATTTCTAAAACAACAAGTTAGTTGCTACGGGCTTTCAATTTAAAAACATTTTGAACGTCAAAATTTGAACGTCATTTGTTTTAAGTTCAACTTTAAACAAGACACAAGGAACTGCAAATGCTGGGATCTTCACAAAACACAAAGGGCTGGAGGGAGAAAGCTGGATGGGCGGGACAAAGCCTGGCAAATGATAGGTGGATATATGAGAGATGGTTTTAAAAAAATAGATTTGAAACATCAACTATTTTCTCTCTGCACGTAGAGAGTAATCTCCCGAGCATTCATTATTTTTATCATGATATTATAGCAGGTACTGTTTGCTTTGAACAATTGCCCATTTTCTGAAAAGTACCTCTATTTGTAGCCGGAGCTGTGGAGATGAGGACATTTGCCTGCCTCGCTGCTTGTATATTATGAAGAGTATTTGGTGAGCTCTGAATTTATTCAAATCAGAAATGGTAATATTAATTCAAGGAAACATTCAATATCATTCAGAAAAGATTGTTGCTTTTTCGGAACACTGTTTGGTGCAGGAGTTGTGACCTAATTCCAGGAAGTTAGAAAAATAGATTATCTATTTTTTCAAACATTGCAGTAGAGGCAGATGAGAGAGGTTGGAGGGTAAGGGTGTGTCCAGTGGAGGTGTGGTGCAGGGGCTTTGTAGCCAGTTCCACCGCAAGGCTCCTGAGGGAAGTAGGAGTCAAAGGGCAGGCACAAAGGAGGGCAATAAAATAACTTGCCAATGCCGCCGAACGGAGCAGTCACTGGCTGTGGCTGAAGAGGAAAGATGATGTCTCGGCTGCCGCGTGACCATCTAGTGGCTAGCAATAAGACACACAACCAGGTCTGATCAACCTGCGGTGGGCCTGCCTCGACTGAAGGTGTCTTGTGATGAAAGGCCGAAACACCCAGTGACGTTGAGGTACACAACTGAAGATGTGTCTGATTGTTAGGGGAAGTCCAGGACAAGGGGTCACAGTTTAAGGATAAGGGGGAAGTCTTTTAGGACCGAGATGGGAAAATCGTTTTTCACACAGAGAGTGGTGAATCTGTGGAATTCTCTGGCACAGAAGGTAGTTGAGGCCAGTTCGTTGGCCATATTTAAGAGGGAGTTGGATGTGGCCCTTGTGGCTGAAGGGATCAGGGGGTATGGAGAGAAGGCAGGTACAGGATACTGAGTTGGATGATCAACCATGATCATATTGAATAGTGATGCAGGCTCGAAGGGCCGAATGGCCTGCTCCTGCACCTAATTTCTATGTTTCTATGTTAGCAAAATTCACCTGGTGGTCATACCCAAGAATTTCAATTGTAGTGAAATCTTAGGGATTGTAATACCCAGTCCTAATAATCAATCAGGAAGTTAGAAAAATAGATTAATTTCCAAAAGCATTGTTCAAAATGTTCATCGTAAAAAGCTAACTG
This sequence comes from Okamejei kenojei, assembly GCA_035221665.1. NCBI lineage: Eukaryota > Metazoa > Chordata > Chondrichthyes > Rajiformes > Rajidae > Okamejei > Okamejei kenojei. Next base: position 29,226,584 of record CM069156.1, on the reverse strand, counting down.
AATCCACATTTGAGAGAGAAGAAAATACATTTCTATGCCATTATTCAATATTATCTCCGAGACGGGTCGGGTGCAAACAATGCCGTTTTCCGTGGGGGTCTCCAGAGAGCATAGCAGGAAACTGCGCATCTCATTAAACTACCCGATTCCTGCGCAGATATGGCTTTAATCGGCCTTCCAGTCACAAACCCCGTCACGTGTCGTGTTTTTAATTTGTTGAAAAGTACATTTCATTGTCGGTTCTCCATTGTCTTCGTTGTATCTTTTGAAATCTGCAGAGATATGAAGGTCTGCAATATTCCTCATGTGGAGCCAAGATCGCCTTTGTCCACAGCACTGTAAATGTTTAGCAGGAAAGGGCCATAGTTGAGGGTCCCTGTCACCAATGGATGCTGAGGGACTGAGCCCTGTACAAGGGCCTCTCAAGTGCTTCATAGGTGCATTGCTTCAGGAGGAAATAGATTAGGCATTGATGTATTATGAAAAAATGTTAACAATGGTACAATAAACACATAGGAAGATGTGAACTGTCATATTTGTGAATATTATGAATAATACATAGTTTGAACAGTAAAAATGGTAAACAATGTTCTGAATGATGAGTCTCACAAACCAAAAGAAGTAGGCCAGGGCTGCCAACTCTCACGCTTTGAGCGTGAGAATCACGCATTTGAAGAAACTCTCATGCTCTCACGCTGATCAGAAATTTCTCACGCTCTGTGGTGAGAAATTTTTGTGATCAAAGAAAATTTTAAAAACTCAGATAAACTGCATGATCAGCGGGTGTTGGCTAGCCAGGGTTGAGGGAGGGATGGAAGCAGAACCAGCGCTGGGAACAGATGCGGGGAGCCGGGGCTGGCGAATGTTTGCGGGCTGGCGAGTCGATCGCTGCAGCTCCGGCCATGGAGCAGTGCAAGAATCCCGGGCTGTCGTAGGCGTCAGAAACATTGCGCCACTGCCGCAAGAGTCCCTGTGCCGATGGGACAGAGACTCTCAAAGGGAGGTGCAGTGAGAGAGGGGGGAAGGAGACGGCGGGGGAGAGAGAGGGGGTGAGAGGAGAGAGAGGGGAGAGACAGAGGGGGAGTGAATGGGGGGAGAGAAGGTAGAGGGGGGGAGAGAGTGGTAGGGGAGAGAGATAGGGAGAGAGCGGGGGGGAGAGTGAGGTGGGAGAGGGGGGAAGAGAGAGGGGGTGAGAGGGAAGAAAGAGGGAAGAGAGAGAGGGGGTGGAGAGGGTAGAATAGAATAGGAGAGAGAGGAGAGAGAGAGTTAGGGGAGAGAGAGTTAGGGGCAGAGAGGGGAGGGAGAGAGGGGGGGAGAGAGAGAGGAGAGAGGGGACGAGAGAGAGGGGGAGAGTGAGGTGGGAGGGAGAGAGGGGGAAGAGAGAGGGGGGGAGGGAGAGGGGGAGGCAGAGAGGGGGGAGAGAGAGAGGAGAGAGAGGGGGGAGAGAGGATAGATAGAGAGAGGGGAGAGAGTGAGAGGGGGAGAGAGTGAGTTAGAGGAGAGAGAGAGAGGGGGAGAAGAGAGTGGGGAGGGAGAAGAGAGGGGAGAGAGGGGGTGCAAGGAGAGGAGAGAGGGAGAGAAAGAGAGGGAGGAGAGAAAAGAGAGGGGGTAGAGAAAGAGAGAGGAGAGAAAGAGAGGGGGATAGAGAGGCAGGGCTGCCAACTCCCATGCATTGCGCGTGAGAATCACGCATTTCGCCACATTCTCACGCTGATCACAAATTTTTCTCGCTCTGTTGTGAGAAATTTCAAAACTCATATCAACTGCATGGGCCATGGGTGTTGGAAGCAGAAGCAGCGATGGGGACAGATGCAGATGGGGAGCGGGGCTGGCGAGTCGCTCACTGCAGCTCCGGCCATGGAGCAGCCTCAGTGCAAGGCGTCGGAAGCGTTGCACGAGAGTCTCTGTGCCAAATTCGCCCAGGTGACCTGCATGGATCAGGCTGCGGCTCGGTGCATCCTGGAGGACAAACAGTGGCTACTGGAAGTAAGTACCAAGCACTGGATAGAAATGGTGGAAGATAGTGGATTTCAAATGGGGGTGGTTGGAGAAAGCATCCTGCTTGCCTGGTAGATTTTCACTTACTGTAACTGCAGGAATAATGCTCCCGATGTTGGGGGAGTTCAGAACCAGGGGTCACAGTTTAAGAATAAAGGGGGGGAGGGCAGTTAGGACTGAGATGAGGATAAACTTTCTTCACACAGAGAGTTGTGAATCTGTAGAATTCTCTGCCACAGAAGGCAGTGCAGGCCAATTCACTGGATGTTTTCAAGAGAGAGTTACATTTAGTTCTTGGGGCTAACAAAATCAAGGGAAATGGGGAAAAAACAGGAAAGAGGTACTGATTTTAGATGAATAGCCATGATCATATTGAATGGCAGTGCTGGCTCGAAGAGCCGATGGCCTATTCCTGAACCTATTTTCTATGTTTCTATGCTTGAGTATATGGCAATAAAACTCGATCATTTGATTTTGAAGCATTCATGCATGGTGGAGGTATAAGGTAGTCATAGATTTATACAGTGTGAAAACAGGCTCTTCGGCGCAACTTGCCCACACCCGCCAACATGTCCCAGCTACGCTACCTGCTTTTGGTCCATACCTCCAAACCTGTCCTATCCATGTATCAGTCTAACTTTTTCTTAAATGTTGGGATGGTCCCTGCCTCAACTATCTCCTCTGGCAGCTTGTTCTATACACCCATCCATTTGTGTGGATAAAGTTACCCCTTAAAAAGTTACCTCTTAAAAATAATTCATACAAAAAACATTGAAATCATACTTCTACAATGCACTAAAACATGATTTTAATACATCAAATTTCAAGAAGTTCCTACCCTGGGTGGGGGGACACCCACACCCTCTCCCCACTTAGTTGTTCCACTCCCTCACCAGGTACCCCCAAGGCCAGTGATCAGTGATTGCTCAGCCTCCCCCTTTTTGAAAACGCTCCATGGGGAACACTGCCAGATGTGAGCGGGGAACTGAGGCCAGTTGTCCGCGATGTCTGGATCCCAATGCTCAGCGCTTCATGTTTCGGAGTTGGCTAATGTTATTGATTTGTAATTAGCCTGATTTGTAATTAGTTGACAAAACCTTAATTTATGAATCCGGAATATCCAGCGGGGTGGGATAAGTGTAATATTAAATGACATGCAACATGTCAGGCTGTCTGTCACAACATACAGCCCTGATAACCCATTATTTCCTTCAGTTAAATATTGGGAAGGTAGCACTATTGTCATTTGCCACTCAATTATTATGTTTGCTTACCTCACTGACTATTTCTAGTCACTGACCCCCCCCCCCCCCCAATTCCTTTGACAGGTTGAATAGAACTGTCCCCAATCTCGTTGTTTTATTAATTGAACACGTAGATTAACATCCTCAAGGTGTATAATCAGATGGAAACAGATTCAGATGCGATGTTTAAGAGCTTGTTCAAAGAAGGGGCATCTTTTAAAGGAGTGATAGAGATACTTGCAGGGGAATGTGTGAGGAGATTATTATTTATCTTTAGTTTTAGCTTGAACCAGGACATCTGAAGATTCAAAGTTTAATGTTTGCAAATACACAGGACTAGATGTTAAAATCCAAGGTGCCAAATATCAATTTACTCCCGATGGTGATGGGAGCCTTCTGCACTCACCTATGCTCCTCCGATGTTGAGAAAGGCTAGGCAGACACGTCATTGGGGACTTCCGGTGGCGCTATGGAGTGAATGGAACTCGCGCCATTCAGCTCCGTTAAAACTGCATAAAAAACGGGGGTAAAAGGGGTAAATTGAAACTACTTACCAGAGGAGAACAGTTGTGAACGGCTCCGGTAGCGTTAAAAAGGGGCGTGACGTCATCAGGCGCGCGACTTTACTAAGATGCATCGCTCCCCCCCCCACCAAGGGAAAAAGCCTGTGAAAAGGGAAGTAGGCCTCACTGGAGCCTCGGGCTCGAGTTTGAGTGCCTCCCAGGAAGATATTTTAAAGATGGACGACCTTAAAAAAATCATTATGGGTGAGTTGAAACAAATGCTTAAGGATATGAAAAAAGAATATAAAGAAGAAATAAAGACATTAAGAGCCGACATTTTGGTGTATCATGAGAATTTGAAAGAAGAGTCCAAAAAGGAAGTTATAGCAGCTGTAAACACTATGATGGACGAATGGAAAGATAAAGCGGATACTGATTTGCAACAACAGATGGATGATGTAAACCGTAAAACTGGTGAGATGGAGGTGCTGCTGGTTACCAATTTGAACCTATTATAACTTCACTTAACCAACAAAATGACGTAATCAAAGAAATGACTGAATCAGCCGAAAAGCGCCTTGCCGAGAACAAGTGTTTATCAGAATTATTACATAAAATAACTGAGAAATGCATTGACTTGGAGGGACGTCAAAGGCGTAAGAATCTGCGTATTGCTGGGTTGAGTGAAGGCCGAGAGGGAAATCAAGACCCTCGAAAATTTGCTGCAAAACTTTTAAAAGATATTCTGAACTTGGACCAAGAACCTCTGCTGGGCCGAGCACACAGGGCATTGAGACGTACCCCTAGGAAGGATGCTCCCCCAAGACAGATGATTGTGAAGGTGGCTTACGATCATGTTTTTGAAGATATGATGAAGATAATAATACGTAAGAAAAATCTCAAATATGAGGGAGATAACATTAGTATTTTTAGAGATTACCCTCCGGAAGTGGCCAAGAGAAGATCTTTATTTACAGCAACAAGAGGTATCCTGAGGAACATAAAGAATCTGAGATATGATGTACCCGGCAACATTAAGGGTAACTTATGATAATAAGGAGCACCGCTTCACCAAACATACTGAAGCTCTTGAATTCGCTCGAGATATTCAGAAGAAACTAGAAGAGGAAGAAGTAGAAGCAGAAACAGATGAAGATGAAGGACACTGAATATTACTGATCACTTACTTGATGAGACTGATTAATGATCATTTATCTGATGATACTGTCCACCCACAGAAAAGGAGGAGGATTTACATTGAAGGAGGATTCGCAGGGAAGGAGGCGGAACTAGGGACATGGACTCTATCTTGGGGTCAAGGAGGGATGGATGGATTATTAATAAATATAGTTTTGTATTAACCACGCGTCAAAAATGTATGTTAGCTCTCCTAATATAGTGCTACAACACTAATTGTAATTGATATTAGTAGTATTATTAATCACTAAGTATATAAATTTAATACCCCACCCCGACATATATAGCCCTTAAGGCAAAAACGGAGCTGGAATTATTAACATTTTTTTTTTCACGGAAGTCCGTAGATTAGTAGCCACGCTAGTGTGGCTTACACTAACACTAACTGCACTAATTATAGTTGTAGTCACTTTTTTTCCCCCTTTACACTTTATTAACACCACCTACTTTACTTACATTTTTTATTATTATTTTTATATTATGTATTTTATTTCATATTATATACTATATGGATTTAAGTATGATTGGTATTATATAGTTAGTTCAAGGAGACGTGTGTATAAGACAATGTCACAGATATTAAATTTCATCGATCTGATGTCTGTGTATAAGGTTGGGTTGGATGAGCTGAGACATCTACTCCATTATAAACCACCTTAATAATAAAATGTATGATATAAACACTCGGATTGGGGGTGATGGAATCACCTTCCGTAGTTGGAATGTTAAGGGAATTAACGAACCAATTAAAAGAGGTAAGGTTTTAGCTCAATTAAATAGATTGAAATCTGATATTATTTTTCTCCAAGAGACACACCTTAAAAAAGACGCACAGTATAGATTAACAGCAAAGTGGATTTCCAAAGTATATCACTCTTCATTTACACATAAGTCTAGAGGGGTAGCAATAATTATTCGTAAAAGTATACCTTTTAAACAAAGCTCAATAATAGAAGATGTTGAGGGTAGATATATAATAATTACAGGTGAATTATATTCTAAAAAAGTAATCCTTATGAATATATATGGTCCTAATTTTGATAATCCATTATTCTTCAAGATAATATTTAACAATATCCCTATATCCACTCAACATAATCTAATAATTGGAGGTGATTTTAATTGTACCTTAGATAATTATTTAGATAGATCATCAACGAAAAGGAAAACCACTTCTAAGTCAAGTACATTTATAAATTATTTTATTAATACAGCAATCTGGAGAACAGATAACCCATCTGGTCGAGAATATTCATTCTTTTCACCTGTATTTGGAACCTACTCGAGGATAGACTATTTTTTAATAGATTCAAAACTAATCCCATTTACATATGACTCAAAATATCATAATATTATTATCTCGGATCACGCTCCATTAACGTTTAAGATAAAATTAAAAGATATAATTATTAAAACCTCTAACTGGAGACTCAACCCCCAAATATTAAAGGAAAGGGTTTGTTATGATTACTTGGTAAAACAGATTAAATTATTTTTTGAAACTAATGACAAACCTGAAATTTCACCATCATTGCTCTGGGATACATTTAAAGCATTTATGCGTGGTGCGATAATATCAGCGCATACTTTAATAAGGAAAATCGAAAGACTCAACAAAAGTTGGAAAATAAAATAATTAGATATTGAAAATGCAATATCCCCTTCTAAGGGATTAAGTAATAAAATTGCATCATTAAAATACAAGCTAAATAAAATATACTCACATCAGATTATTAAACTTTTTCAACAGACTAAACAAGTACACTTTGAATTTGGGGATAAACCACAAAAATTACTGGCACGACAGCTTAGAAAATTAAATGAGGAGAAAATGATACATAAAATTAGATCTGATCAAGGAGAAATATTGACTTTACCAAAAGATATCAATGATACATTTTTACATTATTATCAAAATCTTTACTTATCTAAACTAGCAGGACAATCAGATGGAATGGAAACATTCCTACAAGAATGTCATATTAATAGTTTAGATCAGGAAGGTAGAGACTTGTTAAACGCTGATATATCAGTAAAAGATATTGAAGAATCAATTGGATCATTAAATAACGGAAAAGCCGCAGGCCCTGATGGCTTAAGTGTTGAATTTTATTAGAAGTTTCATGATCTGATCTCTCCACGCTTACATACAATATATAAATATTCTTATGAACAAGGAAAGTTACCAGAATCATTAAATGAGTCTACAATTACACTTATCCCTAAAGTTGATAAAGATTTGGAAGACCCTGGACCCTGGATCATACAGAGCAATAGCTCTTTTAAATACTGATCAAAAAATACTAACTAAAATTTTATCTTGGAGGCTAAGTTTAGTGATTTATAAATTAATACATCATGACCAAACAGGTTTTATTCCGAAACGCTATTCATCCTATAATCTGAGACGTCTATTCAATGTCATGTACTCAAAAAGAGTGAATGATATTGAACTAGCTGTCATATCCTTAGATGCTGAAAAAGCATTTGACCAGGTTGAATGGCCATATTTATTTAAAATAATGCAGAAATTTCAACTGGGGGATAGATTCTCCAAATGGGTAAAAATCATATACTCAAATCCAACTGCAAGAATATTAACAAATCAAATGCTATCAGCAAAATTTAAACTCTTTAGGGGTTGTAGACAAGGATGCCCGTTATCACCATTACTGTTTGCTCTGGTAATAGAACCATTAGCCGAAATGATTAGATCAGAACCAGAAATATATGGATATAATACCAAAACTACAATGAATAAAATATCTCTATATGCAGATGACATCTTAATTTATATTACAAAACCGGAGACTAGTATTCCCAATCTATTTAATGTTATAACTAAGTTTAGTACATTTTCTGGGTATAGAATTAATTGGAATAAAAGTGAAATTATGCTTATAACTGAAATAAAATTAAATATATTAGAACAATTCCCACTTAAAATAGTCACAGACAAACTCAAATATCTAGGAATTAATGTATCTAAATCGTATAACTGTCTATTTAAATATAATTACCCACAATTATTAAATAAACTAAAAAAATATATTTTATATTGGAAAACACTACCTATATCAATGATCGGTAGAATAAATGCTATAAAAATGATTTTTTTACCACAATTGTTATATTTATTTCAAGCAATCCCTTTATATCTCCCTAAAATGTTTTTTAAAAATATAGATACTTTGGTTAATAGTTTTATTTGGGACTATAAAAACCATCAAATAAGTAAAAAACATCTATGTAAATCTAAAATAAATGGTGGACTAGCACTACCAAATTTCCTATATTATTTCTGGGCAGTTCAGATTATGAATATGAATTTTTGGTTGGTAAATTTAGATCATGAACCATGCTGGCTAAAGATGGAAAAGGAAGACTGTTTGCCTTTTGATGTAGGTTCGATTCTTTTTGCACCAAGGGAAGTACAAAAAAAATGTATGGTGACAACCCTATAATTCATTGCAATCGACGTATTTGGAAACAAATAGTTAAGACCCTACATATGGATAATTTGTCACTTTGTTTGCCAATTATGAATAATCCCTTGTTTAGGCCCTCTGCATTGGACAAGGGGTTTAAACACTGGAATGATTTAGGAATTAAAAGGATAGAACACCTTTACAAGGAAGGAAAATTTCTTTCATTTCAAGAGTTACAGGATATCTATGGATTGCAGTCAAATAACATATTTAGGTATTTACAAATTAGAAGCTATATTAAGTCAAATACGCAAGACTATAAAAAATAGAAAACCAGGATTATTAGATGAATTGTTTAATAAACACCCAAATACAGAAAAATTAATAGCGTATTAATACTATTTTGGATAAGGAAATCCCAACCGGAAATATATCGACAAACATGGGAAAATGAAATGGGTTTATCTATAACGAAGGAAACTTGGGAAGAAAGCCTACAATGTATACATCGTTGCTCATTAAATGCTAGACATATATTGATACAATTTAAGGTATTACACAGATTACATTATTCAAAAACGAAATTAAATAGAATTTATTCTAACATTTCTCCTATTTGTGATCAATGTCAGAACTTGGAAGCTAATTTAACGCATAGTTTTGTAACATGTATAAAACTAAATTATTATTGGACAGAAATCTTTAGAGTTATCTCTGAAGTTCTTAAAATTAAACTAGACCCATGATCCAAAATTAATAATATTAGGAGTTCCGGATTCAAATCTAATATTAACAGTAAACCAAAGAAATTTCTTGGATTACTATTTGATATTAGGGAAAAAATTAATATTGAAATTTTGGAAGGGAACATTATCCCCCACAATTAAAATGTGGACAGTGGAAATGTTGGAGACGTTGCATTTGGAAAGAATCAGATTTATCCTAATGGACAAATACGAACTCTTTGAACAGATATGGTCTCCATATACAGAATATTTGAAGGGGTAGCTGTTCTTGGCATCACAACTCAATGGGTACCCGGCAGGATTAGATGAAAATAACTCTCTGTTTTTCTTTTTGATTTGTATACATGTCTCCATTGATATCACTATTTGAAATTGTGTTATTCACTATTAAGATCTCTCTTTTTTTTTATACAATACTTTATTTTAATTAAATACATATAACAAGAATATATACATATATATATTTTTTTCTCCTCTCTTTTCTCTTTCTCTTTCTTTATAATCAAAATTATTATTTAATCACTATTCTTATTGATTAAAATCTATTCTTTTCTTTTCCTACTTTAAAAAAACTAGTTTATAAGAACTATTCGTAACATTCGTATACTTATTGAAATAAGTTGGTTGTGTATTTGAAAAGTTGTTATACCGTTGTTATGATGGATTCCTTTTAATAAAAATATTATTACAGACACATCATTGGGGTTATCAAGTGGGCACTTACGTTCATCAACGTTTCGCTGATTGAACCCACGACGTCTTCAGTAGGCTCAGCGGTGCATTCTGGCGTCCCAGAACCACCCCCCTCTGCATCTGTCTAGTCTGTTTTTTGGGAGACCAAATGGGGTCTTTCCTCTTCAGCCAGAGCCACTGGCTACTCCGCTTTTGTATGATACCCGTGATGTTTCTTTGATGGCCTGGCGTAGGGCTTGTCTGCTGATCCCCAGGTCCTTCATCAGTATTAAAGTAGATGTTCCCACAAATCCTCGACATCCAACTTCTACTGGGCAGATCTTAGCTCTCCAGCCCCGCTGTTCTGCCTCCGCTGCAAGTTCTGTATATCGCAGTTTCTTTCTTTCGAAGGCTTCCTGCACAGCATCCTCCCAAGGGACTGTGAGCTCCACAAAGTACACCATGCGCTGACAGTTCGACCAGAGCACAAGATCAGGCCTCAAGTTGGTGATGGCTATCTCTGATGGAACTGTAAGCCGTTGGTCCACATCCACCAGCATCTGCCAACCCGGGCTGCCTCCAGCTGTCCAAGCCTGGCCCTTGGTGGAATTTTCCATTGCCTTTGTTTCCCCCCCCCCCCCCCCCCCCCCCCCCCCCCCCCGAACAAAGGCAATTGTCTTAACTGGGTTGGTTGTTTTGGGCTAGGAAGGACATCATAGGTTGTCCGAATGAGGAAACTTATCCTGCTCGCCAACATCTCCCACATGTCCTTCCAACTGATCTTCCTCTTTTCCACACTCTCCCATCTCATCCACTGGCCCTGTTTAGCTTGCGACACAGCCTTGACACCTACTCAACTCCTCCTGTCGGCGGACGTCAGCCGCGACCAACTTCCGGCGCTCCAGTGATGATGCCTTGTTCCAGCAAGGTCGCTTTCCACCAAGCCCCAAGCCACTTCTTCCATGTTGGATTTGCCCTACTATGTCGCCTTGCTGGAGAGCAGATTTTGCCTGCTGTGTCGCATTCTTAGCCATCCACTTCTTTCTTGTTGCCAGGGTTGGAGCAGCAGCTCGGATGACAGTGTCCCTTGATTCTGCCAGGGTCATCTTTAGTCTGACTTTAGTGCACTTGTACTCCTCTGTGAGACTAGAGAGAGGCAGCTGGAGTACCCCCTGACCGTACAGGCCTACGCTGCTCAGGCACCAAGGAACACCTAACCACTTTCTCACGAAAGAGCTGATTGTTCTTTCTATCTTCTCTACTCTTGTGAGGGTGATGTCATACATGGTTAGTGGCCACATAAGGCGAGGTAGTAACCCAAACCGCAGGCAACGGATTTTCAGCTTATGACTGTCATGTCATCCATGTAGGCCCTGATGGGTGGTAGACGGACTCCAGACTTCAGCCGCTCGCCACCCACTACCCACTTGGAGGTCCTTATGATGACTTCCATAGCCATTGTAAAAATCAATGGGGAGATGGTACACCCCGCCATAATGCCAATCTCCATGCAGTGCCATGTGGTCGTGAAGTCAGGTGTGGTGATACAGAACTGCAGATCTTGAAAATAAGCCTTGACAAGGCTTGCAATAGTTTCTGGTATCCTGTATATATTACCAATATAGTAATTGTGCTGATACTGACCCCAACCAACCACGTAATGAATATCATCCATTCCGGAGGTTTTACTTTTATGATGTCATTTAAACTTCACTTGGATTTCAATCACTTCAATGTAGAAGTAATTTGGAATGGGGAACATTGGAACAAAACTTTGCCCTCGGTACATATTAGCTGTAATGTAATAATGTATGCATGTTGGTAGGTACAATCAAAACAAAGATCTTTTTATCATTGTTGTGTTATGAATACCACAGAAAATATGATGTACTCTCAAGATCACATTTAATAGAATAATATTGCTTAAATATATAGTTATTGAACTTTGCATTTTGGAAAAGTCCCAGCTGAGAGGAAGACAGCAAAATACTGAAAATATTTTTGGGGTGAAAATGACTTCAGGACAGTTTGTTACAAAAATGAAATAAATTGTATCAGAATACTTATACAGCTGAGTAAGTATAATTTTATGGATGGGAATTGTGTTCAACCAACTGAAGACTTATTTGACAAAGTAACTAGCATGTTAGATAACAAGGAAGCCAATGAATGTAGCAAATTTTGTTCTCCATAATTTGGTCTTGTGAAGTGTCCCATAAAAGGTTACTGCATTAGAGGAGCACCTGTGGACTTGAACGTAATAGGTTAAGTCCAGGGGGTCAGATATGGGGCTTTATGTGTGGGCCAGATATATTGTCAGTGCAAAGGGGCTAGGAGCAAGGCCAAGTTTGCATCCAGAGTCAAGGTCTGGAATAGTAGTAGATGTGCAGTCAAAGCTGGGACTAGGGGTGTGTTCAGCACTGAGAACCTAAGCAGGTAAGCAGCTATGATCAGGGTAGAATAGGGGGCCATGTGTAAGGCTGGACTCAGGGTCAGGAATGAGTGAAGGTATAAAACTGGAGTCAGGGCCAGGAGTAATACCAGGTGTGCAGTGAGACCCAGGTTGGTCAACGTGGGCCAAGTGCTTGATTATAATCTGATTTCCATACATGAATACACTAAATCATTCATGTGCTGCACCTGTTGATCAGAGCCTGGGCTCTGCTGTGGAATGTAATTAGGAATGCAATTTACTCTAACCTTATTCATAGCTAATCCAATTTAAAGCATATATCTTGCATTCAAGTGTAAGTTAAAAGACTCGCTACAGTATGCAACATATTGCACAATTTCAAGCTGAAAAATGCAAAAGTTCCGTACTAATGGGAGGGGGACATCCTCCCCCTCCCCCCCCCCCCCCCCCCCCCCCCCCCCCCCCCCCCCCCCCCACCCCCCCCCCCCGCCAACGGGTCGCTATGCTCCCTTGGGCTTGGTCTCTCACAATTTCTCACTCCCAACTCTCACCCAATGTTGGCAGCCCTGAGTAGGCCTTGGGTGTTGGTTTTGGCAGCTGCTTTCTCATTCGAGGAAGCTGGAAAAAGAGGACACATTTTGAGTTGGAAAGAATTGCAGATGTTGGTTTAATTCGAAGGAAGACACAAAATGTTGAAGTAACTCAGCAGGTCCGGCAGCATCTCTGGAGAGAAGGAATAGGTGACGTTTTGGGTCCAGACCCTTCTTCAGACTGATCAATGGATGACGTTTCGGGTCGAGACCATTCTTCAGACTGATCAATTGGTGACATTTCGGGTCGAGACCCTTCTTCAGACTGATTTTCAGTGGTTACTCTCACATTGCTTGATTCAAACAGAGGTTTTCCACCTTGTGATATTGCAGTTGGTGTATATCTCTCAGATTGTACATCACATGCTTTAAACATGGAAATGCAATTGGTCTGGGCAAATTAAAGGACAGAATTCAAAACTCACAATGTCGATATTAGCGAAAATCCAAGATAAAGCTGAAAATGTTGGACATTCTTAGCAGGTCAGATTTATCCTCACAATGGCCTGTATTATCCACTCTGATCTCTACATTTTGCTGCTGCTTATATTTTAGGCAGGCCCTTGGGGGAGAGAATTACTTACTTCCACTCTGGTTCTAGGTTCTGAGGTTACTAATGAAGCAAATGTGAGAACCAGAAAAGATGCCTGATGTATTCTGAAGAAGGGTTTCCGCCCGAAACGTCACCTATTGCTTCGCTCCATAGATGCTGCCTCACCCGCTGATTTTCTCCAGCATTTTTGTCTACCCTGATGTATTAGCAGTCTGTTGATTCATGCCTTCCTTCCAACATTTATGCAGAGCTTCTGTGTACATCTGAACTGAAAGTTTTCAATTTCATCCTGAAAGCTGCTACTACGCTTTGAGTTGTGGCAGGCCAACGATTTCTAGGAGTTGCTAGGGATGTGGCAATTCTTCAAGGAGGCTTTGAGCTTATCCTTGAATCTTTTGCCCTGTCTACCTGGTAGACTCTTCCCAGTTCAGAGCTTGGAAAATAATTTCTGTTTTGAGATATTGATGTTAGGCTTATGAACAGCATGGACTGCCTGATGCAGCTGATGGAAGATAATTAAGGTCTGAATGCTGACAATGTTGGGACAAGAGGGGAAATAGGTCTGAGTTTTTGATCTTCAAATGCTCTGTTCCTCCGTTGACCAGTGGGTGAGATGGCTAGTAGTCCAATGAAGACTAGGGTCGCACTATGAACCTTTATTAATTGAGATCTGCAGGGGAAGGTTGGTAGAGGCCCTTTGTCCTAAGATGTTAAGTTTAGTTTCTTAAATGCTTCAGTGAAGAAGTTGACATTGCTTTGCAGTTAGGACAAATCTGACCTGCTAAGTAAGTCCAATGTTTTCTGCTTTATCTTGAATTTTTGCTAACTTTGATATTGTGTGTTTTGAATTCTATCCTCTCATTGAGAGTATGCAAGTGCCTGAGGTGCTGTTTTAGGTAGTTGTCCCTGTGTTCCTTTTCTCCCTAGTAAGGAACTGGAGGAAGAGGACACATTATGAGTGGCTTAGGCTTAAGGTGACAGGGGAAAGATTTAAAAGGAACCTGGGGCCAACTTTTTCACACATATGGTAGTGGGTATATGGAACGAGCTGCCAGAGGAAGTAGTTGAGGCAGGTACTATCACAACATCTAAAAGACATTTGGATAGGTTCAGGGATAGGAAAGATTTAGAAGGATATGGGCCAAATGCAGGCAGGTGGGACCAGTCCAGATGGGGCATCATGTGGGGGGGGGGGGGCAGTTTCCATGTTGTATGACTATGACGCTTCAGAACAGCTATGATTACATAACATTCACCACCCTCTCTTAGATGTCGCCATTGACATTTGTATCACCTATGGTAGATTATTTTGATTTCCACCATGCTATGGAAATTTGCTTTGAGATGGAACAATACAGGCCATGGTCAGGCCCTTCAGTCCACAATGTGTGGGGCAAACACGATGCCACGTTAAACTAATCTCCTCTGCCTGCATGTTATCCATTATCCCTCCATTCTCTGCATATCCATCTGCCTTTCTAAAAGCCTCTTAAGCATCATAATTTTATCCACTTTCATCGCCTTCTCAGGCAGCACATTCCAGGCACTAACCACTTTGTCTTTAAAAAGCTTTCTCCACACATCTTTAAACATCTCCCTCTGACCTTGAAGCTATGCCCTCTAGACATTTATATTTTTACCCTAGTTCTGACTATACCCTAATTGTGCCTTTCATTTTATACCATTCTACCAGATCACCCATCAACCCCCTATGTTCCAGAGAAAACAATGGAAGTTTGTCCATCCCCTCCTTATAGCTAATACTTTCTAATCCAGGCTGGTAAACTTCTGTTCTCCCTCCAAAGCCTCCACTTCCATCTTGTAATGGGGTGACCAGAGCTACATACAATACTCCAAATGAGGCCTAACCTAGTTTTTATAAAGCTGTAAAATGACTTCCTGGCTCTTATACTCGGTGGTCAGTATAAATGACCGACAAAGGCAAGCATACCATATGCCTTTTTTACTACAGTATCTACTTGCATTTCCACTTTGTACATGAATGTCCCTCTGTACATGAATGTGATTAATATCTTGCCAATAATTGTATAGTTTCCTCTAACATTCCACTTTCTGAAGTGCAACACCTCACACTTGCTCGGATTAACTTCCATTTTAATTTGTCTCCCCGTACGTGTAAATCATCTATATCCAGCTGTCTCATTTGACGCAGAGTCAAACTGAGTAGCGTACACAGATTGAAATGGAATATTTAAATAATGACAAGAAAGTTTATATTAGGGTCGGGTCAGAAAAAAATCGATTTAGTCTCAATACTTCTTCCCAGAGATATGCACCAAAGCACACATATGTTCTGTTGGGTTGCCATCAAAATTTGCCAGAACTATTCCATTTTACATGAGCTAGCTGGGACTGACCATTATATTGACACAGGTTCTGGATTTTATACGCTGTGTTCCAGAGCCGAGTCAGTTGTTTGAGATGGATGGCACTGTGGCATAACTAGCAGGGCTAGCATACCAACGCCTCTACTTCATCAGAAGGCTTAGGAAGTTCGGCATGTCCCCAACAATCCTCACCAACTTCAACAGATGCTCTGTAGAAAGCATCATAACTTGGTTTGGGACCAGCTACATCCAAGACTGCAAGAAATTACAGCAAAATGTGGACTCAGCCCAGATCATCACACAAACCAGCATCTCTTCCATTGACTATTTACACCTCACGCTGCCTCGGCAATACCAGCAGGATAATCAAGGACAAGTCGCACCCTGGCCACTTCCTCTTATCCCCTCTCCCATTGGGCAAAAAGTATAAAAGTGTGAAAACGCACACCTCCAGCTTCAGGGACAGCTTTTACCCAGCTATTATCAGGCAACTGAACCATCCTATCACCCTTGAGAGTAATCCTGAACTACTATCAGCCTCATTAGGGACCCTCGGACTATCTATGATCAGATTTTAGTGGCTTTACCTTGCACTAAACATTATTCCCTTATCATGTATCTGTATACTGAGAATGGCTAGATTGTAATCATGTGGTGTATTTCTGC
The DNA here is from genome assembly GCA_035221665.1 of Okamejei kenojei. Taxonomy (NCBI): domain Eukaryota; kingdom Metazoa; phylum Chordata; class Chondrichthyes; order Rajiformes; family Rajidae; genus Okamejei; species Okamejei kenojei. Next base: position 29,210,226 of record CM069156.1, on the reverse strand, counting down.
TGACTGGTTAGCACACAACAAAAGTTTTTCACTGTACTTCGGTACAGTGAAATAAACTTGACAATGAACTGAACTGAGAGCCGCTGCCTTGACCTTAGTTACTGTCTGAGTGGAGTTTGCACATTCTCTCTTTGATTGCATGGGTTTCCTCTGGGTGCTCTGGTTTTGTCCCGTATCTGAAATACGTGGATTGGTAGGTTCATTGGCCACTGTACATTGTCCCGTGTGTAGGTCAGTGGTTAGAATCTTGAGGGGGGGGGGGGGGGGGGGGGGGTAATGAAAATATGAGAAGAATAAAAAATGGGAAAAATAGGATGTGTAAATATATGATTGATGGTCATGTGGAGTTGGTGGGTCGAAGTGTCTGCTTCCATGCTACATGACTGTGTGTGGACCATGAGTCAAATAGTAGTGATCTTCACCCTTATTTTTCTGTGCTTTGGTTACTGTTACGGCTTTTCTCGGTAGCGTCTAAATAAACCACATACTGAAAGGTACCATTCTATTCTACTCGAACAGTCACAACACCAGTGGTTAATTATTGAGTGCAAATGATTGATTGCACCTTTGAAAGCAGAGATAAGAGGGAGAAAGAACTAAAAAGTGAGACACCCGTTACAATAAATGCATGAGTAAAGCCAAATCAGTGCAGAACTTGATAAGGATTGTGTGGGAAAGAACTGCAGATGCTGGTTTAAATCGAAGGTAGACACAAAATGCTGGAATAACTCAGCGGGACAGGCAGCATCTCTGGACAGAAGGAATGGGTGACGAAGGGTCTTGACCCGAAATGTCACCCATTCCTTCCCTGCACAGATGCTGCCTGTCCCACTGAGGTAGTCCAGCATTTTGTGTCTACTTGATAAGAATTGTCAGTTTGTTCATGTATCATTTGTTCTTTTACCATATGTATATTACATTAATCCTTATGCTTTTTGGATTGAATGGGTTACACAAGAAGGCTGTTGGTAACGAACATGGATAGCTGAGAGTGCAGTACCACACTGAACATTTCATGTGAAGTGTCACATTATGTAACCTCACAGACATTGCCACCATGCGGTACAGTATATGCATTGCTCTAAAAGTGACAAATATGTTCAATTAAATGTAATTGATATTATAGCATTTGTTTTGTATAATCATGCCAATTTATTTTTTCTAAGGTGCTGCCGTTGACATTGAAAATAGTCTAGGACAGACACCATTGTTCATTGCTGCTTTACTGGACCTTGTCAAAGTCGTTGATATATTAATGGTGTTTGGAGCAGACCCTAACCAGTGAGTACCTTGACTGAAAACCAGAAGCTTAAGAAAGTCTATTTTAAATTATATAACACCTTTAGTATTGAAGAATGAAGAAAAAAGATAAAGGAAAATATGTCTAACATTGATAAGAACATTAGGAAAAGTGAGCAAAAGCATGATTGAGAAGCATTTTAAAGGTGGAGAGAGAATTATGGTAAGTGGAGGAAGCAAGGGAGAGAATTTCTAACAGTATGGTCAAGGTGGTTGATGACCCCCAAAAAGGTTAGAAGTGATTGCATAAAAGGATAGATTCACTGGACTGGAGAATACAGGAGGTTGAAAAAGATTGTAGTTAGTGAGACTGAAGTGACATTGAAGTTAAGAATGAAGATACATAAGTGCATGCTCAGCCAAATGAGAAGCTTTTTTGAGTCAGTATGGATGGGAATAATGGACAAATGGTAGTGTGGGACAGAGTTCATGTGTAAACTAGGAAGAGTAGAGTGATATGCAATATGGTTTATTGTGATTCACGTTCCTGATGATTCAGTTTGAATAAAGTTAATAAATGGTCATAGGAAAGATAATTAACACTCTGGCAGTGACACCAACAATACTTTTATTGATAATAAATGCAATGATTCCTTGTATATTTTTTACATAGTTTTATAAATCAGAATTTTAATATTTCTGTAATTTATAGAAGTTTTCAATGCAGAGGTTGTACAGAGGACTCCAGGTAGAGCATTTAAAACTTGGAGAATAAATTCATGACTTTGCACAAGATCCCCAAAGTTGACATGAAATTCAATCTTCAAAACTGATGCATTTCTGTATAAATAATTCTAATTTTTTTAAATTATAGTCAGACATTCAAATGAATGTTTAATTGGTCTTAATAAAAAGCTCAAAATTATAAATAAAAGGAATGCAATCATTTAACATTTTATTTTGTGCAAGGAACCACAGCGGACTGATCCTTTTTATAAACATCCATTCTATCTAGTCGGTGTGATGACCTGAGTACTCCTGTGCACGCAGCTGCATTTTCATGTAATCAGTGGATTCTCAGTAAACTACTGGACGCTGGAGGTGATTTACGTTTGAGTGATAAATATGGAAGATTACCTCAAGTCTGGGCGAAATCAGCCAGGAAGGAATGCAGTGCCCGGGTATGAATCAATGGAATTGACCTTACTGATTTGTTTGTTTCTTTATTAGTAGTTTTAAACTCACTGTTATAAATCAACTAGTCTAAGTGGGACCTGTTGGGTCCCATCATACAGAAGGACTGGTCCCCCAACGCAACCCATTCCCCAACGCAATATTCCACCACTCACCCGTTCCCCCAACGCAACCCGTTCCCCCAATGCAATATTCCACCACTCACCCATAGCCCCTAACTGCGCAGGCGCAGCTCATTTCCCCTCATCCCCGAGCACTCCCTCCCCCTCCTCTTCATGTGTGGGAGGGGAGGGAAGTGGGGTGGGAGGGGAGATCGGGTGTGTGTGGACGGGGAGGTGTAGGAGGGGGGGGAGAGGGTGGTGTGGGGGGATGGGGTGTGGGGGGAAAGAGGGTTGTGGCGGGGTGTGTGGTGTGGGGAGGGGGGTGTGGTGGAGGGAGGTGTGGGTGGGGGGGGAGATGTGAATGTGGGCGGAAGGGGTGTGAGAGGGGGAGGAGGGGTTGTGGCTGGAATTGGCTATGCGATGTGGTCGTTCTCCGGCGGGATCAGAGTCCCCTCTTTCTGTTCGGCGACATCGTCGATATCTCCGACTCTGGGCTGGGCTGGGCTGGGTGTCCGACTCTGGGCTGGGTCTCCCACGCTGGGCTGGGTCGGGTCAGGTCTCTGACGCTGGGCTGCTGCTTGGGGCGGGGCTGCTTCGGGTCCCTCCGAAAGTCCGGTTGGAAACCTCCGCCAGCCATCCTCAGCTCCACTAAAGACGCGATAGCACAGGAAAGGGCGGACCGTCCCGGGGAGTGACAGGGGAAGAGACTAATCCGTGCGGCGCTGGAAGGCAGGAGAAGACATCGATCTGCGCATGTGTGATTTTTAAGATTTTTAAACCTCGCTAACTTTTACGATATTCAACCGATCGGACTGAAACTTGGTGCAATCGCAGCATAGGAGAACGGCGAGTGAACAGGTGAAAAAGCGCAGCTTTCACGAACCGTTTTTGCACAAATACCGCCAAACCGGAAGATAACAAGATCAAAGAGTTTTAGTTATGTATAGCTTCCACTACTGGAGGTTCGGGGCCATTTCTCAAAGAAAGAGGATGTTATAATCAGGGTAAAGAATTCCTGATATAATTTTTTTAATAATCAGTCTGAAGAAGGGTGTCGCCCATTCCTTCTCTCCAGAGATGCTGCCTCACCCGCTGAGTTACTCCAGCATTTTGTGTCTACCTTTGTTATAAACAGGGAATGAATTGGGTGTTGTGGATCTCTTAATGGCAGGTTAAACAGTGACATTAGCTAAGGTATTGTTTCCCAATTTGCTCTTGAAGAAAATGCTGTGTTAATTGGAGAGATTAGAGTTGAGGGATGAAAGTACTTTACCCATGGGTCGTGCTGGGTATCATCCAATATTTTGTCTTTGCTAAAGTTCTGCTTGTAGGGTTGGTCTAGTTTAGATCATATGGGATCCAGAAAGAGTTCATAAGTTCGTAAGTGATAGGAAAAGAATTAGGCCATTCGGCTCATCAAGTCTACTCCGCCATTCAATCATGGCTAATATATCGAAGGTAGACAAAAATGCTGGAGAAACTCAGCGGGTGAGGCAGCATCTATGGAGCGAAGGAAATAGGCAACGTTTCGGGTCAAAACCCTTCTTCAGACTGCTAATCTATCTTTCCCTCTTAACCACATTCTCCTGCCTTCTCCCCATAACCCCTGACAACCCTGAGCTAGCTAACTGTATGCAGAATTGGCTTCACGGTAGGAAGCAGAGGATGGTGGTGGAAGATTGTTGATTAGACCCAAGGGTGTGATTTGCAGTGTGCCTCAGTAATTGGTGATAGGCCCACTGCTGTTTGTCATCCATATGAATGACTTAGATGAGGATGAACAGGATTCCATGAAAAATATTGTTATTTGCTTGTGGTAAAACATTTTACTTACTATTTTCCTAAAATTATTTTGTCTTGCAGATCCTGGAGTTCATGCAGAAGTGCGCTGCACATATGCAGGAAATCACCCAACAAGTTTCCTGTGGTATCTCACATCAAATTGGGTGCTCGTCAGAAACACTGACACGAAATCTTTCCATGTTGAATAAAATAACTTATGGGTAAGTATTTTCTACAATTTCTGATAAAAAATAAAATAGAAATATCCAGGGCACTGATCGACGCTTAATAGCCATTTAAATGTTGAAGTTGGTGACCTTTGTTAGTGGGTTTGGTATCAGAATGATTGTTTTCATTATTGTTGTGGAACGTTTGTGTCCAACCAATGAGGGTAGATCTTGTTTAATGTCTCTTTGAAGATATGCTACTGCAGCACTTGTTCGGTAATGATTGAACTACCAAACTAAATTTATATATTTGGGCTAGAAAGTAACTTCACCCATAAAGTGATTAAAATACTGTATGTCTTTCGTTACAGTAGCTCTAAAAATGTTTTTATGGTGAAAATTGTTCATTTTCAGAAACTCAGCATCAGTTTACTTGTAAGCAACACCTGAGATTTGTAGAAACTATCAGCATTTATTGTCATTACACTGAAAAGAGAACAAGAGTGAACACTTTCCATCTGCCTGTAATGGAGTCAAGGGAAATACCAGCACTGCCACAGACCTGAGTCATTTATAGACTCATCTGGCTTTTAAATATCATGATAATTACATGCTTCATTAAATAAGTTTAAAGTGAGATTTTAAAAGTGCATTAAATCTTAATTAGCACATGGTAAACTATCCCTGACCCTCAGCATGTAAAATATAAACATTTCAAAACATAAAGGAATTTAAATGTTAATGTTTATTGATGATTTTTCAACTTCAATCACATGTAAATATTCAAATGTTTATTTTATGTTCTATGTAACATTGAAAAAGTTAATTCAAATTGTGCCTTTGTTTCTGTGTTGCCTATGAGAAGTCTTTGAGGTAATTAAAAACTCACTTGGATCTCACTCAACCTGACTGAATCACAGGAATTCCTTAAAACTGATGCCCAGTAGAAGTAGGCGTTAGTAAAGGGAAAGTTTGTTACGTCTTTGTTGGGGCTTTCTTCAATATCCAGGACAACATTGTTTCTTCACAAAGTGCTCGAAGAATCAGTCTGAAGAAGAGTCCCGAACCAAAATGTTGTCTGTCCATTTCCTTTCACATATGCTACTTATGCTCAACATTCTAGCAGTCTCTTGTGCCCCATTGTTTCTTACCTACTGACACAAGTTAAGCAGTAACATTTATTTTTAACTAGATTTGTTCAAGTTGATGCATAAAATAAACTTCGATCAATGGGGAAGAGAAAAAGGTGCACATCGAGGCTCTATGTAGCCACTTAAATGAAAGAAGTTCCTTGGCAGTTTTATCATTCTGCTTTTAGCAGAATGTCATTATTTATAGCCACCAGCAGTTTTTTTTTAAATAAACGCCAAGAACAAAGGAAATGAACTGAGCATGAAGTAGGATGTATAGAATAACAGCTTCCATCAAACAAGAACCTAACTACCCAAAATATCCTGCATGTTTACCGGTAATTGTTTAAGCAACACCAGAACTGAAGGAATTGGTGGCAAGTGATTAATACTATTTACTTGCAGTGTCTGGGTTTAGCACAGACTATGTAACTAATGAAGATAGACACAAAAAGCTGGAGTAACTCAGCGGTTCAGGCAGCATCTTTGGAAAGAAGGAATGGATGACGTTTCGGATCAAGACGTTTCTTCAGACTAATGCGACTGTGCGTATTACTGTCCATCACAATTGTTACTCCGTTGAAGAAACAGATTTTTTTGTTTTTACCAAAAAGATCCTTTGTGGAAACCTCAAGGAACCTGTGGTAATGAGGTCCACACATCTGAATGTAATCTCAGACCCCTCTGCTGGACATTTTCCAAAGTGTGCACTTTTGTGGTGTTGGCTGGCAAGTGGCATAGTAGCCAGTACTGTTGCATCACAGCTTCGTACCTAGATATGATTCTGGCCTCGGGTGCAACCTTGGGTGTTGAGTTTGCACCATTTCTCCATGACCCCAGGTATCTCTATAACCCCAGGTTTCCACCAGGTCCTCTGATTTCTGCCGTCATCCCAAAGATAAATGAATGGTGAGTTAGATAGAGCTCTAGAGGCTAGTGGAGTCAAGGGATATGGGGCGAAGGCAGGCACGGATTATTGATAGGGGACGATCAGCCATGATCACAATGAATGGCGGTGCTGGCTCGAAGGGCTGAATGGCCTCCTCCTGCACCTATTTTCTATGTTTCTATGGTACTGTAAATTATCTCGGTGAATATAGCTGGCAAGAGGGTGAGGGGCAGTTGATGCGGGACAGTGAAAATAATTGGTGGAATGCTACTGATGCAAATGGTTTAAGATCCTGAAGAATAAACTCTTATGTCAAGGGGAAATATGAGTTTACACAGGGAGACTGTGTATTGCTTTTAACTACAAAATATTCATTTCTAATAAAATAAAGTGATTTTATATTGATTGTCTAATTGTAAACTGTGATCTTTTCCACTGTTAAGAATAAAGGATGGGGAGTTTCTCAACAATCATAAAGCTAGAAGCATTTCATCACAAACTGTTCAATGCTTAGGATTCGGGAAGGTATGGATTCCGATCTTGTTGTGAGTGCTGAGATGTCGAAATCGGAATGCATAAATGTTCATAATATCATCATTATTGTTATTTTATAAACCATTCTGTTGTGCTATGTGTCCTCCAGCCCGCCACTCCTAATTTCTTCTTATATACCGTACTTATGTACAAATCACAAAAAAAGTTACCTTCTCTCAGGATTCTACCACATCTATACATACAGTGGCTTGCAAAAGTATTCATACCCCTTGAACATTTCCACATTTTGTCACGTTACAACCACAAACGTTAATGTATTTTATTGGGATTGTATGTGATAGACCAACATAAAGTGGTGCATAATTATGAAGTGGAAGGAAAATTATACATGGTTTCCAAATGTTATTACAAATAAAAAACTGAAAAGTGTGGCGTGCAAAAGCCCCCCCTGAGTCAATACTTTGTAGAACCATCTTTCGCTGCAATTACAGCTGCAAGTCTTTTGGGGTATGTCTCTACCAGCTTTGCACATCTAGAGTCTGAAATTTTTGCCCATTCTTCTTTGCAAAATAGCTCAAGCTCAGTCAGATTGGATGGAGAGTGTCTGTGAACAGCAATTTTCAAGTCTTGCCAGAGATTCTCAATTTAGGTCTGGACTTTGACTGGGCCATTCTAATACATGAATATGCTTTGATCTAAACCATTCCATTGTAGCTCTGGCTGTATGTTTAGGGCCATTGTCCTGCTGGAAGGTGAACCTCTGCCCCAGTCTCAAGTCTTTTGCAGACTCTAACAGGTTTTTCTTCCAAGATTGCCCTGTATTTGGCTCCATCCATCTTCCCATCAACTCTGACCAGCTTCCCTGTCCCTGCTGAAGAAAAGCATCCCCACAGCATGATGCTGCCACCACCATGTTTCACAGTGGGGATGGTGTGTTCAGGGTGATGTGCAGTGTTAGTTTTCCGCCACACATAGCGTTTTGCATTTAGGCCAAAAACTTCAATTTTGGTCTCATCAGACCAGAGCACCTTCCTCCACATGTTTGCTGTGTCCCCCACATGGCTTGTGGCAAACTGAAAACGGGACTTCTTATGGCTTTGTTCCAACAATGGCTTTCTTCTTGCCACTCTTCCATAAACTAATAGTTGTCCTGTGGACAGATCCTCCCACCTGAGCTGTGGGTCTCTGCAGCTCCTTCAGAGTTACCATGGGTCTCTTGGCTGCTTCTCTGATCAATGCTCTCCTTGCCCGACCTATCAGTTTAGGTGGACGGCCATGTCTTGGTAGGTTTGCAGCTGTGCCATACTCTTTCCATTTTCGGATGATGGATTGAACAGTGCTCCGTGAGATGTTCAAAGCTTGGGATTTTTTTTATAACCTAACCCTGCTTTAATCTTCTCCACAACTTTATCCCTGACCGGTCTGGTGTGTTCCTTGGGCTTCAAGATGCCCAAGGAACATTGTTTGTTCAGTAATGTTCTCTAACAAACCTCTGAGGCCTTCACAGAACAGCTGTATTTATACTGAGATTAGATTACACGCAAGTGGACTATATTTACTAATTAGGTGACTTCTGAAGGCAATTGGTTGCACTGGATTTTATTTAGGGGTATCAGAGTAAAGGGGGCTGAATACTTTTGCACGCCACACATTTCATTTTTTTATTTGTAAAAAAATTTGAAAACCATGTATCATTTTCCTTCCACTTCACAATTATGCGCCACTTTGTGTTGGTCTATCACATAAAATCCCAATAAAATACATTTACATTTGTGGCTGTAACGTGACAAAATGTGGAAAGGTTCAAGGGGTATGAATACTTTTGCAAGCCACTGTAACTAAAACTCTGATCTTGTACTCTTCCGGTTTGCGCGGTTTTTCTATTTGCGCAGAAATGGTACGAGATAGTGCTACGGTTTTTCACCAGCTCACTCACCGTTCTCCTGTGCTGCGAGTGTAACAAGTTTTGTTCCGATTGGTGGTCTATTGTAAAAGTTAGCAAGGTTTAAAAATCTTTAAAACCGCGTGTGCGCAGATCGATCTCCTCTCGTGCCAGTCAGCGCCGCGCAGATTGGTCTCTTCTCCTCTCACTCCGCGGGACAGTCTGCCCCTTCCTGCGCCATCGCATCTGCACTGGAGCTGAGGTTGGCCGGCGGAGATCTCCAACTGGACACAATTTTCGGAGGGACTGGAAGCAGCCCGGACCGACGTGGGAGATGTCGCCAAATGGAAAGCAGAGAATCTGAGTCCCAAACACACCGCCATCACAACGCCCCGCCACTCCAGCCGCTTCCCCTCTGGTCTCCCTCACTGACTCCTGCCCCCCTTCCCCGTGATACACCCCTCTCCCCCATGGCTCTTCCCCCGTCTTTTCTCTGAGCTCACCTCCCACCCCACGCGCCGGCGCGGCCGTAGCTGCAGGTGCTTCTGAGCCGAGCGGAGGATCCACGCCGACGGCTGATGCTCCTCCGGGGCACGCAAGAAAGGAGAGGAGCGGCAACCTCGAGATCCTGGGGAGGGAGAGTGGGGGAGGAGAGGGGATATCGGAGGGGATTAAGGAGGGGAGAGGAATTTAGGGAGGGAGTGACTGAGGGTAGGGGAAAAGAGAGGTGAGGGAGGGATTGTGGGAGGGTAGGAGGAGAGGGAATAGAAGAGGGAGGCAGTGAGGGAGAGTGGCAGAGGAGGGGGAGTAGAGGAGGGGGGTGGGGATGTAGGGAGTGGGTAATAGAGAGAGAGTAAGGCAGTGGGGAGGTGAAGAGGGATAGTGGGGGGGAATAGGGGGAAGTGAGGAGTGGGGGGGGGTGTGGGTATAGGAGGGTAGGGGAGAGGAGTTATGGAGGGAGAGAGGGAGTGACTGAGGGTAGGGGAAAGGAGAGGGAGAGAGGGTGAGGGAGGGATTGGGGAGGGGAGGAGGAGGAGGAGAGGGCAAAGAAGAGGGAGGGTGACGAGGGGGAAGCGAGTGCTAGGGATGAGGGGAAATGAGCTGCACCTCTGCAGTTGGGGGCTATGGGTGAGTGGTGGAATATTACGATGGGTGACCAAGCCTCCCTTTTTTCGGAGATGCTTTCTAAGATTTACCAGAGCTTGCTTGTGAGCTCTAATTAAAATCAAATTATGAAAAATGTCATTGACTTGATGGCTTTTGAAGTAATATTGACAACATTTTAGAATGTGATGAATGTGAATTTTTAATATTGCATAACTAAACAAGGATTCATATTTGTAAACAAATACCTTGTATTTACAGTTCTGCGTGCATGGACCCACACAGATGGCTTATCTTGCTTCCATTCCACTTGTCGGTGAGAAGGCATTAGTGCAGCCAGATGATGAACCAACTTTTTCCTATGCAAATGGCCCTTACACAACAATGACCAAGTATGACATTTTGGTAAAAATCAGAATGATCAATGTACTGTTACCTTTCACTATATAGGGTATAAGTAGGCAAAATATTGAGGTCATGCAAAATTAATTTTGATTAATCTGCACCAAGAGTTTTGTGTAAAGAAAAAAATGTATTTTTAGTTGCAGTGGTTAATTTGTATCCGGACTTAAGTAAAGAACAGTAATTAATCAATTTTGGAATTTCTTCCTAAGTCTTCTCTGCTACCGTCCATCTTGTTTGAAGTTGTCGGCACCTTGCTTATGTGACCATTCTTCGTGCATGAATTGAAACAGAATTGTTATTTGACTGGAGCAAAAAAACAAACTACTGGAGGAACTTGTGGGTCAAGTGGCATCTGTGGAGGCGGAGGGATGGTCAATATTTCAGGTCGAGACCCTACAAAGGATACAAGGATACAAAGGACATTTATTATCACATACACCAATTGGTGTAGTGAAATTTGACTTGCCATTGCAGCACACGAATAAAGAAAAGACACAACATTAAAGAATTTAACAGAATTTAACAATAAACGTAAAAACACAAAAAAAGGCAGCAAAAGACCAGTCCCGTCCCCTATTCACCCATAGTCGGGCCTATTGAGGCCGCCGCAGTTGCCGCTAAGGCAGCCCAATGCTTCATGCCCTTTCGCCAGATAATGGAGTTCTGGCGTCGGGTGAACACTCTCAGCGGCTCGGAGTGTCTGGAGCTGCCGTTTCCTCCCCGGAGACCAAGTCCACACGCCGTGTCGGTCCGAGCTCCGACACTGGCAATCTCGGCGTGAGATCCCAGACTCCGCGGTGTTTAAAGTTCAGCGCCGCCCGCAGCCACAGCTCCTTGGATGTTGAAGTCAGCAGTCTCCACACTCCGGAGCTTACCACACGGCAACCCGGGTAACGCATCGCCTGCTTCACGATGGTGCCTCAGCCCTGTGCCACCGCCGAAGTTCTGGCCGGTCCCGGCAGGAAAAAGCCGCTCCAGTCTGTCCGTAGGCTGCGAGGACGGGGCGAAAACACGGCTCGGGGAAAAACCGCATCTCCGACCAGGTACGGACTGAGAAAAATAGTTTCCCCCTTCCCCCCCCCCACATAAAAGACTAGAAGACCTCCAAAAGAAACACTTTTAACTCACTAAAAAAAAGGGTGAAAGGACTAACAGCTGCTGGCAGGGCAGCCTTACTCGACGGCGCCCCTTGTTGAATCCTTCATTAAGACTCAGAATTTAACGCAGGCACCTGAGACAATGGAGGGTCTTGACCTAAAAATTCAAGCATCTCTCTGGCCTCACAGGTGGATGCTGCCTGACCAACTGAGTTTCTACAGCAGTTTATTTTTTGCTCCAGATTACTGGATCTGGAGACTCTTGTGTCTAGTTTTTATTTGACTGGATGGTCATAAACTTGATGTTAACCTGAGGAATCGTTTATGCATTTCCATAGTTATCATTGAACGGCAACCAGAGCTGAACGTCTAGTTAACTACCATTTCTTTATTCAAAACTACTGAAGCCAATTATTGCTTTTTGCCTAGGCTCCACTTTTCACTCTGTGTAAATATGATGAAACTCCCAATTTTTTTTTGAAGTTACAATATTCAAGACTACTTTTAATTAGCCATAATCTTTTAATTTACATTTGTGATTCAGTTTAACGTGGAATGGAATTCGTGTCACAGTCAAACAGATGAACATTCCCACACATCAAAACTGCAGCAAACGATTGTCAGCTGATTTGCTAATTGCAGAACAAGAGTACAACAGGTCAGCAAACAGATATCAAATTAATAGTGAAAAAGTGTCTAACTTCTATGCGGGCAAGTATTTTGATATTAATTTACGACTCCAACCTGGTAATGTACTATGGTACAGACTAGAGCATGTAATTTAGTGATAATCTGGAGAATGATATGAGACATGCACACATGGGTTTCAATGCATGACACGCAGATAACACAAACATTAGTTCATGTGGAGTATAAGATAAAACACAGGCTGAACCGAGTTTTGAATTTCTGTATTTTAGTTAGATTACACAATTTCTAGGCTGATCAAAACATTCTTGATTCACAAAGGCTCTCTGAACATGGAGAATCAGAGCATTTGAAATCTGCGTGCTATGAAACTAAGCTGCATGGAGTGCAAAATTAGTTACATAGTGAATTGGTGAACAGCAAGACAATAGTTCCAAACTACCAGTTTGATTTATTTTTGATCAGAGGAGAATTTTGTCAGAATTATGTTTTTTGCTATTCTATTAGGGAAAGTGGATGATCTGAATCAATGTGTGCTCCTTAAAAACTTTAAATGGGGTAAATGTAAATAAAAATAAAGAAATTATAAATATATTGAAGTTACTTTACATAAGTATTCACTATCGTAGAAGTGGATAGATTCAGTATCGAAGGTCGGAACTTTCCAAAATTAATTTAAAGAACATAACTTAAAGAAAATGGCACCACAAAATGACAGATCCTTGACCAGATGGTTCCATTCCAAGAATTTAGAGTAAATTGATGAGAATATGACCAAACTCCCAACTACAATCTTACAAAGTTTTCTTGATTCAGAAACTATTCCATTAGATTGGGAAATAGTATCCGTCACTCCACTATTTAAAAAAAGTGAAAGAAGAAATTATAGTCAAGTTAGTGAATTATTAGGCAGATGATTAGCCTGAAACCTTCTATCAGGAACAAGAGGCACAAGGGGAGTTTTCCCCGAGTGAAAGATTATTTTTCCGCAGAGAGTTATCCAGGCAGAAACCTCTAAAGAGCTTGTTCAAAAGACTTTAACATCTTTCCATGACATGTTAATTTGGAAATACATTTTTTAAATCTTTCCTGCTACTTGTTTAACATAAACATAGATTTTAAAAATCTTTATAAAACTTATTTTAAATCCTGCAATATCTTACTCATTTGTTGTAGTCACTGAAAATGTTTTTTTGAAGTTTCTGAGGACATTTAAACTTTGGCAACCTTTCTTGGCTGTTCTGAGAATGTGTGTTCTCCTGTAGTTAAATTAAAAAAATTGTGGTTGGTTCAGGCCTAATTGCCTTACTGCATGTAACATTGATGCTGAAGAGAATGCTGCAAATTCTAAGGGTGTTTTGTTCCAAATTTTCATCAAAAGGAATCGCTGAATGTAATGCATATTTTTTTAATGAGATTAGAACTGGCCACTGGTAGCTTTTCACCATAACCTAGCGGATTGACAAAACTCAAGTATGTCAAGGCAGATGAACTTAAAGCATTGCTCAACACATGGGAATATGATATTGTTGCAATTACTGGAGCATGTTTGAATGAAGGGCGTGACTGCAAACTTGCCAATCCACAGTGTAGAAATTTCAGGAATGACTGGGGGAAGGATGTAGAAAACGAGGGGCTATTGTATTGCTGATCACAACAATGTAGAGAGTATGATTTAGAAGATTATTTGAACGATGACAGATGGGTAGAGCTGAGAAATAAAAGAAGGATACTTACGTGGGATTACATTATTCCTACTCAATAGTCAGCAGGAGATAAAGAAGCAGATATATAGAGAAATCGCAGAGGTGTACAAGGAATAGGGTTGTAGTGGAGGAATTTCAACTTCCTCAATATTAACTGAGATCGTTTAGTGTGATAGGATTACCAGATGCAATTATAATATTGTTGCAATAAAAGAAATGTGGTTGAGGGAAGATAAGGAAGTACAGCTCATTGTTCCAAGGCATAGGTTTCAAGTGTGACAAGATAGGGGTGCAAAAGAGAAATGGATGTTGCACTGATGATCAGGACGAGCATAATGGCAGTACTCAGGGAGTATACCCTGGAGAGGTCAGCAAATGAGTTTTTATGGTTAGTACTTAGAAATAAGAGCCAATGCAGTCACTGATGCAGTTATGCATATGGGCCTCCGAATAGTCATATGAAAACCTTAAACCTGACCCTGGAAAATATTCCCTTGAATCTGACCTGTTGAAACCTATAAGAATTTTGTAAGTAGCAAGCACATCTTTTCTAGGATAAGGAGACCAAATCATAGTATATCTGGTGTGATCTCACAAAGGCCTCAAAACACAATACAACATCCTTACTCGAGTATTTATGGTGGTGCAGTGGTAGAGTTGCTGCCTTACAGCGCCAGTGACCCGGGTTCAATCCCGACCACGGGTGCTGTCTGTACGGAATTTGTACGATCTCCCCATGACCTGTGTGGGTTTTCACTGAGTGCTCCGGTTTCCTCCCACACTCCAAAGACGTACAGGTTTGTAGGTTAATTGGCTTAGGTAAAATTGTCCCTTGTGTGTGTAGGATAGTGTTGGTTTTACTCAGTGGGCCGAAGGGCCTGTTTCTGCGCTGTATCTCTAAACTAAATTATTAAAATTCTCTCATAATAAAACTCTTCATTATTGCTTGATACACGTGTTTGGTGTCTTTCAGTAACTTCCGTATAATTATAACCTGGTCTCTGAATATCAACACAGTCCAATCTGTCGCCAAATAAAAATAATTCTACTTTCCTGTTTTTGTATAATTGTGGATTACTCTCCTTTATTCTACCTGCTGTCTCCACACCAATTCACTCAGCTTGCCAGTGTTCTCGAAGCCCCTTATATCATTTTGTGCACTCTCGATTCTACCTCGTGTAGTATAATCAGCAAAAGTGGAAATGTGACATTTTACTCCTGCTCCCCTCAGCCACATCGTTGATATAGATTGTGAATGGCTGGGACTGAAGTACAAATTCTTAGCATAATGCAAAGTCCTACTAGTCAGGACTTGCCAAGCTGAGACAAAGCCACTAATTCCTACTCTTTGTTTACTACCTGGCAATCAATGTCTAATCCATGCCAATAAATAACCGTAAATTCAATGTTCCAACCTTGTTGATCAATCTCCCAGGAACCCAAAAACCTTCCAAAAGTGGGCGTTGCACTGATGATCAAAGAGAGTATTATGGCAGTATTCAGGGAGGATATCCTGGAGAGATCAGCGGTTAAATGCCAGAGGAAATACTTTCTCTCAGTTTAAGTACACTTCATAGACTTTGAAAGGCGTTTCAGCAGCCTGCAGTCAAGAAGCCGCCCCATCAATTAAATAATGATAGATACCCTAAAGAAACACAGTGTACTGTTAATGTCCTATGTCTGTTCATTCATGGTCATAGCATGCACAGTAAAGCTCCAGTTAATAGTAGTATTGACAGAATTGTGTTGTGTGCAAATAATGTAATTAGGTGCATGTGTGTTAGTACAAAAAAAATGGTCGTATTCCATGAAGCATGTGGTTCATTTTCATGACGGGTGCAGTTCCATACAGAAATGACAGAATCTCTGTTTCATTAACCAGGTTAAATTGACTTTTTCATAATTCACACAGATGCTAACTGATCCACATCCTAGGTGCAAATGATCTCTTATCAGTCTAGCTTTGACAAAAAAGTTGGGCACAAAGGGAAATGTCTAATTCTAGAGGAACAACACAGCATATTCGGCCTGGATAGTCTACAACCTAGTGGTATGATGATTGATATTTCCAGTTTTAGTTAACCCTTACCTCCTGTGTTTCAACCCCACCCCATAGTTCAGCTTGTTTTTTTTCCTTTCTGTATTCATTGCTGGTTTGTCCTCCTGCTCTGCATTTCTCAGTCCCCCAAATTCTTTAATCTATGTTCTCACATTCTAACAACTTCCATTCATTAATTAACCAGAAAACACTGTTTACATATTATTCCCATAGTTGCTTAAATGTTATCGTATCAGAGGCATCCCCTCCCCCACTGGCCTTGCAACTTTACCAGTTACATTTGTCTCTTTGTCAAACTGACAAAGGGTCGCCCCTCCCTCCCTGGACCAAAAGACCACAGAGAGTACCTCCTCCCAGAACTTCCTGTCCTCAATCACGGAGGTCTTGGAGGACAGCAAGCGGGAGAGTCTGGACCAACCACTGACCCTAGAGGAGCTGACTGGCTCCATCCGTTCCTTTGACTCGAATAAAACTCCCAGAAGCGATGGCTTACCGGCCGAGTTGTATTTGGCTCTGTGGGACTGGATGGGCCCGGACCTGCTAGAAGTGTACAACGACAAGCTTCTAGCTGGTAGCATGTCAGACTCCATGAGGAAGGGCAACATCACCCTAATCTACAAGCAGAAGGGGGAGATGAAGGACATAAAGAATTGGAGACCCATAACACTCTTGAATGTAGACTACAAGATCCTGTCTAAGGCCATCGCCAACCGGGTCAAGTCTGCTCTGGGACAGGTGATCCACCCGGACCAAACCTGTGCTGTACCTGGCAGGAAAATCTCAGAGAGCCTAGCTGAAAGATACCATCCCCTACGTGCAGGACAGACGGGTGGATGCCTGCCTAGTCAGCTTGGACCAGGAGAAGGCCTTCGACAGGATTTCGCACACGTACATGAGGCATGTAACAAAAATTGGCTGGAGCGGATAGCCAGGGTGGGGAGGAAGCTGGAGCTGTGGAGGCAACGCTCCCTCTCCATAACGGGAAAGAATTTGGTCATCAGGTATGAGGTGCTCTCAAGGCTGCTGTACTTGGCACAAGTGTGGCCTGTCCCTCCCTCATACGCCACAGGGATCACCCGGGCCATCTTCCAGTTCATCTGGCGGTCGAGGATGGACTGGGTGCGACGGGCCACAATGTACAAGTCAGCAGACAACGGGGGTAAAAGCGTGCCCAACGTCGCCCTCATTCTGATGGCCACCTTCGTGTGTGGCTGCATCAGGCGGAGTGTAGAGCCAAGGCACGTGGGCACCAAGTGTCACTACCTGCTGAGGTTCTACCTGTCCCCGGTGTTGAGAAGGATAGGGCCTGGCGCAGGTGCCACACAACGTGCCAGTCAGCTGGACATTGCCGCCCCATCTGTCATCGGTGGAAGGGTTCTTCCGGAACAACACTTTGACCACATATCCATCGGGCAGTGGTCAGCACGGAATGTCCTGCAGGCACTGCAGGGAGAGGACTCGATGGACCCGGTGGCGTGGTTCCCTGAGCAGACTGCCCAGCTTGTTATCAAAATGCCTCATCGCCAGAACTCACCAACAAGCACCAAGACCTGGCTTGGCAGGCGGTGATGGGAGCCCTCCCAGTCAGATCCTTCCTGCACCGTCGGAACCTCACTGCCAGCGCACGCTGCCCTCGGGACGGCTACTATGGAGAGGAGACGGTTGCCCACCTCTTTACAGATTGTGGGTTTGCTAAAAGAGTCTGGAGAAAAATGCAAGGGTCCCTGGTACGCTTTATCCCGAACAGCTCCGTCACAGAGGACTCGGTGATTTACGGACTGTTCCCAATGACACATTCAGAGGCTGACATCGAGTGCTGCTGGAGGGTCATCAACTCGGTAAAAGACGCCCTTTGGTCTGCCCGAGCATTGTTCACCACCCAACAGAGCGAGATGTCCGTCAGGGAATGTTGCCGACTGGCCCGCTGCAGACTGCAGGAGTACGTGCTGAGGGACTCACTGAAGCTCGGTGCAGCCAACGCCAAGGCTCGGTGGGGGAGGGCCACAGTCTAAAGCCCTTCCGCTGCTGGACATGGGGGGTACGGTATGGTGGAGACGCCCCTCAATATAAGGGAAGGTATCCCACGCCATTGTGGCACGAGTGGGGGACTGATTTGTGGAAATTTGGGGAAAAGAAATGTCTAAACTGTATTGATCTATTGTACAGCCTCCGAAAATGTCGGATGGATTTTCCGCAAGGTCAATGTATTGTATATATTTATCATTTGAATAAAGTATATTTTGAAATTTAAAAAAAAAAAAAGGGTCGCCCCTCCCTCATACGCCACAGGGATCACCCGGGCCATCTTCCAGTTCATCTGGGGGTCAAGGATGGACCGTGTGCGACGGGCCACAATGTACAAGTCAGCAGACAACGGGGGTAAAAGCGTGCCCAACGTCGCCCTCATTCTGATGGCCACCTTCGTGTGTGGCTGCATCAGGCGGAGTGTAGAGCCAAGGCACGTGGGCACCACGTGTCACTACCTGCTGAGGTTCTACCTGTCCCCGGGGTTGAGAAGGATGGGCCTGGCGCAGGTGCCACGCAATGTGCCAGTCAGCTGGACATTGCCGCCCCATCTGTCGTCGGTGGAAGGGTTCTTCCGGACCAACACCTTTGACCACATGTCCATCGGGCAGTGGTCAGCACAGAATGTCCTGCAGGCACTGCAGGGAAAGGACTCTATGGACCCGGTGGCGGGGTTCCCTGAGCAGACTGCCCAGCTTGTCTGGCAAAATGCCTCATCGCCAGAACTCACCAACAAGCACCAAGACCTGGCTTGACTGGCGGTGAGGGGAGCCCTCCCAGTCAGATCCTTCCTGCACCGTCGGAACCTCACTGCCAGCGCACGCTGCCCTCGGGACGGCTGCTATGAAGAGGAGACGGTTGCCCACCTCTTTACAGAGTGTGGGTTTGCTAAAAGAGTCTGGAGAAAAATGCAAGGGTCCCTGGTACGCTTTATCCCGAACAGCTCCGTCACAGAGGACTCGGTGATTTACGGACTGTTCCCAGGGACACATTCAGAGGCTGACATCGAGTGCTGCTGGAGGGTCATCAACTCGGTAAAAGGCGCCCTTTGGTCTTCCCGAGCATTGTTCACCACCCAACAGAGCGAGATGTCCGTCAGGGAATGTTGCCGACTGGCCCGCTGCAGACTGCAGGAGTACGTGCTGAGGGACGCACTGAAGCTCGGTGCAGCCAACGCCAAGGCTCGGTGGGGGAGGGCCACAGTCTGAGGTCCTTCTGCTGCTGCACATGGGGGGCACGGTATGGTGGAGACACCCCTCAAAATAAGGGAAGGTATCCCACGCCATTGTGGCACGAGTGGGGGACTGTTTTGTGGAAATTTGGGGAAAAGAAATGTCTAAACTGTATTGATCTATTGTACAGCCTCCGAAAATGTCGGATGGATTTTCCGCAAGGTCAATGTATTGTATATATTTATCATTTGAATAAAGTATATTTTGAAATTTAAAAAAAAAAAGACAAAGGGTCGGTGACTTAAAACATTCACTTTATTTCTCTTACTACAGGTGCAGCCTAACCTACTGAGTATTTGCAACATTTTCTGTTGTTATTTTTTATTTTCAGCATCTGCAGTTTTTTTTAATCTTCTGACAATGATTGTCACTTTCTGTTGTGGTTGTGTCTTGTAGTCATCTTCGGCACCCAAACTTCCTGCTGCTGATGGCTGTGTGTCAGCTTTCTGAACTAGACCAAATTCGTTTAGTGTTTGAGAGGATTAATCTTGGTTCCCTTTACGGAGTATTGCATGAAAGGGTAAGCTAATATTTAAAATTGTATTCTTATAACCTGAGTTCTTTCAGCTACACATTGTGTCCGATACTATTTGCTGAATAAATCGCCATAAAGTAAATGCTGCTTAATATAGTAATGTGATAACTTTGACTGTGTAATTCAAGCTACATTTTTTTTAATTGATAATAAGGAAGAATTACATAATAGCAATTTCTGTAGAACCTAGAAAACTGAAATAAAAGCTGAAAATGTGTAGAAATCAGCTCATCAGACAGTCGTGGAAAGAGAATGTATTAGGTCTATAATTCATCAGGAATGGAAAATGGTTGGGACAATACTATCATCAGTTATCATTTATAGACAAAATGATAGCAAATAATTCATCTGGTTTTAACAGAGATTTCAATTAATTAAAGTGCAATGGCAGGAAGGTGCTAAACTGTGTAGGGCTCTCGCTTAACTTTTTTTCCCTGTTGCCAGCCGGGCAACCGTGACAGCTTTTTAGGTTGCCAAATTACAGTTTAGGTGGTCATTGAAGACAGTTTGCACGACACGTGCGATAATGTGCTCGGACGAAGTGCGTAGTTACCAGTCAGAATTATGCTCAATGATGCATTCACATATTATGTTCAAGAAGGAACTGCAGATGCTGGAAAATCGAAGGTAGACAAAAGTGCTGGAGAAACTCAGTGGGTGCAGCAGCATCTATGGAGCAAAGGAAATAGGCAACATTTCAGGCAGAAACCCATCAGTCTGAAGAAGGATTTCGGCCCGAAACGTTGCCTATTTCCTTTGTTTCATAAATGCTGCCGCATCCGCTGAATTTCTCCAGCACTTTTGTCTACATTCACATATTATTTCTGCTTCAAATAACTCACAAACTAAACATATTTACCAATTAAGACATGATATATACAGAGATGCCAAGTGTCCCGGATTCGCCGTATTTTGTCCCGGCGAAATAACCTTTTTACGGTGTTCCGGCAGCCAAACATGCTGTTACGGAAGACCGCCGCGCCCGTGTTCCTCCCGTGGTGAACGCCGGCGCCATGTGTCCCCGGTTTGCCGGCCCGCGCGATCAGCGGCACTTTGCCGGGCCCTAGTGTCCGCGCCTGCGCAGTTGGGGAGGGTTGCCGGGCCCCAGTGGCCGCGCGTGCGCAGTTGGGGAGGGTTGCCGGGCCCCAGTGGCCGCGCGTGCGCAGTTGGGGAGGGTTGCCGGGCCCCAGTGGCCGCGCGTGCGCAGTGGGGGAGGGTTGCCGGGCCCCAGTGGCCGCGCGTGCGCAGTGGGGGAGGGTTGCCGGGCCCCAGTGGCCGCGCGTGCGCAGTGGGGGAGGGTTGCTGGGCCTGGCGCCATTTCGAGCCACGCCACGCCCGGCCCAGAGCCCGGGCGGCGCCGGCCCGCGCGATCAGCGGCACTTTCTTGCCGCCAGCCGGCCGCTCGCGGCAGCCCCATCACCGGGCCTCCCCCCCACCCTCACCCAGTGCGCAGGCGCAGACCCGCCGGAAACCTTGCCAAGTGCGCATGTGCCGCACCCGCCCGCCGGCAGCCCGCTGATCTGCACCAGTGCGCAGGCGCAGACCCGCCGGCAACAACCCCAAGTGAGTACGGAGAGAAATGCATTTAACCCCATTTGTTACGGACAAATGGGTTGAATGTTACTGTGAACTAAATTTAGGGTTGGCATCTCTGTATATACCACAATGACATGCAGCAAAATTATAATACAATATCTCAACTCTTTTTACACATTGCAATGAATGCAATTTCTATTAGTTCTATCCACTTCAAAACAAAAATATGGTTGGATTATTCAGCATATGATCAACCTGTGTCAATAAATCCTGGACCATGGTAACATATATGCTTAACTATGCACACTACAGATTGATGCAAGCATGTTTTCAGTTAGGACCGAAAATTACCATGACATGGCCATAGCATGGGTCGTTATTGCTATCGGCACAGAAACACTCTGGCTTCCCACATAATTTATCCATAACAAAATATACAGGTTAAAAGGAAATTTCTAAAGGCATTTTATGATAATAGCTGTTAAAACCGACCATACCCATCTGACAGGTTAAACATTACACCAACTGACAAGAGATGGCCAAAGGACATAACTGCAGCAAATGTTCTTTTGGTAATATGTTTAAAGGTGTCAAAACAAATAATAACATTGGGAATTAAAACATATTTGATTATGTTCCTTTATCAAACATAATCAGTGTTCGCTCTGAAGACCATGAAGCACAATAGGGTCAGGGGGTGTGTGAATCAGTGCGAGGTGGATAGATGGCGGGGGGGTAGGGGGTTGAGAAGTTAATCGGTGCGGAATGGATGGATTGAGGCAGGTGAATTAGTACATGTTGATTGGAGTATGTAAAATTGTGAGGGGAGAACACGGGGGATGTCAGTGGTGTTGAATGGGAGGATCAGTACGCGATGGATGGGGGTAGACAAAAATGCTGGAGCAATTCAGCGGGTGAGGCAGCATCTATGGAGCTAAGGAAATAGGCAACGTTTCGGGTCGAGACCCTTCTTCAGACTGTTCACCCCATTCTTCTTGAGGGTCTAAGCAGGATGAATGGGGGTACACTGCAGGATGATTGAGGGGATCAGTATAGGATGAATGGGGGATCAGTATGGGATGCATGAGGGGATCAGTACAGGATGCATGAGAGGGTCAGTACAGGATGCATGAAGGGATCAGTACAGAATGAATGGGGGATCAGTAATAGATGAATGGAGAGATCACTACAGGATGGATGGGGGGGATTGGTGCAGGGTAAATGGAGGGTGGATCAGTACGGCATGAATGGGAGGATCAGTGCAGTATGAATGGGGGGAGAAATGCAAGATGGATGGGAAGAGGGGTCAGTACAGGATGAATTGGGGACCAGTGTAGGATGGATGGGGGGGGGTGGGTGTCAGGAGAATCAATGCGAGGTGGGTAGGATGGTGAATAGATTGGGGGGGGGTAGATGGGGAAGGGAGCACAGGGGACGTCAGTGAGGACTGAATAGAGGAATGGGGATCAGGAGGCGGTGGCGCCGCCATCGCGGCCGTTACACAGGGCCCATCATTCGCTCCGACCCTTCGTCACCCCGTTCCTAGTATCTTTGCCCGCAATCAAAGATACTAGAGGAATACAGCCGCCGACACGAAACGTCAGTTCCTTTTCGCCAGAAATGCTGCCTGACACGCGGAGTTACTCAGGTTTTTTGCGTCTACCGGTATAAACCAGTATTTGGGTGCCAAGCCTGGAAAAATGAGTCCGCGATTAGGTTGCCTGGCGGCACATTCTGTGATCAATGGCACCCGGACAACCGCTAATTTCGAGCCCTGCTGTGGCCCTTATAGTGGCTGCACCCAACTTTATTGCATCACTCAACATATAGTCCAGAATATTACAGCATACCAATTTGCAGTATTTGCCCCAGGGCACCATCTTGCTCTAGAAGTTTTTGTATCCTGCTGCAATCGGCTTCAGCAGTGGCAACACGTGGAACCACGTTTTCAAAGGAGGAAAGACAAAATTAGAAAACAATTGAAACATTGAAACATATAACATTGTTAAAGGTTTGACACGCTAGAGGCAGGAAACAAGTTCCCGATGTTGGGGGAGTCCAGAACCAGGGGCCACAGTTTAAGAATAAGGGGTAAGCCATTTAGAACGGAGACGAGGAAACACTTTTTCTCACAGAGAGTAGTTGTGAGTATGTGGAATTCTCTGCCTCAGAGGGCGGTGGAGGCCGGTTCTCTGGATACTTTCAAGAGAGAGCTAGATAGGGCTCTTAAAGATAGCTGAGTCAGGGGATAAGGCAGGAACGAGGTACTGATTGGGGATGATCAGCCATGATCACTTTGAATGGCGGTGCTGGCTCGAAGGGCCGAATGGCCTACTCCTGCACCTATTGTCTATTGTCTAATTTATTTCATAATCCAGATCTGTATTTTGATTTTGGAAGTTGTTTTGAGGAATAACAAATTAATGTTAGTTTGGATGTATGGAATTTATACGTGCTGTTAATGTGGGTTTTTTAATTCAAAATTGTATTTCAGCGCTCAGAGTTTCCAGTCTTGCCTATAGAGACAATTGTACAGATGATCCTACAGATTACTGATGCTCTTCTTTATATTCACTCTCGACGATACATCCATCGAACTGTCACCTCTCATGCTGTGCAGCTTGTTTTGCCTGGTATTGCCAAATTGAGCAACTTTGAATTCATGGTCAGGAGGTACAAATTAAATGATGTTCAGTATCTGTTATCTCTGAAAGACAATGTTTTTCTAAAATCGTTCAGTAACATGCTTGGTCAATGACAGAAGCTTAATATACAATGATATTCTCGTATTCACCTCTATAGCTTTCTCTATGCCTTATCTGAATGCTTCCATCCACACAGATAAAATATATCTCCCCTGTAACGCTTATACAGTTTGTTCATGAAAATGGGTTTCCCTCTCTTTCCCCTGATTTGACACCTCTTCCAAAAAAATTGCATTATCCTGTGTTCATGACCTACCAAAGTAATATTGTAACTCCCCTTTAAGAGGCATTAATCAGAATGAATTTGTGTAAATTAAACCAGCCAGTCTGGAAAATTGGCTGTATAGTGATGTGCTAATGCAATCAAATAATCACTATAATGAGCTGATAGCACGCAGAGAAGCACGGGATTGAATGACACAAATTAATGCTATCTAATTTAGTCGCCAATGTGTTATTATTAGGGTGCAGTATAAGGCCGATTTTAACACTTTTGCTTGCCTTACCATGGATTCATCCAGAACCAACATTCTCTTTCTGACTTTCATATACCCTGCTGCTTGGACAACAGCGTTTTAAATAGTGAATTATATTTTAAAATGCATATAACGTTTATATTTTAAAGTGCCTTCAGTTTACAGTTTCTCTAATGACATAATATAGAAAGTAACTCAAAATATCATAATCAAATTTATTTCAGGAATGCATTAAAATAATAACAGTTTTTTTCATTTATTCAGTGGTGATGGAAGCACACAAAGAAATCTTCCTCAATTCCCTATCCCTCCACAGTTTTATAACTGGCTAGCACCAGAGGTAATTCGGAGCAAAACTGCTACAATCAAATCAGATGTCTACAGTCTTTGTACTTTGATCCAGGAGCTGTTCACAGGTATAGTCTGCAATCATAATGTAAATTATGTGAATAGTATTCTAAAAGGCTTGTCTTTTGCATTAAACACAGGTTTGGATCAACTATGGTAAATGACTGCAAATACTATGCATTATGCATATAAATTATGTATTTACACATAATCGACAAAGTTGGCACAAAGTTACAATGTATTTGAACTTCACCCAGAAGAATCTAAATTTGAGCTCATTGTACCTTATGTGTGTTTCATAGTCTTGAACAGTTACAAGGAAGCTTTGTTGTCAGATGCATATACTCCTTATCATGTTGATGTAAAGCTTAAAATAGACTTAAAATACATCAAAATTGCTTAATATAGACTTTTTAAGAAAGAACTGCAGATGCTGGAAAAATCGAAGGTACACAGCGGGTGAGGCAGCATCTATGGAGCGAAGGAATAGGTGACGTTTCGGGTCGATACCCTTCTTCAGACTGATGTGGGGTTGGGGGATGGGAAGAAGAAAGGAAGAGGCGGAGACAGTAGGCTGTGGGAGAGCTGGGAAGGGGAGGGGAAGGAGAGAGAAAGCAAGGACTATCTGAAATTGGAGAAGTCGATGTTCATACTACTGGGGCGTAACTTTTGACAGTCCTTAAAATTAACTGATAAAATTATGAGTGAGTACCATTTCATGAAGTATTTTATGTATTAACTGAATTTCTAATATGCAATCAAACTTAAACTTTGCATACAGATGCAGTTCCCTGGGAAGACCTGGATGGATTTGCAATAAAGGAGTTACTAGCAGCTGGACACTATTTAGCTGTAGATGAACAAGTTCCAAAGCCATACTATGACATCGTGCAAATTGGAATTCAAGTAAAGTCTCAGAATCGGACAATGAACCTTCAGGATATTCGGTTTATCCTCCGGAATGATATCAAGGTAGGTAACTCATATATTTAGGGGAAAAAGAGTACCTGATGAATATTTCAAGCTTTAGGACAGACTGCATGAAACTTTCCCCCATATCAGAGGTGGATAAAACTAGAGGACATAGAATTAGAATAAGTGTTAAGAGATTTAGTTGGATCTGAGGTGGACCTATTTTACCCAGAAAGTTGTGATTACCTGAGTACACTGCCTGAACGAGTGGTGGAAGCAGAGATGCTCACAACATTTAGAAAGTGTCTGGGTGAGTTCTTGAATCACTTAGGCACAGATATCTATGGCTCATATACAAGAAGATGGGATTAGATGGAAAGATGGATGCCCACTGGTCAGCATGGACATGATGGGCAGAATGACCTGTTTCCATGCTCTATGATTCTATAACTCAATATTGGTATTGAATGTAACATCAAAAAATTGAATCACTGTAATTCCAAAATCCGTTGATGGACTGGCACAATTAAGGTGTTAAATAACCTCTTTAGTTATATAATTAAAGACATTTTATAAGGATAACTGGCACTACTTTTAAACATTAAAAATGTAAGGTTAAATTTGTGTATCAAATTGGCGAGTTAAAAAATCTATACATAACTAAAACTCTGATCTTGTGCTCTTCCGGTTTGCGCGGCTTTCCTTTTTGCGCAAAAACGGTATGCGATAGCGCTTCGATTTTTCATCAGCTCACTCACCGATCTCCTGTGCTGCGAGTGCACCAAGTTTCGTTCTGATCGGTAGTATGTGTAAAAGTTAGCGAGGTTTAAAAATCGTAAAAACCACGCGTGCGCAGATCGATCTCCTCTCCTGCCAGTCAGCGCCGCGCGGATTGGTCACCTCTCCTGTCATTCCCCGGGATGGTCCTCCCCTTCCTGCGCCATCATGTCTTTACCGGAGCTGAGGATGGCCGGCGGAGATCTCCAACCGGACACAATTTTCGGAGGGACCGGAAGCGGCCCGGCCCGATGTCGCCAAACGAAAAGCGGAGAGTCTGATCCCGGCGGAGGAGAGCGTCCAGGGCCCACTGTGAATCCCAAACGTACCGCCCACTCAACGCCCCGCAGCTCCAGCCCCTTCACTTCTGGCCCCCCTCGCTGGCTCCTGCCCCCTCCCCCGTGATACCCCTCTTCCCCATGGCTCTTCCCCCATCTTTTCTCCGAGCTTTCCCCACCCCGCCCACACGCTGGCACGGCCGTAACTGCTGGTGCTTCCGGGCCGAGCCGAGGATTCGCGGTGACAGCTGATGCTCCTCCGGGGCATGCAAGAGGGAGAGGAACGCAACCTTGAGATCCTGGGGAGGAAGAATGGGGGAGGAGAGGGAATAGAGGGAGAGGAGGGGAGTAGGAAGGGGAGAGGAGTTATGGAGGAAGGGAGTGACTGACGGCAGGGGAAAGGGGAGGTGGGGGAGGGTAAGAGGAGAGGAAAAAGAAGAGGGAGGAGGTGAGGAGGAGAGTGGGGGAGGAGAGGGAATAGAGGTAGAGAACGGGGGAGTGGGGGGGGGGGTAGGATGTGGGGTATATAGGGGAGGAGGGCAGTGAGGGAGGTGATGAGGGATGGGGAGGTGAGGAGTGGGGGAGGTGGGGGATAGAGAGATAGGAGGGGGGTAGGGAGGGAAGAGGAATTATGGAGAGAGGGAGTGTCTGAGGGTAGAGGAAAGGAGAGGGAGAGAGAGGTGAGGGAGGGATTTGAGCAGGGGAGGAGGAGAGGGGAAAGAAGAGTGTGGATGAAGGAGAGAGTGCTAGGGATGAGGGGAAATGAGCTGCGCCTGTGCAGTTGGGGGCTATGGGTGAGTGGTGGAATATTGCATTGGGGGACCAAGTCTCCTGTGAGGCAGTGACCCAATGGGTCACATTTAGTCTAGTTTACGGTTAAAATTATATTTTGTTAACATCAATTGGTCTATTTTTATTCACCACAGGATCTAATTAGCAATCAGCAGAAACGTGCCTTTGAGAAAGATCGGTCCGAAATGCAGCATTTATATGATTTTGTGACAAACAATGTAGACCACAGGACAGAGCATAAACAACTCCAAAAGGAGAATGCTGACAGAGGAAAACAGCTGAAGTATTTAGACCAAACTCAAACTACAGCAGACAAAGATGGTATGAAAGTTGTAATAATAAAGAACTGCTGACTTTTTTCAGTGTTCACAAAAGTATGTAATTGTTTTAATCATTTTCCAATCTCTCAAATTATGTTAATGTTTTGAGGATTTTTGTCAACAGGCTCATCTTTTCCCTTTGTACCTCTTCTCCAATATTCTTCCTTGCCATGCAGAAGCACTCTGAGTTCTATGTCATGACCTGTATAATTTTGGTTGACACCTGCGTATTAAATTAGGGGTATGTAACCTCTTGTCTTTTCTGTGGTGCAGATAACCATCTGGTTCCTCTCTTCAAAAAAATACTAATACCCTGCCACATTAATTAACAGACAGCCACCAAAGAGGATAATTGATCTCATTGTTGTTTGTAGGAACTATTCTACTGTCACGGCATGGTGGCGTAACGGTAGAGTTGTTGCCTTACATCGCCAGAGACCCGGGTTCGATCCTGACTATGAGTGCTCCCCGTTACCTGCGTGAGTTTTCTCCGGGTGCATGTTTATTTGTTTGTAGGGCAATTGGATTGGTAAAATTGTAAATTGTCCCTGGTGTGTGGAGGATAGTGTTAGTGTGCGGGAATCGCTGGTCAGCGCGGACTCTGAGCCGAAGGGCCTGTTTCCATGCTGTATCTCTAAACTAATGAACTGAAATTTTAAAGCAAAATCACATTAACATGCCCATATATTTCCCAACTAATGATTCTTATCTAACTATCTAGCTTCACTCTGTTGCAGCATTCCTCTGTGGTGCTGACATCCCCATGATCCTTTGATCTCATCCTTCTTACTCTGCTCCAATATAACTATCCTACGTGATATTCCACCTTTTCTACTGTGTGGAGATTAAGTCTCTTCGTGCTGTTGCGTAAATATACTAATATGATTGGATTATTGACCCAGAGACAAGTTCACATCACACCATGAGAGCTGTGCAATTTAATATGAAGTAATTAAATCAATCTGGAATAAAATGTCGATATCAGTAATGATGGCCATCCAACCATGAGATTGCCATCTGATTCACTAATATCCTTCAAAGGTGAATATCTGTTATCTTTACCTAATGTTTCTTATATCTTATCCAGACTACACCAATATGGTTGAACCATAACTGCCACCTCATGTCAGAGGCATGTAGGAATAGTCAATAACTGCTGGCATTACCAGTGATGTCCACATCACATAAACTAATTTAAAGAAATTACCTCTCTGACCTTACCATCTTTTCAAAATTCTTCCCTGGTTTCATTTAAGCAGTGACTTCTGTATTTATCTGTATTAAGCATATAAAATATTAAATGCATAGGATTATGCATTTAATATTAACTGCATTAGATAAGGTAAATCAAAATGAAAATAGAAAGATCCTTGTTATATTATCTGTTATTATAAAAATAAATTGTAATGCAACGCCAGAGGGTTTATTGCAAAGGGAATATAATAAATGTCCAGGTGAAAAAATTAATCCTCAGATGCCTTCAAAATCCCATGCCCCTTACCTTATATCTGTACCCACTTGTTGCCTTTTCTTACTTGTACAGGTTTGTAAGGTCCCATGATGTATACCTGGTGTATGGTGGGTTAGTTATCTAGGAAGTGAGGGTAACTCAACAAATGTTAGCCAGCCGTTGTTAGATGGCAGGAAGTCTTGAAACTGACAATAGTGGATTATTTACAGACATTCAAAAGAGAAATTGATAGTTCTTGACTGAGGGATTATTTTTTAGTCATGAAAAAAGATTGTAATGTTGCTAAGATTAGTTATATTAAAATGTTAGTTAGGTGGGATGAGGTTTGTTTGATTGCCTTTGATTAGTGGAGAAGAATTTCCCAGTGTTACTCCTGAAGTGCTTCGGTGTTTGTGCCGCTGAAGTGAAGTGGTACAACATGGGCAGAGGGATGCAATAAAATGTGTCCATTTCCTTCCACATACTAGTAATTTGACTATGATCCTCGGCTTAATAAAGCTGTCATCTAGTGAGCCCTACCAATAACATTGTGATTTTTCCCTCTGCTTCATCCTTGGTGATTATTATGCCAGAGAACACACATGAAAGGACCAGAGCAAAACTGGCACTCAGCAAGACTTCCTGAGAGGAGGGATGGTGAGAAGAAGGAAAAGAATAAAAGGAATCTCACAATGTTTTTGTTTATTTTATAGAACATTCCTATTACAACATGGGTCGCCGTACTAGCTTCAGTCCAAAGAAGTATGGACCAGAGGACAAAGTCAGACATTTAAACAATGCACCATCACAACAAATTATGGTACTGTATGATTGTTGGAAAACAGAACAAAATCAGCCTGAGGTTACAGCAGGGTCCGGAGGCCAGTGTGGTGGTTATATTGAAGATAAACCTAGTCATGATTCCACTCCGTGGAAGAAGATTGAGCAGCATGATTCTGAGTCACCAGAAACCCAACCTGAAAATTATTATACAGATGTTCTAGATCATTTACATGAACTAGATCTTGCGTTAGAGGAAGAAATGTATGTTGTGTCTGATGAAGAGGGGGGCAGCATTATCTCTTTGAAAACAGCTAGAGAATATACATCAGATGAGGAAGATGAACAGAGTGATGGGACTACAAGTTTGTCTCAAGATTGGTCAAGAATGGAAGGTTTAGAAAGTGACCAAGAAAAACATGATCTGATCTGCCTACGCACACGGAACAGCAGCGCCATGGAGGAAGAGCAAGATATTGCAACTAGCATTTCAGTCCAACACTCAATCAGCAGTTGTGAGATCAACATTCAGACATCAAAACACCTAGTGCAACAAGCGTTCAGTGCCCTAGATCACGTAAAGAGAAGTTATCGCCCTGCAATTGGCACTGAGCAAACGTCTGAGAAAGTGAATCTGATGGGAGATTCACAGCTTTTGGAGAAAACCTCTTGCACTAAATTATTAGGCTATGATGAAGTGGACTATCAAAGGCAAAATGTAAGGGGAAACAAAAGGATTAAGTCAAGCAATGAAGGTCATCTGGTGATCCCTGTGGCTGTGGCTCCTCCAGCATGCTATCAACTACCAGTGTATGTTGTGGAGAGGAGACCTTGTGTTGATTCAGCTGAGCAATTCGAATCAGAATTCGAAGTTCTTAGTCATACTCAAGATGAACATTCAGCAATAACAAAAGGTTGCAGTTCTGATGTTTTGAAAACATCAGAGACGTTTGCAGATGGGACACAAACCACATGTTCATTGAGGAAACAAATGAATGATGAACATTTTGGTTACAAATCTGCATGTGATGAAAGCTTTACACGTGCACCAGACCACACGGGTAAACTGGCAACCAAGAGTGAGAAGAAAATGAATATTTTAGCACAAGTTCACAAGAAAGAGAACTACCCTGTAAGTTTCTAATAGCTTCCGATGCATGAAAATTGTCTTGTAATACTTCTTTTCATCCATTAAATTCACTTCTGTACATTGCTCAAAAATGGGAGAAATAGCACTCTGCTATATGAATGGAAATTGAATCACAAAATACTGTTTAATAGATGTATTTTCTTACTATAGGCACGTAAAGGTCGCATATCTATGAGAATCCCATCACAGGGGAACAAGCAAGGATCTAGAAAGCAGTGCATGTACCTGTCAAGCAATAGGCAAATCCGCATTACTCAAAGGTGAATTGTCCGTCTTTCATTATGTGTAATTGTGGTAGTTTTCTGATATCAGTATATGTTATTGTGTACTTGTAAGGTAAACGCAACGCTTCTTTTGCTGCACACCATCTTTTGCTGCAGCAAAAGAAGCAATGCCGGTTAAGGAGGATGAACTTCAGTCATGGATAGATATGTGAGACTGGGATATTATAGACATTACAGAAATCTGTGCCAAAGGTGAGGCAGGACTGACAGCTTCATGTTCCAGGATACAGGTGCTACAGGTGAGATTAAGGTGAAAGGGAATAGACTCTATTCAGGATGGATAGAAGATTAGCTGACTGACAGAAAGCAACGAGTGGGAATAAAGGGGGCCTTTTCTCGTAGGCTGTTGGTGACCAAAGATCCTATAGGGGAGCAAGATAGACTACTCCCACGAAAAACGCGTAGTACAGTCACGGGCAGATTCATGGGTAATTATGGGACCCATTTCAGCAACCAGCCTCCGCCATCTTGCTCCGCCATCTTACTTCCGCTATCTTACTTCCGCCTCCGTCCTCGGGGTTGAGGCGGAGTGGCCTGATGCGAGGCTGTCCCAGCGGAGCGGCCAGACATAGGGCTGAGTCCAAGCGGAGCGGCCCGACGCAGGGCTGAGTCCGGAGCGGCCCGACTCGGGGCAGAGTCCCAGCGGAGCGGCCCGACTCGGGGCTGAGGCTTTGTCCCGGCGGAGAGGCCCGACTCGGGGCTGAGTCCCGGCGGAGTGGCCGGACGCAGTGCTGAGGCTTTGTCCCGGCGGGGAGTCTGGCCCGGATCAGCGAGGAGGTTTACAATGTTTTTTTATTTAATGTTGTCCCTTGTTTAGTCTGAAATAAAGTTCATCATTGGATATAAAATCGGAAGAAATGTAAATGTGTGTGATATTATTATATACATCTATATCACATTCATGTATGTGTGTTCTTTCCAGCACAATCTAATCAGGTATGCTCACTGAATAAAACCATCCTTAAGTTATAAATCATTTGTAAATCTTGCTTAAACACATTTAATTTTGTGAAATACTTAATTTAGATAACCCCTGCAATTACTGCAGTTGTGAACAGTGTGATTAGATAAATGAATTACAGTGCGTGTCAACTCAGCAAAATTAACTCAAACACAGCATATGAGCCATTTAAAAAGAAATGATTTAAAAAACATTAAAAAAGAAAATGACCAGAATCAAAATTTATAAACATTTTATTCTTTAACAAGAATTAACAGAATTATGAATCTAACCATATATCACACACACACACAAACTGTTCCCCCACAACGTTGAATACACTGCGAGTCGGGTCGGGTAGGTTCCGGTTACTATAAAATCAACTCAAACACAGCTTATGAGCCATTAAAAAGAAATGATTTAAAAAAGAAAATACCAGAGTCAAATTTTATTCTTTAACAAGAATTAACAGAATTATGAACTAACAGAATTATGAATCTAGCCCTATATCACACACACAAACTGTTGATTACAACGTTGATTACACTGCGAGTCGGGTCAGGTCGGGTAGGTTCCGGTTACTGAAATGGAAGAAAAGAATGCCCATGTTCCTCTCCATTGCGTACTACACGTCAGCCCATTGCATTTCGCAGGAATGGCCTATCTTGCTCCGCTATAGGATCTTTGATGTTGGTGACTAGTGATGTTCCGCAGGGGTCGTCGGTGTTGAGTCTGCTATTTTTCATGTTGTATGTTAATGATCTAGATTGTGGAATTGATGGCTTTGTGGCCAGGTTTGCTGATGATATGAAGGTAGGTGGAGGAGCAGGGAGTCATCAGAAGGATTTGGACAGTGTGCAAAGAAGTGGCAAATGTAATATAGCATAGCAGGGTGTACAGCCGTCCACTTTGGTAGAAGGATTAAAAGTGTAGACTAGTTTCTAAATCGGAATTCAGAAATTAGAGGTGCAAAGGGACTTGGGAGTGGTGGTGCAAAATTCGTAAAAGATTTAATTTGCAGGTTGAATCAGCGGTAAAGTGGTCTGTGTATCCTCTCAGATGCGCATATAAAAATCCATGGAATTATTCAAAAAATAAGCATATTTTAAGGTCCATATTTATTTTTAGACACATTTACTTCAATTCAATTAAAAATAAAGTCACACAAGACTGTAGATGCCAAAATATTGCTTTAGGAAGTGATTAGTCAGAAAGGTGCTGACCCAAAATGCCATATATTTCCTTCCACAGATGCTGCCTTTAGACTTCAGACTTGCAGTGTGGAAACCGGCCCTTCGGCCTACCGAGGCTGCACTGAGCATCGATCACTCCGTACACTTACACTATCCTACACACTAGGGACAATTTACAGAAGCCAATTACCTACAAACCTGTACTTCTTTGGAGTGTGGAAGGAAACCAGAGCACCTAGAGAAAACCCACATGATCACAGGGAGAACGTACAAACTCAGTACAGACAGCACCCTTAGGCAGGATCTAATCCGCGTCTCTGGCGCTGTAAGACAGCAACCCTACCTCTGTGCCACTATGCTGCCCTAAAGCCTGAGTTCCTTCAGCTTTTTTTTCCTTAATTAAAATATAGTTGTTAACTCATAGCTATTTGCAAGAGCTCGCAGCGCTTACTTTGAGTGTTGCATTCACATTCCATTGCAAGAAGCAACCTGGTCATCAAGTGCACCACAGGTGAGGCAATTATCCATCTCCTGTTGCAGTGAGCATTGTCAAAAGATTCTGGGCAGAATGCAGTGGTTTTGTTGAGATTGGTTTTGAATAGTTACAAAACATTGAACTGAATAATCTGCCAGCTGTTCCCTAGAAGCAAACTTAAATAAACATTCATTCCTGCTGGAAGTTTATCAGCGTGGTGAAAGGCACGCTTTGGTCTGATTAATCCATGTTTTCTGGTCTTCTGCAGAAAGCAGCAGACTGCAACCAAATGCTGCAGGCTGACATTCTAAAGTTGACGGTGTTTCTATTCACTAGAGTTTAAAAGATTTGAGAGAAAACCTAAATTAAGTTACAAAATTCTAACAGGGCGAGGTAGATTGGATCTGGGTAGATGGTTCCCCGGCTGGTATGTCAGAACAAAAGGCCATATGGATTTTAAGCACATGGGGTATACAATTATTGCTGAGATGAGAAAACTCTTCATTCAGGTGGTAAATTGTGGAATTTGTTCCCACAGTAGTATACAAATTGCTAAATATATTAAGGAGTTGGATACATTTCTAAATGTAAATGCATCCAGGAAAATGGGCAGAAAGGGGGAATATAGGTTTTTGATAGATGATGATCATTAATCATATTGAATTGAGGAGCTTGAAGACCCTACTCCTGCTTTTTACTTCTCTATGAATGTCTGGGAATCTGAAATTAATGTTAAGCTGGCATAATATAAATTTGTAAACAAGTATAGTGATTTGATTGGTACATTGAATGGAGACAGATGAATGTCCTCTATTATATCATTTCAAATTCTATGAGTGAAATGTATTTTGGTAAACAAAACTATATGTTAAACATCACACATTTCTTCTCCATAGATTCTGCCTCACCCGCTGAGTTGCTCCAGCATTTTGTGTAATTGTCCATGCAATCTTGTTTCATTTGTCCAGCTGTAACATTGTACCAGAAGGAGTCAAGGTGAGACAGGAAAAAAACACTGAGGTTTCTCGCTTGACCAGCGCGGAGAAATCTCATAATCAAAATTATGGTAGAGCACTAAAGGGAACATCTGCTATCACCAGTTGGACAAGTAAGCAAACACACCTACATCATACAAAAAACTGTTAGTTAAGCAATTAGAAATGGCACTCAGCCTTGACCTTTCTATTTCACTGGAGTCATGAACCGTGAATATATCATCCATTTGTATATCATTCTTTACTTTTCCTTTGAGATATTACATTTTCCATCTGATAATTACTGCACTATGGTAGATGTAATATTATTAAGCAGCTTTCCTGAGTGTAAGACTGATGTTAACCATTCTGGAGTAAACTCTATTTGAAAAAGAAAATCTGCCGATGGAATCCTTCTGACAGGTATAAGGGACAGGGAGAATTGCGTTAGACACACACATTTGATGATCTCTCCTCCTCAACCAGATTTAATAGTAAGATTAAATGAGAACTTACCAGTTTGAAGTTTGATCTTTATTTTATGAGGAGTTGCGATGAGGGATTTCGTGAAGACCCCGCCAGCACGCATGCGCGACATTCTTCAAAGCAGCGGTGTGGAATCACAGATAACAACAATGATTGAAGATAGTAAGATTTAAGAGACTCTAATATACCAGTTGACCTTATGATAGAGGGTTGAGAGCGAAGGGCACGAAATCCCTCATCGCAACTCCTCATAAAATAAAGATAAAACTTCAAACTGGTAAGTTCTCGTTGAATCTTACTATTTTACTTCGGAGTCACGTGAGTGACTTCGTGAAGATTTCAAAGCTCTGTGATTCCATGCCCTGGACCACGTCCATGCTCACACACTGCCGTAATTACTGATGGAGGAAGTATGTTAACGTATTTCAGACTTGAACAAGCTGAAAAATAATAACATATTTGTTAATACAAACAATAAACCCCTGAACTCGGGGACAAACGTTTAGGGAACAGCACTTAAACTGACTCCGCAAACATTGCGGGAACGGCCACAGGTTTGTTATGAAAACACTGAAATGTAGTTTCACTGGCCCAGCCCACTATTGCGAGGACACGATCCATGGGTACCTCCATGGTCCTCGCCGCTGATGTGGATACAGCCCTGGTAGAATGAGATTTTAAATGTTAGTGTCATACCTGCTGCACCGTATACCACCCTGAGCCACCTGGAGATAGTCTGCACCGTCACCCTGTGATGTGGGTTTTCATGGCTAAAAACAGACCCGCCTCCATATTCCTGATGGTGTGTGTGACATTAATATAATGTCGGATATAGGTGGCTATACAGAGTCTTACATCAACGAGATATGCTAGGAATTCAATTTTCCCAGGTCTGTGTTGTTTAAGCAACTCATCTATAAAGAAAGTTACTTTATTGGGGGTCGAGACCATTCTATCCAGTTTTAGTTTCTGTAGAGTCTGGACCCGTTGTGCTGTGGTCAGTGCCATTAACATCAACACTTTGAAGGTGAGTTAGTCCAGTGGTAAATCCGTCATAGGCGACCAGCTCCTGAGTAGGGTTAACACCACCCCTATATCCCAGGTAATATTCTATCGTGGTTGGGGAGGGTTGGAATTCAATATACCCCTCATAGTTTGGATACCAACTGGTGAGATCCCGCTCCAATGTTGAGATGGGATGACAGTGCACTCCTGGCACTGTTTATGGCACTGTAACTGAGGGCCTGATCATAATGAAGGCCCACGAGGAATTCCAGCACATTGGAGATCGTAACAGAGTTGTAGGTGGTCTTGGTCCGACTACAGAAGGCCTCTCATTTCCTTATGTGGGTGAGGTACTGTTTCCTTGTGGGCTCGCTGCACGATGCTGTTATGATGTCCATGGTTTTTGATGACAGCCCGAATTCCAGTAGTGGCCTCTATATTGAGGACCACCGGGTACCATGGTTGTGTGGGCCAGTCGAGTATTATCAGCATACCTGTTGCAGAATCTAGTTGATTTTTCTGCAATACCTGACTAATGAGGCAGAATGGGGGAAAAGCATAGAAAACCCATTTCCCCCAACGTAGCGAGAACGCGTCCATCGCCACTGCCCCGGGACCTGGTTCCCAAGAGACATATGTTGGTATCTGATGGTTCAACCTGGACGCAAAAAGGTCGATATCTGGTGTTCCATATTTGGCTATAATTTTAGTAATATTTGGGGGTTCAACATCGACTCGATGTC
Organism: Okamejei kenojei; assembly: GCA_035221665.1. Taxonomy (NCBI): domain Eukaryota; kingdom Metazoa; phylum Chordata; class Chondrichthyes; order Rajiformes; family Rajidae; genus Okamejei; species Okamejei kenojei. The sequence goes on along the minus strand of CM069156.1, from coordinate 29,172,912 downwards.
GTTATTAAATACTCGTGACCTGGTGTCTGCCATTGTATTGAGCTTACCCGGAAGGTACGTTGCTGATATCCAAATATTTCTTTCAATACACCAGAGCCAAATTAAATTTGCCAATTCATCACAAGATATTGACTTGATACCACCCATATGGTTTAAATACGCCACCTCAGTGGTATTATTTATTTGAAGACAGACATGGGTATGATGCAGATTAGTGCAGTAAGCCCACAGCCCGTGACATGCTCCCAGCATTTCCAAATAGTTTATACCTTGTGATTGAAGAAGAGTAGATTCGTGCAAATCCCATCTGCCGCCACAACTGGAAGTGGTGTCGGTAGCTCCCCAGCCCTGGGTGCTTGCGTCGGTTTGTAACACGACTGATGGGTTTGATATAATGATGGGATTAAAACAATCACAAACATTGCTAATCCACCATTGTAGCTCAATTTTTGCCTTGTTTGGCAGCTGCATAGGCCTGTCAAAATGTCCAGCATTCGCTTTTAATGCTGAGATTTTGCTCTTTGCAAGTTTTAATGGTGCAACGGCCCAAATTGTGCAGCTGGAATATAGCTATAAGCTTCCCAATCACCTTAGCAGCATGTCTAATAGTCGGTTTCCTGGCGCAAGCAAAGCTCATGCCTCTATTATGTCTGTTGCTTGTCCCCTGGGATAGTGACAATCAATACCCCATGCATCCCACAATGTACGCAACCTCCCTCCTACTTGTGAGGTTATACATGCAGCACTCCCAAGAGAACCAGACCCCCTTACCTCCATGGTTACCGGCGGGCTTGATGCTTTGGGCTTTTGTGTTCGTTGTGTTGCTGGGATGTGGGGTTGGCGCATCTTCCACGCTGGTCGCTGTGGGCCCTGTCCTAAAAAAGGCTTTTGTTGATAGGGTGCGACCGGTGGATAGGTTCTGATTGCCCTGTCGGGTTGAACCCGAAGCCTGTTAGATGTAGCGTAAGGATGCTGTCTGCGATACGCCGGTGGCCTACTCGAGGATGGTGGTTTCTCAACCTGACCGCTTTTGCCTCCTCGTCCAGGTTTTTCACCTGATTTGGCAGGTCTTCACCGAACAGCTGTATCGGTGGCTGCGTAGCAGAGGCTTTGCACAAACCCGCTTATTTTGGGTTGTGAGTTGGGTGGTGGATCTTTCGCGAAAGCAGTTTATTTCTTAATGTGTATTGCACAGCAATGCTAGTGCATCCTGCTGCTCCTCCGTCATGTCCGTCCCATCTATGGACCTGGCAAAGGCAGTAATGCCTGAGGTCCGTGACTGCCGCAGATGGATGTGCTGACAGTCGGGACATTGAGCGACACACAATTACTTGTTTGTAGCCTCCGTGAGCACCTGTTCCTGCAGCTGGTGTGTGGTTGAGTAATTGATGCTGGCCGCTAGTTTGGGCTGAAGAGGTTGCCCTGACTGCTGGTTGGGCGAATTTTGACACTCCTTCCAGTAGTTCCTCTTCAGACATCTCTGGCAACATCGGTTCTTGCGCCAAACCCACTTCAAAGTCAGCTAACGGCTGACTTTAGGCACTCCCTATTGATGAGGGAGAGATATTTGGTGGTTCTGCTGTGTGTCTCCTAGATCCTAGGGACACACGCTCTTGATGGAGAGGGTCCCGTTCGAGCAGCTGCTCGACCATTCGCTGCATACGAGCCATGCGACCGCTGCCGCATCTGCGGATGACAAGTCGACTTCCCCAGGTTCTCCAGAACTACTGGGGCTTCTGCCAACAGATCGCACCTCGTCGAGGTGATGTCTAGGGTACGTTGGCAGGTAGTTGCTGCCTGCCGCTCCCGCAGGGCTACACGACTCCTGCGCGGACATGCCGTTAGTCCGCCGTCTTCCGGACTGTAGCAGTCCGTCTGTCTGGTATGACAGAAGCGGAGACGAGTCGGTGCCGACTGCCGCAGCGGGGCTCCCCGATATCCGCGTTTATACGGGACTGAGATGGCGCATAGTCGCTGCCAGCCGCCTCAGTGGGGCCACACGACCGAAATACACTGCCACCGGCCTGCACTCTGGCAGCCTGCCCCGGTGGTGAGCCGGAACCCCCCGCTCTTGCGGGGCTCCCCGACTTCCCAGCAGGTACGTCACCGGTCTGCGATCTGGCAGACTTCTCCGGTGGCATGTCAATGCCGGCCGATGCTGCGGGGCTTCTCGACCTCGGTGCGGCTTTCCCTCCCCTGGTCCGCCCTCTGGAGACCTGTAACAGAGGGGAAACAGAACGTGCCGTTGAACGAGGCACGGGTTTACGCACCTGTTTTCCGCTGGCCTGGTGATGTTTGAGCGATAGCGGCAGGGAGTCAGGGTCTTGCCTACCCTGCTCCCGCGCGATGCTCCGACCAACGTGCAGCTCCCTGGCCTGCTGTGGTGGAGTCGGGCCCTGCCAACTGAACAGGGCTCCCCAACTTCCGCGTTCTTTTCCCGGCCCGCGGAGCGCGTGCTGCCGGTGTTGCGGGCAGCTCCGGGGATTGCAGCCGCTGACTCCCGTCCGAAGCTGCGTGCCCTTGGAGGCATGCTTCGATGCCTTCTCTGGTCTCCTGTCCATCGTTTCTGTAAGCAAACAAGTCTACTACAGTAGCTAAGCAACTCAAGGTTAGTATAACTTACCTGAGGGCCTTTTTGAAGCTGCAAGATGGAGGAGCGCACTCCCCCCCCTCCCCCCCAGCTCCCATGGTGACCAGACTTTCATGCGGGAACATAGGCTGCCACTAACGGCAAGTTTCCCACCTATGTTGTGAGTTGGGCTCTGTCTTCGCTACCTCTACCGGGTAGCGTTGCCGTCAGTCCGCGGTATTCCTGCGGCCTGCGGCATTGAGTCGGAGCTCCTGCTCTGCCTTCGCTACCCGCGAATGGCAGTCTCCAAGCCCGGACTCTCCTGGGTCATGGGCTTGCCCGACTTCCGGGTACCGTTGCCGTCAGCCCGCGGTGATCCTGCGGGCTGCGGTGTTGAGTCAGGCTGCCACTCCGCCGTCGCTACCTGTGAACGGCGAGTCTGTAAGCCCGGACCCTGCCGGGTCAACGGGCTGCCCAACGTCCAGTGAATTCACGCCGTCAGTCCGCGGTGATCCTGCGGGCTGCGGTGTTGAGTTGGGCTGCCGCTCTGCCGTCTCTACGACCGGCGAGTCTGTGAGCCTGGACCCTCCTGGGTCAACGGGCTTGCCCGACTCCAGTCTGTTGCTGCCGCCGCTGACTGCCCGCATCCCGCGGTCCGCAATCAGTCTCGAAGCGGCCCGTGGAGTACTCTGTTACACAGAGTCCCTGGTGAAGAAAAACCGCCGCAGGTCAGTTTACCTTACCTGCTGGTCCGTTGCAGTAGAGGAGCGACCCTCCTCCCTGCCTGTCGCTTCGCATGCGGTCGACGATATGTTGCGCATGCGTGCCGGCGGGGTCTTCACGTGACTCCGAAGTAAAATCCCCATTACTAATCCAGAAAGGTACTCCATCATTATCTCCACGCGGGAAAATAAATACTATTACACTTTCTGGGAAACACTACTGGATTCATTGTAGGTACTTTGAATGGCACAGTTGTTTTTTTCAAACAACATATTAGATAGCAATAAGGAACTGAAATCCAGGTTGATTTTCCTCTTGCTCTGCCAAGGTTCAGAAGCTTGTGCATTGAACACCAAGGTACAGCAGACTGTGGTGCTGATGGAGAACTGCACCATAAGAAGTACCATCCTTCAAATGAGACATTACAGCAACAGTGAGAACTTGTAATAATAGAGCACCTTTAACAAAGCCAAATTTCTCAAGACATTTCACAGAAATCCTTTTAAACAAAATTATGTAAGGAGATATTGAGGCGGATCTCAGAAGTGGATTTTACAATGCATCTTAAAGCAGCAAGTATCTGTGGAGAAAGAGACACTGATTAACATCATAACTATTAGAACTGTTCTGGATAAAAACCTAAAACTGCATTAACTTGAAACATGAATCCTCTTTTCAGGGATACAGCCTGACCTGTTGAGTAGTTCCAGCATTTTCTGTTTTGGTACAAAGTTGGAATTAAATTATCTTAGTAGGGGCTCAAATATTTGGCCTAAAACACCAAGAAATATAGGTTGAGAATAAGTTAACTTCCAAGAGGGATGGAGTCAATGGCTAATGTCTAGTTGATGGAACCAGGTGGGGGGAGGGAACAAATCTGTGTATTTCTTCGCATTCTCACAATGAACTGTCTATCCTTGGCCTTCCACACTGCCATTATACCTCACTTTTCTGGTTCCAATTGCTTTCCAGCTTCTACCTCTCCATTTACCCTCCATTTCACCTACCTGGTTCCACAATTGCCCATTATTTCCTTACATATTTCTGCCTATTACCCAAAAGCCTCTTTCTCAAAATTCCTTCCTTCCCCTGCTGACTTCATCTGCCCATCATCACTTCTTCACTTGGCTCCACTTATCATCTACCAGCCTTTATTATCTCACTCCTCTCTCTCCTCTCTTTATATTGGTTATCTTCAACCATCTCAATTCTGATGCAGGGTCTCAACCCCAAACACCAACCATCCCTCTGGCCCCACAGATGCTGCTTGACTTGCTGTTCCCCCAACTGTTTGATTTTGGCCCTAAATATTTGAAGTAAGACATTCATAATTTGTATGTAAGTTCTCGTGCAATAAAGGCTAACATCCTATTTCCTTTCAAAGACTCTGCTGTACCTGCATGTTAGCTTCCAATGACTTTTGATCTATCTTTTCCTGTATTATGATGTCAATTTTTGTATTTTTGCTGCTGCAAAATGCTTGGGGACATTTTAGTATGTTGAAGATGCAGTGTAAATAAACAACGTTAGAATTGTATTGCTGTTCGTATGGTTGTGCTGTGCCCAATTTGTTGTAATTTCATTACAACAGGAGCAACACTTGAATGACTGTGAACTTCTGAAGTCTCCTGAAACTGAATACTAGAATGGATATAATTATCTCATTCATCACAGGGCATGCTTGAAAGCCATTTCAGACATTTCAGAAAATGTTGGAGCACAATAGTGGAATAACATTAGAATAATTGTGTTTAAAATTCATCATTTAATGTCATCTTCATAGGTGACATGACAGACATGATTGAAAAGATGGCATCTGGATGCCTGCCAGTTGGACAAGGGGAGCCAAAGCTACGAGGACAGCCACATACTGGGCATGTGGATGAAGAGGAATTGTTTCGTCGTTTTGCAAAGCTACCACAGAAAAGCATGAAACATCCTCAACCTTCCAAAAGTCATCTTGTAAATAGTATGGAAGGTCATCTGAATCACCAACAAATGAAATGCCACATACACAAAACTCCAGTTAAGAAACTCATTGACAGTGATAGTAGCCTAGAAATTGAGGAATCTTCGCAAAGTGCTACAGGTGAGATATTCAAAGAGGAATCCCATCTGTGTTTTTCAAAGAAACCAGATTTAATTGTTCCAAATATTTAATTGCATCTTGAAAGATGGTGGCTATTTTCTTGATGAATGTGGTGTGATGGAGGAACTTGCTGAAGAATTGGTTAAAATTTGTGATTCTTTCCTCCAAACTTTAAACGTTATTACGTGTAATTACTGAATGAATGTACATAAATTGATCATGAACTTCCAGTTGTCATGTCAATTGATATTTATGGTGTTTAGTTAGAGAAACAGCACAGAAAGATGCCCTTCGGCCCACCAAGTCCACACTGACCAGCGATTAACCGCACATTTGCACCATCCTACACACACTAGGGACAATTTATAATTTTACCAAGCCGATTAGCCTACAAACCTGTACGTCTTTGGAGTGTGAGAAGAAACCAGGGGAAAACCCACGCAGGTCACGGGGAGAACGTACAAACTCCGTACAGACAGCACCCGATGTCAGGATCGAACACGGGTCTCTGGTGCTGCAAGGCAGCAACTCTACCGCTGCGCCACCATGCTGCCTAGTGGGACAGGTAGAAGTTATAACTGATAGATTATGGTATGACAAATTTAGATCCTTTTTGATATTTTACTAGATCTGAAATATTATTTCAGTTCTATTTTTACTGGAAATTAAATTGGGGAGAAATGAACAACACAACAAAAATAGAAACTACTGTAGCTAAAAGGGGGGAAATTCTAATCTTTTTACTTAAATTACATTTGTGTTGTGTTTTAGGACAAAGAGAATCTTTTGATAGCCAGCAATCAGGGTGTAGCGAAGAAGAGTTAAAGATAACAAACCTGGACAGAACGTTCATCACAAGAAGTCCACAAAAGAAAGCTCAAAAGGTGCGTTACAGTCTTGGGCACACTTATAGAATTGCGTTGTGTCAATTTTTGTCCTGTATAATTACAAGTTTTTTGTCTTAATTAATGAAGATCATATTAGTCAAACTAAATAATTGTGTTATCATACATGCCACATTAATCATTCACAAAACAGTAGAAACACTTAGCAATGAGAAAACATTTAGAACTTTTCAAGGTAAAGATTACGACACCATACTATAAGATAGAACTTTATTTATCCCAGGAGGGAAATTGGTCTGTCAACAGTCATAAATCACAACAAGATACATGAAACATGAAATTAAAGTGGAAAGTCCAGGTTTGGGGATGTGCAAAGATTGGGGGGGGGGGGCTTGGGAGTTAGTCTACCACACGACAGAAGGGGGAGGAGTTGTACAGTTTGATAGTCACAAGGAAAAATAATCTCCTGTGGCATATTTTGCTGGATCTTGGTGGAACCAGTCTGTTGCTGAAGGTGCCCTTCGGGTTGACCAGTGTGTCATGAAGGGGGTGAGCTGTATTGTCCAAGATACTCCACAGTATTGTCCAAGATACTCCACAGTATTGTCCAAGATACTCAGGAGTTGGATGCATCCTCCAGTGCATCCAACTCCACCCCCAGGACGGAGCCAGCCTTCCTGATGCGCTTGTTAATTCTGTTGATGTCCACGGCCCTGCTACCCAGCACACGACAGCAGAGAAGATCGTACTGGTCACCACCGATTGATAGAATATCTGCAGCATCTAACTGCAGACGTCGAAAGAGCGGAGCCTCCTCAGTAAGTACAGACGGCTCTGTCCCTTCTTATACAATGCCTCAACATTCCTAGACCAGTCCAGTTTATTGTCCAGGTAAACTCCAAGGTAGTTGTACTCTGTGGTAAACTGCAAATCCACACCCTTGATGGAGATAGGGGATGGGTGTTCCTCTTCTAAAGTACACCAATAACTCCTTGTCGGTGTTGAGCTGCAGGTGAGTCAGCCCACACCACTCAACAAATCGTGGAATACACCTCTGTATTCAGCTTCCCTCCCCTCACTGATGCAGCCCACAATTACACAGTCATTCGAAAACATCTGCAGGTGGCAGGGGTCCGCGTTGTATCTAAAGTCCGAGGTATGGATGGTGAACAGGAAGGGAGACCATCCCCTGTGGGACCCCTGTGTTGCTCACTACCATGTCTGAGACACAGTTCTGTAGCCTGACTTACTGTGGTCGTCCAGTCAGGTAGTTGGTGATCTAGGACACCAATGGAGCATCCACCTGCATCTTCATCAGTTTGCTCCCTAGCAGTGCAGGCCAGATGGTGTTCAAAGCACTGGAGAAGTAAAAAAATATGACTCTCACAGCTTCCCAGCTTATCCAGGTACGCAAAGGAACGATGGAGCAGATGGATGACGGCGTCCTCAACTCCCATCTTTGTTTGGTAAACAAACTGTGATTATATTAGCGATTATAATAGTTAATTACTATTTAATGGAGGTATAAAGAACAAATATTTACATGAATACTTCTTCTATACAAGGCAATGTTATAAAAATATTAAGTAATGAAGAAAAGTTAGGAAAATATATCAGCTTTTAAATTATCAATTACATTATAATATTTACCCAATTACTTCTTACCTATCTTGGCTTATCCTAATGAATCACTAGGTATGAATGGCCAGTCATGGTTATGGTATTTCGTGCTACCTACCCATGTCTGCCTGAAGTTCTAAACACTGGGAAAATAACATTCCTAACCATTGTCGTCTGATGTAATTTTCTTCAAAATAACCATTAATGTCTGCATCTTCAAAATTGTCCTTAGTCAATGTGAAGAGCTCTCAAAAGAGCTCTGAAAAGCTTCTAAAATAAAAATTAGGGGATGCTGGAAACATTTCACTGGACAGGTAGTATCTGTGGAAAGAAAAACAGTTAATATTTTAAACTGAGACACTCCATCAGGGTTTGAGAGTTTTCAGTAGCAGAGAAGGTGGGGGAGTGATGAGTAGAAAATAGAGAATATCTCTGACAGGCCAAGACCAAATATGTTCATATGACAATTATAATCAGATTATGCTTTGTCTCTGTTGCTTCTAGCAGGCCTGTGGGACCTGCCCAGCAGGCCAGACAATACCAATGAAAAGAAAATAAAGATCCCAAATCACAGATGGATGCCTGGCAGAAATTGCCAATTCTGATACAAACAGAAAGAGTGAGTTACCTAAACCTGGAGAATTTGATATTGAGTCCAAAAGATTGTAATGGGCTATGATAGAAAATAAAGTGTTTGTCATCATGTTTGAGTTGATTCTCTTTGTAACAGTGCAGGAAGCCACAGTGGGAGTGGGATGGGGAATTACAGTAGGAGTGGGATGTAGACTGAATACAGATGCTCCACAAGCAAACACCCAATCTGTGCTTGCTTTTTCCAATATAATAGACAGCAGATGTACTGTACTAAATTGTAAAAAGTGCAAGTGAATCGCTGCTTCGCCTGGAAGACTGATTGGGGTAACTGAAAGACAGTTTCAAAGGGGATGGTAACTTTGAGGTGCTGAAAGTGAAGTGGAGTAGATATCTGGTGGAATCATCTTGCTGGAGATGGCAGAAGCTATAAAGTAATTCCTTGGCAACTCCTTGGATGCTCTTCTGTTCCCACCAACAATACCCCATTTTATGGCAAGTCCCCATACACAGGAGATGCAATGCCTGACATATTCCACAATCCGTTGATTTCAGAGGAGCTGTGTTCAGGAGTGACCCTGAGCTTCTGGATGCCTTGCAGTTTAGCTTCCACTCTGACCTATCTGTCTGAGGTCTCCTGTACTGTAACAATGAGGTCCAACTGAAGCTTGAGGAACATAATCTCATCTTCTACCTGGGCAGAGGTTCCTTCTGGACTCGGTATCGAATTTTCTAACCAAACGACTTGCTTCTTCTTTCTGTCGACATCAGAATTGACCATTTCTGCCAGTGATCCTTTTGTGATTTTTGTCTGTGTATTTCTCTATTAATTAGCATGGTCTGGCCTGCTGGGTGTGTCGTGTTATTGGCAACACAAACAGAAACATGATAAAATTCTGAATGCGACATTTATTCATTTTGTCTCAGTCGATCAGATATATTCCCTTTATTCCACCCATCCCTCTCCAACATACTCTCTTTCTCAGTTCTGATGAAGGGCCTCAGACTTGAAATGAGAACTATTACTCTTTCAACTGATGCTGCCTGATCTGCTTAGTGTTTCCAGAGTATTCTTTGAACAGCTCTGTTGCTATTAGCCTTAAGAAATAGACAATGACACAAATAATTTAAACTAGTAATGAATTGTATTTTGCATGGTAAAAATAATTTCCCATATAAAATATTCTCTTAAATTAATGTGAGCAATATGAAGGGAATTTGCAATATATATATATATATATATATACAGAGTGGATTATTTCATTTCAAACTACAATGGAAAAACTCCAAAGGCAGATTTTATGATAAAACCCATTTCCAAAGTGCCAAACTTTGGATATAGTGTGGAGCTATATACAATGCTGTTCTGGTGGGTTTTGTTGGTCATATAATATGAAACTGCTGAACTAATTGTCACTGAGAATTATAGATTGATTTGGGGTACAGTTTCAGACCTGGCCACTGAGTGTCGCTCTGAAGCAGCATTCCAACTTAGTGTTACCAAGCAGTTGGATTGATAATTAACGTTTCAAATACTCTGCACCAGCATTGATGAGGCAGCCCTGATAGACCGCCTCATCCAATGGAAGCAGCTGTCCTTCTCTGCAGCATTCAGCTCCAGGAGGCTCTGTGAGTTTAAAATCCACTTCCAGGAACCTATGGTCAAAGTTCTCACCCTATGAGGTTGTTGACCCAAAATGTTGACCATTCCTTACTACCCACAGTTCGCTGACTCCTTCCAGCAGATTGTTGCTCCAGATTCCAGTATCGAAAGTCACTCATGACTCCTCTCCTTCTCAACCATGCATCTCTTAGTATTGTACCCTATTAATTCACATATTAACTTTGTCCATCGTCAAAATTGTCAACATTTGCTGCCGACTGCTGCTTGAGCCTAGTACCACTTCCTCAAAAGAAGCTGATTGTTCCTATCAATTATTTACCTCTAGTTGGTAGATATGAATATTTTTTAATTTCCGATAGCACAACTCTCACCACTTCAACATTAGGTGGATTTTCTCAGATGCTGCCCATTGTCCTTCCACCAATAACAACAAGAGTGGTGTGACACACAGACTCAGAATTGCTTCCCTGCATTATATTTTAGCAATGCCCTCTGGTCCCTTCCCTCATGGTAGGATGATCCAGAATATTAAGTTACTTAAGATCTATGATTCAGAACTGGCTTACCCAGAGAACAGAGAGGGTGCCATACTGGCTGGAGATTGGTGACCAGTAGACAAAAATGTAGATGGGTTGTAGTCATAGGGTCCTACTACTCAGAAACAGGCTCTTCGGCCCAAATTATTCATGCCAACCAAGATACCCCATCCAAGCTAGTCTGATTTTCCAATCGTTGGCCCAGATCAATTTGAACCATGCCTGTCCATGTACTTGCCCAGGTTACTTTTAAATGGTGTTATAGTAAATGCCTCAACTAACTCTTCTGACAGCTTGTTCCATATGCCCCTCACATTCCTACAAAATCTTGCTCCTCTCACTTTAAGCCCATGTCCTCTGGTTCTTGATTCCCCTACTCCGGGTAAAAGACTGTGCATTCCTCTCATGGTTTTATACACTTCTTTAAGACTACCTCTTAGCCTCCTGAGCTCCAAGGAATAGCGTCCTAGCTTGCCTAATCTTTCCCTATAGCCCAGGCGCTCGAGTCCTGGCAACATCCTTATCAATCTTCCCTGTCCTCTTTCTAGGTTTATGACATCCTTCCTATAGCAGGGTGACTAAAAGCGAACACAGTACTCCAAATCTGGCCTCACCAACGTATTGTACATCTGTAAGATAACAGCCCAACTTCTATATTCAATATGTGTAGGAAGGAACTGCAGATGCTTGTTTAAGATAGACACAAAATGCTGTCGTAACTCAGCGGGACAGGCAGTATCTCTGGGGAGAAGGAATGGGTGACATTTCAGACAGTCCGATGAAGGCGCGGGGCATAGATAGGGTAGACATCAGAACTTATCCCAGGGTGGAAATGTTAAGGACTAGAGGGTATTATTTTAAGTTTACAAGACGAAGATCTAAAGGAGATGTGCGGGCAAGTTTTTTACACAAATAATTATATTTATTTAAAATGCACTGCCAGTGAAGCAGGTAGAAACAGTGGCATTTAAGAGGCTTTTAGATAGGCACATGAATGGACAGATAAGGATCATGTACAGGCAGATGAGATCAGTTTAACTTGGTATTATGTTTGGCACAGACAATGTGGGCTGAAGAGCCTGTTTCTGTGCAGTACTGTTCTGTGTTCAATCCTGGAACAAATCTAACTTCACACCCAAGCGAAAGTCCTGTACTTTCTCCATATCCACAGATTAACAATATGTAAGAGTCATTATATGGTACGTGCACGGCAACTGTAACAGAGATTAGGTTCTCGGTCAGTATAGTTTACTTTCATTCTCAATCAATTTATGAATTATTGAGATGCATTTGTTTTATTTCAACATATTTAACGGAGTCCCTTAAAGCACAAACTTTGAATTTTCATTCTTAACTGCAAATTTTGGTCAGATGAGAATTTGGTGCATTTATGTATTTTCAGGAAAAAGTTCAATCTGTTTCTACATCAGAGTCATCTTTCAATAAATCAGATGAATTTTTTACTCCTAATCCTGAACTGGTCTCACGTTACTCAGATACTTCGACTAATGGAAACCATACTGAGAATCAATTTACCAAAGAGGTAAAATGTAAATACTTTCCAGCTTTTACTGATACAAGAGTCTCTAAACTTACTTCTTTACTCATCCTAACCTTTAAGTAGGTTATTTTATTCACATCTTTTTACTTTTGCTTGCACCATTTTGTAATCTGGAATGGGGAACTTAAACAGTTTCCACTTATTTAGAAGCAACTTTCTTCTTCCATTTCTAACGAAAAATCATCATCCAAAAAAGCTAATCGTTTATCTATCCTCAGATTCTGTGAGCTGAAGATGGGGAGAGTCAATAGATATTCCAAATTATGAAGGATTTTGATTCAAACATGAGAATTTTTTTACTGGCACAAGTGAATAAATGTTTCATATTAGTTGCAAAAGAACCAGAGGGGAGTTGAGCAACATAAAGCTGTTAATGCAATAAGTTATTATGTTGGGGAACAGTAGTGGAAGTAGATTTAGCACTACTTTCAGAAGGAATTATTAGATATAAATGTTCACCAGGAAAATATTCACTGGTAAAGGAGCTGACTGAAACTGCATATTTTCAGCTTTTGTCCTTTTCTAGTGCATATCATCTCTTCTATACTCTATTACAGCATCTGCAGTTCCTCCTTAAACACTACTTCATATACCTACTTTTTCATAATGTAAGGCCCTTGGCCCATCACATAGACTTCTTCAATAAAAACAAATTCCAGCCTTCATTATATGAAAAATAGGAGCTATTTAGCAACAAAACAAATAAACATATTAATCTGCAGAACTGTTGGGACATTTACATTTGTGAGAGAAACAGCAACTTTTCACTCCAGCTCAGCATCACAATGTGAAAGCTATAGTTACGAGTTTTAAAGAAAACATGTTAAATCCATACTTTGAAAATATACTTTTAATTATTCTTGCAGAGTACTAGTTCTGAAGAGGAGTTAGAAATTACTGGAGAGGATTGTCAGAAGAACACAATCTCTTTCAGATGTTCAAGCAGTTCAGATATTGATATTGTTGGTAAGCAATGAGCTAACACTGGGTCCCAAATTGTGATTATTATTTGAGAGAAGCAGCCTTCTCAGTTTTAATTCATAAAAATGTGAACAATGTTTAATTTATTGTCACATGTACAATGAAAAGTTTTTGTTGCGTGCTAACTAGCCAGCAGAAAGACAATACATGATTACAATCAAGCCATCCACAAAATACAAGTACACAATGAAGGGAATAACGTTTAGTGCAAGATAAAGTCCAGTAAAGTCCGATCAAAGATAGTCTGAGGGTCTCCAATGTGGTAGATAGTTGCTCAGGACTGCCCTGTAGTTGTTGGGAGGATGGTTCAATTGCCTGATATCATACATATGCAGATGTGTGTGCTCAAGATACTTAGAAAATGTTTTTGTCATCTCAAAGTAATGTGATTACCTTACTAGAAAGCACTTAACATGTGTTTGTATTTTGTAGCAAATACATATCACATAAATGACACATTGTGAATCCTTCCCAGCTTCACTAGGTTTACTCTGCTTCGTGCAGCATTACTTGCCCTGTGTTTGCATGATTTTAAATATTGTTTTGGCCTTTGCAAGGATTCAGTGGTACAGTGAATGGGGATAGAGTTGCTCACATGTTCTGGGGTTCTTCACCATCAACCAAATACCTCCAATACCAAAAATGTGAGATATGTTTGTGAACCTCTGTCACTATTTGAAGACCTGGGGCATCTTCGTATTTGATGTTGGCATCCCAACAATCTGAATCAGGACTACTAACTGATTTGCACATCCAAGCCCCAACTCTGTCCCGAGAAAAAACCCCGACTACACTACATCCTCCGGAAGATCCACCGCTTCAATCACCAATTCCTGTCCCACCTTACCTCCACCAAGGACCTGAAATTAGCCCACCTCCAGGCCGTTCCAGCCACCGACAATCCCCGACTCGACCGCCCGCAGGCCCCGGGCCCCAACTCTTGCCTGAGCCGCCGGCCTGAGTCCCCCGACGCCATCTTGTCCACGAGGAGCGCCTCCAGGACTCACCAGGACGCCGCCTTCACCGACCAGGGCAACCCTGCCGCCGACCTCCACCTGCCTACCGATGATGCTCAGCCCCACTGCCTGCCCGGTAACTCCCGATTTATATCCCCCTCCCCGATTCCACCGCCCATCACCAGCACAACGCGACTGCCGCACCATGCCGCCCCCCGGGACCACCTAACCCCATCGCCACACCGGGCCCATCCAGCATCGCCGTTGTACTGGGCCCGCCGAAGACCACAGCCGCACCCGCCTCACCTTGCATCGCCGCCGGATCGGTCCTACAGAGCATCGCCGCCGGACCGGGGCTCCCCGAACATGGCCGCCGCACTGCACCCCACTCATCTCATCGCCTCACCGGGCGGTCCGAACTACGCCGCCCCACCGGGACCTCCCACGCATCGCCTGCCGACCCCGACTCCACTACCCGCGGACTCCTACCTTTGGGTCCGCCTACCCTCGACACTCCACCGCCCTCCAGCAGCCCGCAACCGTCGCCTCACCAGCAGACTGGACTCTGCAGCGGGCCTGAAGCCTCCACTTTGCTAACTCCTCCCATCTTGTCTCCGTCTCCCGTGCCCGTCTCCCCAGCCCCAGTAACCTTAGTGGCTATTCCACTGGGTCGTCCCCATCCCCTCCCCTACCATGTAACCCCTGCTCTTCCCCACACCACATCCCCTATACCCCCCCACCCCCTGACCACCCTCCACCCCCCCACCACACAACGCTCTGTCCTCAGTGCACTCACCTGCCTTCCTCCGGCCACAACCCCCACCCTTGCCGCGTGTTCACCATACCCCCGGACCTCCCCCTCTCCGACACGGAAAAGTCGGTCCTCAGCAGAGGTCTTACCTTTGTCCCCCTCCGTCCCCACCTCAATGAGTTCCGCGCCCACCACGACTTGGAGCTCTTCTACCGTCGCCTCCGCCTCACAGCGTTCTTCCACGGGAAGAAGTCCTCGCCCCCCACTGATGATCCCTTTTCCTGTCTGCAACGTACCCCCTCCACTTGGACCCCCCCCTCGTAGCCTTCCGGCTCTAGAACTATTTATCCAGAACTGACGTCGGGACATCAACCGCCTCGACTTCTCCACTCCCCTATCTCACTCCAATTTCTCCGCCCCCGAACGTACTGCCATCGACTCACTCCGTAACAACCCAGACTGGGTTATCAAACCCGCCGACAAGGGAGGTGCCGTGGTAGTCTGGCGCGTCGATCTCTACAAAGCGGAGGCCGCGCGCCAACTCTCGGACACCTCCTCCTACTTACCCCTGGACCATGACCCCACTGACGAACACCAGGCCACCATCTCGAGCACCATAACCGACTTCATCAGCTCCGGCTCCCTACCCCCCCGAGCCTCCAACCTCATCGTTTACCAGCCCCGCACGGCCCGATTTTATCTTCTCCCCAAAATCCACAAACCCGACTGCCCTGGCAGACCCATTGTCTCTGCCTTTTCGTGCCCCACCGAACACATTTCCACATACCTTGACTCCATCCTATCCCCCTTTGTTAAATCCCTCCCCACCTATGTTCAAGACACCCTCCGTCGGCTCCGTGCATTCCATTCTCCAGGCTCCCATCCTCTCATCTTTACCATGGACGTCCAGTCACTCTACACCTCCATCCCCCACCAGGACGGTCTCAAAGCCCTCCGGTTCTTCCTCGACCAGAGGAGCAACCCATACCCTCCACTGACACCCTCCTCCGCGTAGCGGAGTTGGTCCTTACCCTCAATAACTTCTCTTTTGACTCCTCCCATTTCCTCCAAACGCAAGGCGTAGCTATGGGCACACGCATGGGCCCCAGCTACGCTTGCCTCTTTGTTGGGTACGTCGAACAATCTTTGTTCTCGGCGTACCAGGGCCCCATCCCCGACCTCTACCTCCGTTACATCGACGACTGCTTTGGTGTCACCTCCTGCGCCCACACACAACTGACTGACTTCATCCATTTCACCACCAACTTCCATCCGGCACTCAAATACACTTGGACCATTTCCGACATTTCCCTACCATTCCTTGACCTCACCATCTCTATTGCAGGTGATACACTCCTGACCGACATCCACTACAAACCAACTGACTCCCACAGCTACCTGGACTACTCTTCCTCCCACCCTGCTTCCTGTAAGGACTCCATCCACTATTCCCAATTCTTCCGTCTATGCCGCATCTTCTCCCAGGATGAGGTGTTCCACACCAGGTCATCACAAATGGCCTAATTCTTCAGAGAACGGGGATTCCCCTCCCCCACTATAGATGACGCTCACACCAGGGTCTCCTCCATACCCCGCAGTACTGCCCTCTCTCCCCATTCCCCCACTCGCAACAAGGGCAGAGTCCCCCTGGTCCTCACCTTTCACCCCACCAGCCGGCAAATACAACACATAGTCCTCCGCCAGTTTCGCCACCTCCAACGTGACCCCTCCACCCGCCACATCTTCCCATCTCCCCCCGTCTGCCTTCCGCAAAGACCGCTCCCTCCGCAACTCCCTTGTCAATTCTTCCCTTCCCTCCCGCTCTACCCCTTCCCCGGGCACTTTCCCTTGCAACCGCAAGAAATGCTACACGTCCCTTCACCTCCCCCCTCCACTCCTTTCAGGGTCCCAAGCAGTCCTTCCAGTCCAACAGAGGTTCACCTGTACCTCCTCCAACTTCATCTACTGCATCCGCAGCTCCAGATGCCAGATGATCTATATCGGTGAGACCAAGCGGAGGTTTGGCAATCGTTTCGCCGAACACCTCCGCTCGGTCTGCATTAACCAACCCGACCTCCCGGTGGCTCAGCACTTCTACTTACCCTCCCATTCCGTATCCAACCTCTCGGTCCTGGGCCTCCTCCACGGCAAGAGTGAGCAACACCGCAAGTTGGAGGAACAGCACCTCATATTCCGCTTGGGGAGTCCGCATCCTCTGGGCTTGAACATTGAATTTTCTCAATTCTGTTAACCCTTGCTGTCTCCTCCCCTTCCCACCTCTCCCTCAGCTCTCGGGCCCTGGCATTTCCTCTCTCTCTATCTCTCTCTCCCCCACCCTAGTCGCACTAGCTTCTCATTTTCACACTACAAACAGCTTACAATGGCTTGTTCCCTTTATCATCGATACTTTTTTGCATATCTTTCATTCATTGTTCTTTATCTCCCCACATTACCGTCTATATCTCTCGTTTCCCTGATCCCTGACCAGTCTGAAGAAGGGTCTCGACCCGAAACGTCGCCTATCTCCTTCGCTCCTTAGATGCTGCTGCACCCACTGAGTTTCTCCAGCCTTTTGTGTACCCAAGCCCTGTACGGCTTCAGCTAAGTTTAATGCCCCAGGGTAGACTTAGCATCTTCGTGATCTGCTGATCAATATCTGTAGAGTCAAGTCACCCAGAAACAAAGTATTTATAAAAGCAGGAACACAAATAATCAGCTTTTGCGAGGGGCCTTATCAAGATAGTCTCGTACAGTGGTATTTTAGTGAATATTTTAAAGTGGAGTTTCTAGCATGCTTGATTTTAAAGAGAATATTCAAAGGATTAGTGTTAATGGAAATAATCAAATGTTAAGTTTGGTTCTTCCTTAGTTATAAAATAAAATCACGTTTATTTTTGTCAATCTTAGGAAAAGGGATCATAGGTAAAGCACTGGAGCGAAAGAACAGTAACAGAGACTGGAGTGGAATCAGCAAACTCAGCTTTACGTCATCAGCAGGGTAAATCAATATTTTAACATTATGATCAACTTTATAATGGATCAGAGTTTGCTGGCAAGAGATTCTCTGACCAATTTATTTAGGTTTCTCAAGTCATTCTGTGCATTCAGCAGCCAGTGGAATTAAGTTGAGAGAATTTCCCGTATTTAACTGTATATCTGATGTCCCGTTCAATGTGTAAAAACATATTCCTTCCTTATTTATAGACAGTAAAAGTAAAATTATGAGAGGCATAGATAGGGTAGACAGTCAGAACCTTTTTTTCCCCCAGGTTGGAAATATCAACGGCTAGAAGGCATGGCTTTAAGGTGAAGAGAGAAAAGTTTAAAAGAGATGTGCAGGGTAAAGTATTTTTTTTAATAGGCGGTGAGTCCTTGAATCCTCTGCCAAAGGTACTGATGGAGGGAAATATGATCATGATGTTTAAGAGGCATATGCAAGGAATGGGGGGGGGGGGGGGGGGGGGGGTGGAGATATGGATCATGTATGGGCACACGAGATTAGTTCATCTTGGTTTCATGTTTGGCAGACAATGTGGGTCCAAGGATCAGATTATGTGCTGTACTGTTCTATGTTCTTGGCCAAATATGATGGTAATATTTCAGCTAATTATGTAAAGCCAAACATTTATTTCATATTTTTCTTTTCGTACCAAAATATTTAAGGTATTTTAAATGACTGCAGCACTGTTCTATTATTTTATTTCCTCTTACCAGCCACATTCACTTTGTGACAATGGGACTTTTTTCTCTGGATCCGAGGGGTGACGTTATTGAAATATACGAGAGGCATGGATAGAAACATAAAAGATAAGTGCAGGAGTAGGCGATTCAGCCCTTCGAACCAGCACCGCCATTCAATATGATCATGGCTGATCGTCCAAAATCAGTACCTCGTTCTGACTTTTTCCCCAAATCCCTTGATTTTCTTAGTCCCAAGAGCTAAATCAAACTCTTGAAAATGATAATGTGAAAGCTCACAATCTTTTTCTAATTCTATTTATTATTCTTTTGTGGTTGCTTATTGAAAGCCTTCTGAAAATCTGTATACCCATGTCAACTGGTAGGAACAGTTTTCGAATTAATGGAACTTTAGACAATGGGAACCAGTACATCCGCTATCTCCATTGACATATCTGTCAAAATCCTGGGATGCAGGTTACCATATCCTGGACGTTAATCACCATTCATGAATTTCTTCAATACTAATTACTTTGAGCAGCTCCATTTCTCCACTAGTCCTGAGAGTGTTTTGTGTCTTCATCCATATAGAAAATAAGATATTTCTCTGTTATTTCCTTATTCCCCATAGAATTTCTCAGCCTGTAAGTTAATCAGAGGCCCAAGGCAATGAGAAGCTCAGTGTAGAATGTAAATGACTGATTCAAAGACTAGCTTAATTTTAAGGGTTGACAATGCTGAAGCATCTTTATTAATTAAAAAAAGACTGACAAAGTTTGTAATTGTAAGTCTGCTCTATGTAATACCATACTCCCCAGTTTGAGCTGCCAGAACAGAGTAAAAACAGTGCAACATTCAGGTCATAAAATGTATACTTCCTTGCTGGAAGAAAACAATAGTGAACTTTACAGCATCTATAATGGTCTCAGGATATTCTAAAGCATTTCATGGACACTTCAGCAGCTCAATTCATGCTAAATTCATTCCAGTAGTGGTCACTTTTGGCAAATTCTTGAAAGGGCTCTCTCTCATGCTTATCTTCAGAGAGCAACACAGGACCTTTTACATCTACTGAGAGAGCAACCGTGGTTAGGCATCTCATGAAACAGTTGGCATGTGTCTAGATTGTAATTTCCAAGTTGTTTGTTTCAGCTTGAGGCTACAACCACTTTACTCAAAGGTGAGAATGCTATTTACAAAGATGATAGAAGTAACAGTTATGAACATTGTATCCAGTGTATGTTTACTGCTTTTTATTCACTAAACAGGAAACCCCTTGAAAGAGAAATAAATTTACCAGCAAAGTGTTGATAATGTTACAAAGCCATTTTACTGTAGCAGTACTTTTTTTTTTAAATGCAGTTGACATTTTTTTTTTAACACAAGTTTTGTTCCTCACAATCTAGGTCATTTTCTGATATCCGGGATCTTTCCTGCATTCCGCATGACACGCATTTCATGAATAAAATTTTGCTCTCAAAAACACCATCATGTACGGGTGGGCCAATCAATAACAGCACTCCATATTCTGTTAACACAGGTAAGTAGGCGGCAAATAGTTGCAAAAATATTGTAACTGTTTTAATGATTAAGAATATAGCAGGTGAGGTGTCCAAAACTCAGCCTGTGCATCAATGTAGTACAAATGTCAGTTTGCCTGCTGGTCCTCTATGGGATGGGAACATTATTGTAAGCAGATATATAAAAATGATTAGGAAGAGCCTGATGTTTAACGATATGTGATATTTGTCCTAATGTAATAAAAAGGAACCCTAATGTAATAAAAACGAACTGCTGATTTGTACCAAAGCTAGACTCAAAATGCTGGAGTAACTCAGGTCGGGCAGCATCTCTGGAGAAAATGTTTAGGTGATGTTTTGGGTCAAGATCCTTCTTCAGACTTGTCTTCCTGTCTGATTAAGCTAGGCCAGAAAAGCATGTGTGCATGAAGGCAACACTTTATTTTAGTATGAGATACATTTTAATTCCGTTTATGTATAAATGGTGTCATAAGCAGAATTCCAGTGAGTTTTGTTTGAGTCAGAGTCAAAATGAGCTGTAATTCAGAATACGATTCCGCTGTAACCTTATTCTGCTGATGAATGTTAGCCAGAATGGCCCAAAAAATGCATAACTTTGGATGAAACATCATAAATACCCTTCGAAAATTAAGAACATTGTCCAATATGTGAACAGAAAGGGGTTTTAAATATTTTGTTCAAAAATAATCTTGCAATTTCTAGGGATAACACAATGAGCATCAAATGAAAAGGGAACTGAAGTATTGAGAAGCTGAGCCTGTCAGAGATACATTCATTTGAAGTGTTAAAATGAGGTCCAATTATATATCAGATGAATACAACAATTCAGATATAGTGCATTCAGAAAGTATTCAGACCCCTTCACTTTTTCCACATTTTGTTACATTACAGCCTTATTTTAAAATGGATTAAATTCTTTTTTTTCCATGAAGAAGCGAAAACAGGTGTTTACAAATTTTTTGCAAAGTAATTAAAATGAAATAACTGAAATATCACATTTACATAGGTATTCAGACCCTTTGCTATGACACTCAAAATTTAGCTTAGGTGCATCCTGTTTCCATTGATTATCCTTGAGATGTTTCTACAACTTGATTGGAGTCCAGCAGTGGTAAATTAAATTGATTGTACATAATTTGGAAAGGCACACACCATTCTATATAAGGTCCCACAGTTCACAGTGCATGATAGAGCAAAAACCATGCCGTAAAGACGAAGGAATTGTCCGTAGTTGTCCGATTGTGTCAAGACACAGATCTGGAGAAGGGTGTAAAACAATTTCTGCAGCATTGCAGGCCTCCATCATTCTTAAAGGGAAGAACTTTGGAACCACCAGGACTCTTCATAGAACTGGCCGCCTGGCCAAATTGAGCAATCGGGGAAGAACGGCCTTGGTCAGGGAGGTGACCATGAACCCGATGGTCACACTGACAGAGCTCCAGCGTTCCTTTGTGGAGATAGGAGAATCTTCCAGAAGGACAGCACTCCACCAATCAGGCCTTTATGGTAGGGTGGCCAGATGGAAGCCACTCCTCAGTAAAAGGCACATGACAGACAGCTTGGAGTTTGCTAAAAGGCACCTAAAGGACTTTCAGATGATGAGAAACAAGATTCTCTGGTCTGATGAAACCAAGATTGAACTCTTTGGTCTGAATGCCAAGCGTCAGGTCTGGAGGAAACCAGGCCATCACCTGGCCAATACCATACCTATGGTGAAGCATGGCGGTGGCAGCATCATGCTGTGGGAATGTTTTTCAGCGGCAGGAACTGGGAGACCAGTCAGGATCGAGGGAAAGATGAACGGAGCAAAGTACAGAGAGATACTATATGAAAACCTGCTCCAGAGCGTTCTGGACCTGAGACTGGGGTGGAGGTTCACCTTCCAACAGGCCAACGGCCCTAAGCAGACAGCCAAGACAACGCAGGAGTGGCTTCATGACAAGTCTGGGAATGTCTTCGAGTGGCCCAGCCAGAACCCGGATTTGAACCCGATCAAACATCTCTGGAGGGACCTGAAAATAGCTGTGCATCGACGCTCCACATCCAACCTGACAGAGAGGAGCATGAGAGGATCTGCAGAAAAGAATTGGAGAAATTACCAAATACAGACGTGCCAAGCTTGTAGCGTCATACCCATAAAGACTTGAGGCTGTAATCGCTGCCAAAGATGCCTCAACAACATACTGAGTAAAGGGTCTGAATACTTATGTAAATGTGATATTTCAGTTATTTATTTTTAATTACTTTGTAAAAAATTCAAAACACCCATTCTTGCCTTTTTATTATGGGGTATTGTGTGTAGATTAATGATTAAAAAAGTTTGAATCCATCTTAGAATAAGGCTGTAATGTAACAAAATGTGGAAAAAGTGAACAGTTTAAGGATAAGGGGGAAGTCTTTTAGGACCGAGATGAGAAGATCTTTTTTCACAAGAGAGAGTGGTGAGTCTGTGGAATTCTCTGCCACAGAAGGTAGTTGAAGTCAGTTCATTGGCTATATTTAAGAGGGAGTTAGATGTGGCCCTTGTGGCTAAAGGGATCAGGGGGTATGGAGAGAAGGCAGATACAGGATACTGAGTTGGATGATCAGCCGTGATCACATTGAATGGCGATGCAGGCTCGAAGGTCCGAATGCCTTACTCCTGCACCTATTTTCTATGTTTCTATGAAGGGGTCTGAATACTTTCTGAATGCACTGCAAGCATGGTTGGAAGAAGAGTGCACTTCTCCCTGGTGTGTTGGCCAATTTGTTTCCCAAATACATAATGAAAACAATGATTAGATTATTGCTGAGTTTCAAATCCTTGTCCAAATTAACTGTTGGAATTTTCTAAGATCAAGCTTCATTTTGATTAAAACTCAGAATATGAAAATTTATTTTTTAAATGAGTATTAACATTTGAACAGCAGTAAGGTAATGTACACAAGTTATGCTTATTTGATTTTTATTAAGTCAATAAATTAATTTGTTACCTCCCAGGGAAGAATGTTTCTTCAGGCTGCTGTCCACATCATACTAGGTTTGAATCACTGCTGTTGCAGTCCAAGATTATTGATACCTCCCTGTGGCACAGCCCCGAGTCAAGCATGATATCTCCTGGGACATTTGCAACAGCTTGTGATCAAACCAGCAAAATCCATAACCCAACAACCCTGCCTGTGAGTAATAATGGTGCACAATCTTCACATTTGTTTCATACTTTCCCTCAACAGGCTATGCCTCTCATCACTCCACCCAGCCAGGCTTCTCATGCATTCTATAACAGTATCACCAACAGTAGCTGTGATTTTTACCTGCAATGTTTCCTCTTTCTCCTCAGATGGAAAGTTTAGCTCCTTACTGATTCTGGGATGAACTTAACGGAGTGGTTATAGAGCCTATCTTTTTGGAGTCAGCATATCTGTGGACTAGGCTCACACTGCTTGAAGAATTTACATTTCCTAATCCCATGTGTTTCCAGAAAACAATTTCTGTAATGTTAAATGCTATCTAACCACAGTTATAGCCTGAGTATTTAGTGTACTGCTCTCCAGAAGCAGGCATTGTAACTAAAGTAGTTTCTGTTTTGGAGAACATTGGTTAATCCCCCAAAACTTTCCTTTTATCTCTTTTGACAGGTAATTTGATTTTGCTCGATTACACTCAAACTAAATGCCTTGGGAGCATTTGTTTTGTTAAAAGTCAATAGGGATAAAACATTTGTTAACAGTTGATCCCCTTATTTGAAGAAGTGTGCAGGCATTTTCTCAGCTGAATGTTACCAGATATAACTTATACTATCCTAGGATGCTACATCTGTGGTCAGCTTTGCTAAATCCCCTGGGGAAGGGGCCTGTGGACAGCCGAAGGCAACTCCTACCAATCTCACCACACACTTGACAGGTAATGTAAAGATTCAAGATCTTGAACTATTCAATGGTTAAATTCAGTTCACAGATTGGAACAAAATCAAAATATTGTCGATGGAAACCTGAAAAAAAAGCGCTGGAAATACTCAGCAATTCAGGATACATCTATGGAAAGCTGTTAATATTTCAGGTCAATGACCTTTCAAAGTTAACCTGACAGCCATCAAAAATACACGCAACTCGTGTTCAGTGGAATATTTTGGACAGAAAGTGGCCCATCAAAGTTTTTAATGTCAATATTAAACTGCAGTGATATTCTATGACAAAATCCAGTTCATATAACAGTAAGCATATTTACTTGGTAAAACCTTTAACAAATCATAATCCCAAAAAGTACACTTAGACAAAGCAGGAGCCCAACTAACAGGTTTATCTAAAGGAACTGCAAATGCTGGCTTACACCAGACAGACAAAATGCTGGTGCAACTCAACGGGTCAGGCAGCATCTCAGGAGAAAACGAATGTGACACTTCAGGTCTATCTTATCTTAAAGGGAGTTGGGTATAGCTGTGTGAAAGGTGCTTATTAGCCAGCTAATCATTACCCTAAGCACTCTTCCTTCTCAGAGTTAGTCATACAGCAAAGAAAAAGGCCATTGGGCTCAAATCATCCATGCCAATCAAGATGCCATCTAAGCTATTCGCATTTCGCCACATTTAACTCATTTACCCCTCAACCTTTCCTATCCATATACTTGTATAATGCCTTTCAAAGTGTTATTGCACCAACCACTTTCTCTGGCAGCTCATTCTACATACATAACCGCTCTCTGGAAAATGGTTGTCACTCGGGTTTCTATGAAATCATTCTCCACCTCAAATTTATGTCGACGAACCTGTAGTACTTTTAAAGTATTGTCAGCATTTATTTCAGATCTGATCAGTTGCATCCAATAGAACAAACTCTCAGGAAGTCCCTTTTAAGGTTTTTATTTTATTTTAAACAATTAACTAATTGTGTAATAATGTAAACATGTTTTCAGAAGAAAAAGCCCAACAGATGTCAGTAGAAAGCATTGTTCAGAAGTTAGTGGAGGATCAGAAGGAAAAGATTGTTCCTGCGAGGCTACAGGAAATAAGCCAAGCCACATTGGATTGTTCCAGCGACTGTGGAAGGTGCAGATTACAGAAATCCATGGAAGAGACAGAGAGGTAGAC
Organism: Okamejei kenojei; assembly: GCA_035221665.1. NCBI lineage: Eukaryota > Metazoa > Chordata > Chondrichthyes > Rajiformes > Rajidae > Okamejei > Okamejei kenojei. Next base: position 29,147,782 of record CM069156.1, on the reverse strand, counting down.
GTTAACTTCTTTTATATTTCACAGCTAACTTTACACTTTTAATTACCTTTGGTACTAATAAATCAAGGATTTAACACATTTTACAATTATGCAAATTATTCCTGACCAGTAATTTTATAGATAAATAAAACTAGTTATACCTTTATTTATCCCAAAATGTGTTATAAAATCAACGTTTTTTTTAACATATTTGACATGAGAAACAATCTTGTCAAAGACCTAACCAGCAATTCTCATGTACAATTTACTTTGCTGCAAAACACAGTGATCTGTTTTGTTTAAAAAAAAAGTGAACTGGTCACTTGTCAAGTATTAAATTGACAATTGTTCATCTGCTTTAACAATCCTGCATGATGTTGAGGCATGAGCTATTAGATGTGGGACAACTTGCACAAAGTGTCAGGATCCCCACTATTTTGTAAAATCCTAGGGCAAAACTGGACAAACTAATTATTTGCATTATCCAGTAATCCATCTTAATCCAAGCGGCAAATCTGCCAAGTGTCAGTCTGAAAAAGGGTCTCGACCCAAAACAACCCAATTCCTTTTCTCCAGAGATGCTGCCTGTCCCACTGAGTTACATTTTGTGTCAACCGTCAAATATGCCTTACCCTGCCTGCACAGGTATGAATTTACCACTCCCCACATCAAGAAACCTTGTGGAATTCGACAAATTTTCCAATTTGTGAAAGATTGCAGCAGGAACTGGAATTTCTTCAGCTTATTCCACCCAAAATCTTGTGGTGATACTTGTGGCAATTTAACCCATTAAATACCTAGATTGGCACTGACTCCTTATCTCAACTTTATTTAACAATTAAAATATTTCTTCAAGAATTGATAAAAATTTCAGTAATAATATACAAAGTTATGTTTTTATTTAGAGCTCATTCTACACTGGATAGTGTTCTAGAGATGGTGGAATCTAGAGATCACACAAAGGAAGAAACAATAAAAAACCATGCACCAGGTGAAGAGGCCTTACGGTGAGTGCAGATATTTTCATCATATTTTCATTAACACTGCCCCATTCAGAAAATGGGAGTATTTCCTGCACAATGCAGCAGCTCAGTTTACACTCCATAATTTTCATCCTCAAACATTTCTTCGAGTCAAGAGACTAATAGATCTCAAAACTAAGATTTGAACCTAGGTTGCACAATAATCAAAAACAAATCATTCAAACTCAACATGCAAAGTTTAATTTCGAAGTTTATAACCAAAGTTTTGGTCTGCAAAGTCATTGAAAGACTGGTGCTGCAGCATGGGAATTTGACATTGCATTTCAAATTTGAATGAATGAATGCTTTGTCACATGTGACAAGTCACAGTGAAATTCTCTGCTTGCATAGCCAAGGTATGCAAGTCGCCACATAAGGGTGCTGAGAAAGTTACAAAGTATGCACAGTATCCACGTCAGGTTCCCCTTTGTTCTCTCCGTCCGTCACGCCGGGTCCTCCATTGTTCTCCCCCTCCCACATGGCGGTCCCCATGCCGGGCCCTCCTTTGTTCCTTCCCTCAGCAGCAGCGTCCTTAATCTGTGGTCCGTCAGTCGGCGCCCCAATTGACCGCCGCGCCGACCTTGTGCAACCTAGGTTCAACAACTGCATGGCTCTCAACTCACTGGCTCCAACCTAGGCCGCAGGTTCTGCCAACTCGCGAGAGTCTGGTCTCGCCGGCTCCGACCAGTGGGGTTCCGGCCTCGGCTACTCGCTGGGAGGCGTTTGCCGCAACGGCCCGTCGGCACGTTCAAGTGCCCAGCATGAAGACCCAGCCACTGATGCTGGGGAGATGATCAGTAGAAACAGAATCAAATCGAGAGCACAAAAACACAGCAGAAACAGAATGTAGAGTTTATTTTAATTAAGCACTGGAGGAATAGGGAGCCAGTGAACAATAGGAATTATCTAATTATCTAAAAATGGTCTCCAGCTCATTCGATGTTCACAATAAACTCATTTATTAATGTCTGCATTGACAGTATTTCACAAAAGAAAGAAAACAACAGCGCTACAAACCAAATCAACACTACAAAAACACAGGGAGAAGTGACAGAAGACTCAGGAAGCAAAACATCAGGGACATGTGTGTCCACTGCCGTTGCAAGTAAGAATTAATTTAAAAAAACAAGCAGGATACTCCCTATTTAGATAATTATTCTTTCAAGAATTAAATACCAAGAGAAAGATCAGGACTTTTTTAAAAACTAAATCAGGCTCAACACTGAAAGCAATATCAATTTCGTAAATAGTAGCAGTTGCAATGAAAAAGTCATAATGCAAGTGCAGATCAATTTCAATAGACAATAGGTGCAGCAGTAGGCCATTCGGCCCTTCGAGCCAGCACCGCCATTCAATGTCATCATGGCTGATCATCCCCGATCAGTACTCCGTTCCTGCCTTCTCCCCATATCCCCTGACTCCGCTATCTTTAAAAGCCCCATCTAGCTCTCCCTTGAAAGTAGCCAGCGAACCAGCCTCCACCGCCCTCCGAGGCAGAGAATTCCACACTCACAACTCTGAGAAAAAGAAAACTGTTTCCTCGTCTGTTCTGAACATAAGTGAATGGCAGATGAATTGAACAGGTACTTTGGATCCGTCTTTGCTAAGGAGGACACAAACAATCTTTCTGAAGTACTAGTGGCCAGAGGATCTGGGGTGATGGAGGAACTGAAGGAAATCCACATTAGGCAGAAAATGGTGTTGGGTAGACTGAAGGCTGATAAATCCCCAGGGCCTGATGGTCTGCTTCCCAGGGTACTTGAAGTGACTAGAAATCGTGGACGCATTGGTGATCATTTTCCAATGTTCTATAGATTCAGGATTTCCCCTTCGTAAATCCATGCTGACTCTGACTGATCCTGTTACTAATATCCAAATGTGCCGCTATTTCATCTTTTATGATTGACTCCAGCATCTTTACCACCACCGATGTCAGGCTAACTGGTCTATAATACCCTGTTTTCTCTCTCCCACCTTTTTTAAAAAGTGAGATAACATTAGGTGGTAGGTTGTCGTAGGGGGGTCCAGTCGCCGTTTTTTTGGCAACCTACTACGACTGACAGTCGCCTAAAAAAAAAATTGCCTATGGGACAGGCGCTTTAGCATTTTACCTTTTGATATTCATTTGCCAATTTTGTCCTTTGCAAATACATTACCCTATTTGTGATCAAATTTCAAGAGTATTTTGCTGCTCACCTAATCAGTCCATCGATAAATTCCCCTCAGTTTAGATAATCCTCCTACCCCAAATTATGCTCACTGCCAATTAGTAGTGCAAACTTGTAAATAACATCTGCTCCATAAAATTAGTAGTATCATGTCCCAAACAATTATATAAAGTAAAAGTTTGGATACTGACCTCTGCAGAACTCCACTGCAAATAGTCCTCAAATTAGAGGCTCCCACTGACCATAACCTTTTTCTTTCTCCGAAACTGAATTTTTCTTCCTTACTAATTCTTCATGAATTAATTTGTATCTCCCAAGTTGAATTTTGTTGTCATCTTACTTATTGAGCTCTATTAACCTACTTTCTGCTAATGTGATGTTCACAAAATTTTCTTTCAAATTATAATTTACTAATTTGTTATAATCCATTAGATTAGATCCAAAATCTACTGTCACTTAATTTGAACAGTTCATAAGGGAGAGAAAACTTTGGGATACTTCAACAAATTATGCATGCAAGAAAAACATCTAGTTACAACTACTAGTAAAATGCATTACAGTGCTGGAGCTGTGGATGGATTTAGGTGTATTTGTGGTGTCGGGATGTATATAGACAACCCATTTACAAAGGTAATCCCACCATTGGTAAAGTGTGACCCAGTAGGACAGAAATAGATGGCCATCCGGCACAAGGATACACAGGAATTTCCTGTGGCCATTTCCCCCTCTGGACATCATTGGGGATGGGGGATTGTTCATCAGGGGAAGGCAGCGGTAGTCAAGTTCATGGCACTGCAGATGAGTCCAATGTATGGGAGTGGAGGAAAAACTGGGAAGAGTACAGTAGTACACGTTGAAAGGATGTGCAGCTTTACCAATATCTTTCTATCTATACCTACAGGTAGCACAAGTGAGGAGATTTCCAATAAAAAGCCAATCCAGAGAGCAAACTGGACACAGCCTCACAGGTACCACTCTCATTGAATAACTTTTATTTTCATTTCTTAACTTGTTGGCTTTGTTAGGGGAAAGTTTCTCCAACTCCATGATTGAAAAACTGCAGTAACAGAAATGTACTCAAGTGTTAACATTTTATAAATGTTAACATTTTAAAAAGGTCTACATGAACAATTTGTACACCAGATGCAGCACAAGCTTTGTGATTCCATATGACAATAAGGTGCCAATGTAATTGCTACATGGAATGACTGCAACAAAAAGGCACCAATCAAAAATAAAATCTTAATTTTAAGGAAAACATTCAGAGCCAGGTCTTTTAGAATTATATATAATTAACTATCACTGGTACAGTGAACTAAAAATGAATTGACAAACTGATCATGTGTTTTCTTGACGCTGTCATACAATGGATGACGATATTTCTCCAAACAATAAAAAAGGGCAAATTGAAAGGAGGGAACTGGATTGCCAGCATTTTATTTAATTTTCGAATTCATTTTTCTTCTTGGTAGGGTCATCATCTTGGAATGAGACAGAACTTGGAAGTCCAATTCCAAGGGGAGAATCTTAGCTCAAGAGGATAAATTCTTCAGAAGTCAATGAGTCGATACCCTAAACCTTCGACAGGAACGTCACCCCAAATTGGATTTGAAAGCATAATAAATACTGTACTAAATGTTTTGGAGCATCTAGTATCACACCCTTTATTCACCACAAAGCATGTTACACATTGTATCACAATAAAAATAATAAAAAATACTGTATGGAAAGCAAGGAAAAATGGACTAGGGCTATATTGCACGTCTAGAAAATATGCTACTTCACCAATTACTCTACATCTCTTATACCTATAGTTTGCACAACTGAGTAGAGTTCCAAAAAAAAGCCAATTTACAAAGATCAATCCATTTTGGATCAATAATGTGATAAAGAGATTCCAAAGAAAACTCGTTTCTGATGGCAACTCCAAAATGAGGGTACATTTAAAACACTGCTGATTTCATTCTAGTTTTATAATATCCACACATATTCAATTTTTAAAAAATGCAGATAAGCCAGTTCTTTATTTCGAGATCAATTAATATTTTTGAGCATTGGAAATGACTACATGTGAATTATTCCAAAGGCAAAACAGTGCATTAAATGAATCATCCTCACCTGCCTGCATGTTTCCTTACTCAGTGATATGTTTTTACTACTAGTCTATAAGTCTCATTTTAAATGGTCATTGGCACACATAAAACCTTTTAACGATACGATAAAACTTTACATCCCCGGTGGGAAATTGGTCTGCCGACAGTCACAACAAACAGTGTACACAAAAACCTGAAATTAAAAGTGAAAACAAAAAGAAAAAGACAAGTGACTGTTGGCTGGCTGCCGTGTGCACAGCACCTACACCAGACCAAATGCAGATTTATCCCCATGGCAGAGGATTCTAAACTGGAGTGCCTCCGCCCCCACACTGGGTCCCCCTTTGTCCCACCTCGCCAGGTCTCCATTGTTCTTCACGGCGGTCCCCCTCCTCATCGACTGTGAGGCCCTACCGCCACCACGAGGATCCAGCCCATCAGGCCTCACCTCTCTGCAGTCCCCTGGAAGGCCCGTGGAGCGTGTCGGACCTACAAGGGTGTCGTTCTGGTGTCAGCGCCACAGTTGTTCAGCGGGCACGTGCGGCTCCCCGGGGAACTCCCGCCGCACACATGCGCGGCTCCCCAGGACGAGATGAAGGTAACTTCCCTCCTCAAAATATTCAAATATACTCTGATGGTTTTGGTAGTTAAAACACAGCAAATTTCACTGGAGCATTCACAATTTGTTTCCTCCAACTTGAGATTAAACCATTTTGTGGAAGGCTAATGCAAGTCTTCCATGCAGCAAACAGAATATTTTAATAAAAAGATTTTAAAACATGATCTTTATTACAGGATGTCCCCAGGATGAATCTTCACCTTATGGACAGACACAAATGTTCTATAATATTACATTCAAAAGTCTCACATACATACATACCTATGTACACAGAACTAGATTCTCTATCCACTTTTAGTCATTGTTTTTTCTTGGTCTTGTGATTTTGACATATTTTATTACAATAGTGTGGTTATCTTAAATCAAGTTCAGATTTTCCAGTGTGATAAACTAACACAACTGTAAAAATGGAAACCTGGGACAGTGTACCCAAAATAGACAATAAAAATCTCTCCTATTAACTACTGCTCTGTATATGAAATAGATGCTTGAAATTAAAGCAGTAGAATGCAATAACCATTCCAAATACCACTGTCAAAGAAGAAAAGCATATATGGCAAAACATTTAATAGCAGGGAGTCAGTTAAAAGATACCAAAAACATTAAACCCTACTTTTACAAAGATACATTTTACTGAAACTTGGTGGACCTTTTCATTAAATAAAATAAATGTTTCTACCCGACAATGCACCCTCCCTCATTTGGCAGAATAATCATCAAATTCCAAATCGGGCGTTTTATTCCCCCAACTCATTTGGAATAAAGTTATGATCGAAACATTGGGACGATATGCATCACCTGGACAAGCACAGACAGGTTTTCCCCCAGGGTTTCCCAATGCAAACAACAGATTCCAGGAACCAGAAGCATTGGAATGCGAACAAATCATGAACACATGATTCCTCTGCCTCACTAAAGTGGACTTTATAATATCAGTTGTTCCACATATATAGGCTATATCAAACATCAATTCCAATTCAAACATACTTTGGAGACCAGCTCCCGATGCAGAGGTCACGCACCAGAAACTGCATCCGAGATTCTGATTTTACTTCAAACGGTAAAAGTATCTCCAGTTCTTGCAGCCTAATCGGAGGATTAAAAATCTGCACCTAAATTTGCACAAGTACAAATTCTGCTCTAGTAGATCTAGGAATGTTGCAGGGAGAGGCGGACACGTCCTTTTTTATCCAGTTGAATGAGCTCCAGAGCTTTAAGTGTTTTTAACTCTGCTTCAGCGACTTTCATGTCGAGCTTCATCATCTGCATCTCAGTCAGCACCGCACTGAATGGAAGAGAGAATATTACAGTAGTAGTCCTATTTTGACATGGGTTTCAAATTAAAATTTACTATATGTTTATAAAAAAAATTTAAAAAGACACAATTATTAGCTTTCAAACATTGGTTTTAAGTTGTTTAGTATAAAACAATCAGATCACAGGAATGTCACTTAGAGATTTTAAACTTGCATTGCTATCCTTAAGGTATCATATACCTTTCGCTTAGTGCATTACAGTCATTCACTTCCAAAAATGACAACCACTACAAAATTTGGAAATGAATTTTCTGAGGTACTAGAATTTACTTTACTACAACAACTATTTTAAAAGATCAATATGTGAAACCATTGAACAATTCAACTGTTCATTCCATTTGAACAGGTTGGGAGGCGTGGAGATTGAGCAGGATTAATACAGACAGTAAATGCAATGGAACCAAATGCTTGGGGCAGTTGTAGGAGCAGCTACAACTACAGTGCATTCAAAAAGTATTCATACCCCTTCACTTTTTCCACATTTTGTTACGTTACAGCCTTATTCTAAAATGAATTAAATTCTTTTTTTTTCATTTACACACAATACCCCATAATAAAAGCGAAAACAGTAGTTAAATTTTTTTTGCAAAGTAATTAAAAATAAATAACTGAAATATCTTATTTACATAAGTATTCAGACCCTTTACTCAGTACTTTGTTGAGGCACCTTTGGCAGCGATTACAGCCTCAAGTCTTTTGGGTATGACGCTACAAGCTTGGCACACCTCTATTTGGGTAATTTCCCCCATTCGCCTCTGCAGATCCTCTCAAGCTCTGTCAGATTGAGATGTTCGATCGGGTTCAATTCCAGGTTCTGGCTGGGCCACTCAAGGACATTCACAGACTTGTCACGAAGCCACTCCTGCATTGTCTTGGCTGTGTACTTAGGGTCGTTGTCTTGTTGGAAGGTGAACATCCGCCCCAGTCCGAGGTCCAGAATGTTCTGGAGCAGGTTCTTACCAAGGATCTCTCTGTACTTTGCTCCGTTAATCATTCCCTCGATCCCGACTAGTCTCCCAGTTCCTGCCGCTGAAAAATATCCCCACAGCATGATGCTGCCATGTAGGTATGGTATTGCCCAGGTGATGAGCGGTGCCTGGTTTCCTTCAGACGGGTCTGAATACTTATGTAAATGTGATATTTCAGTTATTTATTTTTAACTAATTTGCAAAATTTTCTAAACACCCGTTTTCGCTTCGTCGTTCTGGGGTATTGTGTAAATTGATGATAAAAAAATGAATTTGATCAATTTTAAAGTAAGGATGTAACGTAACAAAATGTGGAAAAGTGAAGGGGTCTGAATACTTTCTAAATGCACTGTACATGTACCCATTTTAGCATTGCAACCAAAAGATAACTTAGAAATTGGGTGACATTGCACATGGTCATGGTCTGATGCTATTCAAATTCTAAGAATAAAACTCAGAAATATTAGGATTCTGAATAAAAATGCTCAATATGATTTTGGTCATGTCTTCTACACCCGACTCATTAAGGCTCACGCAGAAGCATAGTTTCACAGCATACTGGGTGGTGGAAAAAAAAGGGTTCCCTTAACTTTATTCACTCATTGCTCACAAGGCTCAGCACAACAGCAACATCCCTATTCCCCAAGCTCAAATTTCTTTCCCTGATCCCTTATCAGGGCTCTCACTTAACTTTTTGGTAAATTCCTTTTGCGTGATATATATATATAATATAGTAACTGGATTTTTCTCTTTTTTCTTTTTCTTTTCTAGGGTCTATCTCTTAATCCCCTTTCTCTAACCCTTTGACCAAGGGTTTTTTTTTTTCTCCCCTTTGGCACGCTTTTTCACTTTCACAACTATTTGCACCTACTTCACTCTTTGTTTCTATTCTCTTTCTTTAAAAGCCATAATATTATGGGGTACAATGATTGTAACAATATATATGTGATGTACACTGATGTATTTACCTCTATTAAATAAAAATATATATTTTTTTAAAACTTTTTTTCCCCTGTTGCCAGCCGGGCAACCTCGACAGCTTTTTAGGTCGCCAAATGACAGTTTTGGTGGTCATTTAAGATAGTTTGCATGACGCGTGCGATAATGTGCTCGGACGAAGTGCGTAGTTAACAGTCGGATGTATGCTCAATGAAGCATTCACATATTATGTTCAAGAAGGAACAGCAGATGCTGGAAAATCGAGGTAGACAAAAGTGCTGGAGAAACTCAGCGGGTGCAGCAGCATCTATGGAGCAAAGGAAATAGGCAACGTCAGGCCGAAACCCATCAGTCTGAAGGGTTTCGCTCCATAGATGCTGCCGCATCCGCTGAGTTTCTCCAGCACTTTTGTCTACATTCACATATTATTTCTGCTTCAAATAACTCAAACTAAACATATTCACCAATTAAGACATGATATATACCACAATGACATGCAGCAAAATTATAATACAATATCTCAATTCTTTTTACACATTGCAATTAATGCTATTTCTATTAGTTCTTTCCACTTCCAAACAAAAATGTTGTTGGATTATTCAGCATATGATCAACACATGTCAATACATCCTGGACCATGGTAACATATATGCTTAACCATGCACACCACAGATTGATGCAAGCATGTTTTCTGTGAAGGACTGAAAATTACCATGACATGGCCATAACATGGGTCGTTATTGCTATTGACACAGAAACACTCTGGCTTCCCACATAATTTATCCATAACAAAATATACAGGTTGCAAGGACATTTCTAAAGGCATGTTATGATAATAGCTGTTAAAACTGACTATACCCATGTGACAGGTTAAACATTACACTAACTGACAAGAGGTCGCCAAAGGACATAACTGCAGCAAAGGTTCTTTTGGTAATATGTTTAAAGGTGTCAAAACAAATAATAACATTGGGAATTAGAACACATTTGATTGCATTCCGTTATCAAACATAGTCAATGTTCACTCTGAAGACTATGACTATGAAGCACAATAGTGTCAGGGGGTGTGTGAATCAGTGCGGGGTGGATAGATGACGGGGGGGGGGGGGGAGGTGGGTTGAGAAGGCAATGGGTGCAGAATGGATGGCTTGAGGCAGGTGAATTAGTACGTGTTGTTCAGTATCTAAAATTGTGAGAGGAGAGCACGGGGGATGTCAGTGGTGTTGACTGGGGGGGGATCAGTATGGGGTGGATCAGTACAGGATGAATGGGAGATCAGTAAAAGATTAATGGAGAGATCACTACAGGATGGATGGGGGGATTGGTGCAGGGTAAATGGAGGGTGGGTCAGTACGGGATGAATGGGTGGTCAGTGCAGTATGAATGGGGGGAGAAGTGCAGGATGGATGGATGGGAAGGGGGGGTCAGTATAGGATGAATTGGGGGACCAGTGTAGGATGGATGTGGGGGGAGGGGGGGTGGCAGGAGAATCAATGCGAGGTGGGTAGGGTGATGAATAGATTGGGGGGGGGAGCACAGGGGATGTCAGTGAGGACTGAACAGTGGAGGGAATGGGGATCAGTGCGGGGGGGGGGAGAAAAGAGAGAGAGAGAGAGAGAGAGAGAGCGAGAGAGAGAGATCCTCAGACATCACCCGCTGCTATCCCTGTCCAACGCCAAAGTGCCCCGCCACCGCCAGCCGATAGGAAGGTGCGGGCCAAAGTGCCTCGCCACCGCCACAGCCAGCCGATAGGAAGGTGCGGGGCCGCTCAAAGATCCTATAACTACAGGATCTTTGGTCCAGCTGCTTCAGACAGCGGAAGGAGACCTTCCCCTCTCCCGGCATGTGAGAGGGGTTGTTTTGAAAACGCCGTTAGCGGATTTGTAAGCAGCGGCCGTTATCAGGGCGATAGCGGCCGCTGCTTGCAAATCCGCCAACAGCGCTTTCAAAACAACCATTCGCACGTCGAGGCCAGGAGGAGGGAGGGAGGCCTCCTTCCGCCAGGCGGGGTGCAGGAGGAGGCGGTGGAGCCGCTGTCTCGGCCGCTGTTCGGGGCCCGTCATTCGCTCCGACCCTTCGTCACCACGCACCTAGTATCTTTGCCTCGCAATAGAGCCGCCGCCGCCGACACGTCACGTTCCTTTTCTCCAGAGATGCTGCCTGACCCGCGGAGTTACTCCAGTTTTGTGTCTATTGGTATAAACCAGTATCTGCTTGCCAAGCCGAGCAAAATGAGTCGGCGTTTAGGTTGCCCGGCGGCACTTTGAGTGGTCAATGGCACCCGGGCAACCGCTAATTTCGAGCCCTGCTTATCCAATCACTTGCATCATCGAACCTTGAAGCCCTGAATGTAGTCTCTCATTCTCAGGCCAAACCTACCAACCACCTCATATAGAACGTGGCACTAGATCCTTGCTCAAAATCCCCACCCTTCAGCTCAGTTCTGTAACTTAACCCTACGCACATGTTCTGCAATAGCAAGCACCAACCAAACTCTAAGCTGAATTGAGCTCATTTTTCTGTTTTTGCTTGTTGCCTACCAAAAGACTTTGGCCCAAAGGACATTTTAATTTTAATGGACAATAAAACTTTACCCTAATGCCAATGAACACAAATTAAACAGGGTACCATATTCCATGTCAAAATATTATTACTAGAAACTTAATTAGGGGAAAAAATAAAACTAATACCAAAGTAGAGTGACCAAGCACCAGCTACAAATCTGCTAAAGTAGTTGATTGATATGGCACAGAAATTAGTATAAGTATTACCATTAGATTGAAAGGGAAAGTACACCAAATGCTAATGTCAGATGAATGTTACCAAGATAGAACTAACAGATCATGTGTGTTCAACACCATAAAATCAACTCTTACTCGATTAAGCAAAACCTCATACCAGCACCACATAGAAACGTTTAGTTTACAGATGCAGCATGGAAATAGGTCTATCGGCCCACAGAGTCCGTGCCAACCAGCAGTCACCTATACACGAGTTCCACCCTGCATATGAGGGACAATTTACAGAAGCCAATGAACCTACAAACCTGCACTTCTTTCTACTGCCTTAGCAATTACAGAAGTCAAAGCTGGAATGAGGCAGATATCCATTCTATTTTAGCCTTCATGATAACTGACCAACGTCACAGTATCAATCAACAAATTGGTAAAATTCACCCAATTTCAACGCACTCTCACCTGTTATTATTTTTTATGAAGTGGTCAAAGAGCTTTTTGTACAATGTATTCAAGCTGGCAAGTTTTACGGTCTGTCTTACATTTCTCGGCACAGATGTGAAGATCTCTTCAGTGATTGGTTCAAACTCAGCTGAAACACAAGCATTGAACAAGGCAGATTAAGAATTTTACTTCGGAGTCACATGAGTGACTACGTGTGCAAGCCCCGCCAGGTGCATGCGCGCCATTACGTCCGCGCATGTCGCACTGAACAGGCTGGAGGGCACAGCTCCACCAGCGGGTAAGTGGAAACTTTGCAGGCAAGTGTTAAACAACTTTTCCTGCAGGGTATTTAGCTCCGTAAAGCTGGCTCGCAAAGTCAGTTGGAGTTGGAGATGGATCGGTCCGGACGGAGGGTGCGTTCTAAGCATGTGTCTTGCGAAGAGTCGCATTCTCGATCGGGTCGGGAAATAACAACGGGACCTCCGGTTCCGATACCAGGTGCTGTTTCACCGGTGGAACCTGTTGAAAGTGGTTCCAGGACAGTGCCTGAAACTCAACAGGCTGAGGCTGCTGAGAGCCACAGGAAGGCCAAAAGGAAAACCAACAGGCCAGTATTGTCTGATGACGGTGGTGATTCTCCCCCAGTTAATAAAAAGATGTGGGGCAACCAAATATAGCAATGACTTTTTCTATTCCAGAGGGAACTAGTGAGGCGATGGAGGACTACCTAGCAACTAATATAAATTACTTAGTTTCTCATTGCGTTAACAAGGAGTCTGAGAGGTTCTGAGACAGGACTGCTCATTAGTCACAAAAAGCCATATAAGCAAGTGTCAGTACAAACTATTTCTAGATGGTTGAAACAGGTTCTCAGTTCTGCGGGAATCTACACCAATGTGTTTAAATCTCACTCCACAAGGGTGGCGTCTACATCTGCGGCGAAGGCTCAGGACGAGCCACTAGATTAAATCCTCGCGGCCGCAGGGTGGTCTAGAGAGTCAACCTTTTCTCGTTTTTATGATAAACCTGTTCAGGAAGTGCCACGGTTTGGGCTTGCTGTTTTGGGTTCCATTTAATTTTATTGCTTTGTTTATATCAATTATTGTTTGTAATTTCCCCCTGGGACAGAGGGGACATTACTCTGTTTGTTATTATTAAAATCGTTATTGAATTATTCATGCAATGTTCAATATCTTCTTTATTTTACTACTGTGTCAACCGAAGCAGCTTGTCGTATGGAGTGCATCTGCGGCATGCAAACACAGAGCTTTGAAATCTTCACGTAGTCACTCACGTGACTCCGAAGTAAAATAGTAAGATTAAACGAGAACTTACCAGATCGAAGTTCGATCCTTATTTTATGAGGAATGACGTTGAGGGATTACGTGCCCTCCGCTCCCACCCTCATAATCTAAGAGATCATCTGGTAGTTCTAGTCTTCTACGAGCCTTACTATGTTACTTCGGCTAATTGTTTTCACGCCGCTGCTTTGAAGTATGACGGGCATGCGCCTGGCGGGGTTTCTTCACGTAATCCCTCAACGTCACTCCTCATAAAATAAGGATCAAACTTCAAACTGGTAAGTTGAACATTTCATTCAAAGATGCAAAATTGGGAGCCCTGCTTTTTGCTGCTATTTTTCTGTTACATTATTTCAGAGTACAGTCCATTTTCTAAGTTGTATTTGAAAGAATCTTAGTAAGGTTTTTCCGGTTTCACGTTTACCATTTCATCAGCAATAAATTCGTTGGTCACTGATCTGCTGAGTGTGGGGACATAAAATGGGCAGCCAAGTTCAAGTTGAGTTCATCCCATCAGAACAGTTCCCTCCTTACCTAATACGGGTGCCAATGTCCCACAAATTCAAAGCCACTTCTTCCACACCAGGGTACACAAAAGGCTGGAGAAACTCAGCGGGTGCAGCAGCATCTAAGGAGCGAAGGAGATAGGCGACGTTTCGGGTCGAGACCCTTCTTCAGTCTTTGAGCCACACCTTCAACTCTCTAGTCTTCTCAACCCTTTGTCGATTTGCACGTGGCTCAGGCAGCAATCCATAGATTAGAAGGATGACAAGGACAATTTTGGGAGACTACCATTTTATTGTTTGTGGGCTTTGTTCCAACATTTTCTGTTCCAAGTGTTACCAAGAATATCCAAACTCTATGTCAATATTCTCTGCAGAGTTTGGCACTCATCCAGATAACATACCATTGTGTCATAAAAGGAAATCAAAATTGGCATTCAAAAATGAATGAGTAAAATGTTCAGATTTAGTTTGATCTCTCATCCTTGTGAAATATGCAGTTTTACCAAGAGGACAAATATTTCTCCAACATCCCAAGTTTGGGGAGGAGAAATGGGGTAGGATTTGAAGGAAATTATTTTTTCAATAAATGCTTCTACCCACGTACCTACCTTCCTCCTGCTGTGGTGCTTGAGGCTCTGCACAGGGTTTCTGTCAAAGAACAATTATTTATGCTTGATTAATAAAGTAATCAAAATACAATTTCTTACCGATCAAATGATTTAATGGCGTAAAGCACCTTTTCTTGTATTCTCAGTTTTTGAAAATTTAATATTTATCACATCACATTTTAACTATTACGTAGTCCAACATAAACAGTCACTTGTAAAAAAATGTTTCAGTTGACTGTTCTCAGCTAAATAAACCCCAACTATTAGTTAATTACAAAATCCAAAACAGCCTGGAAGAAACGGTTACACACCAATTCACCCATCTTTTAACTGAGATGGAGAATTCATGATGAATATAGGACAGCACGTTCACGGACCGACATAGAGGTGGGGTCGGAATGTTTGAGTTGGCACAGTGGACCACTGGAGGCCTTGAAGCAGCCTGCAGCTGCACAGAGTGGTGGAGGACATCAACACATCGCCTGGCCAGGAAGATCTCTGCAACTCCGCCCAATGGGCCTTTATGGCTAAGACAAACATTTTATTTTTATTTCAGACTTGAAGTGTACAAGGTGGCAACAAAACATGCAGCTCTGGTGTACTCCGTAAGGTCTACTATCTTGCGCTCTTATGTTTGGTATGATCTTGCCTAATATCTAGTAGGATTGTCACTGAATTATATAAAAACAAATTTTCGTCAACATGACAATTAAGCACCATTGAATCATATCAGAGTACGCAGATGCAGTCTATGTCAATGAACATTAAGATATCTGATATTCAAGTTCCCAAGTCTGGACTGATTAACCACATTAATTACTCGGTTCCTGATCCAAAATGCATTAAAGAGAAACAACTTTCCCCTGCTGGAATGGGAGGTGTGCATGGTCAGAAAAAGGAGGAAAGATAGACCTAAAATAAACTTTGTGCTCTCAGAAAGGAAGTCAAGCTGCAGAATACAAATGCCACATTAAAGGAGGCTACCGATTTGGAAAATTGGGAAAACGTAACATACAAACATAGTTTTTTTGAATACAGGCAGGTGATTTTCTCCTCATTCAGGAAGATAATAAACTCAAACGTAAATACTATTTAAAAAACTGCACACTCCAACCCACCTCTGTGTAACATCATATCATTTATTGATATTGAAAATTCCTAGAAGATTGGTTCATTCAACTGTACATGTAAAAATTAAAAACTGTAAAAATTTTAGATTTAATGGCAGCAGACACTTGATGTAGCAGAGAGAAGGAAAAAAAGAGAAAAAAACAGCCAAGTGAGCAATTAAATCACCTACATAAAACAGTATAATTTAAAAGGCTTCCCTGATAATATGAAACAAATCATTAGACAATTGCAATTGAAGACAAAAGTACCAACAAATAGTAATAGCACAGGAAACTAGTTTACCTCACATGGGTCTACTCCAGCCAAAATCTCAGACTTCATAATCTTCTGCACTGCCCATTGCTCATCTTCTGTCAAGGGACAAGACTAACAAAATAAAAGTCAAATTGCAGTAGAATCCCTTTGATTTATTCACAAACTAAACACCACAGATTTTTTGAATAAAACAAATTAAGATAATTTACAATAAAGAGATTTCCTATAACATCATCCCGAGAAAAACACACAAACAGCAGAGGTCTCTCTCAACCCAATATATTTTAAACATTCACAAAATGTCAGCTCAGAGTAAGGAAAGGGCACAAATCAAAGCACCACAGCAACTGGCCTTTCAGCCACCTCTATGTAGAACAATATTAATTTAAACTATTCCCACCCCGTACATGACCTGCACCCGTCTATTCCTCTGCTTGTACATATGTCCGAATACCTTTTAAAAGTTGCTATTGTAGTTGCTTCCACCGACTATCCTGGCAGCACAATCCAGGCATCTACCACATTGTAAAAATTTGCCTCAATTATTTAAGCTTTATCCCTCTCACCTGAAAACCATGCTCTCTTGTATTTGATATTATCACCCTGGAGAAAAGACTACCAACCTTATCGAGGTTTCTCATAATTTCATGCACTTACAACATGTTGTCCTTGGCCTATAACAGTCTAAAGAAAACAATTCAAATTTGGCCAAAGTTACATTTAGCGAATATGATGCAATCCTGGGAACATCCTGTGAGCATTTTTTACACCCTCCTGTAATTGGGCAATCAGTACTGCGCACAATACTCCAAATTCAGACTAACCAAAGTTCTATAAACATGACTTCCTGACTCGTATTCAATGCCCTGGCTGATCAAGCATGATATATGCTTTCTTTACCACTATCTGCTGTATGCTTTGACAGCTTTCTTTGCTATCGGCAATTCGACCAATATTTGTATTGTCTGCAAGCTTACTAACTTTTCCATCTATATCTTCATACTATATTTATAGGTCACACAGAGGTCCCACCACTGATCCCTGCAGAACACCACTGACTACAGGCACCAGCAAGAATAACTACCTTTCCACCACTGTCTTTTATGGTAAGCCAGCTCAAAATCTAAATTACCAAGTCACTGTGGATCCCATGGACCTTAATCCTCTTGATCAACTTACCATGTGGGACCTTGTCAAATGCTTTATGTAGATAACATCGACTAGATAAATGTCCTCTATCTTGGAGTGGTCCTACTCTCTCCCAAGTCACCCTTTAACACATGTACAAAGCCTTGGGATTATCTTGACTCTCTATGCTCTATGACTCCAATTGCCAATTACATTTCATGGTCCCTTCTGGTCCTCCTATTTCCTTGCTTGAGTTTATTTTTCCTGCTTTCTTCATATTCCTCAGAAAACATACCTAAACCTACCTTTCATCTTCCTAAACAAGCTTGTGAACAACTCCTTCCCTCCCCTACTTGGCCCAAGTTGCTCATCATCTTTCACCCCTCTTCAACAATCACCTACTGACCCATCTCACCATTTCGCTCTCTACATACAGGCATCTTTCTTCACACTCAGTCCTAACGCAGGATTTTGACTCGAAATTTCAACAATTTCTTCCTTCCCCCACTGATGCTGCTTGACCCGCGGAGTTCAACGAGCAGATTGTTCGTTGCTTCAGATTCCAGTATTTGCAGTCTTGCACGCATCTATACAACTGTACATTCTTGGTTGTTAAACTAAAAGGAAACAAGGCCAGGTTAATCCAGTTTTTTTTCTTCAGCTCCACATGATGAACATCTTAGTTTACTTTAGAGATACAGCACGGAAACAGACCCTTCGGCCACCAAGTCCGCACCAACCAGCAATCCCCACACATTAACGTTATCCTACACACTAGAATATTTACATAAATATAGATTTATACCAAGCTAATTAACCTACAAACCTGTACGTCTTTGGAGCGTGCGAGGAAACCGAACAACCCCAAGGTAAACCCAGGCGGTCACATGGAAAACGTACAAACTCCGTATATGTATGTTACAAAACTTACCTTCAACTGCGCTGCAGTTCTGCCACTGCCCACGTGCGCGACTTTGGCACCTTTGAGAGGGGGGCAGGTTTAAAATGCGTTTTTCTCCAGACTGTTCAAATCGATTTTTCTCAGGGTGTTTAGTTGCTGAAGAGAAATCGCTCTGACATTTGTTTTATGAGTTATTTTTAAACTAAGCTGGATAATTTATTAGCAGGAGTAAATTAAAAATCATCTTGTAAAACCGTGAATGCCGACAATGGGACGGATCTCACGTAGGGGACAAGGCAAGGTGCACCGTTTATTTTTTCATATAAACTTGCTTCTTGGGATGCCTTTAATCAAAATTTAATGTTGCGAAAAGGTGACTTGGAAAAGATACGAACCGGCAGTGTTTTTCCTGCCGATATGGGGTTTAAATTCATCGCAACCGCAATGTTCCAATCGATCGCGTTCCATAAAATCCCACTCACAAGATGATTTAAATGGCCATTAAATTACGGGAATTAAACACTAAATTCCTTCCATTTGGCCTATAAATTCATGACAATGAGATTTAAAAATCATGTTATATTGTGAATTCTTGTGTGAATGTTATTTGAACACTTAGGCTATTTAAAAATGTTAATCTTTTCTTAAGAAATGGATAGATGTTTAGATCTAGTAATTGAATTTTGTAATAAACTACAATTGGGTAACTAACTAATTATATGCTTTAATTTCAGGTCATCCAAGCAAGAGTTTCATATTTGTTTCAGAATACTTCAATCTATAATAACTGAACATTTCTTTCAGTTCTCTTAATTTTAAAGAAAGTTATGGGCTTTTAACTGTCCTCGATCACAGTTTTTCTGTTAAGTCAATGGAAAGCAATAAGGAATAAGATGCTAATTTCCAAGTATGAAAATAGCCATAACTTTTTTAATACCGAAGATATGAAAGTGAATTAGGTGTCAAATTAAACTTATTTTTATGCTTTATCTGATGGGATAAATTGCAGACTTGATTTTTTAAATCTCAAAATTTTGTAACATTGCTACTCCGCATGGACAGCAGCCGTAGGCAGGATCAAACCCTGTAAGGCAGCAACCCTACCGCTGTGCCACCATGCTGCCCACTTCAGAGTTCAGGATCTTGCAGTTTGCAAACTAGACTTCTAGAATGGCAGTGCTGCATGGTAACAAACTGAAGTCTATCCTAAGCAGACAGTAACTTTGTCCATGTAAACTGATTATTACATTGAATCACAGCGATGAGTCTGATGCACATCACCCTGATGATCTAGGGGAAAGCTACACAAAATTGACACTGCTAACTTGTGCATGACACTGAACACCAATGCAATCGATTTTGCGGTGGAACAATGCTGTTCAAATAGAGTTCAACCTTTAAAAAAAAATTAATTTCTCTAAGAAGAAAGGCAATCTTAAGAGATTAAGATTACAATGGTTTACCTTTAGGTCACTTTGGTCCTGTAGTTTCTGTACTAACTGCAATGTAGTGGCAAGTTGAGTGCGAATGAAGTCTACTGATTCTTTACGCTCTATGGCAATCTGATCTGCTTCTGCACATAAATCACGATACCGGGATTTTATTACCCTCAGTTGCTCCAGAAGTTTTATTGGATTTTCCTAAAACAGGAGTACAAAATATTGTGAACGGTATAATGTACTGTGATGGTGCTAGCAATATTACCCATTCTTTAGCTAGATAAAAACATCAAATTCAGTAATTTATTATAGTTTGACAACATTTTTTAAAATATGGAATAACATCAACACAGCTAAATCTAGTGCTTCGGGACATTTTACAATTAAGTATAGTTTCTAGAGAGAACATACACTTGAAACTATGCCATATCAAAACTGAAAGTTATATTAAACAACTGATACACTTTTGTTGGATTCAGGCTTATAATGAATTGATATTTGCCATGGTAGAGGGTAAGGGCAATATTTTTTCTGTTGAAAAGGGCAATATTTACAAAATTGCCCTTTTCAATAGTAAGTTCTGTAGAAATGTAGATTACCCTGTAGAAATAATTATCCTGTAGAAATCAGCAAAATACCAACAATCCCCTTGGAGTCAACAACTTTAGTACCTGTGATGCAGTGCATTGAGGGAGATTTTTCAGCATTTCAAACTCTAGTTTGTGTTCGATATAATCCAGATCAGACTGTGCCTTCTGGAACTAGATTGAAAAAAAGTAATAAATCACATTTAAAACAGTCAAACAGGCCCCCTCACTGTTTCTCCCCAACCCTTCATTAAATCATCTCTCTCTACAATCTTAGGAATTATATCCTCTTGTTGCTTGTATCGAAACACCATTGTGGGGAGAGGATGCAAAGTGCTTTAAACACCAAATGTTCAAACGTAACCACTTTTCATTGATGACTTCAGTACATCCCAGGATTAAAAATTCATGACCATTTTAGGAAAGGAAAGCTACTTAAAAAAATACATTTTTAAAATCATGCTGCATTATAGCTGTTTGCAAGGCATGCAGATTTAGTGGATTTTGTCTGTAAATATATAAAATGCCTCATTCAATAAATGGCCTTATACTAAATTGTAGTGTTCCTTTAATATTTCATTGGACTTGTAGGCATAATGCCTGGGACTGGACATGCTCAAGAGCTAGTGACAAGAGGATGAAATTAAGCAGGCAAATGAGCTGCAATAATAATTCATCACATTTCCTTGTCATCATGGAAGCCAATCTGATTTACCCATTAAAAAGAGGGCACTAGAACCAAAAACTACAAACTCAGACAGTATGCTGGTTATATTGAGAATATATTGAGAATGCTAAGAGTACTGTTTTGATCCAATATGCTCTAGTACAGTTATAACACAGGCATTAACCCGACAATTTGGAAAATTACTTAACAATGACATAGAAAATACGGTGAATTCAGAAAGTATTTAGACCCATTCACTTTCCCCATATTTTGTTACGTTATAGCCTTATTCTAAAACTGATTTAATTCTTTTTTTATCATCAATCTACACACAATACCCAATAATAAAAGCGAAAACAGGTGTTTAGAGAATTTTGCAAAGCAATTAACTGAAATATCACATTTACATAAGTATTCAGACCCTTTACTCAGTACTTTGTTGATGTAACTTTGGCAGCCTCAAGTCTTCTTGGGTATGACGCTACAACTTCGGCACACCTGTTTTTGGGTGATTTCTCCCATTCTTCTCTGCAGATCCTCTCAAGCTCTGTCAGATTGGATGGGGAGCGTTGACGCACAGCTATTTTCAAGTCCCTCCAGAGATGTTCGATCGGGTTCAAGTCTGGGCTCTGGCTCCGACACTCAAGGACATTCACAGACTTGTCAAGAAGCCACTCCTGCGTTGTCTTGGCTGTGTGCTTAAGGTCATTGTCCTGTTGGAAGGTGAACCTCCGCCCCAGTCTGAAGTCCAGAACGCTCTGGAGCAGGTTCTCATCAAGGTACATTGCTTCGTTAATCTTTCCCTCGATCCTGACTAGTCTCCCATTTCCTGCCATTGAAAAACATCCCCACAGCATGATGCTGTCACCACCATGCTTCACCGAAGGTATGGTATTGTCCAGGTAATGAGCAGTGCCTGGTTTCCTCCAGACATGACGCTTGGCACTCAGGCCAAAAGTTCAATCTTGGTTTCATCAGACCAGAAAACCTTTTTTCTCAAAGTCTGAGAGTCCTTTAGGTGCCATTTGGCAAACTCCAAGTGGGCTGTCGTGTGCCTTTTACTGAGAAGTGGTTTCGGTCTGGCCACTCTACCATAAAGGCCTGATTGGTGGAGTGCTGCAGATATAGCTGTCCTTCTGGAAGGTGTCCCATCTCCACAGAGGAACTCTGGAGCTCCGTCAGAGTGACCATCGGGATCTTGGTCACTTCCCTGACCAAGGCCCTTCTCCCCCGATTGCGTGGCCAGCTGTATGAAGAGTCCCGGTAGTTCCAAAGTTCTTCCATTTAAGAACGAGGGAGGCCACTGTGCTCTTCGGAGCCTGCAATGCTGCAGAAATTGTTTTATACCCTTCCCCAGATCTATGTCTCGACACAATCCTGTCTCTGAGGTCTATGGACAATTCCTTCATCTTCATGGCTTAGTTTTGACATGCACTGTCAACTGTGGGACCTTATATAGACAGCCTTTCCAAATCATGGCCAATCAATTTAATTTACCACTGGTAGACTCCAATCAAGTTGTAGAGACATTTCAAAGATAATCAATGGAAACAGGATGAACCCAAGCTCATTTTTGAGTGTCATAACAAAGGGTCTGAATACTTATGAAAATGTGATATTTCAGTTATTTCTTTTTAATTACTTCGCAAAAATTTCTAAAGACCTGTTTTCGCTTCTTCATTCTGGGGTATTGTGTGTAAATTGGTGATTAAAAAAACGTAATCCATTTTAAAACAAGGCTATAACGTAACAAAATGTGGAAAAAGTGAAGGGGTCTGAATACTTTCTGAATGCACAGTAGGTGCAGGAGTAGGCCATTCAATATGATAATCACTGATCATTCAAAATCAGTAACCTGTTCCTGCTTTCTCCCCATATCCCCCGATTCCGTTAGCCCAAAGAGCGATCTGTAGCTCTCTCTTGAAAACATAGCAATACCAAAAATGTCCTTCCTCAAATTAGGAGACCAAAGCTGCACACAACATTGCAGGTGTGATCTCACTAGGGCCCTGTACAACTGCAGTTGGACCTCCTTGCTCCTAAACTCAAATCCTCTTGCTAAGAAGGCCAACATGCCATTTGCTTTCTTCACGGCCTGCTCTACCTGCATGCAAGGACACCCAGGTCTCGTTACAACTCACCTTTTCCTATTCTGACATAATTCAGATAATAATCTGCCTTCTTGTTCTTGCCACGAAATTGGATAACCTCATTTATCCACATTATACTGCATCTGCAATCCATCTGCCCACTCACCCAACCTATCGAAGTCACCCTGCAGCCTCATACCATCCTTCTCGTAGCTCACAATGCCACCCAGCTTACCGAGCCTTGTGGTACCCCACTAGTCACTCCCTGCCATTCTGAAAAGGACCTGTTAAATCCTACTCTTTGCTTCCTGTCTGCCAACCAGTTCTCTATCCATATCAATACCCTACCCCCAATATCATGTGCTCTAATTTTGCACACCAATCCCTGGTGTGGGACCTGGTCAAAGGCTTTTTGAAAGTCCAAATACACTACATCCATTGGTTCCCCCTTATCAATTATACTTGTTACATCCTCAAAAAATTCCAGAGGAATAGTCAAGCATGACTTCCCCTTCATAAATCCATGCTGACGTTGACCGATCCTGTCACTGCTTATGAAAAGGAAGGTTATTCCAATCTTTCTAATCCGTAGCAAGACAATAGGTGCCATCAACAGCGCTATCAAGCAGGATCTTGTTACATAACTCATTTGGATTTTGCCAGAACCACTTTGCTCCAGACATCATCGGATCCATATAGGAACACTAGTCAAATTCTGCACACAAACTGGTTTTTTGACAAAATTCCTTTGTTAGCTCATATTGTACGGTAAGAGAAGAATTTCCAGACAGAGTGTGGGGAAAGAGAGAACTGTTCTCTCTTCAGAACAGGTCAGAAGAAGGGTCTCGACCCAAAACGTCACCCATTCCTTCTCTCCAGAGATGCTGCCTGTCCCGCTGAGTTACGCCAGCATTGTGTGTCTATCTTCGATTTAAACCAGCATCTGCAGTTCTTTTCTACACAGAGAACTATTCACGTTATCCGCTTGTATATTCTGCATTTAGTCTGATCCTGAAGCAAGAGCCAAGGGAACTTTACAATGTAAGTATGTGGGATATCTAAAAAGGAAAAGAATGACTCATTTAAAGATCTCAGCTTAACAAATATATCCATGTTGCACAAATTTGTAGCAAGAAATATTAAGGTGAAGGGCAATTATTTGTTAGAGAAGAACATGAAATCAACGATTGCTTTTCTTTCCTGACTGTACGCACTTCCAACAGTTTCTCAGAATTTCAGGCATAGATCATTTAACAGAGTATTCATCTTGTGAAATAAAATCCACTGCCTCCATCCTTAAATGAACCAGGCTACAGCCATCTGCCTCATTTGAGAATACAACAAACTGCCAGAGGCTGACACTTGGCTTCAAGGGTGAAGTTCTGACTCTCAATCTGAAGAGGCGCCTCGACCCGAAACGTCACCCATTCCTTCTCTCCAGAGATGCTGCCTGTCCCGCCGAGTTACTTCCGCAGTTTTTTGTCTTTGAGATTCTAGACACCTTTTTTTCATTAATGCGATGGAAGTCTTTTTGAACCAGAGGGGCAATTTTATCTGCCATCTGGTCTGACAGTTCTTCCAAATTTCAATCACAAAGTCCTGAGTCAGAGGGAGGTTCAAGATGGGTATCCAGGCAAAGGTTATATTGCATGGTCCATTCCAACTAAATGAATACAAGAAATAAATTAAAATTATTCATTCCTTTCTGCTGAGATTTCCTCCCCTTCCAGAAACAGGAAATAATTGAGGCCAGAGCTATTTTCATTATTTTCCGTTAAAATGTTTTTGGACTAATGTATGTAAATCTCAGGCAGAGCTTCACATGTTCATAATGGTAACCAAAACTGAAATTTTACTGGATTTATTTTGCAGAAACTACAGGGCCCAGACAGATTGGACGACAAAGTGATCATCCAATTTGATTTTATTTTTTTTTAAACACTCAATCTGCCTTCTGGGTCTGGGTTTTGTAAGAAATGTCAGACAAGCTGAATGTTAGAGTTGTCCTTTTGGTTTATAAGGACTTCCATCATATGAATGGCAGAAGCCATTAAGAAAAAAAACACCCTTGAACTCAAACTTCAGCCGTGGCTAATTATCACATTCACAATATGAAAATGATTGTGGAAACGTTGTGGAAGCAGGCAATTCAGTTAAATGCTTTGGTGCAGTACTGCCAAAGGCAGCACCTCTGGATAACTGAATGGCCGGTCACTCGGATGGCTACAAAATATCCCATAATTCCATTTAAATAACTCAGGGCATCATTTGGAACAAAGAACACTTATTCCCAGTGAAAGTCCAACATTTTGTTTCCATGGTTAGCCTAAATCTCAAACTCGGATCTTGCAGTGGAATTGAAACTCAATAGTATGACTGAGTAAATAGCCCAAATAGATTATGACAAGACATTAATTTGTCCTTCATGCCATGTGTCACAAAGTAGACATGTGGACTAATACTAAGAAAACAATTTTCTTAATTCATTGGCTTGAATACCAGGAAAATATAAAAAGGATCAATTTTATAAATTCAGACAAGCAAAAATGTACTGAACCACGAGCATGGTAATGTCAAGACTGGAATGATGAAACACAACATCACAATTCTACATTTAGAAATTAAGCTGGCCATTTAGAAAATATACCGTCGCATGATGTTCAATCAAATTGGTTTGTTGATCTGCCAGTTAATCAAACAGCCATCTCCAAGTTTTTCTTGGAAAAGGACAGCCTAATAATTCTGAACAGCTCACCCATTGCCACACAATAGTAATTAAAAGCAATAAATACAAGAGAAATGCACCCCATACATTAAACTTAGTCAAATGGCGTAAACTTATCATTACTGCAAAAACAAAATAACTTGCATTGATACAACACCTCTGTGCACATACCATTAAACAAAGGCTTTTAATAAATGAATGATTTCATCCAAATCTTCTAGTAGCCCAACATTGAAATCAACTTAGTTATACT
Source organism: Okamejei kenojei (assembly GCA_035221665.1). Lineage (NCBI taxonomy): Eukaryota > Metazoa > Chordata > Chondrichthyes > Rajiformes > Rajidae > Okamejei > Okamejei kenojei. The sequence goes on along the minus strand of CM069156.1, from coordinate 29,121,908 downwards.
GTGACATGCAAGAACGGAAATCTCATTCTTTAATTATAAAACCATTTATATTGCTCTTCTTGGGATCTGCACAATGCAGTGTAAATTATTCAGTGATGATCAATTATTCAAAAAAAGTTAGTGCATTTTAAGAAGACCACAAATGTTCAGGGCTAATCCAATTATTGTTTGAAATTGAAAACCAGGTCTCCCTTGAAAGAACACAGGGAGACAATACTACCAAGGTTTTGCTCTTTAAACAAATAAGTTCACATGGCAACTGTGGTCTCTTGGATCTAATCCTTTCCCCAACCTTCAAGGTCCCAATTAAATTTAGGAAATACCCTAAATATCCTACCCTGCTCCCCAAAAACATTTGCATTTTTTTATTTTTACATTAGTGTTGTTTACCCCGACACAAGATCCCACACAGCATTCACCAAGAGCAAACTTGATCTGCTCTACTCAGATTACAACAGAAAATACTCATCCCTTCTGTACTGATGCTTCTTTTGAACCAGTTGAGCAGGTTTGTTTCCAATATGCAAGTGGCAAACAACAAAAACGAGACAAGACATGCAGTAACAGCTTGGCATCCGTTTCTGAAATATGCCCTTTGAAGGAATGCTATAATAATTAGGTGACCATGCTTCTTCTCTCCTTAAGTGCCAGGTGTACAAACTTTTAGGAAAATTTGTGCGCACAATACTAGGGATTGGATTTTGAAATCATCTTCCATTAAAGGACAGGCACAATGTTGCATTGGGTTCCACGCAACCAAAATTCATGCTGTGCCACTTAAAATGTTTAGTTAAACAAACCACAAAATAGAGAGCTTCAAAACCTTACAGCACATTCCGAGGATATAATTTAACTGTTCATACTTTTATTCTGAAAACCAAATTATAAATCTCAGATCATTGCTGGCTTTCATTTCAAAAGTCAGAAAAGCTACAGGCTTAATCTCCTTTTCAGAGATGTAAGCATATGATCTATGACATTGAGCAATAATATGGAAAAAATGCTGCTTTTTTGTATGATGCTGCCTTTCAGAGACAACGTTAATCAAAAAGATCACCTTTGCTCCTTCAAAGGCACAAAAACAATAACATGCTCTGGTATTATTAATATTTGAACCAATGAAGGCAACTCCTTCCACTACTACAAAGAGCAATGCATGTGCTGGCTTTAAAAATCCTGGCAAAACATGACACATAAATTCACATGCAAATAATGCAATTGTCACCACTGCAAAGGAATTAACATTTCAATTTGCCATCAGCAAGCTAGTAAATTAAATTAGAAATATGCAAAGTGAAAGGCAGACTAACACCTTTCATCATACCAACTTAATAAGATCTCATCTCAACCATATTTTCCAAAGACCAAATATCGTGTCATGGGTATAAACAAATCTAGAATAGAAATGTTGATTGAAATTTACAGTTCTATCACCACATTGCAGACAACTCTCAGTGCAAAGCACACGAATCAACATTTGACCTCTCAATGACAGAATATTACAGTACAAGAACATACATTTTATTTTTAATGATAAATCATTTGGTCAGGTTACAACAACTGAAAATGTTGGAGCTACTCACTGCAGCAGGCAAATGGGCTGAAAAATGTCCAGGCAGCTCTGTGGTACACATATTCCCGGATTCCCCTTGTGCATGATTTGCCATTGCAAAACTACAATGTGAATACTCAAGTTTCTTCTCACCGATGTTTTGTAAGCCATTTTTGCTGCAATTCCCAAACACTGAAACCCTATAAGCAATATTGCACTACTCACAGCTATCTACAAAGCAGAGGCAATATTGATAGGGTTCCAGTACCTGAGCATCAAACATCATCACTTCCCAAAAGTGCACCCTGACTGCAAGTTTAAAAAACAAAAAATGCTTGTGAAATGGAGTTATGTCAAAAATAATTGTTCATGCTCAATTTAGAGTGCAATCCATCATATGGTAAAATGGCAACATAATGTACATTGTAGATTAACCATTTTTTTAATTAGTGACATGAAAGGAAATTTATCACACAAGGAATGACAGGAACACTTTTCTTTAGATAACTTTTGCTATATTTTGTAACATTGCTACCTTACAAGTTACTATTCTGATTTCAATTAACAAATTTATAATGCCACCAGCTTTAAGTAATCTTAATTTAAATCTATTTTTCATAACGCGTGTCACACTCCATGCATAAAAATGATTTATTAAAAATATCTTTGGCAGATATTCACCAGCCTTTTCCTAAAGATTGTGTAATTAAACATTTTCTAAAGACGTAACCTGTTTGCAAGTGAAGGAACATTAACAGCAAAATCATACAAATAACACAAGTCGGCAGTCCCGATAAAATACATCAATATTCTAATCTGTAGCATTAGAAAAAAGAGGCAAATTAACACGTTTTTTTTAAAATTACAAACACACTTATTCAAAGATCTTGGGAAAAAAAATACACTTATGACACAACTGTAAGAGTCCGACTGAGTCATTGGATAAGTTCCAAACAAATTCTGCGATCTATTGTACAATGTTAATGATAATTGCCTTATAAAAAGACCAAGTGCAAAGAGACAATAATGTCGCTATCAATATGTCGCTATTAAGTGCAACATAACCAGGAGATAACGATTCAGTAATATCTTATTAGCCAAGACAAGGAAACTGGAAATAGGTTTAACTTTACACCTTATTTCTACTATCTGCAACACCATTTTTTCCATCATCTGCAAACTTACTAAATATCTATAGTGCAAAAACAATATTTAAAAAATAAGGGATCAGGCGCAAACTATTTTCTTCCAGGCATGCAACAGCAAAACATCCGTGCATATTGCGTATTTGATGAAATAGGACAAGATAAAGACAATCTAATTCTACAAATTAAATGCACATACATGCTCAATGTAAATATTGATTGCAAAAAAACAAGTCCTTATAACAAACATGCTTCATCTTGTAGTAATTCAAAATATGAAAAAAAAACTGAAATTGTTAAAAGGGCACTCTATAGCTAGGTTTATCAAATAGAACATTGATATTATGATTCTTACTGGAGGATGGCAAGCATGTCAAGCTGCAGCAGGATTATCTGGAAACAATCCAGAAGCTGTCAGACAAGTTAAAACAAAACACTAAAAAGGAATCACAGGGCATCTCAAGGGGTCCCAAGGCATTTATGAAATTTTGAATGTTTAATTTGAAAAATCAGTGATTTTAGAACATTTGGTACATGGAAAATGGTGAATGACCAAGATAGTCCTGCCTGTCTGGTGCTTGAATGTATTATGGAATTTCGTTAAAATAGATTGTCTGGTTCAGCCTGGTTCTCTCCTCTTTTTCAGTCACTCCATTCTTACTCCTGGAACACTAATTCCAAACAAAAGTACCGTATTTCCCGGCAACGAAGACGATAATTTTAACCCGAAAAGAAGGCACGAAAATTTACCTGCGTCTTGGAGGCCGAAGATTAGGTTGTTAGCCAAGAAAGAGAGACTTGGCTATCCCTCAGTACAGCAACATCAAGAACGATGTTGCTGTACTGAGGGATAGCCAAGTCTATCCCTCATTGCTGGCAGCTGATGAGAAGAGGCTGTATAAGAACAGCGCCTCTGTGGGGGGGGGGGGGGGGGGGTGAGCGGCGCTGTCAGCGGCTGCCAGGACCAGGCAGCAGAACCGGCCACCACCTCGGCGACTTCTGTCGGCCCTCTCACTTCTGGCAGTGCTCTCCGTCTGAACACCTCTCTCCTGCCAGCAGCTTCCCGCAAATCCTTAAATTCCGACTGCCGCCGGGAGCAGGACATGGCCTCACTTGCTGCGCTGGGTGACACTGCATAGCATTCACTGCCCAGTCCGTGTCTTTCAAGAGCAAAGATCATAGAGCGGAGCGGGTCAGCGGGCGATAGATAACAGGACAGCGGGCGGTGGAGCTTACTCTGTGTCAGTGCGAGTAACCTCAATTGGTCCCTTGAACTAGTATTGTCATTCAATAAGATCACAACTGATTTAACTTGTCCTGGTGTGCTCCCATTTTCCACCTGCCGTCACCCTCCACCCATTCAGTCATTTAGAATGGAGGAGATCTGGAAGCCTTGGGCAAATTAAATCGCCACCTTTCTATTTATTTATTTACTTATTTTTGAGCATGGGAGATTCTATGTCCTGCCAATCTTTGTTCAAAATTTAGCAACTCAAAATGGGGGCGTGTCTTCGACGCAGGTGCGTCTTCATTACCGGAAGTACTCGTCTATTAAAATCAGAACCAGCAAAGTTCTCTTCCAAAAACAAAGCGTTTGCATTAGCACCCACCCTTGTTAATATGGGCCATAATTCTAAAAAAGTTGTAGATAAAAGTAATGGATGCAAAGAAACATATAGTCACATTTAATCACTACAATGAAAATCTTGCTGATAAATATGGAGGTTATGAAATTTCTAGTAAAAACAATGATCCTGCTTATTTCCACAAAGACCATATCACAGAAGCTTTTGCATTCATTTAGCACCTTTGATAACTCAAATATTTCTTAAAATGGATTACAACCAAATATCTCCAAACGTCAGTCACTGTTGTGGCATAAAAAATGCAGCAAGTTGTAAACAAGCTTTCAACACATAGAAAATAAATGGCCTACTAGTCTATTTTAAGTAAGTTGAATACTAAATATGTGCCAGCACATTAGGACAACTTGCTTGTTAAAATGGAACCTTCACTCATTCTAATAGCTTTTACTTTTATTATGGAAAGGCAACAATGAAGTAAATCTACATGCTAGAATTTAATCAAAAACAGAAGATGCTGGAAGTACTCAGTCAAACAGCATCCAAAGGAGAGCAAAACAGAGTCAACATTTCATTCAATGATTTTTAATCATAAAAGATGGGGTCATCAATCCAAAACACTTAATATTTATGAGGCATTGACTGCAATAAAGCACACCAAGATACCATACAAGTGCCAAGAAAAACTAAACACACTCAACTCAATGCTGCTATTTTTAATATTTAGAGAGAAAATGTCTATGTATGAAAATCCTCATGGACTTTGTTGAAGGCATTATATACAGATATTGCCAAAGATCAGCACAAATGTGTCTAAGCCCATTAGTAAGGAGAATTTACAACCAATAATAACCTGCTGTTTATGCAAATTAATTTTCACAAGTTTAAACATCAGACCTCCAATTACGACAGCATTAAGTGGATAAACTGAGGAAGTGGTTTAAAAACTCATTGAAAAAAATGTCTTCATACCAATACAATTCCTATATTGGTATCCAAATTTGTCATTTAAACCTGTAATGATATTATTTTGTTGGTGAGCAAAAATGGTACATTGCAATATTTCTCTGTTTTGGAAAGGACCCAAGGAGACCATAGGCAATAAATGTTACGTCCATTTGTGCTGAGGAAAACAAAACGTTGCAGAATTCATAAATGACTACTTAAAAATTTGAGCTGTGGAGTAAAATTCACTTTTCCAAATTCACAATTACGAAAAAATAATTTCTCAACTCACATTTCTTAGCGCATGCACAGTTGACCCAAAAAATGCAGTGAACTACTGTCTAGGAACACAAACTACCCCCCCACTTCCCACCGCAAACTCAGATGTCTCACTATGAAAGGATACAGATAAATCGAATGGCCGAAGATTAGAGATTGTGAGAAAATAAAAGCTTATCCACTCTGGCAAGAACAGCAGAGATAAAAGGTCTTGGATGTATTAATGCATGATGATTCACAAAAGGTTAGTACCATGTTTTGCAAGTAATTTGAAGGGTGTGCGTTAGCCTGTACATACAGTTTCAGTAAACTTGCTTGTATCCACTGCTCAACCAAGAGAGAGCAAATCAGAGTTCTAAAAAGATTCCCCAGATGGTGTCAAATAACTGGCAAATGAATAACATACTATATTTAACTGAAGAGACTAAACTTTAAATCTAGCCCAAAATTTTTGGAATGGCAGAAATATTATTTTCCTTATAAAACTTTAAGACTTCCTTAGAAGTCTTAAAGCTTCCTTAGAAGTCTTAAAGTTCTTTACAACTCTCACCAACTTCTACAGATGCACAGAAAGCATTTTATCAGGATGCATCAGTTTGGTTTGGGAACAGCCCCATCGACCTCGAGAAACCTCCCTTCCATTGACTCCATTTATACCTCGCGCTGCCTCAGCAAGGCCACCACTGCCATTCACTGTGTACAGATTCATATCAAAAGGGAATTACGTTTAGTGCAAGATAAAACAGGTAAGGTCCGATCAAACATATTCCAAGAATCACCAATGAGGAAGACACGACTGCTCTCGAGATGCAGTGGGATGGTTCAGTTGCCTGATAACAGCTGGGAAGAAACTGTCGCTGAATCTATAGTGTGTATACATATTTTCACACTTCTATACCCTTTTCCTGATGGGTCGGGGAGAAGAGGGAGTGGCCAGGGTGCAACACGTCCTTGATTATGCTGTTGGCCTTGCTGAGGCGGCGTGAGGTATAGAAGGAAACAATGGAATGGAGGATGTTGCAGTCAGATTGGGAAAGGAAGGGAAGTTGAAGGGCTGGGCCACCGGGAGATCAGCTTGGTGTGTTCAGCGAAACGATCACCCCATCCTACGCGTGTGTGTGCGCGCGAGTGCGAGGAGAGAAGGGAGTAGATAAAGAATGGAGGGAGGGAAGGAGAGAGAGAAGGGCGGCAGGGAAGAAGCCAGCAGCGGGAGCGGATCCTGGGGTCCGGGTGAGCTGAGGCCGAAGTTCGTAAACGTTGCTCCAAACCCCGGCCCGGCCTGTATTGTTCACCGCGTCTCCCTGGGGAGAGAGAGGGGTGAAGCCGGGGCTGTGTGCATGAAGCACGGCGACTGGAGGGGCGTGAGCCTCTACCCCTTTCTTCCCTCTCCACCCGGGGTAGATCTACCCAAGCCGAGAGTAGATTACTCTAGCGCGGGGCCTCCTTAGGCGTGGGGCCCAATTGGTCCAACTGGCTTCAGGCCAGACCTGCGTGTACTCACTGGAATTTAGAAGGATGAGAGGGAATCTTATAGAAACATATAACATTCTTAAAGGACTGGACAGGCTAGATACGGGAAAAATGTTCCCGATGTTGGGGGAGCCCAGAACCAGGATTGCAGATTAAGAATAAGGGGAAGGCCATTTAGGACTGAGATGAGGAAACACTTTTACCCAGAGAGCTGTGAATCTGTGGAATTCTCTGCCACAGAAGGTAATGGAGGCCAATTCACTGGATGGTTTCAAGAGTGTTAGATTTAGCTTGTAGGTCTAAAGGAATCAAGGGATACGGGAAAAAATAGAAACGGGATATTAATTTTAGATGATCAGCCATGAGCATATTGAATGGCGGTGCTGGCTCGAAGGGCCAAATGGCCTAATCCTGCACTTATTTTTTTTGTTTCTAAAATGCTTTCTATGTTGCACCTGTAGCAGTTGATGAGGGTTGTTGGGGACATGCCGAGCTTCCAAAACATTCTATGGAAGTAGAGGTAGATATTGGTGTGCTTTCTTGGACATAGCTTCAATATGGGTGGCCCAGGAGAAGTTGTTGTTGATATTGACTGCTAGGAATTGGCAGTTTTCAACCATTGGTACTTGGGCGTCGTCAATTCAAACTGGGGGATGCGTGGACTTCGCTTCCTGAAATCGATCTCCATCTACTTGGTCTTGGTGACATTGAGAGAATGGTTGTTCTCTCGACAGAAGGACATGAGGTTCTCGATCTCTTTCCAGTGCTCTGACTCATCATTATTTGACATCCGGCTCACAATAGTGGTGTCGCGAATTTGTAAATTGAATTAGATTTGTACATGGCTGTACAGTCATGGGTGTACAAAGAGTAAAGAATAGGCCGAAGAATGCATCTGGCGTCAGGCAGAGGGTACAGTAGCCCAAAATCCCACTAGGTTCAGAAAAAGTTACTTTAGTGGAACCATCAGGTTCTTGAAACAACATAAACAAACCCAATTCTACCTCAACAATTGAACACTAGGAACCATTTATTACATTACCATGGACTAATTTTCAGATTGTGTCTTTGCACTAATTGTAGAATTTATAATTTATGTTTGCATGTGTGGTTCGAGTTTATACGCCTGTGATCCTGCTGTAAACTAAATTTTCTTGTGCCTGTATTTTGCTAGAATTCTGTTAATGACAAACTCGACTTGATTATGGCAAAACAACTTAATTTCTTAATTTATCTGTTCCATTGTTGAACTAAAATATCCATTTGGATTTTCAAAACCAAAATGAAATGAATTGACAGATTTGATCATACATTTCCCCCAGAGAGTGGAAACACAAAAAGCACAAATGTTTCTTACTGTTAATCAGAGCTATTATGCTATTCGCACAGCATAATATTGTCAATGATCGAGTTAGCATACTTGTTATAAACTCAACTCCAAATCATAATGTGATAGCAATAAACAAAAAGTTACAACAGATCTACATTTGCATTGCATTATCAAGTTCGCCCACTTTTAAGCATATTCTCATTGTTTCACACAGCCAGGCACAAAACAAAACACTGCAAAACATAATCCAAAACCACAGACATGGTGGCACAGCAGTAGAGTTGCTGCCTTACAGCGCCAGAGACCCGGGTTCGATCCTGACTACGGGTGCTGTCTGTGTAAAGTTTGTACGTTCTCCCCGTGATCGCGTGGGATTTCTCAGAGATATTTGATTTCCTCCCACACTCCAAAGACGCACAGGTTTGTAGGATAATTGGCTTGGTATAAATGTAAATTGTCGTGTGTGTGCACGCATGTGCAGGATAATGCTAGTGTGCAAGGATCGCTGGTCGGTACGCACTCTGTGGGCCGAAGGACATGTTTCTGCGCAGTATCTCTAAACTAAAAGTTTGAAAAAGATCAGCTGTATCCAAATCACAAACTGGCATAAAGTTTTGTATAAATATTCATAACCAGTCTATCAAAGTTCATACTGAATTATTGCAGTGCAATCAATACATAAATACAGACAATGTTTACCAGAAAATTACCAACTACTCTTGATGACCAGTTGACGATTTCCAATCCTCTGCTGGCGATGATCTGATCTACCTTCAGATGCTTTGACAATACTATTGCACTGCTAGCTGTGAAACACAGTAGTGCAATAAAGTCAGAGCACCTGTCAGCAGCAAGTACAGAAAAAATCTGTAGAGCTTATCACCAACCCTAACCCAAAGTATTAACATTCAATAAACAAACTATACACTTAAAAGTACTATACCAATTCTTAAATTTAGGATATCCTTCAATAATTGGTTATACAAGTCTAAAGCTAAAGAATGCAAATTTTATTTTAAAAGCAGTCATTCATGTCAGAGGCTAAATTTAATCTGATATTTTATAAATTAAGTTTAAAAGTAAGCAGGCTCACTTAAAAAAGGTTGACTGCAAGTGCATCAAAACCAATTTCAAGTCTCACAGCTTCAATCCGTTAGAATTTCCTTTTCCAACTATTTTTCCAATTCTCAAATTCATTTCCATATTCTGCACCACACTCCCACACAACAAATATGTTACAGTGGAATGCCAGCAAGAAATGAACACATGCAGCGTATTTTTTAGAGTTTGTCAATGGCAAATGCAAATTAGACTGTACAAAGAGTCTGACAGAAATCTCCCATCTATAAAGTCTGAGCACATTTGCTCCATGGCAGCTCCGATTAGTGTTAAAATAGTGTGCACCCCACATCCTTCTACACTATGCACTTTATTTCATACAATTTTCTTTTTTAAGTTGTAACAAACTGTGTAAGGCTGGCTTTAGAACTTAATTTATAATATTAAAATTACATATTTTATTTCAAAACAGCTTTGCATTAAGCATGGCAGGTTCTAAAGTAGTGTACTAAAGAATTAAGAGTGAACCGGCAGTGCCTGGCTGATAAAGTCCAGAAACCATTCAATCTTACGGACATGTCCCAATCACCAAATGATGGTTGATACTTCAATCAGTACAACATGAAAAAGGATGGACACTGCCAATACTATGGCACAACGTAGCAGTGGATAACTTTCAATTTAACACAATATTTAAAAATTATATTATTTACTTTCCTCAAACGGTACACTAGCATTTATGCAATGCAAAGCAACAATTTCAGATTTGATCTTCCAATTTATCTTGAAGTAACTAACCTGAACGCCAATCCCAGCAAATTGCTACAATTTAAGCTGATGGTTGAAACCACTGCCCACCTTTGGACAACCTTGAATTCATTAACATTTGTTAGAAAAAGACATGGTCACCTTCCATGGGTGAACAAGCTAAAAATGACTGACATGGGGAATGTATAAACAATGATCATTTAGCCTGTACATCGAGGACATTGAATCCAAAAAGAAAATCTGAAGGAAACAGGACACAAAATGATCCATGTGGATGCAAAATGCTACATCAACTCAGCACTCACTTCACGAGAATAAATACAGTATATTATTACCCATATCACACATCTGAGGTATGCTTTTACAAAATTGTATTCCCTTCGTTTTTACTGCCAGCAGGGGTAACAGGGGAATATTTTCTTGTATTCCCCTTTCTTGCGAACGCCTATGGACTTTACCTGTTAAAACAGCGGGGAATATAGTCTTATATTCCCCTGGTCTCACATCCGGGAACTTGGCAACGTGACGCTGCGTGGGAAATTTAGAATATTCAAACGGCAGACAGGAAGACTGCCGCGTCCATTTTGGTTAAATTTTACGTGGAAGTCCGCCGAGCTGAGATGTTCAGATTTTCCTCTAGATGTCTGATATGGGTAATAATAACAATATTGACTGTCCTCTTTCGGGGGATACGACATATATTGCCCTCACTAGATCCATATTGCCCTCGTCTTCGACTCGGGCAATATGAATCTACTTCAGGCAATATATGTCGTATCCCCCTCAAGGCCAGTCAATATTCTATTAATATCACCCCACACGTCTCTGGGATGCGGGAAGCGGAGCTCCCAAGAAAATCCATGAGGTCACGGAGGAACACATTGCATTTTACACCAATATACAAAATCAATGGGATCACCCTTTAACCAAAATTGCCTCAGATCTGCCCCATTGAAATCTACAGATAAAGATCACAAATTTAGACCAGTTTTACAGGAAACCCCTGTATAATCACGAGTGAAAATCTAGTCATCCAGATAGCTTTTAATTCCAAATTGATGACAATTGTGTGCAATTATTTATAATGTGTTTGTGAAAGTGCTCCCATAATAATCACAATACAAGACATACTTATCAATATCAAAAAAACTCATATACAGATAGTATATGACAGTGCCAAGAATGTCCAATAAATCTAATGGACAATTTTAAATGAAATGTCAAAAATCATTTTAAGCACTTAAATTACACCTCTTCCCTCACCTCTCCCCCCCCCCACATACCCCCCCAATAAACAGCTTACCAACAAGATATCAATATCTAATTGCCTCCAACACACCAAAAATATTTATCCCTCAAAATCCGTTTCCAAAGCAAGTTCTTGCATGGAAGGAGCCAAGGAAAGATTTGAAGGAAATAAAATGCCACGGTCTGCAGGTCCCAATTGCCAAATTGATATAGTCGCCGGCCAATGCCCTTTTAATATTGCACTGCTTTCTTTCGGTTATCACTAGTAGTACAACATAAAAAGGGCACTGGACGAACGAACAAAGGGCACAAGAGTTCGATGTTGATGGACATCCTCCGACATCACAAACAAAACTGCAAATCAATCAAGTTTAAGTTAATGCGATCTTCAACCATCTGTGGGTTAAGAAAAACATTAAACTTAAGCTATTATCTTGTACTAGGCAGACATCAGAGAACAGAACAAGCATAATTGTCTTCACACTCACCATATTGTTGTGTTCACTAGAATAGAAACAACAGTTGAACAGTTAGAAGAAAAAACATAAAATTTAGAGGAAATTGATTGGATTTTCAAAAGCTCTTAAAATTCTGAGCACAAGGTAAATTCACAAGCAACTGAAGCCACCATTAAGTTCACTGCAAACAAAAAAATTCTTTCCGCTTTCAAAATATATATTAAAAAAAATTCCCTTCCTCCCCCACGTGTTTAAATACAATTCATCAAGAACAATTCTTCCAAGGGAATAAAGTTCTTACAGATATACAGCTTCATAGGTATTGCATATCATTGGATCATTTGGACACAAGTCACAACAGCAAGACTGGGTTGTTCGATGAAAACATTCAGAATCAAGGAAACAATTTATTCTAGAATGACATCTTTAACTCATATGGCCCATGACACTTATTCCTGCCACAGCAGTAGAGTTGCTGCCTTACAGCGCTAGGAACCCAGGTTTGATCCAGATTGTAAGTAAACATCACACAGACAATGAGGTGGGGGGGGGGGGGGGGGGGGGGGGAAGGTCAAGTGCCCCCATAACAAAATGATTTGGAGAGCTGTGGAATTTCATCAGGGAAAATATTTAGTGGGGTTACCTTATGATTTGTAGTGAGTCAGTTTTTCACTCAGGATATTCTGAAAAACAGTTTTGTTCTTGAATACTAAGTTTATGTTCACCACCATAATATAACTGGATTCTATCTCCACCTCAACCTGCGTGCTATCGAAACCCCTTTGTCAATGAGCCATTTCACACACATCTGCAACCATTCTCTATCCTGGTTATCCAAGTCCCCGATACTCAAATTCCATCCATCTCAATCATGCCTACTGGACTATAATGTCAGGAGTACCTCATCTTAAAATTCTCATCTTTCCCAAATGAGGACCTCATTGTTACCTATATCCAACCTTCTCCTGGCTCCAAAATTTCTACGATAATAACCTTCAATTCTAGCCACGAGCACGCAAGATCTTAAATGCTTTCATCATTAACCCCCATGACATAAGGTACCAAGGTTCTAAACGTTAGAATTCCCTCCTTAAACTTTGCGTATCTTCCACCTCTTAAGTAGCTCCATTGAACCCCACAGTTCTTTCACATAGTTAGATGTAATTTTTTTGATAAAATTTCAGGGGACAATGTAGTACCTCAAAGTAACAGGCATAGGCAAGCTGATATCCAGGGTAGTGAACAAGGTAGCTTCCAGTTGCAGTGGCAAAATAATAAAACATCTAATGATCACAATTTATACCCCAATTTCACATAAAATCAATAATATGCTAAATCATGGCCCTGTCTTGGCTAATGCCTGCAGTATTTGAGGATAAATAAACAATGAGCAATAAATAAACAATTGAAAAGAGATTTTATCCTTCAAATATTAATTGCCTCATTTATGTCCTTCATCAACCCAAAATTCAAATGCTTGGAAGACAAACTTCTCAACACGAGGACTTTTTAAACTCAGACAAGGAAAAAACACAAAACAGTTCTAATTGATAAATGTCCAACTCCAAAAATAAGTCTATTGCAACATTTTCCCAGTATGATCTGCCTGGTTCCTCATGAAATAACAATCTCACCTCAGATGACAGCAGTTGTGATGCAGACCATCAACTGCTCGTTCATGCTGTGTATGAATACATCCAGGCCTCTCCCTATACGTCAATTAACCAGTAATTTTACCCACATAGATACTGAATGACACTATCAAATTAAAATGTCCCAGTAAATAAAATTGGTAAACCTGCTCTTAGGTGTTAACATATTTTCAAGTAGAATTTTCTCAACTATATTGTAAAAAAAGTAAAAGTGGGTTTTCCTGCAGTTGCCATGACAACTGAACCATTATTACAGCTAGATCTCTGAACTCTTTCCATTTATTTAATTCATTAAATGAGAATGTAGATTTTCTTTACAATGTTAGGACACAATAATTTGAATATCTCTACACTGTTATGGCTCAGTCACATAGATTCAGCTAAAGGCTTTCCTCCCTGAAATCCATGCTTCAAATGCACAGGAATGTTACACTACAACATTGAAAAATCAGCTTAAGTGATTCTTTACAAATGAATTAGCCAAAACAAGAGCTTTGTTGACAGGTGGTCATAACTTTGTATTACTCATGCAATGCAAGAGTTATCAATCCATCCAACAAGAGGAAAGGTAGCGTTAAATAGAATAATTCAAGAAGAATGCTTTTCACTGTACCTCGGCACACGTGCCAATAAACAAAACTGAACTCAATTAAATTCATTCACGTTAAAGAGGATTAAAAAAAAATACATCCACACCCATGCTTAGAACTCTTTGCACACCTAAAGCACCCCAGCTGTACACTGCCAACCAAGGTATCATGCTCCAAAAGTATTTAGCATACTAAGTATGAATCACGAATAAAATATCCACAGAAGTTATCAAAATATTCTCTATAATTTAACTGTAGAACAATTTGTCAGGGGATTGATGTTACCTCACAGTATGATTCGAGGCCATTTGCGATAAAGTAATAATACAAATGACTTTTATTAAAAACCCAAATACTCTTGAAACCCAATGTCTCAATTTCATTCATGCTTGCCAGATTAATCCCCGAAATCCCCAAATACCAGATACCAGCTAATAAACAGTCCATATGAAACATTCCTGTGCGCGAACCAATTCACAGATATGGCAAATGGAAAGATTTTTGATGTGCAGTACATTGTTTTTCCCTGGATAAAGAATTTTAAATAATTTGGGTAAATATTAGGGACATTTAAAACACATTTAGAAACCTCAAGCAGCTCCCTTACATGGCATGAACTGTTCATCCACACACTTGCAGATTATCTTGTCTCCTTAAACTGAAGAGCAGAAGAAGCCATGAGAATATGTATATTTGTGTAAGACTGAACAAGACGAAGACTGGAGCTCAAATTTCAAATAACCTGGCCCCTTGCTAAATCAACATTTTACAACGCTGAAGCACTAGTACAATTCGCGAAAACTGGCGCGATGAGGAAGAAGCTTTTCATTGAAACATGCTGAAAGCAAGCAGTTAAACCATGCAACCCACTACAATGTCCCATCCCATCGGGAGCGCGCATACAAGCTTGCCGTACTATTGGGAGGGGTAAGGAGAATTGCCAACCGTGAACAATTTGCTGATAAATACCGTAGCTCGTGCCGCCTTTTTTTTTGTTTTGTTACTGGTGCACAAAAAAACCAACGTGGCGTTGTTTGTTTTGTGGGGTAAAAAAAGGGGGGGAAATTGTCGACCAAGAATCAATTTTAACAACCTGGGACGGCGTTTGCGCGCGTAACCCACCAGCTGGCTGTCAAGCGCCGGGCGGCAGTTAACGTCGGCGCGTTGAGCGTGCGGACGCGGGGACGCGCACGGCGAAACATCATCCAAACTGTCAATCGGCCGGCTCGAGCGTCCAGCGCGCCGCTCGCGGGCACGCGCGCACTCGTGGAGAGGGGGAGGGGTGGTGGAGAGGAGATGGGGAGGGGCTCCCAAGACGAATGAAAACAGGCGCGACAACGCCGGAATGCCTCGGCCCTCCCACACACTTTACCACAGAATCGCTGTCGTTATTTTATAAACTCCCTCCCTCTCCAAACTCGACACTAAAGCTTTCAAGACGATCTCCGTCGTTGGAAAAGAAACCAAAATTGCCGTTAACACACACAAGAAATCCCAATCCCGCCATTTTTGCACCCAATTACCCGGATGCAAATCAGGACCGAGCTTTCAAACAAATTAAAGTTTTTGCCGAAAAAATACACCCATCGCGTGCGCGCAGAATTTTTTTTAAGTATTTTTCCCGCGTCCGCGAGGTTTTACTCTACCTATTGCAATATGTTCTTTTTAATTTAAACTGATTTCCAATATTAAATAATTTTTTTAAATAAAAAAAACCCGCTTACCATCGCTGCCAGCTTGTTGACCGCGGTCTCCATGTTGAATAGTTTACATTCCGAAGGCGAACCGATAAAGGCCTTCTCAGCGCGATGTAACGCGGACTCTGATTTGACGATTGCTGCTTAAAGTCCGCATTCTCATTGGTCAGGGTAGAATACTTATTTCTGATTGGATGATGGTCAGGCTGCTGCGATATACAATAGGCCCGTTGATAGGATGGCAGGTAAACGCATTCCGCCATTTCATTGGACACTCACGAGACGCAGTATATTTCATTGGGCGAAATAAAGCTGTCATGGATTGGCCCGAAGTGCGAATGGGCCCAGTTCCCTTATTGGTTGAATCGGTCCGATGACTTTAAGACGCCCCACGCCATTGGCCTTGAATAGTCCCCAAATGTGGATCATGAAAGACATCATCCTATTGGGTGGGGCGCATGCGTTTTAATTTAAAACGGTCGCCGTTGTTTTTTGTGTCCGGTTCGTCTCAAAGATCCTATAGTTTGATCCTCCGCTATCTTTGGTTTGTCTGAGGTGAGCAATTGTGAATGTACTGAGGATTTCCGCTCTTTGTCAATCTGCTCTTTGTTTTAATGCGGACCTTAGTGTTGATGATTTGAGCTATTGCGAATTGTCATGTTGTTATTTTCCAATTCAATTGGGCTATTTCACAACCCAGGCTGTATAACCGCTGATTGAAGTAGTGGTGATTTGAAATGTCGGTTTCCTTTCTTCACCTTGTCCCTTTGTAACTACTACCTTTGTAATTTATATCCAGGTAAAATTTGCGCGCTTCAAATTTTGCCAACACCCCTGACTTCCTTTTGCCCTTAGCTTTCCTATAAAGAGGTTTTACAGAGGAGGATGAATATTTGGCAATACGATTAAATTATTAATTTTATGGACCACAAAAGACAGTTGAGTTTATTGTCGCATGTATCGAGGTGCAGCGAAGAGCTTTTGTTGCATGCTAACCAGTCAGCGGAAATAGGCATGATGTTCATATAAAACTCATTAGCACAGGATTGCCGTGGTTACCCCTGAGCAATAGTTTTCAGGTGTTGAGGATTTGTTAAAAAGAAAACAAGGAGACTTTACGGAAATACCACGTAGTGAATCTCACTGCCAAAATCACATTTCTCTTTTGGGCAGCGGTGAGGGAGTTGATTACTTTGGGGAGTGCAGGCAAAGCAGGATGCGTCGTACCATGAGTAGTGAGGAAGAAGAGCAACAGAGCGAATGGTGGAAGGGGATTTGGTATATAGTTTAAACTGTATCCCTATTTAGTTTACTGGGATTATATATCTGATGAGGGGCTCTGGTCTACTGTGGAATCAATGACCTAAGTAGGAAAGCTTTGATTTGGGAGGAGATTGAAATGTTATGTCTCAAAGGTGGAGACAAGGAGCTGCAGATGCTGGAATCCTGCGCAAAAAAAGTCGGACAACATCCATGGAGGGAATGGATAGCCAACATTTTAGCTCACAACCCTTTCACCCTGATGTGCTGAGATACTCCAGCACTTTGTGTTTTGCTCAGGTTCTTAACGGTGGTTGGCTCAGAAAAGCTCCTGGTGGCCATATGCTAACAAGACATAAAGAAGAGAATAGGATACATATTTAACCTAACTTGACAGGGAGATGGGGCCTTTGGTGGGAATTATGGGAAGGGGAGAAACAAAGCACGAAGTAATAGAAATGTAATTTTAAAAAAATGG